>CM075496.1:5287500-5950000 GCA_037950675.1 Hypophthalmichthys molitrix | reverse complement strand
TGTGGCAACCAATCGGAATCCTCTCAAGCGAGGACCTCTACATTCCAGGTGGTTGCCTCCGAACAGCGTCATAGCTCATTACCATAAAGTTGACCTGACTTCAACTCTCCTCGATGCTCTCACCATCCAAGACGCGCCGCGCTACTCTCGCCGTAGCTCGCCGCCGGCTCACATTGAAAATGAATGGCTTCTTGTCACTTTGACGCTCTCGCCGAAGTGAGAGAACATTGTGCTTGGTACATTTTTCGTTTTCAAATCAAACTTGGGTCTTCAGCTGACAGAGTTTAAATCCCGTCGGGCTAGTGCGCTCTCCATAATGTTTACATGTTCGGTAGGTCAGTAGGTGGAGAGTAGGTGGTCTTTTGTGGCTGTTCAAACACATTTGACCACAAGAAACTACAAAAGCAATCAGGTCAAATGCGTTTTTGACTACCTCTGGACATGGACAAGCTAAAAACATTCGACTGTTTACACCTTTATTTAGCATTGTATACGTGTGATCCGATCAACCAAAACACATGGTTAGTTCACCCAAAAATGAAAATAATGTAATTTATTACTCACCCTCATGCTGTTCCACACCCGTAAGACCTTCGTTAATCTTCGGAACACAAATTAAGATATTTTTGTTGAAATCCGATGGCTCAGTGAGGCCTCCATAGCCAGCAATGACATTTCGTCTCTCAAGATCCATTAATGTACTAAAAACATATTTAAATCAGTTCATGTGAGTACAGTGGTTCAATATTAATATTATAAAGCGACGAGAATATTTTTGGTGCGCCAAAAAGACAAAATAATGACTTATTTAGTGATGGCCGATTTCAAAACACTGCTTCAGGAAGCTTCGGAGCATAATGAATCAGCGTATCAAATCATGATTCGGATTACGTGTCAAACCGCCAAACTGCTGAAATCACGTGACTTTGGCACTCCGAACCGCTAATTCGACACACTGATTCATAACGCTCCGAAGCTTCATGAAGCAGTGTTTTGAAATCGGCCATCAATATATAAGTCGTTATTTTGTTTTTTTGGCACACCAAAAATATTCTCGTCGCTTTATAATATTAATATTGAACCACTGTATTCACATGAACTGATTTAAATATGTTTTTAGTACCTTTATGGATCTTGAAAGAGGAAATGTCATTGCTCCCTATGCAGGCCTCACGGAGCCATCGGATTTCAACAAAAATATCTTAATTTGCGTTCTGAAGATTAACGAAGGTCTTACGGGTGTGGAACGACATGAGGGTGAGTAATAAATGACAGAATTTTCATTTTTGGGTGAACTAACCCTTTAATATAAAGTGGAAACAGGGCCACAAACTCATGTTGGTCTATCATTACGAGGACATTCCATAGGCATAATGGTTTTAATACTGGACAAACTGTATATTCTATCCCCCACTAACCCAACCCCTAAACCTACCCATCACAGAAAACTTTCTGCATTTTTACATTTTTAATTAAATACTCTTTATTATGCCATTTTAATTACAAGGACTCAGGAAATGTCCTCATAAACCACATATGTTGTAATACCAGTGTAATACCCATGACATTATACAAATTTGTGTCTTCATAAATCATAGACACACACACACACAAATTTGCCACTAATAAAGATTTTCTTTTTCAGACGTGCACTTTTTTCTGTTTACCAGTATATAAGCAAAAAATATAGTAAATATATACTAAAACTATAATCAAGATATAAAAAAAAATACCGCCAACAATATTTTAAAATATTATATAGATGTGTGTATTTACAAATCATAAAATGCTAGTTACACAGTTAGCTGAAGGAGTCATCTATTTATGCCAAAAAATTTCAAATGCAATTTCCATCAGAATGAAACAAACCAACATTGTTTGAAAATTGCTAGCAGATGAATTAAATAAACTATCGAGAGTGTGAAAAGATGGCTTGTTTTTTAAAATGTTGAAGAAACATCCACATAAAACTAAATACATGACTTGTCTTGTGTTAGTCCTATTAAATTTTTTTTACATTCTGTTTTTCTTAATATTGTTTATGAAGCACTACATCTAGTTCATGCATTGCTTCATACAAAAGAGCAACACCTCATCAACAAATATAATAAATGAATGATAATAATGTTGAGGTGACACAAATATTTTATTTGAAATGTTAATATGCTTGTAAGCTGTTATTAGGACAGTAACAAGTAAATCACATGTTCTAGCCTGAATTGTGCCCAAGCTCTAAACATTACCATACAAAATGTGTGTGTGTGTGTGTGTGTGTGTGTGCGTGCGTTTTTGTGACATATCAGGACACAAATTTGTATAATGACATGGGTATGACATAGGTATTACAAGGAGAGGGTGACTTGTGAGGATATTACCCTATACCCATTTTTCAAAAGGCTTATAAATCATACAGAATGAGTTTTTGTGAGAAAGTAAAAATGTGCACAGTTTCCTGTGATGGGTAGGTTTAGGTGTAGGGTTGGTGTAGGGCAATAGAAGATACGGTTTGTACAGTATAAAAACCATTATGCCTATGGCATATCCCCACAATTCACAAAAACAAATGTTGTGTGTGTGTGTGTGTGTGTGTGTGTGTGTGTGTGTGTTTTTCTCTCAACCCTCAAGCTATAGGCTCTTATTATGGCTATTTGTCAGACTGCTAAACGCTTCACCCAACGTCACCTATATTAAAAACACATTCTGAATGTCCCTCATTTGCAGATGTTTGCTTAGCTGCCTTTACATTAATCAAAAGAGCATGTACACACTTGTCACTCTCAGCACTGGACATCTAATTGACATGCATAAGCATTATGAATATGCAATAATTCACAATAAAATAAAATAAAATGAAAAAAAAAAAAAAAAGCTTGCAACCACACATAGGAGCCATTTGGAAAATGGAAATATATATATATATATATATATATATATATATATATATATATATATATATATATATATACACTACCAGTCAAAAGTTTGGAATCGGTAAGATTTTTAATGTTTTTAAAAGAAGTTTCGTCTGCTCACCAAGGCTGCATTTATTTAATTAAAAATACAGTAAAAACAGTAATATTGTGAAATATTATTACAATTTAAAATAACTCTTTTTTGTTTGAATATATTTTATTAAGTAATTTATTCCTGTGATGCAAAGCTGAATTTTCAGCATCATTACTTCAGTCTTCAGTGTCACATGATCCTTCAGAAATCATTCTAATATGCTGATTTGCTGCTCAAGAAACATTTATGATTATTAAAAAAATTGATTATTGAAAACAGTTGTGTGCTTTTTTTTTCAGGATTCCTTGATGAATAGAACGTTCAAAAGAACAGCATTTATCTGAAATACAAAGCTTTTGTAACATTATACACTACCGTTCAAAAGTTTGGGGTCAGTAAGAATTTTATTTTTATTTTTTTGAAAAGAAATTAAAGAAATTAGTACTTTTATTCAGCAAGGATGCATTAAATCGATCAAAAGTGACAGTAAAGACATTTATAGTGTTACAAAAGATTATATTTCAAATAAATGCTGTTCTTTTGAACTTTCTATTCATCAAAGAATCCTGAAAAAAAAAAATTGTACACCAATATTTGTACAATTGTACACAATAAATGTTTCTTGAGCAGCAGATCAGCATATTAGAATGATTTCTGAAGGATCATGTGACACTGAAGACTGGAGTAATGATGCTGAAAATTCAGCTTTGATCACAGGAATAAATTACTTTCATAAAATATATTCAAACAGAAAACAGTTATTTTAAATTGTAATAATATTTCACAATATTACTGTATCTTTTTAAAAAATAAAATTTAAATTAAAATATAGCTAATATTTATTATATAATTTTATTTTAATTTTAATTTACCTTTATACCATCTCCGATGTACAGTAGTGGCCAAACATGATGTCCAACCTAGGAAAATTGGCTTCTTCAAACTTTATTTAAACTTTTTATTAAACATTTATTAAATATTTTGTATGCACATGTATGTTGAGAAGTTGTGCCTGAAGTGTATATAATGTACATGTTTCACGTTTCAAGTGTATCATTTGTCACAACACAATGAAACATACCAAACTGTGTGGACATCATTGTTGGCCAAGTGGTCATATCAATCTTGCACTCATTATTGCCAGCCCTTAATTCAAAAAATCACTATGTGTCAGGAATTAGCTATATTATTGGTATTTGTATATCATTTGTATGTTGTTATATAATTGGTATTATTGGTATTTTGTAGGTTTTATTGAAAACGGCAGGTGCAGAAGCTGTCCTCTGCAAACAAAGAGAATATTGTTAAAATGGCTAAATCAGGTCATTCTGTTTTGGATATTGCTCATGTGCTGGATGTGAATGGTCATAATGTAACGTAACGTAAAATTGTTGTAGCTGGTCAAGGAAGACTATAGTGAGCATTTTAACAGGAGGATGAAAATCACCAAAATTTTGTACCACCTAAAAGCAGCTTCTAAAGACCTGAATGAGACCTCCAACCTCCAATTTAATCTTGAACTGTAAGCCAATGGCTACAAGAGGCTGGATTGAGAGGTTGTGTACCAGTAAAGGAACCATTTATTATTTTTATCTACTGTTAAAAACACCTTGCATTTGCCAAAGAAGGATTGGAGAATGGAAGATCGGAGCCATGTTCTATAGTCTGACTAGTCAAAATTTAACATTGGATGGTGTCGTGTATGTTCGTGGCAGACGACTGGAATGAGAAGACCAAATGCATGCTAGGGTAAACAATAGTATTGGGGACGCATGTTTGCCGCAGACGTTGGAAGGATGCACAATGCACAATGTTGCTGTCACTTTGAAAATGGACCAATACTTGGGAATCCTGCTGAACACAATGTAGCCAAGTATGGAGGGTCTGTTTGGAGATCAACTGTGCATTTTACAACATGACAATTCCAAAAACAACAAAGTTGCATTCAATGAAAGAGTTCATGCTCAGCCTGAGTCTTTAAGTGTTCTCCTCAGTCCCCCGACCTTAACGCCACTGAAAACCTTTTGGGAAATTATAAACCTGAATTATGATAAGTCATGCAGGTCTTCCAATGATGTTCAACTTTGGGTAGAACTTAAGGAGGATTGGAAAAATGTCAAGCATGACACATACGCAGAGCTTAGTGAGTCAATGCCCAGGAGAATGGCTATTGTAATCAAAAACAAAGGGAAATGAACAAAATATTAACTGATTACATTGTAGTCAACATATGCTTTATTTCCCGTCAGCTTTTTGTTTTTCTATGCCTTTTTTGCATTATACAATAAAACCCATATTTAATTATATTCTGGAGTTTGCCTTTCTTGCCAAAATTTGTTGTAATTTTAATGTTTTAGGAAAACAGTCCATCTCTGTGAGTCCATATAATTCAAGTAAATTGTTTCAATGCCGTAGTGTAAATGCATTGTAAAGTTCACACGAGAAGAAATGCGGAAGCACAGAGAACCATCACTTCTCGGAAAAGCTTCACAATACACACATACCTATCTTTCGCTTCAGAAGACACCGATTGATCCACTGGGGTCGTATGGATTACCGTCACGATTGCTATGTGTTGTTTTCAATCATCAGCTAAGCTGCAGTTATTCAATGGCATTATATAGACTCACAGAGATGGATTGTTTTCCCTAAAATCTGTTTGTGTTCATCTGAAGAAAGTCATATACATTGGGGATGGCATGGCATTCAAGTTGGTCTATTCACAGACCGTGCTTACTTAAAATGTACATTTCATTGTATAATTTTCCATTACAGACTTCATTTCAGTTCTGTTTCTAATAATTCTTATAGAGATGGGAGGCCAGAAATTTGACTTTCTTACCAAAGGACATCGTTTTATCAAGATAAGATGAACCTGACAACTTTCATCTTCCCATAACCTTCTTTTTTGGCAGACTGATTGAAAACTATTTCTGATTTCCAAGGCGAGCCAGAGGGTCTAGGTAGTGGAGAAAGATTGAAGCGGTTGTGTTCCGGAACACCTATTGTTTTGTTTTTTCTGAGAAGAGTGTTTAAGTGTTTGCTCACAGGCATAACAGCAGAACCCTTTACTTGGATTCTGACTGGCAGACGGTCATCTGTAGCACCCAGTCACACTCCATGACAAACAGGCAAACTTCTCAGCAAGGTCTTAAATGTATTACTCCTTAAATGAGAGTGGAAAAGCGTACAACAAAGCTTCTGTCTCACACATAAAATATTGAAATACTTTTGTAATTAAAAGTTTAAAATGAAAGAGAAAAGAGCTTTCTTCATCTTTCTTAAAAGTAATGCTTATTCCTTGACTTGAAAATAAGAAAATCTAAAAAAAAAAAAAAAAAAAAAACTGATTTCTTGTGGCAGCAAAACTGAAATACGACATATTTGACATGAGGACTGTCTCAGTTCTAAGACAAATTTGCATTCATACAACTCTACAGTATAAAAAATGTTGGATATCTTTATGGAATATAAAGTGATTTGTAGTGGATTGTGTGTATTTTTGACTCAAAAAAAATATGTGTGTGCATTAGCTCATAGTTGTGTGTGCCTGTGTGTGTTTTACGGGATGTTTGCAACATAAGGAGAATGAGTCTCAGTAGGGAATCTGTTATGCTCTTTTGATTTATGACTGCACGTTGTCTCATTTCGCAGCATACTGACAATTTTTCTGCAATAATTGAAGTAAATGATGAAGTTGTTCTCCTCTTCTACAATGAAATTATAGTGTTGGGCCTAAGGACACAGCTATAATAGAATTAATGTCCTCTGTAAAGTCCACACAGAAGTACAACAACAACAGCCACACACAAGCGCTCACACACTTCACTATATAACTCTCACAATTCAGGCCATTGATTTTTTTTTTTTTTTTTGCATACAGTTTATACTGTACTTGCTGTTTATCGTTTAACCAACCCTGAATATAAAATGTCAAAGTTATTTAGATAAGTACAGAAAGACCTATTTGGCCTAACAAAAGATTTGGGCATCATACATATCTGTTCTTCTACAACACTGTATTGTTTGTATTCAAATCTTTGCAAAAAAATGTATCAAGTATGTATAATACATGCTAAAATGTTCATTTATTACATTTTTGAATAATTAATGACAAAAAAAAAAAAAATTAAAGATCATGATGCATACAGATTTGTTACTTGAAATAAAATAAACACTAACTAAAATACAATAGTTTAAAACTTATTTTATTCTATAATTATATAATTTAATATATATTGTATTTTAGATAGTTGTCAAGGAAACATTTCTCATTTTCATTTAGTTTAATCTGATGTACAAAAATAACTAAAGCTAAAATTGAAAAAGTAAACAAAATAAGACAAAAAAAAAAAAATTAACTAAAATTAAATGAAAAATTCAAATTATTAATAAAATCTATGATAGTATCTCAATGATAATATTATGTCCAAGTCCTTAAAGGGATAGTTCACCCAAAAACGATAATTCTGTATGACTGCAGAACAAGGAAGATATTTTGAAGAACACTGAGGAACAACATTGGATCCCTTTTGACAGTTGTTTAGACAAACACAGAGGCATTTTTCAAAATCAGTTTTTTTGTGTATTCCACAGAAGAATGTCTTTAATGCTTGTAATGATATGAGTTTATATGATGTAAATGATGAAAGAATTTAAATTTTTAGGTGAATTATCACTTTAATTCAACATTACTCATTTCTGTCCTCAAAGTGTTTAAGGCTAGTTGGGGGGACATACGTCTCAGTAGGCGGTTCTGTAATTAGTCAGTGATCAATGTGGCAAGACAAATAACCCATAAGCCATTGCTTCTTATTTGTAAAAGCTTGTAAATGTGTGATGACAGTTACAGACATCAATCACTACATTTTTTCCTCAAAGACCTGCAGGGTTCTTTCTTCTAGTGTAAGCCTGTATGTGTGTGTGTGTGTGTCAGTTTTGTACTATAAACCATGAAGATGATGTCCTGACTACTAGAGTTCAGCCTGAAGTATAATCACATGCTCAATGCTCACTTGAAGCTACGGAACAAAATTGCTTGGTGATTTTCAAATATGACAGGAAGAGCGCCATTGAAAGCAAGACTCTATGTGCTGTGATATAATGTCTTTACTGAATGAAAATTATGCTTTTTTTAAAGGAAATGTTCAGGGTTTCAAAATAGGGCCATTATATTCTCACACAAAAAGTCACATTCAAGATAAAATAATTAAAGTGCCCCAATTATGCTATTTTAAAAGTCCTACCAGAAAGACTCGGGAGGCAAGATAACGTAATAATGATATTTATTAACAATCAGAAACAAAATGTTGTAAGAAAGTTATTTGGCCTGAAGATGAAGGTAGGGGCATAGTCTACCCCCTGGGAGGTATGGACAGGGACCATCCTGGTGGTGGTGGGGAAGAATTGAGGTGAAGGTTGGCGTCAGCATCTGCGAACTCAGACATGTGTAAGTACCGATCTTATATAATTTGGGACCCCACATGGCTCCTTCCTCTGTCTTTTCCATCCTGGTTTCTCTGACCAGCATTTCCTGTTCCCTGTCCTTCACCAGAGCCCTCACCCTCCCTCCTCAGTTAGACTTTTGTATGCTTGTTAATGGTGCGAAGACACGCCTTCCGGGGGTGGGAATGGAGGGTTTTGTGCATGTCTAACACATGGACTAAGACAAGAATTACTAATATTGCTCATACATATAAGTTTAGAGATTTGAACAAATATCCAACCCTATGTATTGAAACTTTGACATATAACTCATCCCCACAACATTTATGCTAGAGACTTATACGACATCCCAAATCATGTGGCATGCTGAGGAGAGATGCACTAATACTTTTCTAAGCAATCAGACATACAATTTTTACCTGATGGATGAAGAGAACAAAACAAATATAGCTAATGAAAAAAAAACATCAGTTTTATCTTCAAAGAGTTAGTTCACCCAAAAATGAAAATTCTGTCATTTATTACTCACCCTCATGTTGTTCTACACCTGTAAGACCTTCGTTCATCTTCGAAACACAAATTAAGATATTTTTGATAAAATCCGATGGCTCAGTGAGGCCTCCATTGACAGAAAGATAATTAGCACTTTCAAATGCCCAGAAAGCTACTAAATACATATTTAAAACAGTTCATGTGACTACAGTGGTTCAACCTTAAATATTATGAAGTGACGAGAAAAAAAAACAAAAAAAACACTGCTTCATGAAGCTTTGAAGCTTTACAAATCTTTTTTTTTCTGAATCAGTGGTTCGAAACGTGTATCACACTGCCAAAGTCACGTGATTTCAGTAAAAGAGGCTTTGTCACGTTATAAGTGTTTCAAAACGTTTCAAAGTTTCAATGGTTCACGTGACTTTTTTTTCTGGTGAAAAGATTCGTAAAGCTTCAAAGCTTCATGAAGCAGTGTTTTGAAATCGCCCATCACTAGATATTGTTGAATAAAGTCGTTTTTTTTTTTTTTTTTTGCCGCACAAAAAGTATGCTTGTTGCTTCATAACATTAAGGTTAAAACACTGTAGTCACATGATCTGTTTTAAATATATCTTTAGAACTTTTCTGGG
The DNA here is from genome assembly GCA_037950675.1 of Hypophthalmichthys molitrix. NCBI lineage: Eukaryota > Metazoa > Chordata > Actinopteri > Cypriniformes > Xenocyprididae > Hypophthalmichthys > Hypophthalmichthys molitrix. Next base: position 5,940,428 of record CM075496.1, on the reverse strand, counting down.
CATCTGAAAGAGTTAATTATCTTGCTGGCAATGGAGGCCTCACTGAGCCATCGGATTTTATCAAAAATATCTTAATTTGTGTTTCGAAGATGAACAAAGGTCTTGCGGGTTTGGAACAACATGAGGGTGAGTAATTAATAAAATAAATTTTTTTATTTTTGGGTGAACTAACCCTTTTAAACTTTAGCTATGAAACTGCCTCTAAACCTTTCTCAAAAAAAATTGTCTCAGAGTAAAATGTAAGAAATACTTTTACCTGTGAAGCAGTGTTTCACAGGTAAAAGTAATTAGCTTCACAGGCAATCACAATAATTCATTCATCAAGAAATTCATTTGATTTTAAATTACATTAACAAATTCATTATACCTTAAAAAAAAAAAAAAATATATATATATATATATATATATATATATATATATATATATATATGTACCACTGTTACCACTGTTTTACTTGTATGTACAACACAATTACTATATATGTACCAGGAAAGTACACGTACTGTAAAATAAAGTGCTACCGAGAAATTTATAAGTAATAGTGACAGTAAGACTTCAGGGTGGAGAGAAGACTTATTATCACAGCTTACTGAAGCTGCTCAGGTAAAAACTGTACTAACCTCCAAGGCTTCCCACAGTTCTCTGCAAATTGTTGTAGATGTCAGATTATATAGGGGCTTTAACCTTCTTTATTCCTGCCTCCAGCTGTTATTCGTAGTATAAGATTATATTATCAAATGACAGCAGAATCTCCCAGAGGACCAGCCCATTTTCACCCATGCTTTTGTATAAAAAAATATGCATATAAATTTGTATAAGTAGCTTTAGAGATAGAGGTAATGATGCAGAAATTAGCATAAATTAGAAGATGCATCTAAATACAGATATACACCACTACATACTATATATACCAAGGAACTTCTAAGGAGAAACAAAAAAATGCATCCATGAGTTGAAAGTAATATCAAAAATACATATTTTATTATTCGATATTTGTATTTTCTGAAGGAAATGAATGTTAAAATATTATGTGTCTTTGTAAATGCATCTAGACCATCTATGCAAATAGATACATTTAATTTTTGCATCTAAATACAGATATGCACCACCGCATATTGAATACATACTTCTTATTCTTTTGTTTTCTGCTTGAGGTAAACGTCACTTCATCAGACATTGCCACCTTGTGGAAAAAAGGTAAACTGCACTTATTCAGTCATCAAAGATTAAATTATTGTTGTGCAAAATATATATATATATATATATATATATATATATATATATATATATATATATATATATACTTACACTGTTACACACCACGGGTCATTAGCGACCCTATATAATATTTTTACAAAAAATGAATGGGAAAACAGGTATTCTTTTATAATTTTATTTATTTTTATTATTTGTTATATTGTTTATAATGAATTGATTGAGGAATACTAAGAAGTTTGATGTCTAAGGAGGAGGAGGTGGGTAGTGAATGATGTCCCAGGTCACTAAAGACATGAGGTATGCGGTTTCAATAACTGTGTAAAGTTCATCAATTATGAAATGAGTTCAACTCAGCTATAGCAGCTCTACAGAAGACAGGGTCTTTATTCACTTTGAGCCAGTTCAATGTCGATTCCAATCAATTCAATAATGTTGCAAAATTCATCAATTATGAAATAAAGTCGAATCAGCTATAAAGCAGCTCTTTGATGATAACAAACAAGACTGCATTCTTGTAACCATCAAAAACCATTTGGTAATGCTTGTGTGCTCACTTTTCATGCAATGTAATATATAGTGAATATGCATAGTGCACTACATAGGAACCAAGAAGCGATTTCTCCTAATATAATCAGTTGTCTACATTGCCACTCTTATTGTGTTCAATCAACACACAACTTGTTTATATTTCCGACACAACTACACCAGCCACTTTACTTAGCCTGTACAAAATTATTTTATTTGCAAATATAATGTGTGTGAATTGACTGCTATGTATATTTATAGTCTATATAAATTTATATTTATAATGTATTTTTATATTTATATAAAATTACTGACCGGCTAGTCTGCTACCTGCCTGATATGCAAGGAGAAAAATCCCAGTTCTCAAGAAACACAAATGACAAGCATCATTACTCGACTAAATGTGCAGAACAGAATGCATCACTCAACACCGAAAATGTCTGTTCATGCATCAATAGTCCTAAATGTATACTGTGCCAATAACTGCATTTACTGTAACACTGTTCAACTGGTCCCCAAATGAGAACAACACCTGGCTAGTGGCCCCCAGGAAATTTGAGATCTAGACCCATGCTTTACAGGTTGAGGTCTGCATGAACAGACAAAAGAGACCTGCATTTGCCACAGATGTTTATTATATGTACAAACATTAATATGATCGGTTGTCATAGATGCAAACAGCATTAATAAGCCCGTGGGGCCGAGAGGCTGCCCCAGAATTCCACAGGTAATTGGCTGCCTAATCTATGTTACATTATTCTACATGTGTTTATAAGATGTGACAGACTGTTAATTTAATTTGTTCTATTAATATTCATTAACTTAATGAAAGCAAGGCACTGACCTGATTGGTTGCCTTGTTTGGTCGTCAGTGGAGGTAAAATCACTGAACCTTTATTCAAAGCAATTCTCTTTCTCCTGCAATTCTGACTTCTTTTCTCAGAATTGTGAGATATAAAGTCAATTGCAAGTTATAAAGAACTATTCTGAGGGGAAAAATAATTTTTTCTCAGAATTGTGAGTTTATATCTCAAAATTCTGACTTTATTTCACACAATTCTGAGAAAAAAATTAAGAATTGTGAGAGAAAAAGTCGCAATTACCTTTCTTATTTTTTATTCAGTGGCGGAAACAAGCTTTATATAAATATATAGTTTATATATATCACAATATAGTTATTTTTGCTTTAAATAAGGTTATGACATCAAAATGTTAATACCATTGAAATTTCATAAATCTTCTCACCATTTCCAATATTCCAGCAGGTTTATTAGGCTGCTGTCACACGTTCGATTCGTTTCCGCAAACTGGTTCTTTCGGACAGCTCGTTTCAATGAACCCAACAGGACCCAATAATTATGTTTTACATGTCTAAAGCATTTATAGTGATTAAACAAATCTTAATTAGGGTTGCAAAATTCCAGGAATTTTCAAAGCTGGAAACTTTCCATGGGAATTATATATATAAAAATTTCCAATTAATTTCCATAAATTCACATAAATTCCTGTTAAGTTTCCAAATTATAATATTTCCAAAATTCCCCAGATTAAGTTCCCATGGAAAGTTTCCAGAAATTTTCCGCCCCTTTGCAACCCTAGTCTTAATCAACTCACCTTCTTACATAAACCATGAGGAACCATAAAAAGACCTTTCAAATCAAAACCTCTATGAAATGTCGAACAGGCCCGAAAGACTGTTCTCAGTTCAATGTACTGTTGGACTAAATGGAACGCTGAATGAGTTGGCAAAAACCAGTATCATATAGGATCATATACTCCGGGATATTGGCTCATTTCGAGATGGAGTGACTGTCAGACACGTCTAAAAGTGACTTTTGATTGCGTAACTTGTAGTTCTCTTTCGCTGTTTACTGCACTTCAACAGTTTAAAAGCACTTGTTTTTAAACTGCAATGCTTAAAAATGCATGCAAAAGATAAGCTTTCGTGACAGAAAGTGTAAATGTGACAGAGACGATAGTCCAACATTGGTTGTCAAAACCGGTTGACAAATTTCTACCGGTTAATCCTGTCTACTGCATATCACCCACCCCAGCTGAACAGTATAGGTGTCAGAAATGAGTATTTTTTATTAAGGAGCAATGTTTGCTCCCTGGAATTGATACCTTTATGAAAGTATAGGCTATTAAATTAAATTGCAAGGCATATTTACAAACCATATAAAACACAGCTATTTATGTGTTCCCAAATTGAATAAATTATTTTAAAGGGGTTAAACATTTTTAGATACTTTCGTCCTACACAGTGGCAAAACAAAAATGAGTATCCCATCCAACCTGAAACAGCAATACTAACACAACCAATTGCGTGAGCTCTCATGCGATATCCCGTCGGTTAACTTCTGATGTACGTCGAACGTGACCGACTGAAAGGCAACGTCTTGGTTACGTATCTAACCCTTGTTCCCTGAAGGAGGGAACAGAGACGAAAAGACAAAGATAAAAGTAGGTACGGCATCTTTTTATCCATTTCAGTGCTTTGTTTTCTTGATCTATTCATGTAACTAACCACTGTAAAAAAAAGAAGAAAAAAAAGAAAAGAATATTGGTCTACTTAGAAATTCTTTTTGTCAATATCCAGAAAGTTTCACAGTGAGATTTGAGATATCTGTAACAGAAACGCTGCTTCACAGTTATCTCACACTGTCATGTCAAAACTACTTTTTTTCTGTTGATATGTTCTTAGTCAGCCTTCAGAGAGGAAAGTAATTCAATCTTGCCACTTTCTTCCCAATAGAGCCTCATTCTGACAGCTGCTCTCTCCAACATAATGTGCTGCTGACACATAAGATACGACAAACTCATTTGAAAGGGATAATTCATTTTCCCCCCCAACTTGGTATGGTGCTGCTAGCGCAGGTTTGCCTCCTTTCTTTTTCCTCCCAACTTTTCTACACTGTTGTATTCTATTTCAGATGACATACAAGAGTTCTACCTGTAAATACAAAGCAGATGAAAGCTTGAAAAGAGAAAATGGGAAAAGTGACTGAGTCAAACCACAGCTATTTCTTTATTAAAAGGGGTCATATAAAGCCTTTATTATTATTTTTCCTCCTGAGCTCTACTTACATGCCAAGTAAAAGTTGTTTTTTTTTTTTCTCTCACCAAAACATTTATAATTTAATGACCATTTTGTCACCCTTGCCATTTTTTTTGCTACTGTGCTTTTACAACAACCTCCACACATGTGGAATAAGAAATCATTGCATTACATTTTGACAGGATCACAAAACAATCTGTGATTAAATGTGTTGCTCAATCTGTTAAGATCAAACTGAAATGATTGCAGATATTGTTAAAAATAAACTTCCTCATTTCTAACATTAAAAAGGATATTGTAGAGCGGCAGGTGCAACACAGCCAGGAAGGAACATCACAAGGTTTGTCAGATTTTACTTTTTCAATGTCAGTTTTTCTAGTATAGGAATGCTTCATCCTTAGTACTTCACTGTGACTGGGAGGAACACATTTTTGAACTGAACAGACATCACTGACATGTATTTCTTCATTGTTTTGAATAATGAAGATGATCTCATTATTTTTAAAAGTGGTCTTTTGACTTGATGAAGGCTAAAACTGACACTTGCACTTAGTTCAATTTGTGTTAGACAATTGGATGTTATTTGCATCAAGCCATCTATTTCACAGTGAATTACATCCAACCAGAAAGCATTTTCCTCACACATGAAAAATGGCAAATTAGTCAGGTGACTTGGGATTCTGCCACCACAATAAAGACCCCAATACAGTAAACTGACATGTTTTCAAACATTTTTCAACATTCCTTTTGTGCAATGAACTCAATACAGCTGGGACATGACGCATGAGCTAAGAGATGGGAACAGTGAACATAAAACATCTGTCTTGAAAAACTTGAAAAAAAAAAAAAGAAGAACATTGTCATCATTTACTCATTTTACCAAACCCATATAACTTTCTTTTGTGTGTGGAACCCAATCAAAAATCTTAAAGAGACCCAAAAATTTAAATAATTAATTACTCACCCTCATGTTGTTCCAAAGACTTTCCTTCATCTTCTGAACACAAATGAAGATTTTTTTTTTAATGAAATCTGAGAACTTTCCATCCCTCCATAGACAGCTACGCAACTACCGCTTTGACGCTTCAAAAAATTCATAAACAGATCGTTAAGTTAATCCATATGAATTGAGCAGTTTAGTCCAAATTTTCTGAAGACTCGATCGTTTTATATGATGAGCTCAACCGTACATGCTTGACGAGCAAGAACAAACCTCACTGGTTCTTGCTGAAGCTAAAATGTACTGGGTAACACAAGAGGAATGAACCTCACTGGTTCTCGCACATCAAGCAAACATGCTTGAACTTCCGTTTACCACAACTGATGTGTGCGTTGATGAATGTTATATGTGAATAAAAGCCTAAATTAAATCTGTTCATCATATAAAGTGATTGAGTCTCTTCAGAAAATTTGGAGTAAATCACTCAATGGATTAGTTTTACGATCTCTTTATGAGCTTTCTGAAGCATCAAAGTCGTAGCTGCGTAGCTGTCAACAGAGGGACAGAAAGCTCTCAGATTTCATCAAAAAGATCTTCATTTGTGTTCCGAAGATGAATGAAAGTTGGTCCCTTTAACACAGGGGTGTCCAAACCCGCGGGACAAATGCGGCCTGTGGATGAATTCCATACGGTCCGCAGCTTGTCTATTAAATATATGTGGCCCGCCATGCATAATTTACAAATCGTGCAGTTTCACAATGTCAACACAAGGTGGCAGTACTAGATTTTAGGCCAGGGAAACATTATCGCGCCAAAAGCAGAACGAAACAGCGCAACTTGTACGCCCAGTGCAGCTCGCAACTCACGAGCGCACAAATGTGTTTACTTGCTGAGTGTCTCGATCACATGACCACTAAACAGCCAGTGAGAAGTGTTCGAGTTAAATCTCTCCATGATTTAATTCAGTTTAAAGCCAGTTGAAACAGTGCTGACTTTATCAACAACACTAACATGCAAATCAGGAGAAACATTGAGCCGATCCAGTTAGAATACTTTTCACCCAACAATTTAGCAACATTTATCATGGATTTACTGTGGTAACACTAAAGGTGCGTCCCAATTTGCGTACTTATGCACTATTCTATGACGTTTTTAAGTATAAATAGTGCGAGTAGTGCATTCACACTGAAAATTCCAAAAAGAAAAAGTACACTTTAAATACCCAGATGATGCACTAAATTAACGGAAAAAACGAAGTGTGGAATGTTGGACACTTCATGCTGGAAAGGGCTGTCAGACTCCGATGTTAAATGACAAAATAACCTTATACAATTCACTCACTACATGGATGAGTACATAGTGCATAAGTACATATAGTGTATAGTGCGTCATTTGGTATAGTGCGTGGTATTTTGTCAGAAATGTAGATTAAATATATAATATATAATGTAGACATGTGTTAAATGAGTACAAAAGGCCAAATTACAGACTATTTTTGTCATAAACTTGCAGTTTTGTGCATTCGTATTTATATTAAATGTGTTTATAGACTAAATACCATAAAGCCATTCTAGATATAGAAACAATATTTTTACTTTTTACCATTTAGTGAGGTGCCATGTGTGGTTTTACCTGCGGTGATCTAATTAGAGTATGTTTTAATTTAAATAAGAATAGAGTTCTAACTCAGTAATAATATAAATTCCACCCTTTAAAAACAAGGTTGTTAAAAGTTTTACAGATACTGTTTGTGTATTAAATATATGTGTCCTATCTCAAGCTACCCTACTGTCAGTTTTTTTCAAATCTGTCATGTTTTCAAGAAACAAAACGTAATGTATGTATATTAAAAGTTTTGACACCCCTGCTTTAACACATTCTGTTGACCATAGTAACATTGCACCTACATGTCAACCAGCTCTCATTAGTGTGTTAGTAAACTGTTAGTTGACTGGTAGGGTTAGGGTTATATATATGGACTTTCTTGCTTTATTGTTTTGTCACTTTATATATTTTTGTTTTAGCTCGGGAACCACGATTTTTGCACCAAAATAAACACCCTGGATTGTATATTCTCTTCCATCGTCATTGATTTTACACCTTCACCGCCGGTACACCCTAACAAATCCCTTTAAGACGTCAGACCTGGTGCAATGCATCTTGGCAGAGAAGAAGATTTATAGTGATTAATGACTTAACTTGGAATATAGTGCTCAAGTCATATGGACTATATACTTTTATGGTACATTTATGTTGCTTTTATGTTATTTTTTGATACAGCACTCTGTTTATGCAAAATAACTAATTTTGTGTTCAATGTACATCATACAAAACAACATTGAGAGTGAGTAAATGATGACAACAAATTTCATTTTTGAACCCATCATACTTCTATAGTTCGGCATCTATGTAATCGCAATACATTGTAAAGCCTCAAAAACACTATATTGGTAATATACTCCAGGGTTTTCCTGGCTACTGCAAGTTTCATCAGCACAATGGATGTGTGAAATAAAGCGCACACCCTGAGTGGTCAGTGATGATGAGCCAATGTAATGTCCAATTAATCTGACGTTAGTGTGAACTCGCATCAGTGGGTCCCTGAGCAAAAGAGCCTTAGCATCTTGTTAGAGCTTGCCGGGAAATATGCAAACTTGTCATGAAAGATAATTACCACCTTCAGCCACCCATCTGCTGGCCGTTGACCAAATTGACTTGAATTTCATGGTTAATGTCGCTATAGATGTGCTGACGTGCTGTAGGGGAAATTTTGCTGTGGCAGATTTAGTTAGATTTTCTTTTCAGTGCAAGTTTGCAATGTAGGTTCTGATTCTACTCCAATTAAATAAGATGCTCCATTACCTTACCAGTCAGTATATTTCCAGGAAAATACAAGGTCATCCAAACCTCCCTTACACTTGACATCATTTCAGTGGCATTATGACATGAATACTGGCAGGCTGGGGAAGGTTTTAACAAGTTTAACTAAGTAAACAATTTCTCTTCCAGGTCACCATGGTGGATAAAGCACAAAAGCGGCTGGATCTTTCTAACTCTCTCCATATGTCTCTGTCCCTCCTGCTGACTTCCCTCAGGGAAACTTCTAATTGCCTCTCTGATGACCTCCACAGAGACACTTTTAATAATCAGGCATAAATAGGCCTACACAGTATATGCAGAACTTTTATAATATAATATAAACTCGAAATATTTATGCATTAGGCCAGTAGTTTACATTAATTGCTACACTGACAAAGTTCAAATGTAATTAATTCATGAATAATTCATGAAAAGAACTACTTGCAATTATGAGCTTTCAAGATAAAAAAAAAAAAAAAAAAATCACTGTTCATGTACTATTGTTTATATTATCAGGGACTTTGTTTTGTTTACTTTGCCATGATGCTCATGTGGACATGTGTGAGGTTTACTTTGACTTGTCTTCTGTCTACTGATATCTAGGGGTCTAAGGACTCATTTTCCCTGTCTGCTCCAAAGAGTTCACATGGCATTTGCGGCTCAGGTCAGGTGATTGGCTCATGATGCAAATATGGCAGCATCCATGTTGTGTATGTGCTAGGTGCACAAGATGGTGCCTGTGAGCTTCGGCGATGCGAGTGTGTGCATGTTTACTTCCGCCCATACCCTTCCTGTCTTATGCTGGGTACACACCACAAGATAATCGGGTGATTTTGGGCCAGTTTCTCCCTTCCGACAATCTTAGGTAATGTCCCGATTAACTTGATGTTTCTACAGATTATCTTATCAGATTTTCCTGTGGTGTGAGGTGTGTTAAGAGTGACTGAATCTGCTCGGAAGAACGTCGGAGGCGCCCCGATCGCGAATCATTAACATGTTGAATATTTACGACCAGAAATCCTGATGATTGGGGGGAACCCCAAGGAGACACGCTCTGGAGATTATCACATGAAACTAAACAATATCCAATCAGAAAGCAAGCTGACAGAAGACGGAAGCATCACCAACACAGTCATGGCGCAGCACAAAGTTAAATGGATTTAGACAGCAGAGATGGAGGATCAGCTCGTCGATTTGTGGCAAACAGCACCAGTGTTTATACAACATGTCCTGTAAAACATACCAAAATCATCCCAAACACTATCAACACAATTTCTTCCTACCTATCGTCCGTCATGTTTATTCTGAAGTCTTGAGAGATTTTGCGAGATTTTCCTGTGTTCACAGTCGGGACTCTGGCTAAAAATCTGTTTGTGTGTGGCGTGCTGTCTTTGTCACATCATGGCACACTATAGGAGCAAAATGGTTTAATCTAGGATTTTTTTGTCCTCATGTTTGTGGTCTCTCACATTTTGTGTTTTAGTGTGTACCCAGCATTAGCGATGTTCACATCTGCTGTAATGATGAGACACTTATATATGAAACTTGCCTAGATTTAAAGAATGTTTTTAAAATTAAAGAGAAACGGTGGTCTATCAGAGACGAAAGAAAACATTCTTATATTATTGTGAACCTTTGTGCGGTAATTCATCGAAATACGCTGAGATTATCTTTCATTTTTTCTCCTGGTGATTCAGGCTCAGCAGTTTGTGAAAATCCACAGGCATCTCTTAATTCATACAAAACACTTAGGTGTGTAATATACATTTCCTGATTTTGTTTCGTTTTTGTGGGGACTAAATGGCCCTGGGGCCCTATCATACGCCCGGCGCAATGCAATGGCAGGCGAGACGCAAGTGTTTTTTGCTAGTTTTAGTTTTTCACGTCCAGTGCCCATGTTGTTTAAATAGCAAAGGCACTTGCACCCATCTGTTCGCCCATGGGCATGCCGGTCTGAAAACGTGTTGTGTTTAGGTGCATTGTTGGCGTGTTGCTATTTTGAGGCAACTGAAAATGAATGCGGCATTGACTTTAGACCAGGTTTTTGATGGTCAATGGCGCAGTTATTTTCAGTTGCCTCAAAATAGCAACATGCCAACAATGCTCCTATTTTTTATTTATTTATTTATTTATTTATTTTTTGTTATTTAAAGGATGTGTTAGTAATATGCGCCTATATTCCGGTGCACAATGCGTGTACATTATATAAAAATAAAAGGATTCCTCTCTTTCCGCTTAAAAATTCTGCCATGTAAATAGCGAATCCGTCATGGTGTAAGTGCAACTGGCTTTTAAAGGGAATGGGAGATGACACTCTGATTGGTTTATTGCACGCTATGCCCAAAACACATCCATGACTCATTAAGAGACTAGATACAACCCTTTTGGACCACTTTTTCCATCATTAAAATAGCGAAAGTGGATTCGGCCATGCTCTAAGTGCACCTGTGCCATGTGCTTCAGACCATGAATAGGGCCCAAAGAGTGCATATTAGTACCTTAAAGGTACATATTGGTACCAAAAGTGTACATATTACTACCTAAATGGTACATATTATAACCATTTTAAAGGGTACCATCCTTGTGACAGCTTTTATACATTTTTTTTTTTTTTTCTGAGTAGTATTATTTTTTTTTTATTATTATTTTTTACTACTTTAAAAAAAAGTACTACTGTAAAAAGTCAATTTTTACTAGAATTGATTTACTGTATTGTCAAATTGATCTCATCATTTGCCATTAGAATTATATTCATTATTTCTAAATGTTTTTTCCACAAAAGTACAAAAAAGAATCATTAATGAAATTACAGCGAAACTTGAACAGCAATGTGAGCTGAAGTGTGACAATACTGATATTGTTCATAAAGTTAGCAAATACCTTCTGTCAAAAATGCAATGCCATGCATTCATATCAGCAATGCATTCTGGGAGTGAGAAAGAGGGAATGAGGGATCCCATTTAATAGTCTCATGCTTAAATATGGCTTCTGAAAAAGGGTTCAGTTTCTCTAATTAGCACTTTGTGGCTGTGTTTTCTGATGTTATATTTTTTTCTCATGTTTTTCTCATCCCTGCCCCCCTTCTGTCTATCGCCGTATAGGCTCCGTCTCTTTACTTACAAGCTAGATTTTCATAGAATATAAAAGGTTGTTTTTTCCTCTTTCCACTCTTCTGTTGCTATTATTTTTAATGACAGGCACAATTTCATCTCAGGGCTTTGTTGACAGGTCGTCACGTGGCTTTCTAGCCAAGCAGCCTTTAATAGATGCTTCTCCTTGCAAACGCCATAAACTCTTCACTGAACACAATTAGATCTGTGCTGTATATCAACCCTCAGGAGCTGGATCAATAAAGATGACGTGAACGTATAGCGGTGCATGAGGCGGTATGCCAGGGGCTTTATTATGTGATTCATTTAGCTATTAATGAGCCGTTTTAGTCTCTGACAGGTCTCAGATGATTGAGGAGAGGTTTTATCTATCTGGGTGGTGCAGATGATTTTTTTTAGATGGTGACAGTCCACCGTAGGCCGGAAAGAGAGAGCAAATTTATTATGTGATGCCAAGGTGGGGTGGCATTAGAGTATATTAATGATGCCATAATGATACAGGATCAAACATTACAAATGTTACACCTGTTAAACCCTAATCTGTGTAAAATGTGTGTCATTTTTCTGTTAAAGGGAACATATCATGAAAATCTGACTTTTTCCATGTTTAAGTGCTATAATTGGGCCCACGGCGCATCTACCAACCCAGAAAACATGAAAAAGGACATGCCAGTAACTTTGTTTTGGTAAGCCTTTCCCTGCAAGCATGTGAAAAAATTAGCAACTCAGATTTCGCTCCACTTGTGACATAGGAAGGAGATCTTATTATAATATTACCACCCCTTAATTTGTACGTTTCCACCCACAGCGCCGTCATTACTGTGTACCAGTTATAAGGCCATGACAAAAGTTCAAGCAAAGCATGCTAACTGTTCTGTCGTTGGCTGCACAGATGAGCACAGAACAATATTTAGAGTCTTGTTAGCTTGGATAGCCGGCAAGTTGACCCTGGCAAGCTCGATTGCTAAAAAAGGAGCATTTCTGTCCAAGCGGTATTTTGGGAAAAAATATTAGACTATTCACAGAATTTGATAGCAATCATAAACGTTAGCCTGGTGTGTCTGTCTCTGTTTGGCAAACAGGTATGCTATGTATAGTGGACGCCAATATGGGTTTTGCACAAAAGATTAACATGACGGCACATGCTAGTTGATGAGTTGAATCAACTCCACAGCAACTACATACATTTGTCCACTAACCATTCAGAAACGTCCAGTTTCATTCTAAAAATTGTAACTTCTTCCTGAGTCTCTCCATCAGTGTCCGACTCCGGTTTGAACAATGTAAGGCTGAACACCGTTACTGACAATCTTCATTTTGGCTGTGTGAGATTCTTCAGCTTTGTTGTTGTTGAGTTAGTAAAGCACGAGCTGTTAAAGCTCTGCCCTCTTCTGGAAAGCAGGCCAGGAGCAGCAGCTCATTTGCATTAAAGGGACACACACAAAAATGGCGTGTTTTTGCTCACACCCAAATAGCGGCAAATTTGACAAGCTATAATAAATTATCTGTGGGGTATTTTGAGCTGCAACTTCACAGACACATTCTGGGGACACCAGAGACAAGGGATCAGTACAAAGAGAAAAAGTAAAAAGTAGAGAGATAGAGAGAGATGGAAACTAAAGCTAAAAATATCTTTTTAAAATCAACATGAAACTGAAATTGCTTTTACATTAACACACATTCCTGGTCTTTTTGTGCACACTTCATCAGTACATGTTATTCTAAAGAAAAGTTTGTTTTCGTAATCTTTCATCAAAATGTATTAATGTTTTGGCTGATTGCCTAAAAAATTTGTGATGGTTAAAAGTTATACATAAACAGCTTTGGTGCAAACTATATATAGTTTTTCCATTTTTTTTATTTTTTAAAGAAATTCATATTTTTACTTAGTGACAGTAAAGACTAATAATGTTTTATATAAATGCTGTTCTTTTGAACTTTCTATTCATCAAAGGACCCTAAAAAATGTATCAGTTTCCACAACAATATTAAGCAACACAACCGTTTTCAACACTGATAATAAGAAATGTTTATCAGCATATTAGAATGTTTTCTGAAGGATCATGTGACACTGAAGCCAGGGGTAATGTTGCTGAAAATTCACCTTTGAATCACAGGAATAAATTACATTTTAAAATATATTCAAATAAAAAAAACAGTTATTATAAATTGTAAAAATATTTCACAATATTACTGTTTTTAGTGTATTTTTAATCAAATAAATGTAGCCTTGGTGAGCATCTTTCAAACTCTATAAACAATCTTACCAACCCCAAATCTTTAAACAGTAGTGTGTACTGTATATAATCTCATTATTTTTAATGGAAGAGCACACTATTGAAATAGAGTTTATTATTTTTGCTCATTTTGTTCTTTTGGACTGATTTACTCCTCTGCTTTGAGACTGTGTTGAATTTATTTTAATATAATTCAGTAAACTGCTCTTCTTGTCATACCAACTCATAATCTGAAAGTGAGCCAGCTCTTAAATTCTAATTGTTTCCCACTTCTGCTGCAAATGTTGTTTCATGTTGACTTCAACAAGAACCAATTATAATGTGATTCCCTAATGACTAACAGTAAACATCCAACTGGCTACAGATGGAAACAACACACACCTGTTGAAAAGAAAAGGAATGAAATTGCTTATTGTATCAGAAAGGAAAAGTGGAGGGGAGTGAATCTGTTCAATTGATTGTCTACTGGCATTGTGATATTCATTCTTAATTGCTACAAATGGCAGGATGAAATTGCAGCAGACAGATATTTATGTCAGAGCATTTAAGCGCTGCCATTAGAAGGAGGAGAACTGCTTGACGAGATGACGTTATTGTATCATACCAGCTAAATTTGGTTATGTTGGCTATGTGAGAGAAATGGAGAGAGAGTTCTTCTTTTGTCTAAATTTCCTTCTTATATTCAATTGAAACAAAATCAATATTGTATAATATTTTCAGGATCTTGCTGTGTATAGACCCATACAAGTTTTATATCTAGGTTTTTGTATTTTTAAACAAACTTTTAAGCACATTAAAAAAGGGGAAATTAACTAAAAAGCACATCTTTCATGCATGAATTATGAGAACCTCAGTCAGGTTTAGGCTTTTAGGCCTTGGAAAACATGATTTGAACAAGATTTTTTTTCCCCCACATATTTTTCAAAGAGATTTTCAGATTGTCCACTTGAGTGGACACAGAATGTTCCAGAGTACGTTGATACGTAGCAATCAGTTGTTTTCAAGCTCATCTGAAATGAGCAGTGTTGGGGGTAACGTATTACAAGTCAACCTGGTCTCATGGAAAGACGTACCTGTGGGAATGTTTTCGCAAGTCGCAAAAATACGTACAAATACGTACATATCACTGCAGTTTCCAACAGAAATGAACACTAGAGGCAGTAAAACAGCAAGCGCTTTCATACACTGTTATGATTATAGGGTCAGATTATGGATAAATCAAGACTTGTTTTCATGTCTCCTTGCATGATATTATGTTATGACTTCAAAACGCTTTTTACCAAAGTGCACGATTTGTAAACGAATATATTTTGGACTTTGCATTGCTTAACCAGCTCCATATGTTTTGCTTTTCTGATATAACAAGCCTGCTCGGTAGCTCAGCTGATACGGAGTTGGACTTAGGATGAGAAAGCCTTGGGCACAAATCCAGGGAAAAACGAGTCACGGTAAAAGAGCTCAAAGATGAGAGATCAAAACAAGCTAAAACTGCACGATTACGGATGCTTTTTATGTCACATTTGCTTTTGTTAACACTATCGTGTAGGTTTAGGTGTAGTGTTGGTGGTACGTTATTTTAAAACGTAATAGAGCATTACACTTTCAGCGCCACTCACCGGACAAATTTCAAATCAGAACTGCGGTGATTCGTATAAAAACCAATGTCATAAAAACGTACCATATTCACTTTTATCTGTTCCGGCAAAAAAAAAAAAAAAAGGAAAAAAAAAGAACACGCTTTTAGCACCACTCAGTGGACATTCCACATTGAAACTGCAGTGATATGTACGTGTTGGTACGTATTTTGTGACTCGTGAAAACATACCCACAGGCACGTTTTGCTAATGAGACCAGGCTCTTACTAGTAACATGCATTGTTATCAGTTTTTTGATGTAAGGAGTACAGTAACTCATTACAAGTAACGTGCATTATGTAATCAGATTACTTTTTTCATGTAATGAGTAAAGCATTACAAGTAATGTGCAATATGTAATCAGACTAGTTTTTTGATGTAATGAGTAAAGTAACGCATTGCAAGTAACAAACATTATGTAATCAGATTACTTTTTGATGTAACTGCAAATTACATTCACAAATACATTCATTTGCAGCCAAAAAAGTTACTGCAGCTGAAGTATTTTCAAGAACAACAGTCACGGTAATAGTACGAATTGTAGCTGAAATATAGCTAGTGATGCATGATGTCCAATTTAGTGGACATATTTCAAATCAATACTTGGAAAATTTAACAATGATATGACTCCTTAGATGTTACTTGATGTTACAACATTTTTCTTTTTACCTGCAAGAGTCTCCTAGGACAGATGGAATGGATATTCTGGGGCAAGTTGGCATTTCTGACTGGCTGTCAGCCATCCTGGTTTAGAGAGAAAAAAAAAAAAAATCCACATGCACAACGGCTTGCCACTTGATAGCAGTTGAGTCCACTGTAGTTTGTTGATGTGCAACTATGCAATCAAAACCCACGCATATGCAAGAAAATGTCTTTTGAATAGTTTCTCAGGGGAACGCAAAACATTTGAAGGAGAGAATGCAAAAGCATTAACATATAGGGCCAGATTTACAGTTTACGCCATCGCAAACCCTGTTTTGATGTTAAAAAAACTACTGTCTGGATTTACTAAAGACACGCAGTGCAAAATTAGCGCTGAAAAGGCATGGACTGATTTGTTTTTGTGGCTGACCTTATTGCATATGCATTTGTAGGAGTTTCCCTTTCAGATGCAAAATTTATGGGAGGAGAGTATTTAAATGAATCACGCAACGCGATTTACTAATGTTTGCGCTAGTCAATTTACTGATATTTGCCCCATTATTTAACGCCCAAAAAAAGCATGTCTTAACCCATTTTGTGACATGGCTGCAATTGTTGCTGCTAGGAGGAGACACCGCAGAGAACAGAATACGTTTGGTAGAAGGGAGCAAATATTTTACACTTGTATTCATTTCTTAATGAAGACGTTATCCAAACATCGTCATATGTGTACGTGTTTGTCAGATTACATGCAACAAGTTGTGCCTGTGTCGACCAACACTTGATGAGCATCAGCTCTGCTTATTTGCGACCCAACACTAATTTGCGCTGCTCTTGATAGATTGCGTTAGTCATTATGCAAATGATTTGACTGTGTCTGTGTTCTTTAAACTCCCATCGCACATTTGTGGAATACTACATTTACGTTTATGCATTTGGCAGACGCTTTTATCCAAAGCGACTTACATTGCATTATACTACACATTTGTATCAGAGTATGTATACTCAGATACTAATATGTATACTCAAATACTAATTTTGTCCCGTTTTGTAAATCTGGCCCAAAATGTTTCCTCCCATCTCATTTTTTTTTTTTTTTTTTTCATCACCACATCCCTTTAAGGGGTCAGTAAGGTTCTTCAGATTATTAAAATGTTCTTTACTAAGAAAAAAAAAAGTGATTCTTTTAAAAACTGTTCACTTAAAAGTTCTTCTAAAACACCCTTTTGGAACCTTTATTTTTAATAAAGGTGTATCTGCATGATGCAATCAATATTGCGCTATTCATGACTGTGAAAAGCAGGTACTCAACCAAGCAACATCAACCTGTAACATGGGGAATTGTGCCATGCAAACCAGTTCAGCACAGATTTTGTTGCAGTGTTTTTGCATAATTTCTTTAGTGAATCGGGTGCTAAAACAACAGCGGGTGCATTTCATTCTTAGTGAATTCCCCTATCAGATGTCTAAAGACCTACAGAGTCAACTGCCATCTTTCATTGCAAATTTAAATTTGTAAAGCAGTAGTAATCATTTTCATCCATGAATTATTGATACTGTTTTTTAAGTGCCTGCATGATAGGTCATGCATGTATTGTTGCGTCTGTCGGATGCCAGGCTTGTATAATGTTATTTACGAGCATGCACGTGTAAAAGGACTAAGTGACTGTGAGCTTCCCTTGAGAAGATGGTTCCTGCTGGATGTATGGCTGGCTACCCTCTGTGGTTCGGGAAAAAGCCATTTGGAAGCAAGATGGATGACTCGAGGGAAAAATAAAACGTACCTTTGAGCATAAAAACCATTTCACTCTAAATAATTCAAAAGTCTTGCTGTTAATGTCGTCCCACTTCTTCAGATTGAAAGCAAAAATAACATAGAAAAACAACAACAAACCTGAGTGAAGACCTGCAGATTGAAGAGTACGAGAGAAAAGTGAGATGTGACCTGGAAACTAATATCCAATAAGGTATTCATTTGAAATTACAGGGCAATTCTTGCTTTGATTACTCTTAGATGGAATGGTAGGTTTATGGCTGTACAATTTTCCATTAATATAAAGGAAAGAGGTAAAACTTTGTGTTTTGGTAAGAATAAAAGCTTTTTTCCTACCTAGAAAGCATTTTAAAGCATCCAAGAAATGTTCCATCATTTTATGCAATAGTATACCTTGCATATATTTTTCATAGATAAGGATGCACTGCAAATAGCTCTGTAAAAATAAATAATAATAATAATAATAATAATATCCAAGAGGGTTTAATGAAAGCAAGAGAAATGTCTATAATAAATTATGTTAAAAATCAAGTCATGTTTATATGGTAGGACTACTACGCTCTAAAAACTTTTATGATGTACTCATTTGAACTTTTTTAATTCGATTCCACTAAAAATTATTTTCATGATTTATCACAACTTTTTTTCTTGTCAAATTAACTATAATTAATGTGGTTCAGATAACATAATATTTTGAGTTTATGTTGATTAAACTAATCTCCATTGTATTAACTCAACTTTTTTATTTCAATAAACTCAATTTTAAGGCAATCAGGTAACTTACTTTAAGTTAAACCAACAATAATTTTTTACAGTTAGCTGGCAGTAGCGCACATACATCTGCTAACATAACTAAAACACACAAAACAACTTTGTTCATTTGTCTGGTCTGAAAATGAGTTCGATTGCCAAACATTATCGCAAAACAGCGTTCACATCATCCAAACGAACCAAACTCTGACGTCAATTGAACCCGGATGCCAAGGTTGCCAAGTCCACGGTTTTCCTGTGGAACTCGGCTTAAACTGTTGCTGCGGGTTGATTTCCCGCACAGCTTCAATTTGCAGCGGAAGAGTATCCTTTGACCTGACGCACAACGTAATGATGATTGCGGAGGCGCAGAGGATAGAGTAAAACGAATCCCCGGTCACGGATTATAAGTCTAAAACGATCATTTTTAAAGAGAAATTTCAGTGGATTTCGATATAAGAGAAGAGGAGCTTCAATTTGTTGCACAGCCTTATTTGTGACTTATTTGAACTGCAAGAGGCGTTTACGCATACAATACTCCTACATCCTGCGTCATACATTGTGTCAGAAGATTACTCAAGAATGTCATATACACCTAGAATGGCTTGAGGGTGAGTAAATCACGGGATAATTTTCATTTTTGGTTGAACTATCATTTTAATTGTGTCTAACTTACTCAATATTATTCATTTGTTACAAATGAATATTATTGATTTGAAATAAGCAATAATTGTGGTTCTTGAAACTGGTTAGTATTATTTCTTCATTGTCAAATATCTGGAAATTTAACAAAAATAGTAATTATTTAATTTGTTAGTACACTACTAATTTCTTTTCATTAATAAAATAAATAAATAAATAATAGATGTACATTTTAGACAAAATTAACTGTTGGATTTTCAGTCATTTATTTTGGTATGTCCAACTCACTTAAGTGATATTCAGAGATTTTATTAAAGTGACATAGTGTGATATTTACAAAGCCACTGAATTATTTTTTTAAAGTGAATTCTACAAAGATTTGCTAGTTTTGGATTTAATACTGACTTAATCATTTTCTCCCGTATTGTCTGTGTAACTGTTTGCAGAGACTGCTGTGTCATTATTTGAACGAGTTAGCACTCTGCTGTATGCGGTCTATTATTGTAGTATCATCAGTTTCGGATTCACTCCCCCTAACATTACATAAAAAAGAACTCAGGTCGGTGGCATCCAAGCAATACCTTTGTCTATCCGAGCCAAAATAAGCTGTAACATGAACCAGACTGTATGATAGTCAAATGTCTGGATCCGTGAGACTAAGAGAGATTCAGCCTTTTCCACTGCGATGCTGAGCAGAAAGCCTCGTCCTGCCCTTTTTGAGGACATTAAGAGTCTGTGAGATCTTGTGCGGTGGCCTTTGGAGCTGCTTTGATGGATGTTATGAGCTATGCCGGAATGACAGAAAAGCTGATGGACCGCATTCAGAGATTCACTGCTTTCAGGTACTGACCTTTACACCTGACGTTCACAATGTAATATATGAACACATGTGAGTCTCTCAGAGACTAGACAAATGTACGGATATAGTGCAGCATGAAAGAAGGTATCAGTTCGCATCAGTTCACACATTAAAACAGAACCAGCATAGAACAGAATGAATTTCCATGTTTGTCTTGGTTGGACAGGACTTCTTTAAGTGCTGGTCAAGATGGGGAACCAGTACAATCATGCTTTGTAGCAAGACAAAACATATACAGACAATTAAAAGTGACACTTAAAGGGTTAGTTCACCCAAAAATTAAATTTCTATCATTAATTACTCACCCTCATGTCGTTCCACACCCGTAAGACCTTCGTTCATCTTCGGAACACAAATTAAGATATTTTTGATCAAATCCGATGGCTCAGTGAGGCCTCCATTGCCAGCAAGATAATTTACACTTTCAGATGCACAGAAAGGTACTAAAGACATATTTAAAACAGTTCATGTGACTACAGTGGTTCAACCTTAATGTTATGAAGCGACGAGAATACTTTTTGTGTGCCAAAAAAAACTAAATAATGACTTTATTCAACAATATCTAGTGATGGGCGATTTCAAAACTGTGGGTCTCTCCCTCGGCCGAAATCGCGTTCCGGGGGGCAGAAAGATATATGTACGTTTTTTTAAATTAAATAATACTAAAACAAAAGTGGTTGAAAGTAATTGCAAAAATGGCTCAGAAAAGAAGTAACATTAGATTTGAAAAACTGAGCTTGTGCATCATTTGTTTCAGATGACAGATCAATGGATATTTTCTTTTTAAGTGACTTTTGGGGCTACTGTATACTGGTGACAAGCGCTTGTTTTGTTTTTTTGTTTTTTTTTTTCCTTCAGCACAAATAAATTAATCCATAATCCATAATTCATTGAGGCAAGACAAGCTGTTTGCAGAACTTGCCACATTCAATTTTCAAAATCACATAAAATTCACAGTAATGGTGATGTTAATATCATATTTTTCACATATATTATATCTTTAATAATTCCAACAGACATGCACAAGTCAGACTGCTCCATTTACTATTCTAAGTTTGCTCATTTCTTTTTAAATGTTCATCCTTGAAGACACCAAAGACGGTCTGAAAGATCACTGTGTTCTAGATCATGTTCTGATTCTCAGGCAGAGTTTGACTAATCAGAGGCGCAGAAGACCCGGAGCGCTCAGACTCTCTTCAGCCTGACCAGTGCTCTAAAGCCAGCAGTAATTGGACCTCCAGGGAGGAGAGAAGCTGCTCATGTGACCGCCGTCAGATTCTCTGGGGTCCCGCTATAGCACCACAGGCAGCACGAGAAAGTGTCTTCGAATGCAAACAGCCAGCAAGCCAAATACAGCTTAGAAACGGCGTGCAAATACTGTTTTCTCTGCCGTTCACGCTTCAAATAGACGTGCCGTGCAAGTGATCAGCAAAACAGCGGCGCGAGCGTCCCGAGAAGGATTTGTCTTTTTCCTTTTATAGCTTTTATTTGGAAACTGCTGTATTTAAAGCTGATTGTTTAGTGCTGCAAAATTTGTGCCTGAAAAAGTTTCAGTACTTGTGAGACAGACAGAGAGACGGACAATCATAAGGGACCGTCTTTGCCATAGAGACATTTCCTAAAGTAATTACACTCTCTAACAAAGGCCTGGGAAATTGAACCATTAATTACAATGCCGAGAGGCACAAATAAAATCTGCTATAGCCAGTTTTAGGGATGGCAAACTCTCGATTGTATCTGTTTTCTGTAATGAGAGATTTGGCTGCGAGCAGATGAGTATTCCATTCCAGCCATCGCACTGTAATTTCAATAAATTATCTCTGTAGATGCAAAAAATAACTTAAATGCCATTGAGACCTCAGAGCCTGTTTGTTTCCAGAACCTCCATTTCTTTGCTTCTGACCAGAGAAATAAGCCTATGTAATTTAAGCCTCAAGTAATGGGTTTTTGGGAACAGAAGGCTTGTCCCTTTATCTTTCTTCTTAAACTGGACTAAACAAATCAAACTAAACAAGTACAACTAAATTATGTATTTTAAGTGAAGAAAATCAGTCAACAAGCATCCTACTGATCCAGTAATTCCACATTAACTATGGACATGTCAGGTCAAGTCAAATGTATTTATAGTGCTTTTCAAAATACACATTGCTTCAAAGCAGCTTAACAGAAACTCATGATGTTAAAGTGCCCCTACATGCTAGCTTTGGAGACTCCTACAATAGGTTTACATGCATCCAAGGTCAAAAAACAGTGTGTTCTTGACATGTCGACAACATGAACCAAACTCTTCCATGCCTTATCTACAACTACAGTGTTTGAGGCTGGGTCAAAGTAAGTTTAAAATTTTGCAGTTCTTTTACATTCACAAATAGCTATATTACACACTACATGAAACATAATATCCGAAAAAGCATAATATGGTCACTTTAAAGGTGCTCTATGTAAGTTTTTGACTGTACTAAAGCATAAAAATACCACAATATGTTTGCAGATATTTATTAAACATGGTCAGTTCACATATTCACTTTTCTGAAAACCAATGCTAACAGCAAGTTATTTTATTTTGAAATGTGCGTTCCGTGTCGGAATTTCTGGTTTTGTTTCGGTCTGTGCAAGACTGCTTATTGCCAATTTACCCAATAGTATTTCGCCACCCCGGGTTGCCAGTTGGCGGAAAACACATGCAGCGAATTGCAGCCATGGAAGCCAGCGAACAAACTGGGTCAGAGATTGCAGATTCTACCCGACGTAAAAAGCCTCAGCATCTAAAAATCTCTATGAACGAGAGCATATTAAAATGCGATATCAGCTCATCATAAATCAATAAATCAATTGAGCTCGCTCCTGTTGCGCGTCTTCAAACTGGCAACCCGCTAGAGCGTTGAGTCTGAGGAGGAGGGGGCGGGGCAAACAATATTTTGAATTTGGACTGCAGTACCCATTTCAACCACTAGCTGACATTCTTACATAGAGCACCTTTAATGGTTGTAACATCTTAATACTTAATTGTCACATTTAGGAGATTAGAGCTGGGAGATAATACAGGCTAATTTACATTTTGAGATGATACAAGCAATCAAGTAGTTGAGATTTGCTATATAATATATTTATCGTCCTATGCGAATATACAGTATTTATGCAGATAAAATTATCCCACGATTGTCTTAGTTTTTAACCATATTGTGCTTGTGCTATGACTTTAAAATAAATTCCACTTGCTTTGATATTTTATCTAATGCAGTGACATTCACACGTTTTTAAGTGCTGCTAAAGTGTCCAAATGCTTTCTGAAGCTGCTGTTTGTCTTTTATGGCTGAAGTCTGAGTAAAGTCTCAATTTCTCTTGAGGGATCAGTAAAAGTTTTCATCTTATCTTGTTCTCAAAGTCCTTTCACAACACATTAAAAATATTTATTGCTATTGGTTCTCTGACCTATTGCTATTGGACCTTGACAACACAAGACAAACCTAGACATACAGATAATGGAGGGGGAAAAAACTGTATTTGAACTGCGATATTAGTGACTATAACTGTTTATCATACTCAATGCAATTGTTTAAGCTTGTTTCTATTAATTAGATTGATAAAGGGGTACAATTAGGCTGGTTAGCATTGCCCAGTTAGAAGATAGGGATACTAGTTCAGGCTGTATGCCTGTTATCTGACTGTGACATGAAAGGCAGCAGACAAAGAAGGGGCAGCTTCTGCAAGGAAAGAAGCAAGCAAATAAATACATGTTCCAAAATAAATAAATAAATACATATAATAAATATTAAATAAATACATAACTTAATAAATATATCTTTTTGTAACTAAATGGTAGTTACAACATCTTCCAGTAGGGCTGATGGGTTACGACTGGCTCAAAACAACGACAACAAAAACACACAGAAATGAGAATGTATGAGCAAAATGGCATATTTACATGACACTATTTTCAACAAAAACCAGAAAACTTTCTATGCGTTTTGGCTGTTAATTTACATGACAACGATGCTTTGAAAACACAAACGTTTGAAATGTTTCAAAGTGCATGTTTTTGAAAATGATACCGTTATCTTCTCCTACAGGAATTTGTGAAAACTGTGACGCCGTGTGCATGTGTATTACATGTTCAGTCCATAGGTGCATAGTGTTTCTTTACGAAGCGACTTCACCAGCTACTGGCCTGGCATGAATAATACAGCATTTTTAGTCAATTTTGTGGATTCGTATATAAAAGGGGATCATTTTGACAATGTTGTTGCCTGTATGTGAAAAGCGTAAAGGAAAAACTTTTTCATGTTTAGTACTTGCTGTCATGCAGATTTTGATTTTACCTTTTCTTGTGGGGATTTTTTTCCCTACTGTATCTCTTCTGAGAATTGAGTGCCAGTGCTTGAAGAAGAAATCTCTCTCTTTTAGTAATGTTGAAGATCTTGATTCTCCTCAAGGTACAGTCTCTGTCTTCCAGTAGGCTGGAAAAACAAACAACAATCAAAGATGTGTAAGGCAAATGTGGCAAACAGAAGCCAAAGTCTTCCATTTATTCATTAGAAGTCATTGACTACCTTTGGGTAAAATCACAACACTCCCAGAGACTCACATTCACACCACGTACAATTAGAGTGGACATTAGCACTCATTAAATCATGAGATCAGTGTTCATAAGGTCAAGGGGCAATAATGATGTACAAAACTGTGAATGTTGAAAATTACTGAACCAAGACCGAGGTGGCTATATATGTATATAATTTCAGTTGAAATGTCATTTTAGGACTTGCTGCTAATGATAAACCAAATGCAAACAATTATGGAGGGTCCATTACTGGAAAAACGCCTACATGAATCAATGTTTGAAAGGATATTAGGTAACACTTTACAACAAGGTTTCTTTTGACAATGAAACAATTCTACAGCATTTATTATTCTTAGTCAATGTTAGTTTTTAACATTTACTAATACAGTTGCATTTGTTAATGCACTGTGAACTAACAAGAACAATCAATGAACAATTAGATTTTTACTAACTAATGTAAACAAACATTAATAAATGCTGTGAAAATATGTTTGCATTAACTAATGTTAACAAATGAGAGTTTACTGTAAAATGTTACTGGATATTCTCTAAAATGTTCACTTCGTCTTTTAATTACAGTAACAGTTTTTAAGGGCTGTAGTTGGAAGGAAGTGATCAGTGATATTTTTCTTTCAGTGGTGTCTAGCATATTGATGAGGATTCTTTTAATGGATATCTTTCTGGTTTGATCCAGTCTGACCTTGCTCTGTCCTTACAAAGAAATTGGGATTGTTAGGTGGAAGACGTGTTGGAGATCAAGAATCCAATGTCAACACCACAGTGAATCGATCTAATATCATCTTACATTAAAAAAATATAAACATAAAACATACATCATGACATTGACAGTTTACCAAAGAAGCTTTTGTTTTTGCTCTTGTATAAATAAAGATGATGAAACTTTTTACAATAAACTTTCAAATAGGAGCTGGCTGATTACCTCAGGGCTCGGGTTTTCTTTCTGTGGCTTTTCTGTAATAGAGGGGCGCATATCTTCATTTGTGTCAGCCTAGGGAGAAATATGATTATTATACTGGGTTCTCAACTGGTTTTGCTTCAGGACTCGAGATTTTACATTGGACATCAAGTAGCAGCCAAACATAACCTGTATTTATTGCAGCATTAAGGCAATATTTTCCTTCGCATTGGATTGTTTTGTTCATGGTCTCATCCTCAATGTCGACACTTGCTTATTTTGGCATCCTTCTACAAACTGACAGAGAAATTCGCTCACCCTTGTGAAAAAGATGTTTGTTCAAGTGTGCTATTAGTATACTTATTTTAAACTAAAACTAAGAAAGTATACTTTCAGTCTTCTTTTTTTATGTAGGCCTACTTCTCAGAAATACACTTAAAATTGCACTTAAGTATACTTGACTTATACTGACATGAAAGTCTAAGTATATTTGGCCTATACTTGTACTCAGTCTTTTGATCGAGATATACTTAAAAGTACAGATGCGTAATGTATCGGCCAACAAAAGCTAATATTATCACTAATATTATATTAATATTATATTACTTATATTATCGATTGTTTAAAAACAACCGATGGTAAGGGCCGATTATATCCTGTCAATCAAAAGGGCGCGGAAAAACGTGTTCAGACTGCAACTCATACATACTGTGTGTGAAGAAAATCACTCTTGTGTTGAATTTCTTCTTCTTCTTCTTGGCGGTTGGCAAACCAGCTTTTGTGTTGAATTTTAACGCATTAACAGATTAAAAATAGTGACGCTAAAGCAAGCTCTTTTTGACCCTATGAATCACCCGTATTTCAAGCCAGGGTTGCCAGGTCTGCGTTTTTATTTTTATTTTTTTCTACATCAAATATTATTTGTAGCGCCTCCCGCCTAATAATCGCAGAAGGTTTTGTGCTTTGCTACTTCTTATAAGAATAAAAGTTTCAGTTTTCAAGTTCTGTCCATTTTATCATGAAATTCAAACAATAAATGGCGTTTTGACGCTCTCAAATGTGACGTGTCAGATCGCTGTAATGCCTCAGTTCAGGCGGCAGCGCGGAGCGCGAGTCTTTTCTTCCTCTTCAATACAAGTTATATCTCGAAAACATGCATGCATATCAAAGGTATGTTGAAAGATAAAGCCTAGTACAACTTACCAGAATGTATCACGTCTCATGTAATCACTTTATTTGTGCTTCAACCACGGAAAGACGTCAATAAAACAGCTTGTGAACAATATCTCACATCATGTCAAATTTACCTCAGGAATGTTTTCCAATGTTCACAGTTCCTTATCTATCTATCTATATCTATCTATCTATCTATATATATATATATATATATATATATACTAGAGAGGAGCTTATTTACTGTTAATTATGTTTGTGTAAATTTGCCATTATGACAACAAGTGCTTATGAAAACTACCTTATGTGATACTAAGTTTTATACAAACATTTCAGTTTTATTTGAGTGTAGTTGTTATATCTGAAAATAAACAGCAGCTGAATATAAAACTTCTGTTGTTAATTGTAACATCTAATATTGTAGTGTACCAAATGAGAGGGTTCCCTGTATAGTTTGCAACATTATTTGGGAGAGATTTTTGTTCCTTAAGAAAAACCAAACTATCAGTATCGGCATTGGCCGATATCATTCTGAATAATCGGCTATCGGTATCGGCAGAAAAATTTAGTATCATGCACCTCTACTTAAAAGTATAATTAAGTATTCTAAGTATACTTGGCTTGTAATTGTGTTAACTCTTTTGGTTAAGGTATATTTGATTAAAGGTATATTTCAAGTATAAAAAATTAATACCTAAATAGGAACATAGTAGTATACTTAAAGGGCAAAAAATAATATATAATTAGTAAACTATACGGCTTTTCACTCTGCGCTTAACCCCAGGTTATCGTCGTTCTAAACACCGCTTTTAATCCCGGGGTAAAGGAACATTTCAGTACTCATACAGTACTCATATTTGCCTGCTTTGGACAGTCATGGAAACACTGAGCATTGTATATAAACAGTAAATCCAGCGTTTGAGAGGAAAAATGTCAAACACTCAGAGAAAACACAACAAGAAGAAGTTTCATTCTTACTTTTAGAGTCCGAAATGTCCAGTATAAACTCGATAGTACAGTCTGCAATACAAGGATGCACAATGCTAGAGCTAGCCTATGTAAACAGGTCGCATGCTGCATCCAATCAATGACACTGACACCGCGAATATGCAAATAAGAACGTTAACCCAGGGTTTGGGAATGCACAATGTGAAAAGTCAGTTTATGAATACCCAGGAGTAATTGTTAACCCTGGGTAAATTATGAGCAGTGTGAAACGTGAAGCAAGATAACCCAGGATTCCGTTTACCCGGGGTTTAGAATGACCTAGGGTTAACTATTTTAAGTGTGAAAAGCACTTTCAAAGGATTAGTTCACTTCTGAATGACAATTTCCTGATAATTTACTCACCCCCATGTCATCCAAGATGTTCATGTCTTTCTTTCTTCAGTCAAAAAGAAATTAAGGTTTTTGATGAAAACATTCCAGGATTATTCTCCTTAAAATGGCTGTAATTTTGACCTTCAACCGTTTTGAGACCATTGAAGTCCACTATAAGGAGAATAATCCTGGAATGTTTTCATCAAAACCTTAATTTCTTTTTGACTGAAGAAAGAAAGACATGAACAGCTTGGATGACATGGGGGTGAGTAATTTATCAGGAAATGTTATTTGAAAGTGGACTAATCCTTTAAGTATGATGTTATGTTCACTTAAAGAAAACTTACAAGTACACTTGCAGTATAAAACTACTAAACTAGTAGTTTATTGAGAGTATACTTCAAAGTGTACTTTCATAAACTAAAAAATGTGCTAACTAGCAAACTATCAGTATACCTACACTACCAGTCAAAAGTTTGGACATGGTAAGATTTTTAATGTTTTTAAAAGAAGTTTCATCTGCTCACCAAGGCTGCATTTATTTAATTAAAAATACAGTAAAAACAGTAATATTGTGAAATGTTATTCCAATTTAAAATAACTGTTTTCTGTTTGAATATATTTTATAAAGTAATTTATTCCTGTGATCAAAGCTGATTTTTCAGCATCATTACTCCAGTCTTCAGTGTCACATGATCCTTCAGAAATCATTCTAATATGCTGATTTGCTGCTCAAGAAACATTTATGATTATAATCGATGTTGAAAACAGTTGTGTGCTTTTTTTCAGGATTCCTTGATGAATAGAAAGTTCAAAAGAACAGCATTTATCTGAAATACAAAGCTTTTGTAACATTATACACTACTGTTCAACAGTTTGGGGTCAGTAAGAATTTTTATTTTTAAGTTTTTGAAAAGAAATGAAAGAAATTAATACTTTCATTCAGCAAGGATGCATTAAATCGATCAAAAGTGACAGTAAAGACATTTATAAAGTTACAAAAGATTATATTTCAAATAAATGCTGTTCTTTTGAATTTTCTATTCATCAAAAACAAAATATTGTACACAAATATTTTGTACAATTGTACACAATAAATGTTTCTTGAGCAGCAGATCAGCATATTAGAATGATTTCTGAAGGATCATGTGACACTGAAGACTGGAGTAATGATTCTGAAAATTCAGCTTTGATCACAGGAATAAATTACTTTATAAAATATATTCAAACAGAAAACAGTTATATTAAATTGTAATAATATTTCACAATATTACTGTTTTTACTGTATTTTTAATTAAATAAATGCAGCCTTGGTGAGCAGACGAAACTTCTTTTAAAAACATTTAACCTGCAATCTTACCGTGTCCAAACTTTTGACTGGTAGTGTATGTTCACTTGTAGTATAGTTGCAGTACCAATGAAAAACTTAGTTGTAAACTAGTTGTGTACTCAAAGTTTACTACTGTTACACTCAAAGTATAATTAAAAGTATACTTTTATACATTAAAAAGTGGGCCAATTTAGTCTCGAGTATAATGAAACAGTACACTTACAAGTATAATTCTAGTACATTGATATTAGTATACTTACTACACAAAGTATACCTAAAATAAACTTGAAATTTACTTAAGTATACTTAATAAAATGAACTTAAAATATACTTATTATTATTATTTTTTTTTTGTAAGGGCAGTTTGATTGGATGTACAACAATTCTGTGATTAGAGTATTTCCTGCCGGCTGTCTTCTCTTCTTTTGACTAATACGTGAGAAGCACATTGAAAAAAATGATATGAAAGGCATACAAGCTTCTCCCGAGGCTCCCACAGGACTCTCTATTTGGGCCAGTGCTATTCTTACACTGCTTTTAGTGAGGATCACTATAATTTCTGTTAATTAATTCAGTTTTTCCTCATTGCTGATAAGCTACTGAATCTTTTTCATTGGCTAGCAGCTATTTAATGTTTGCGACTGATATAAAAATCGGTACATAAAAAGAGTGTAAAATGAAAATGATCAAACGGCAATATTTCTCAACTAACTGCTCCCTTTAGGATACAGCAAGAGAGACAGAGAGAGAATCTCAACCAAAAAAAAAAAAAAAAGAGCTGAATTGAAATGGGAGTTTGTATGAGAGGAACTAGGAGGAGGAGGAAGAGAACATAGAAAGAAAGCTCTTAGAAAAGAGTACAAGAAGAGAGGAAGCTCTGAGGAAGAAGAGAGATGGATAATCACCCCTCTGCGTGGGCGGCAGAGGCTTCCTCTAATGAGAATGTGGTGGGTGTTCTGCTGGAGTCGTGACTCGTCTGTTCTCTAGTATTGTCTCGGAGAGTTTCCCAGAGCACTACAGAAAGCACAATGTAACACCAATCAGCCAATCGCAACAGCTCTGCTGATTCAGATGTCAGGGATCCTTAATTAGATCCGCTAATTGGACCCACTCCATCAAAGGTCTTCTCGCTGCATCTGCGTCTGATTGGTCTGCTTTTGGTCTGTATTGTAGTGAAATAATAATATGAATTAATTCCTTTTTTTTTTTTTAAATGCCATGTTATAAACATAAAAATATTTATATAAATTCAATATAAATGTATTTTATTAATAAATTTACATAAATGCATTTTAATAAATGTAATTATAAATTATAAAAGTATTATATAAATATTATACAAATGTATTATATAAATAGTAATATATACATACACAAACACACACACACACACACACACACACACACGTGTGCTGTGGTATCTGGCACCAAGATGTTAGCAGCAGATCCTTTAAGTCCTGTAAGTTGCGAGGTGGGGCCTCCATGGATCGGACTTTGTTCAGCACATCCCACAGATGCTCAATTGGATTGAGATCTGGGGAATTTGGAGGCCAAGTCAACACCTCAAACTCGTCGTTGTGCTGCTCAATTCATTCCTGAACCATTTTTGCTTTGTGGCAGGGCGCATTATCCTGCTGAAAGAGGGCACAGCCACCAGGGAATACCGTTTCCATGAAAGGATGAACATGGTCTGCAGCAATGCTTAGGTAGGTGGTACGTGTCAAAGTAACATCCATATGGATGGCAGGACCCAAGATTTCCCAGCAGAACATTGGCCAAAGCATCACACTGCCTCCGCCGGCTTGCCTTCTTCCCATAGTGCATCCTGGTGCCATGTGTTCCCCAGGTAAGCGACGCACACACACCCGGCCATCCATGTGATATAAAAGAAAACGTGATTCATCAGACTAGGCACCTTCTTCCATTGCTCCATGGTCCAGTTCTGATGCTCATGTGTCCACTGTTGGCACTTTCGGCGGTGGACAGGGGTCAGCATGGGCACCCTGACTGGTCTGCAGCTATGCAGCCCCATACGCAACAAACTGTGATGCACTGTGTATTCTGACACCTTTCTATCAGAACCAGCATTAACTTCTTTTTTGAGCTACAGTAGCTCGTCTGTTGGATCGGACCACACGGGCCAGCCTTCGCTCCCCATGTGAATCAATAAGCCTTGGCCGCCCATGACCCAGTTGTCTACCCTTCACAATTTGGCCCTTGTCAAACTCGCTCAAATCCCTACGCTCGCCCATTTTTCCTGCTACTAACACATCAACTTTGAGGACAAAATGTTCATTTGCTGCCTAATATATCCCACCCACTAACAGGTGCCCTGATGAAGAGATAATCAGTGTTATTCACTTCACCTATCGGTGGTCATAATGTTATGTCTGATCTGTATATATATATATATATATATATATATATATATAACCTTTGAATAATTTTCTTCTTCAGTCCATCTCAACTATCCTTTTGAATAAGTTAGAAAAGTCCATAAATTATTCACATATACTGTGTTACTGCACTTCATGCACCATGAATTAAATCTTATGTGTGTAATTTTCTGCACCACTAGAAACACCAAATGGAATTACAAAACTAATGACTGTTTTCAAGCAGGTTTCCCACACAATCCTTCCACCAACTATTATGATGTGCCATAATGAAATACACATTTAATATGTTATCTTTATGTCTATAGTTTTTATAAAGCATATGCATCCATTTGTTGGAAGGATTGACGTGTTACTGGTTTGTGGGTTAGTGTTAAATGGAAAGCCTGGTATGTGATGAACTTGAAAGCGGAGTAGCTCTTCTAATTAGTGATGGGAAGATAAAAGGCCATCATCCATAATTGAGCATGGCGGTAGTATCCTGTCATCTCCTGTTCTTAAACTTTTTCCAGAAGTTCAGAACAGTTTGAGTACTTGCCCTCTTTCATCTGATCAAATTCTTTTCAACTTCATGCATGTCACCTGCAAGAATTGTAAAGGGAAATTAAATCTTTGGGCTTTTTGCACATCTCTGCAATAAACAGCGCTTGCTTTATGTGTTTGATTGTGTGCGTGCTATTATATGTGTGCGCTTGTAACTCCGAGTAGCCCCGGGGCATGCAGTAAACAGTCTCCAATGGATTAGTTTGCTGCGGCTGTCGATTTCATGCAGAGGAAGAAACAGGTGCTGCCGTAAACTTTATGCAGAGTGTCAATCGATATCCTAAAGCAACATAGCGCATCAGAATCTGGCTCCTGTTGTGCAATCATTGTCAGGTCTCATCAAAACAAAGGGAATGTGTGCTACTTAAATTTCATGTCTCCAGTATAGGTGAGTTTCTTACATTTACATTTTAAAGGTGCAGTAAGCAATTTCTGAGAAGCATTGTTGATATTTGAAATCAGCCCAAACAAACAACCCTCCCCCCTCCCCTTTTTGATGTTCTGCCCCCCAAAATGTCGTTTTAAATTCAACTGTATTTTAGACACACATGAAGATACCAAAAATAAATACAAATATTTGTTAAAAAAAAAAAAGTATCTTTATGTGTGTTGTCTAAATAGTTTAGATCGGTTTTATCTCTGCGTCTGAAGATTGGCAGACTTTTTGTTTGTTTGTTTGTTTGTTTTTTGGGTGAGGCATAAATGTTGGAACAGTGTTGTTAATATTAGCTAAAACTATTAAAAAACATTTCTGTTAATCAAAATAAAACTGAAAAAGTATTGATATTAGATGAAAAACAAACTAAACAAAAATTAGAAATGGTGCATTGGCAACTAACTGAAATAAGTTTAAATACAAAAATTGCTAACTGAAATAAAACTAAAACTGACAAAAAATGAAAACTAGTGGAGGACAGTAACAAAGTATTTTTATTTTTTATTACTGTACTTCAGTACATTTTTCAAGTATCTGTACTTTATCAGAGTATTTTTATTTTGGGAAACTTTTCCTTTTACTTCAAAAAGCATAATATCATACTTTTTAATACATTTCATAAAAACATACAGTTGCTTTCAGAAATCTTCAACCTCCTCACCTCAAAAGACATTATAGTGATGTTGATGAACGTACGATAATGACAATAAATGACAAAAAAACTCATTAAACAACAAAAATATAATTATTGATACTTATTTGAGTTATTTTGACATCAGAAGTTGACTTAACTTTGAAGTTCAAATGAAAAATGCAACTTTTAACTCATGCATGTGCAGTATTTTTCAACCCACAGCTTCAGTACTTTGTGGAGCATCCTTTAGCTTTTATAACTTCTAACAAATGTTTTCGGTAAGTGCTGACAAGCTTCTTACACCTTTCGATCGGAATCTTTGCCCATTCTTCACATCCAAAAGCCTCTAGCTCAGTGATGTTTGATGGCTTCTGTGCTGCAACTGCCTTCTTTAAATCCCACCAAAGATTTTCATTCGGATTAAAATCTGGTGACTGAGAAGGCCACTCCAGGACGTTCCAGGATATTTTTCTCAACGAAGCTTTGGTTCACTTGGAGGTGTTCTTGGGATTGCATTGTCTTGCTCAAAAGTCCAGTGATCACCAAGGTTTAATTTGTCAACAGAAGACATCACGTTCCTCTTTAAAATGGCCTGGTATTTCTGGGAATCCATGATGCCAGGTACACAATCAAGATTGCCAGTTCCTGCCCCACATCATCAATGACCCACCTCCATGCTTGACCATGGGGATGGTATTCTTCTCGTCATAAGTCACACACCAGACATAATGCTGGTCCATATGTCCAAACAGTTCCAGTTTGGTTTCATCAGTCCATTGAAATGTCTCCCAAAACTCTGTAGTCATATCCAAATACCTCCAGGCATATTCTAGTCAACTTTAGATGTTCCTTGTGGTCAAGAGTGGAGTGTGTCTTGGAGTCTGGCCATGAAGTCCTTGTTTATTCAGTGCACGTCTTATAGTTACCACTGAAGCACTTGTACCAGCCTTCATCATGTCATCCTGTAGGTGTCTTGCAGTCACACAGGGGGTTTTCTTAGTTGTCCTGACTAAGTTGGTTCGGGCCCTTGATGAAATGTTGGGCTTTCTTCCACAGCCAGGCAGGTTTGCAGCTGTTCCATAAGTTTTAAACTTCCTTATAATGCTCCCAAAGGTGTCTCTTAGAATGTTAAATTTTTGGAAATCTTCTTATACCCAAGGCACTTCAGGTGTGATGAAATAATCTCCTCTCTCAGCTTTTGTGGAAGCTCCTTTGTCTTTCCCATGATTGCAACTCACCTTGAATACCTTCATGGGTGGGGTTTATATATGCATCACATCTGAAGCAAATGAAGGATCATTATAGAGCTCCCAAAGCCTTAATTATGTTTCAACTCCACTTTAGGCCATAAAAACTGTCAGAAAGCTTTAAAAACAACAATATTAAATAGGGGTTGAATAATTGTGACATGGCTATCTTAACAAAATATCCTGTTACACACAAATACTACATCATGCATTTTTTGTTTTTTA
Organism: Hypophthalmichthys molitrix; assembly: GCA_037950675.1. Classification (NCBI taxonomy): domain Eukaryota; kingdom Metazoa; phylum Chordata; class Actinopteri; order Cypriniformes; family Xenocyprididae; genus Hypophthalmichthys; species Hypophthalmichthys molitrix. The sequence continues at coordinate 5,905,402 of CM075496.1, read as the reverse complement.
TATCACTCAACTCATAAAGAAGTCAACCAAAGCAGAATCTTGCTCTTTGAAAAAACTTCAATCGATAAATCCTTAAAATCTTTGAGCGGTTTAATATTTCTGATTGCAACTGTATATTTCCTCATTTACTTATACTTTTACTGGAGTAATATTTTATTAGAGTACTTTTATTAAAGTACTTGATTTGTGTACTGTAAAAAAAAAAATGACAAAAGCACAACAATTAAACTCAAATTAAAGTGGAATTTGAATTTATAAAAAATAAAAGTTAATTCAAAATATTAATGCAAACTATATAAAAAAATAATAAAATAACACCAGCTTGGAAAAGACTGAAGATTTTTAGACCGCCAAGACAAAATGTAGGGCATCACCTTCATCTGTGAGGAGTGGTCTTATGGTGTCTGCTTCATCTGCAATGGAGCCAGGGGGATCTGAAAGAAAGGAGGAAAGACAGACAGACAGACATTTGACCAAGTTGTTATTGTTCATAGTATGGGATTCAAATGAGGAGATGGTAGCATCAGAAAGACTTATAGAGGTTAAGTGCCACTTTTGCCCTGTGTCTCCTGGTGAATTGCATTCACTGAGGGAGTCACCTATCACAGCATCAGAGCGGTGACTCCCTCAGTGAATGCTGTGTGAATGTGAATTAGGGTGAAACCGTTGGGCAATGGATGTTAACAGCTTTGTAAGTAGCTTTAAAGCAGTGTCACAACCCCATTCCCTCCCCCTTCTGTCAGTAAGACGACATCCAGGGAAATTCACAGAGTTTGTAGGTGCAGGATAATGGAATTGATCAGCCCAGTGCTTCTGCATTTTATTGCATCACTTAGTTTACACAGATATCCTTTGCATTGCTAACAATGTTAATTATGCTTTGATTGAAATGAAAATGTGAGATCTTGCAGATTATTTAATTACATCCTTGTGCAATAGTTTTGAAGAAAACTTTCTCTGTAGCGGTGTTCTGAATAGCATACTATGTATAATTTCTGTAGAATATATAGTATGTGTATATTGTGCACATTATGTACATTTTCTGTATGCATAGAATACCTGGATGACCTCCTAGCCTATACTACGAAAAGATATTTAGGCCTAAGTTTAAGGTGTATGTATTTGAATTGCATATAAAATTTCCATCCATTTGGATTACAGACCTTTAACATAAACTAATAAACTTAATGTGATGAATATTTCTCAGTCATAAATGAAACGAGCATAAAACAGGTAAGATTTCTGTATTTAAAAAAAAAAAAAAAAAAATCATGGCATAGTAAATTATTTCTATCTATTTGATTTTATTTAAATCATAAAATCATATTTTTAAAATGTACTTATACAAATTGCTTATATCAGCATAAATCTTACCCGTTTCTTTAATTATGTATGACTGACAAATATGCATCACAGTAATTTTAGTAGTTTATGTATCAAAAAAAACAGTGTCATCCAAATGGATGGAAATTTTGTATGCAGTTTAATTATATAAATCTTAAATTTAGGCCTAAATATTTTTTTGAGTGTATATTCCCCAAAAATGTGCAGTATAGGCCTGTAAGACAAGGACGTCTATGGCTACATCTACATTAATCCAGATACATTTGAAAATGGCATTTTCATTTCGAAACGCTCTCCATCCACACTAGCGTTTTCAAGCGTTCTCCAAAAGTTTTTCATACACACTGAAACGTCGGCAAACGCTAAATTCACCTTACTGCGCATGCGTACACCCTCATAAAAGCTCACTGAGATGATACAGAATGAACAGACATAATAAAGTTATTACACAATTCTTCTGACAGGATCATTTTATTTAGCAAAATATCTCACCATTTACTGATGCATCCAGGTCATCATTATATGTTTGGTCTAAAATGCAACTGCTCTATTGTTTTGCCACAGGATGTTTTGTCATCTTTGCAGGACTACAATATGAATAAGTGTACAAAGCAACATATCTTTAGCAACAGTGTGAAAGTGAATAGCACTCACATGCGTCACATGACTAAATATGCATCATCGTTTTCAAATACCTCTGTTTTCACAGTCCACACTATAACATGTCATCCACTTGGGAAGGCGTTTTCAAAAAGCTCTGCTTTCGCAGGACAAAAACACCATCTCAGTGTGGACGGAAAGCCAAAACAGAGAGAAAAAGATGCGTTTGTGGACAAAGTCTATAATACCTGAAGAAAGGATAAATAATAATTATTCATTATTTATTTAATATGATTGATATTTTTCAGGTGTGCTTAACACCTAAAGTTAAGCTATTTTTAAAGTCTGGATTTAGTGTGATGAGGTCAAGTGTTTCAGTTATCATTATAGGCTAATTCAATATGCATGCGGGTATCTCAATCGGGAAAACGGTGAAAAGCCAATTTTTTCCCCCTGTTTGCATAGAGGGCAAATGAACTAAGCCGCCCACAATCCCATGACTATCCTGCCTCCTGCCCTGTGTTTTCCACTGTTCTCACTCCAGCACACCTGTGTGCCACGACTGGGCACAACGCCAGCATCACCTGCTAGTGGCCACAACCACATGCACTGCCAGATTCACTGACCTGCACTTCTCACTACACATCTTTCACTAATTCCACATCCTTCTGGGGTAATTTACCATGAATTTGTGTTTTGGCCACATTCTTCCCACCACCAGATGTGAATCACTGCTATGAAAAATAATTAAAACAGTCAATGTTTCATAATCTACTTTTCATATTATTAAACATCAATGACTTTCTGCCAACTTTCTGCCATACGGTGTTCTCCGTCCTCGCTTGCTTTCATTCTGTAGTGAAATTGTGATCGTCTTTTTTTCCCTATTATGATGTATATTTGATTGAAACAGCTTCTCAAAAGAGAAAAATTGTATGTATAAAGCATGGCTAAATCATTTAATACTGCAATATTCCATAAAAAAAAAAAAAAAAATCATTGTGACTTTAAAGGTAATTTTACAAACTGTTTGAGCAGTCCAATGTTTGGGGCAGGACTTACAGTTTGGCTGGCCAATGATATGTGGGAAAGTCTGTTATAACTTACATGATTTTTTTCCCCCCTCAGGCTTATTCACAGTTCTAATTTATAGCTGATGCTAAAAATAAATGATGTTTTATTAACAAAGTTCGGAAGGAATACGTCAAATTGCCTAACCAATCAGCAAGAGATAAGGCCTATACATATATATACATAGCCGACTCACTATCCTAACCAGAGATACAGAGGGAGTACTCTGGGTTCGGGCCAAAATTCCAAGCTCGGAGCCCTGGGACAGCATGCCAAATACACATACTTCTTACACTACCTGATTATTTGTAATTGTGAACTCGTGAATTACATTCATCTCCAGCCTCACAGTTTATACATCAGCGTTTAAAACTTTGAAGTGCATCAAGGACATTTTCCACCTTCGCAGGCATCTTATCCATTCAAATAGTGTCTTTTTTAGAAATGTTTCCTCTTCGTCTTCATCTGACCCCAAAACACCTTTAGATCTACACTGGTATTATTCCATTCCTGAGTCTGTGGCCTACCTTCCTTTTATCATGATGAAAACAGTCCAACTGTTTGCTCTGCTATGGCCTTCACTCTTCACTAATGGAGGGCACCTGGAGTTCTCCCCGACCGACATGCCCACCACGGTAATGGCTGCTTCTGTAAAAGAGATCTTCCTTAGTGAGAATGCAAACGGCACAAACCAGCGCTTTCGTCTCTCCCATAGGGGCCGTCACTTGTGGGAGGTGTAACCACATGCTTGCAGGTGGGGTATTATTGAACAGCTAGGATGGTTTGCGAAACGTAAATAACAGGACTTGAATTCAGAAAAGTATAGTCTGGGGCTCATGGACTTATGTAACATTAGATGTCCTCTACAAAATAAAGGGTTTGGTTGTTTTCCAAATGAGAAACACCAACATACACTGCAAAAAATGACTTGACTTGAATCTGAATGTTTCTTCAAGTGCTTCCATGCTTTAAAAAACGTGCGGAAAACTACTTTTAAACAGGAAATGACGGAATTTTACCGTACATATTTACAGCGGGTCTATTCGAACGGAATTAGTATTACCTGAGGTAATTTTTCCAGACCTTTTTACAGAAGGTAAAAGTCGCCGTGATCTTTACTGACCTTAGCCCTATTCGGATGGGATTAGTTCTGCACCCAAAGAAAATCTTACTAAAAGTTTTTGAGATTTTGGAACACAACTTGTTTAGATTTATGGCTTTGATTTTTTCACAGTTTTAAAGTAAAATGCGTTTTGGAAAATATATCCACCTTATTCCTGACGAGCTTTGAATTATGAGTGTTCATGAGTGTTTTGAATTATGGGTGGCACTTCCGGTTTGGGGAACTTCCATTCAAAAGGACTGAAACGAATCATTTCAAATCATAAGACTGCCCTACAAATAAAGCATATCTGTCAGTTTGACTGAATGAGCTGTCAATTTCCCTTCATGTTTTATTTTAAGACATCATGAGAATAACGTAACGCTTGGGATTTTAACGTGACGTTATAACAATAATTTTTTCTCCTCAAATCCTCACGTCTCTTTCCAGGTTTGTTTTCACAGGTAAATACAATATGTTATCTGTCAAAATGACAATTGCTTTGAAATAGTATCACGCAATGCTGAAGTTAATAACATTTTTGATTAAGGCAATGTATATTACATAATACAGATTTACTACAGTGATATTTAACCATCATTGCTGTGTAAAGAATCACGCTTTTGGGGTTATTAAATGTACCTTATTGATGCTTTTACACTTTTAAATGTTCATTTAATGTTCGAGGGTTGAAGGGTGAGTAGAATAATGTTACCTCATTGTACCCAGTTAAAAAAAAAAAAGTATTATTGCGTTCATAGAGCGAGCCTTTCACTGATCACTTACACCCCTAATTCGTGGAAAGCGTCATGGGGTGTAGGAATAAGTTGTATAGTTTATATAAAAATTTAAAATAGCATTTTTGTGCATTTGCAACCTTTAAAGGGTGCTTCTCAATCAGTAGGCTGCATCCTAGTAAGGCTGCATATCTCACTGCCACGACATTAAGCTCCGTCAAAGGACAACCTTCATTTCACATCCTTTATTTGGCCTGTTTTGAAGGATGCATCAAGTGTATCCTTTGTGTCCTCCAATCACCCACAATCCTTTGCACACATTCCAATTCACAAAAATGAGTAGAAAATCAATTGGCACTTTCCAATTTCACTATGTAATGCAAGGAAATTAATCACTTAAACTGTGTGTAATGTAAACCACTGGGAGACCACATGGTTGTCATTACCTGTACTGCATTATTTTTTTATTATAAAGAACTTTCAAATAATAATTTTAACAGTATTTTCGTGCCGTGACTGTGGGGGTGAAAACGTTCTTTAAGTAGCCATGAGCACTTACTAGACCATCTCAGTCTAGTGTTCAATGTTGAGGGGGATTCTAACCTAAGGGGCCATTTAAAACTAAAAATGGAAGACTTTTTAAAGTTTAAATGCAAACTTTTGAAAACGGGTTTCAAAGCGCAATTTTTTGAAAACGATACCGTAAATGTCTCCACGTAAACTATAAAAACATGAATTTGTGAAAACGGTGATGTCATGTGCATGCATATTATGCATTCTGTCTGTAGGCGCATAGTGTTTCTTTACAAAGTGACATCGCCAACTACTGGCCTGGCAGAATACAGTGTTTTTAATCTTTTTTTTTTTTTTGCAGGTCTGTGTGAACAGGGATCATTTTGACAATGTATGCAAAAAACACAAGGGAAAACTTTTCCGTTTTTAGTGCATTGTCTTGTACCATAAGCCTACAAATCTCTGAAGGACTGGACTAGGGAGGACACAGCCTTACTAGGATGCAGCCTTCCGTTTGAGAAGCACCAATAGTGTACTTCTGTGAGGAATGAAGAAGAAACTGGTGGCATAACCCTTACATGAACCACATCAACAAACTAGCCAACTACAAGATCTGCAGCTGCCTGAGCCTGAATAAATGATTTGTTTCATGTTTTGTAATAATACAGTTACTGACAGATTTTCAAGCATCTCTTTCAGTCTTATGGATGTAAAATTAGATTATAAAAATCAAATAAAAACCTTCTTTTTATCATGAGCCCTTATCACTCTACTTGCCGGCCACCCAATTAAATTACAACTCTGTCTGTTTCTTTGTTTACAGGTTACATCATGGTGCTCACTGCATTATTACTCGTCTCGCACATCATTACGTTATGACACAACATAGTTATATGTGAGATAATTGGTACCACAGCTCAACGTTAATGTAGTTTGAGACTAGTGAGAAACAGACATGCACGTATTGCACAATAGTTTTTGCTTTCAGATATCAATTAGAGTAATAGATCATTCAAAAATAAATAAATAAAAAGTAATTTTATTTGTGTGCTATATTCAAAGTCTTATGAAGCCAATTTTGTGTGAGGAACAAACCAAAAAAACCCATGAAAACAAAATGGAATTTTGTGTCTGTTAGCTTTAAGGTCATCTACTGTTATGCTACACATAACTATGTTGTTACTCAAACAAATCTAACATGTTGCTTCAGAAGACTTGAAATATAGCACATGTAGTACTTTTTAAGAATGTGTTTTTTTTGTACTTTGACTTTCATTATGGAAAAAAGTACACACATTATTGTACCAGCAAATGCAAAAAACACAAAAGTATAGCTTAAGCGTAAGATTTATATAAACTACTACACTACACACAGCATGTTATATGGTTAAACATTTTATATTTGGTGCATGTGGGAGGGGGAAATGGTCACATCACATCAGCGTATATGCTAGGCATGTGACAGGCTGACAGTGACTGAAGGTCTACACATTCAGCAGCGGTTCCATTGCATGCTAGAAATGTTGTCAGTGTGCAAGAGACGTGTGCTGCTTCCACTCTGCATCCAGTGTGAATCGGGCATTAAAAAAAGAGAACATTTCAAAAAAAGCTTTACGAATCATTTGTTTTGAATCAGTGGTTCGGAGCGTGTACCAAACTGCCAAAGTCACGTGATTTCAGTAAACGAGGCTTCGTTACGTCATAAGTGTTTCGAAATTTCAATGGTTCATGTGACTTTGGCAGTTTGATACACACTCCGAACCACTGATTCGAAACAAAAGATTCGTAAAGCATCGAAGCTTCATGAAGCAGTGTTTAGATATCGGCCATCACTAAATATTATTGAATAAAGTCGTTATTTTTGTTTTTTTGGCGCACAAAAAGTATTCTCGTCACTTCATATGATTAAGGTTAAACCACTGTAGTCACATGAACTGTTTTAAATATAATTTTAATACCTTTTTCTGGCATTTGAAAGTGTTGATTATCTTGCTGTCAATGGAGGCCTCACTGAGCCATCGGATTTAATCTAAATTTGTGTTCCGAAGATGAACGAAGGTCTTAAGGGTGTGGACATGAAAGTGAGTAATTAATGACAGATTTTTGGGTGAACTAACCCTTTAAAAGAGTATTCTGGGAAATTAAGAGTTTTACCATGGCCAATAAAATTATTAGTATAGTATTTTTCTTTAAAGAAATGAAATCATTAAATAATTAAAAAGGATTTAAGGGAATGAAGAAGAAATAAGAATGTAAAATAAGTTCTAGGTCTAATTGTAGCCTATATATAGCTGTGAAGTAGTCAATTTAAACTCTTTCCAAATAATATTTTATACATGTTTTTATGTCTAATATGTCAAAAATGTAAAAAAAACGTCTCCTGTCTCATCACACTCAGTTATGAATGACATCTTCGTCTTCAAGACAAAATGGAGTAGTTTGCATCACTCTATGTTACTGTGGGTCGTTAAACATTATCTATCGCAAAACAGTTGTCAAATATTAAATGTTTAGCTACTTATCTTACCACGCATGCACTCTTTCACTGTAAGAACTAAAAGCATCGCATTGGAATTCATACTCATCTTCAGTGAATAGTAAGCCCCGCCTTCTTTGATCTGATTGGCCGTCATTTTGACATTTATGAGCACTGTTAGACCGCTGTGGCAGAGCAGCCTAAAAATGTAACCTTTTAAACTGTCTGTCATCCTAACAACAAACAGAGCGGTGCGAAAGGAGAGCAGCATTAAGAAATACCAAATTTTAGGGGGGACAATTTGGCCATTTTGAATTATTGGGGGGGACTTGTCTCCCTCAATGCCTATGGTGGTTACGGCCCTGACTAATACTCTAATGAGAGTTAGTTGACATGTAGTTGCAAAGTTTCTTATAGTTAGTAGAATGGCTAAAGTGGACAATCGAAATTAAGTGTAACCAAACTTTTTCATTGTTACAGTTTTCTATTTCAAATAAATGCCGATCTTTTGAACTTTCGATTCATCCAAGAATCCTGGGAAAAAAAAAAAAAAAATGTATCACGGTTTCCACACAAATATTAAGAATCACAATTGTTTAACACTGACAATAATAAGAAATGTTTCTTGAGCAGCAAAAATCTGCTTTGATAAAGTATGATAACATGTTTGTGTAATTCACATAGAAAAATGAAACTGGAATTTATATGTGGTTCAATTCTGAATGTTTGTGAGCTGTGTTTTACTCTCCCCAATAGACATTGTCTCCATGTGAAGGTTAACCGATTAAAAACATGTGAATAATTCAGCATGTTCCTCCTCACTGGGTTTTACTCAATGTCTCTTTCTGCTCTTTCTTCCTGAGTCACGAGTTTCATATGTTTAGCCTGCTCACTCCATATGAACTGCTCCCATTTCAATTAGGCACATATTGATAGAGGTCTTTTTCTGTTTTGACTAGATAATAGTTAAGCTCTCATGTTTTCATGTGTTCTGATTAATATTTACGTGGGCGATGGCACTGACAATATTTCTCTTGCTGTATTTATTAGACATGCCATCTGTATCCACACTCCCAAAAAACGGAATGAAAATGAAAAGCTGACAATGACCTTTCGAGCTTCCACAGTACTCAAACAACAGTGTTTGTTTACAACTTCACATTTCAAATGATTAAATTAATTTAAACCCCAATCATCAGATATCAAGGACACCTCGCTGCCACCCATCAGTCAGAATTGTACCGTGTTTAATGAAAAATAATGCAACCTTGGTGAATGGATTGATTCAAAACTGGATGTGAGGTCTAATAAATTTAAAAAATGTTCTTGGCCGTATACAAAGGAATCCTTTTGAAGATTGACATTCTAGTTCAAGGAGAACGGGCTAATAGATGGCAGGTAACAACTGCTTTGAAAGCGAGGCACTCAGGAAAACAGGAAATGGATCCACCCTCAAGAAGAATTGTGAAAGAGTAATGCTGATTGGGTGGCGCATCAAGAACCACACGAGAGAATCAGAGCGAGGCCTTTGATCGAGCAATGCAAAGAATGTCAAATAGAAATGAATGCAAAGAATCTTGGGTTGTTTTCCTATACCAACGAATTCTCCCCTGGGATAGTGAAATGTCATGAAATTTAGCTTTTGGATGCGTGGATCACCACCAACTTCAGAGTGCCTGAATAAAAGAGGCGCTTGGTTTAAGTGCAGTGAACCATAGAAATGAACTGCCGGGGAAAAAAAAGAAAACGTAAAAAAAATGTTCCTTCTCCCTAACTGAATAAATATTCTTAGAGCTGCAAAATAACAATGTCAAGACACCCCATATTTTTTATCAACTTCTGCAAAGCAAATCCTGGATTTCTTCTCAAATTGTACAGAGGTGTCTAGACGTTGTGCTCTGAGCTGTGCTGCCAGGGAAAATGGTTGAATATATTCCAAATGTGGAAGAATTTTAATGAACACAGAGCTGTGTAATGCTGACATTAAACACTGCTGAATTTCACGCTAGTCATCCAAGAGAACAATCTGACAATCAGTTTTTTAGGCTGAATATTGTTTTGTTTACCCAGGCAAGGTTAGAATCAGTCTTTTGAAATAAATGCACTACTGTTCAAAAAATAGGGGTCGGTGAGATTTTTTAAAAAAAAAATGTTTTTCATTCATTTAAAAAAATACATAAAAACAGTGATATTGTAAAATATTATTAAAATTTAAAAAATGTTTTCTATATTATTAGATTTATTCCTGTGATGCAAAGCAGAATTTTCAGCATCATTAATTACTCCAGTCTTCAATGTCACATGATCCTTCAGAAATCATTCTAATATGCTGATCTGCTGGCAAATTATTACTGCAGTTAATTATTAATAATAGTCTGTATGAGTGTGTGTATAACAGTCAAACCAAAATTTATTCAGACACCTTGAACATTTCATTCATTAAAACAGTTTATTCACTAAAAAAAAAAAAAAAGGTAATAAAATATGACAAGATCTCAGAGTTAAACTGTGTCAGAAAATATTATGTCAGATAACACTTAAGCAAAACATGGTCAGGTCAAAGTGTCTGAATAATTTTTGGTTACAAATTTTTATCAGTTTTACTGGTAGTCCACTGTATGAAGAATTTTTGGGTATAATATTTCTCAGTTTACTTTATTTTGCTATCCTCACTTACATAAATGAACTATAACGTCCTGCACCCACTAGTAAAAATATATCAAAAATATCTGAATATATATATATATATATATATATATATATATATATATATATATATATATATATATATAGAAATGTTTCTTGCAGCAAATCATCATATCGGAATGAATTCTGAAGGATCATGTGACACTGAAGACTGGAGTAATGATGCTGAAAATTCAGCTTTGACATCACAGGAATAAATTACATTTTAAAATATATTCACACAGAAAACAGTTATTTTAAATTGCAATAATATATTTCACAATATTTACTGTATTTTTGATCGAATAAACAAGCATAAGAGACTACTTTCAAAAACATAAAATCGTACCGACCCCAAACATTTGAAAGGTAGTGTAACCACTGTAAAACTTTTAACAACTGAACACATGGCAGAAACTCATTTTGCATAATGAAAGTGAGGCAATGACATGAGTGAAGTCAGGATTTTGGTAATTCAACCTTTGTCCCCGCATTTGAAGTCCATCTGTCTTCCCAACTCTGCTTAAAAGGAAATTAATTGACTGCATCTATCAAGCTCTACGAGGACAAAAAAAAAAAAAAAAAAGGCACCAATCAAGTAACCCAACTTGTGCACTTTATTTCAAATCTAAGAATTGCAGCTAGTTGACTAGGATAAATGTTTTATTGAAAAATACTTGACCAAGGATGTCTTTAAATTAAGAAACCTGGTGCAGACACTGTCTGGTACACCAGCATCTAAAACAAAATATTATGATTGTGATTAGCTATGCCGCTCTTGTCGACAAGGAGGTTCTTCAGTTGATTCAAATGAATCAGTTTCCCCTGACACATTTTAATTAGCTTTCATTTCATGGAGCAGATTGAAGAATTCTTCATTTCCCAGAATGACAATACCTGCTGAATTTCTTTTAAATTGTTATTCAGTGAATTCAGATTCTTTTGAGGTGTGACCAATTGAAATTCAGCTAATGAATTGAAACAAACACAATTATGAAATTTGCCACATCTATTCAATGCTTTACTTGTCTGCCACAATAACAATGTCACTGAAATATCTTTGTGCAAAAGCTGATATTTGCAGCTAAATTAAACAGACATGTACAGTAGACTACCGTTCAAAAGTTTGGGGTGAGTATGATTTTTTGTAGTTGTTGTTTTTTAAAGAAACTGATACATTTATTCAGCAAGGATGCTTTTAAAGTGATCAAAACTGACAGCAAAGACATTTATAATGTAAAAACTGTATTTTAAATATAGGCTGTTCTTTTGAACTTCAAACAATTCTGAAAAAAAAAAAAAAGTATCATGGTTTCCACAAAAATATTAAGCAGCACAACTGTTTTCAACACTGATAATAATAGGAAATGTTTCTTGAGCAGAAAATCAGCATATTAGAATTATTTCTGAAGGATCATGTGACACTGAAGACTGGAGTAATGATGAAAATTACAGGAATAAATTACATTCTAAAACATTTTGTAATAATATTTCACAATGTCACTGTTTTTACTGTATTGTTCAAATAAATTCAGCCTTGGTAAGCATTAAATACTAGGGGTGTGACAAGATCTCACAATATGAAAAATGTGATGAAATTTCTCGTCGAGTGGAAAAACTGTCTCACGATATCACCATGACAGTGCGAAGATGAAATTAGCATAGAATATGCCACCGCTACGTTTACATTGCATTATGGTGCCCACCGCGGCACTGCCTCCACTGTCATTTTGCTTTTTTATAGAAATAAAAACCATTTAATTTAGATGGATAACGGTCACTCCAATTGTAAACGTCTGCTCTGCTCATCCAGCATGAGCTGCAGAGTCGCACACACTGCGGCAGGAATCAGTTTTGCTGATCACATGACAACAGTAAGGCAAGATGACTGACAAGACCATGGCGGAGGATTTGTTGCGCAACAGAGCCTAAGCATCTGATAAATGTCTTATCTTGTAGAATGCGCACTCAGCACTCCCGTTCCCTAGACACAGAGTATGTGCGATCGCGAATTCAGAAGCGAAAGTAAAACACAGGCTCCCTGATGCTTGCAAATAAGGCTACATACAATAGCCTGTCTCCCAATATCAAAACTATGTTAGTCTAGGCTGTGTAGTTGTAACAACCTCTTAGCTCTGGTCTCTGTTTTGGTTTCAGCAGAACTGAAATTACATTAATTATAAGATTATTAGTTAAAACATTTCAAAACGCACCTGCAGACTATTTTTCCAGTCATGAATTTTGTCAGTGAGGATTTCTTAAAAATACTGTGCAAAAATCTTGTCTCGTCTCATTCTCCTGAAGCCAGTCTCGTGTCTCATCTCATCTCGTGAGCTAAGTGTCTGGTCACACCCCTATTAAATACTTCTTTCAAAAATTATATCTGTAGTGTATCTCACCTAATTAATTTGATTAAAAAGAAAATGATTTAAAAATATGACCAAAAAGTAAGGACTTGAGCAGATTGATCCAGTGCTGACATGTTTCCAATGATTTCTACAGTCTTCAGTATGCATATCAGAGTACAGTACTTACGCCTCATGTGCAGTATGCTGCTGTGGTCCCACATTTTAACCCATCTGTACACTTCAAAGAGATTGCTTATGCACCATGTTGCTGCAGGATCCTGCCCCTCATTCTCAGCCCTACAAGGGATATAGTGAAAATCAAGTCAATTAGCAAAAATCCTCAGCTCTGTGCCTGCCCCCTTTATAACACTGCTCGTTGGTTTAACAGAGGAGGATGCATGTTTGCTTAGTGCCGAATAAGGTCACGGAGTGTTATCCTACCAGTGAATTTAATTTTCAGCCTGCACTTTCAAATTAATTCATTTAACTCCAACCTCCTAATCACAGTGGAGGGCAGATCTGCATGCTAATTGCACAGGATAACAGTGCTGATAAGACCCACTGATTCTTAAGGGAGCTTTAAGAAAGAGCTGTGCCATTGGTCCTTGTAGTTCATCTGATTGGATGGGCTAATTACAGGGACAGAGAAGAACCCAGAGCACCATGTAGAATCCAGCTTCAATAGATGTCAAATCAATTACATAATATGTCTTTTAAAGAGGCTGTAACATGGAAAACAGGATTGTCTTTGTTCATTTGTGAAAGAGTTATATTGTGTAGAAATATGGGTCATTTAGAAATGATTACGTCCATTAGTACATTAACATTAATTAACTTAATATTATTACGTTTAACAGTACTGTTGAAAGCAGTGTTGGTTTGTGGCAGTCTTAAGGGATTGCACCTGCTGACCTGATATGAATGAACCATCAATTATTAATTTAACCCTTCTATCGCTTCCTAGGTGGGTTATGTAAGCAATAAGGTACGAGAGACTGTGCTGTATCTGAATAAGTCACGGCTAAAGGGGTTGCAGACACTCCGCTTCACGTCGTGCCTAACAACGCCCTTCAGCCGTGACTTATTCATAATACAGCACTAGCCTCGAGTACCTTATTGCTTTAATAAAACGGTTAAAACACAATACAAATATTATAGCCAAAAAATATGTATCAATGCAACTTTCATGAAGTAAAATCACTAAAATCACGGGAAAAAATAGTCCCTGACCGTGAACAGCAACAGAAGTTACATTATTACGCCATTAGATGGCGGCAAAGACTGTCTTTATGAGTGAGTCACTCAGTAGCGAAACTTTTATATTGCAAAGACTGAATTGTTGTGAACACAGAACAAGATGCAACTGACAAATGCTTTGACTAGCGCTGTCAGTCGGGAAAAACCTTTAACTGTTAAAAGGAAAAGATATTGCAGCGGACATTTAAACATTGTTTATTATGAACATATAACTGACCTAAAGGAAAATGAAATGAACACGAGACTCTCAACGGAAAAGAAAGAAAACTAAGTAAAAGAAAGGAAAGTAAGTGAGTGAGACAAGAGTAAGTTGGATGGCTTATCTTATTTTCATCTGATCTTGATCTGCCTTGATCAGGTCGTCTGCTCGTCATCGTCTGCTCGTCATTGTCTTTTTCTTTGTCTGTCTATTCTGATTCTGGTCTCATCTAAATTTTCATTGTGTACTGAAAATTTAAACTGAGGTGTTTGTCCAACCTCTTTGAGGAGTTCTGACCAATTAGGTATCATCTTTGTTTCAGAGGTGGCTATTCTCCTCCCATGAATTAAATGCTATCTGTGGTCTCTTAACTTTCCCGCAGGGAATACAGAGAGTACAGTTTACATATGATTTCTCTAAAAAGAATACAATACATTTTTCACAGATTTCATTCAAGCCAAAATTTGAATTATGAATACAGATTTACATTCATACCAAACAAGGCACAATCTGGTGAGTGTGGAGGCTATTTGAATATAGTGAACTCATTATAATGTTCAAGAAACCAGTTTGAGATGATTTGAGCTTTGTGATATGACTTGTTTTCCTGCTGGATGTAGCCATCAGAAGATGAGTACACTGTGGTCATAAAGAGATGGATGTGGTCAGCAACAATACTCAGGTAGGCTGTGGTGTTTAAACGATGCTCAATTGGTACTAAGGGGCCAAAAGTGTGCCAAGAAAATATCCTCAACACCATTACACCACCAGCACCTAGATATTTGCAACAGGTGTACCTAATAAAGTGGCCGGTGAATGTATATAACAGTAAAAATTAATCCAAACCGTTCAGTATTTGTAGAATTAAGACATTATTTAGCATATATATTTAGCTTTTTTCACCATGAGGATTTTATATCTGATGCATATCCTGATGCATATTACTGGATATCTCAGGCTTGTGTGGGAAGAGTATCATCATATAATATCATATAATATAATATCATTTCATATCATCATAAACATATAGAGGTCAATTTTTACATGAGCACACAATATCATTTTTAATTGCAAGTTGCTCCTATTAAATGAAATAAATAGTAAAGTGGAAAAGAATTTTTTGCAGCTGAAGTGTTAAAGCCTTCGGGCTTGTTCTGTTGCAATACAAAAAGATGAAATTAAAAGGTAATAAATGCCTCAGCAGTGAAATTAATTTTCAGGGGATATTCCCACACTTGGCTTTGACTTTCATGGCAAGGTATGTGGGCTGATTCAGTAGCTCTAGGGTTTTAAATAACCCTGAATGTATGGCAGAGCCCTTTTTTTTTTTTTACACGAGAATATCCCACCTATTCTCTTTCTCTTTTTTTTATGTGAGAAACACCTACACATCTTTCTAAAACGGAGTCTATGAAGAACAAAAGTTGATTTATAAGTCAGCCTATTATTAACACATAAAATGCATTAAAAGGAGGTACCAGTCGGGTAGCTGTCACTTTATTCTCCAAGCCTTTTAACACACATTTGACAACCTGATTCAGACAACAGGTATTTCAACAAGTCTGGTGTGTCTGCTGATGCTAATGCACACACTCACCTCACTGTTTACTGCAGTCAAATACGTGACTGTGATCAAGCCTTTTGTTAAATCGTTGCTAATCGAGGTCAGTTGGTGCACAATTAGTGTAGAATTAAAAGCTTTTCTTTCCATACTTAATGACTGAATCTTGATTAGGAAACTCTCCTGGACTCTGCTGCCATAAACAAAACAATATTATAGTATGTAAATTAACATGCTAACAAAAGTGACCTCTTATAAAGTTTGATTGACTTTAGTTCACATATAAAAAATATTTTTCTAAGAAGAATGTTTGTCTCTTTCTTTCATTAATTACATTGATGGAGACATAATATGTGAACAGATGATGAAAATGAATATATTTTATGCTGTTTACTAACAACTTAAGAACGGCCTTAAAGGAATTTTTAAAATATTCCTTTGGATTTTTTTAAAGCATCAAATAGAAAGCTAATTATTAGTTGGGATGCACCAATAATACAATTCTGGAAAAAATAAATGCTGCATTTTATCCAAATAAATGAAAAATAAAACACTAAAAACTAAAATGAATTGTTTTAAATGCTACATGTGAATTTTGGTGTCACAACATGCATATTTCAGTTTTATTAAATTTTAATTATTAGTGTTTTAAAACACCAAAGGTAATCTAAATGTTAAAATAAAGGAATGAGCATTGAAAATGTTATGCCCATGTTATGCCCTTCTACAATGTCTTCATTTTGGGGTCTACTAGGTTAGGTTTTCATACTTGACTGTTCAAAAAACATTTTACAAATATTGTTGCAGCACTTTTTGTCCCTGTCTGTCAGTAACACTGTTTATTACCGGTCTCTAGGAAGCCCCTCCTTTTGAAAAGCACAATATGCTCTGATTGGTCGGCTGGACCAGTGTGTTGTGATTGGTCAACCGCTTCGAGTGTGTTTCGGGAATGTCACGGCCGTTACCGCAACCGCCGCTGTGTCCAGAAATCACATACTGAGTAGGTACTACATTTGAATTTCACCTTACTTTGCGACCGTTAAAAAAGTATGTTCTATATAGCATGAATGTGGGTAGTATGAATGAAATTCGGACGTACAACATCCGTCATGTTGTTACTGTCACATGACCTATATCAGTGTCAGTTGGGTTGCTTCACTGCCTTTCATAAATCCTCTCCCGTGGCCTCACTGGATAGTAAAGTGTCTAGTGAATGCGCATTTCAGAATCTCGCCAGTAGTAGTAGGTCATCGTTTTCGAATACTATGCCTTCAGACATATTATGTTGGCGATAGGGGCGGCATTTACGTATGGCAGTTGCCATACCCTGGCATTCAGACAAACAGGGGAAATAAACAGCTCATGATGCTGCTCATTAGTTCTGTTGCTTGAGTTGGCCTTTAGCAGAAATCGCAGCTTTGAAAAGCAAATTTAAAAATCTTAACACCATGTCCTAACCAGATGCGATGGGATAAAATTACCAGCAGCAAGCAATTTATCTGTCCAAACCAGACTCGACTGGAGACACGACAAAATCAATCAAAAGTCACAGCTAATCAAAAGAGCTCTCTCTGTAAGCGAACTGCATTCGCAACAAAATTAATAAGTACATTATCAAATTCATAAATATTAAACCATTTTAACATGATTAAAAATACATACTAAATGACTGAAACCATTTTTTTAAATCATAGAATACATTGTTTGTTCACCTTGAGTTGACAGTTTGAACATTGTTGTTTCCTTTAATTTATTTTCAAGATCTGAGGTGAATTAGCCTATCCATTGTTTCTTTCAGTAGGCTATGTTTATAAAGGTCACGCAAAATTATATTCAAACTCACATTCAAATATTTTTACATTAAATAAAGCACATAATCAGCACCTAAGATTATCATTATCATACTTTGTATGCTGTTCCAGCCGCAATGCCACAGAAATCGTGTATCGCCATTGTGGCTGGTTAGTACAACGAATAAAAAAAACTCTCATTAACTTGGAAAAGATACATTTTCTCACGTCGCGTCATGTCTGTTTAGGACATGGTGTAGGCTTAGGGCTGTTTCAGAATTTGCATTGATTTCGTATTGTTGTTAAAAGATTAGTTCACAACAAGTTATGAAGTAAAATATCTAGCTTCTGCCAGACCACCTTCCGTATTCTACTTATGAAGAAAGTGTAAAACTCTCGCAGTTCAAAAAGCTTATGCTACATCCTACACCTTCCCTATTCAACTTACGGAAAAAGCTTAACTAACGCGACGCCAGTTCCGTTTTTTCCGTAATTTGAATACAGAAGGTGGAAGCTAGATATTTTACTTCATAACTTTTTAAATATGGATTTTTTTTTTTTTTTTTTACACAAACACATTGTTGCGCTTCAGAAGGCCTTTATTAACTGAGCCGTGTGGAATATGTTTATGATGGATGGATGTGGATGGAGACACTTTCTTCACCTCATACTCGTTGATCCCCGCTCACTGCCATTTTAAAGCTCAGATGCGTCAGGATATTTATTAATATATCTCTGATTGTGTTCATCAGAATGAAGAAAGTCATATACACCTAGGATGGCTTGAGAGTGAGTAAAGCTTGGGCTAATTTTCATTTGAAAGTGAACTAATTCTTTAAGTCTATGCATGTCCGTGGACTTTGTCCATTATTTTAGTATGGTGGGTTTTTGTTCACATTTTGTTTAGATATAATATGATTACTTGGGAATGTTGTTGTTGAATGGCCAGAAGGAATCATGCCATACCCTAGGTTTTTGTGAAATGTCGCCACTGGCGTACTGTTTTTTGCATATTATATAGTAGGGATGTATTCAATTCCGGACGCAGTGTACGAGTTTCAAAACAACTCAACCAGGCCTCGCCCCATTTCTTTGTCTTGTGCGGGAATTATTTAAATAAGGAATATTGTGACGTGTTCGTTCCCAGAAGAAAACTCAAGACTACAATCAAGGTGTTTCGGGGAGTTCAGAAGTGGTGCTTACTCACATAGAGAATAAATCCCTTTGAAATGGACTTTGTGCTTTGTAACTTTGCAGACCTTTATCATGCTCAAACAGCAACATTAAATACTAAAGAAAGCTGAAAATGTAAAAAGGCTTAATAGGTCCTCTTAACATCCTATATTGAACAATTGTTACTTTTTGTTAACAAAATTTGTTACATAAATTATTTTCCATATTCTGTGTTTACAAACAGTATTATGTAACTAATAAAGCTTTGAAATGCTTCATAATCTGTTATGGTATGTCCACACTGACCACAGAGAGGGCCACATGAATGCAATCTATAAAATCTTGCTTTTCAGACACATGGCTTTTGTTTGCCAGACAGTCATTCAGTAAGCTCATCTGCATGCCTGCTGTGTGGACACTCAACCGGGTCAAATTAGCATTTTGCAGGTGGAGACGGCCGCAGCGCTGAACCTCAGCAGTGGCCGTGACACATTGATGTGCTTTGTTGTTACCCTGAAAGGCTCTTAGCTGGCAGCGCTGGTAACAGGTGGTGATTGTAGCCAGTGAGTCTTTTAAGTTTATGTGTTTAATGTGATTCCCTCCTTTTTGAATGATTGCAGAAGCAATGCGCATTGTTTATCTGGCCAGGAGGGGAAAAAAAACAATGCTGGCAGAGGGATTCTTCGAAATCAAAGCCATAAACAAAGAATTGATGTATGAGTTGAACATTGTCTATGATACTCACATTGATATGTGACACAATATGGAGGACTTTAGATCATATTTCTTTCTATCATATTTTGTAAGCAATCTACCTTCTTTTTTGGCACACAAGTAAGAAATCCTCTTGAACACAGTGGAATGGTTGAGATACAGGTTATGAATTAAACCATCACATTCAAGTGAATTTCTGACATATTTATCAAAATTAGGCTTGGTGCTATGAGAAAAGCCTGACCCTGAATGATTTGTTTGGATGGTGGATTAATTTAGCATTACAACTAACCAATTAATACCACAAATTTTTCTTTAGAATCCATCAAATCAAGTGCCAACACCTAGTAATATGTGCACTGTTGTTTTTTTCCACCAAAAAGTCACTTTCTGAAAGATGATGTCATTAAAGTCAGCATGAAATCTTTTCTTCTCTATTGTGATGTATATCCGAGTGAAACGGGTACTCAAAAGAGAAAAAAAAATTAGGGCAGGACTTGATATTGTCCATAGGGAATTAATTGGATGGTTGTGGTTTGCTATTGCTGTGATCTCAGGTTGTCCCACACGCGTGCCAGTAAAGAGAAGAGATGTTGCTGCAAGTGGGAGCGGATTATAGTTCTTTTGATTAAAGATTAATTTGCAAAATCACATAAATCATAAATATCAATTTGCAAAAAAGAATGATGTCCACGGATAAATAATTTATAATAAACACTGCTATTTTTCACATGTATGTTTAAAATATTCTAGTTGATATTCGGCTTCCTTAGACAACAGTGTATATTTTACAAACTATAGATGTATTGTTTTACTAGTACTTATGTTTATTTAAATGTCTGAAACCTAAAATAAACATTTTGTAGTTGAAAATACTGAATAGTTGTGATATGACAAGTGCTGAGAGCGTCCGTCTCTGACTGAGCTCCAGCCAAAGCGCGAAAGCACATTTGAATTTATCAGTTGATCACATGATGCACTGAATGTTCTAATCACACTGGTAATCGTACACGTCAAAGGGTTAATAAAAACTGTGCATTTTTATTTCATGGTGACTTATTTTACAATTTTACAATAAGGATATAAAATTAAATCTTCACAACATAAAATATCTATAATGTTGTGTTTTGTGTCATTGCTTTGGCAAAGTATCTGTTAATCAAACTAAAATATAAATCGCGATATGGCTTGGTGCCCATACCAAATCGCAAAAAAAAAGAAAAAAAAAAGCTGTGATTTAATTAAATATAAGTGCAGCCCATGATTCTCCAGTGTTAAATAGTAATACTCCAGTAGTAAATGCAGTGAACTCCATCTTTGCATGTGCTGGGAGTTTAAAGTATGGAAACGCAATGTGCGCCGGGTTCACTTGATTGTCATAGTCACATAATTTCTAACGTTTTGTGGACAGATGTTTGCAGCATTTCACTGGATTTGTAATGAGAAGCGTTTGTATAACTGTTGTCATAGAAACTAAAAAGTCGCCCAACAGTTTTCCACCAAACTAAAAGCTCCAGGGTTTAAAGGATTAGTTCACATTTGAAATGAAAATTAGCCCAAGCTTTACTCACCCTCAAGCCATCCTAGGTGTATATGACTTTCTTCTTTCTGATGAACACAATCGTAGATATATTAATAAATATCCTGACACATCCGAGCTTTATAATGGCATCCACATGCATCCATCATAAACATATACCACACAGCTCCGGGGGGTTAATAAAGGCCTTCTGAAGTGAAGCGATGCGTTTGTGTAAAAAAAAAAAATATCCATATTTAACAAGTTTTGAAGTAAAATATCTAGCTTTCGGCAGACCGACTTTCGTATTCAAGTTACAAAGAAAGTGTAAACAGGCGTCATGTCAGTTACACGTTTCCCGTAAGTTGAATAGGGAAGGCGTAGGATGTAGCGTAAGCTATTTAAAACTGCAAGTACACTTTCTTTGTACGTTGAATATGGAAGGCGGTCTGGCGGAAGCTTGATATTTTACTTCATAACTTGTTAAATATGGATTTTTTTTTTTTTTACACAAACACATCACTTCTCTTCAGAAGGCCTTCATTAACCCCCATCCTCCATATACCCCCATATAATAATAATAATAATAATATTATTATTATATTAAAATTTAATAATATTATCATATTAAAATTTTTTGGCTTCCTTAAAACAGGTGATGTGGACTGAGAAACTATGACACCTAAAAATGAATCAATGCAAAGAAATTTTTTTTATTCTGTTTAATTTGATTATTGAAAAGGGGTTAGAGCTCTTAACTTTGCTCTTATTTAACTTCAAAATATACAAATTTTTCCCTAGATGGCCTGTATAGTCTCATGAAATCCTGTGGGAAACACTGTATATATTTTGACTCAATTTTTGCAAGCAACATATACATTTTAAATGTACATTTTCCATATAGTAGATGTTTTACTAGTGACCATATCTGTTTTTGACAGTTTCCCATGTCTGCAGCCTTTTACGTCTTGTGGTGCCATTCATACAGTCATCAGCGTTGTCATATCATTTTCCTCCCAGAGATGGCAGATTTTAAATTGCGTACTTACAGGGCTATGCATTGACCGACAAAGTGCCACTGAGATGAATGCTAACAGATTGCTTCCGCCATTTGACCTGTAGAGAAAAACCTAAAAGAAAAGATAAAATAATTATCAATTAAAATGTTTTCTTTAAAACATTCTAATTAGAAAAAAGCCTTCATAAATTGAGATTCCAAGGACATGACAAAAATGGCAACTCAAACTCAGCAAAACAAAGCAGTGAAATAATTAAAAATTCACCCCAATATTCACTAAAATGTGATATTGTGATCAAATCTAACTTAAAATTTAAGTATAATACCGTATCCAGTATATTAAGACGCAATGCACTGCATATTAGAAATAACCCAAAATAATGGTTTGGCTCTCTTATTGGAGTTTTGATTATTTTTGATCCACTGATATTTTTGCCTTGAAACAAATTAGAGGAAAACCAATCTCCAGTCAGCATGGCTTATGGGGATAAAAAACGTGGTGGCTTTTTCAGTACCTGTCAACACAGTATTATTAGAGCACATCAAATCCTGATTTAAATCTATTTCCCTGCGAAATAACATGTAAATTAGCTTTGCCATGATAGGACATAAAACCCAAACAACTTCAAAAATGTCATGACTAAGGTGTTACATATTCATGAATTAAGCGGATTATCATTGCACTCATAACACTCGATTCAGCATTGGTGGAAATTACAGAAAAACAACCTGCAGTGGGTGGATGAATGTCATCCTTATACCCTTGTCGGAACAAGCACAAAGCTCAATTATGATTCATGCTCTTCTTTTCTAAATCAACCTTTATCTTGCACCTGTCCATTAGAAAGGAGTTTTGCACGTAGCTTATCTCGGTCGTGCCATGTTTTTAATTGAAATTCAGTCTCCGTCGGCTCTTTATGCAATTGCCCCATGGTAGTGATACATCTTGGGCAACAATGCAAACCTTTGAACCCTTTTCATCAGAATTTTCCATTTCCTTTTTGATCTGATCTGATGTCTATATTCATTGCCCGCACTCACTTCATATCAGCAAGCAGGGCCTAATTACCTTTGTATTTGGCATAACGTGATGCCTCATCCATAATCCCACCTGACAGGAATACCTCCGAGTATACACATCCTCGTAAGGGGAGTGAATATGTGTATACTCATTATACTAATGCTGTAAATTATTGAATGGACTCCCTATTGCACGTACAGAAGATGGACAAGAGTGAAGGATAGACTGAGGGAGGAGAGGTTTGATTTCTACCGCATTGCAGGTTTCTGCTCTCTTTCGTATTCGAATTCATCTTGAATTCACGCTGCATATTATCTGTCTCTCTAGTCCCTGAAGCCTGACTGCTGCGTTCGCCTGGATCCTTGTTAAAACAATGCTGCGAGAAGGAGAGGACACCTTGCCGTGCTAAAGCAAACATCCACTACTCTGGATCAATATTTGATGCATAAGGCGTGCTTCCTTTTTAAGACGAGCAATTTTGCTTAAGTGATATTTTTGTGTTTCTGCCATTTACATCAAGATGAAAATCATTTAGAGATTTAGATTTTTCAATTCTCTTAGATTATAATGAAAAATGACTGTATGTGTGTGTGTGTGTTCTTGTATAGGCTGCATGGTTTATGAGGACACAAATGTGTATAATGGCATAGTTATTACAATATAAACATGGTTTATGAGGACACTTCCTGTGTCCTCGTAAACCAAATGGCTTAAAAAACATACTAAACAGTGTTTTTTTTTTTTTTTTTTTTTTAATTAAAAAAATGCAGACAGTTTCCTGTGATGGGTAGGTTTAGGGGTAGGGGTAGTGTAGGGGGATAGAATATACAGTTTGTACAGTATAAAAACCATTACGTCTATGGAGAGTCCCCGTAAACCACACATACATGTATGTGTGTGTGTGTGTGGATGTTGTGTGGATATGGTACATCAAATTTGATCTGTACAGGATAATTATGTAGGGTGAGATTTATACTATAGCTCTAAGATCAGCTCTAATTTGTTAAATGTGACTATAAGGCATGAAGATGTTATAAATATTAACATTATGATGTTCTGTAAAGCTGCTTTGAAACAATGTTCATTGTGAAAAGCGCTATGCGAATAAATCTGACTTAACTTCTATGAGCTGATTCTTTTTATTTAATCAGTTGATCCCTCTCATCAGTTATCCCATTGAATGACTCATTGAAATGTTTCTTGAGTCACTTAATGAATCACACTGACCCCCATGTGTCCAACACGCCATATGCCAAGAACTGTATGGCATCATGCGAAATTAGGGCTTGTGAGACTTCATGTGTCATCAAAAATCAAGAGTCAGAACCAGCACATTCACTCAAAAAAATTAATTGTTAGATTTACTTAAAGCAGCGTCAAGTGGTTCCACACAGCTATATTGAGTAATTTGTACAAATAACAATTTAGTTGTATGAACAAAAGAAATTCAAGTAAAGCTGTCAAAATTTCTTTGAGTGAATACAAATCATTTGAATTTGTCACTGCTACATAATATTTAATGCATTATTTATTACATAAGGTGAACACTATTATTAACTTAAATTACCTTATTAAATTAACTATTTGCTCTTCAAAATGCACTCAAAAATTAACTCATTGAACAAATTCAATTGAATTGAGAGCAGGAATTCCATCCTATAAATGTGTATATGAGTGTTTACAGCCTAAACACAGGAGCCACTCTTCTGCATAATGGTAACCACAAAACATACAGAAACTCCTCTAAATGTCCAACATAACTGAACATTAAACACTAACATAAACTAACAACATCTTTCCCTTTACTGAAAAACACATAAAATAACACTTTAATCCCTAAATGTACTCTCCTAATGCAGCAGCCCCTTACAAAGCATGCTGGGAACTACGTATCCACTGCTCAGTTAGTTATGTCAACATTAATTTGTGCGTTTCACATGTTAAGTTGACTGAACAAACACTTAAAGGGCTAGTTCACCCAAAAATGAAAATAATGTCATTTATTACTCACCCTCATGTTGTTCTAAACCCGTAAGACCTTCGTTCATCTTTGGAACATAAATTAAGATATTTTTGATGAAATCCAATGGCTCAGTGAGGCCTCTATAGACAGCAATGCCCTGAACTTCTCAAGATCCAGAAAGGTACTTAAAACATATTTAAAACAGTTCATGTGACTACAGTGGTTCTACCTTAATATTATAAAGTGACGAGAATACTTTTTGTGCGTCAAAAATAACAAAATAACGACATTTCAATGGCTGATTTCAAAACACTGCTTCGAATCTTTTGTTTCAAATCAGTGATTCGGATCACGTGTCAAAATGCCAAACTGCTGAAACTACGTGACTCTGGCGCTCTGAATCACTGATTCGAAACAAAAGATTCAAAGCAGTGTTTTGAAATCGCACATTACTAGATATCGTTGAAAAGTTATTTTGTTTTTTTGGTGCATAAAAAATATTCTCGTCACTTTATAATATTAAGGTAGAACCAATTTACTCACATGAACTGATTTAAATATGTTTTTAGTACCTTTATGGATCTTGAGAGAGGAAGTACCATTGCTGTCTATAGAGATTTCATCAAAAATATCTTAATTTGTGTTCTGAAGATGGACGAAGGCCTTACGGGTGTAGAACGACATGAGAGTGACATTATTAACTAAGCCTTTAAGTAAAGCTGACAATACTTACTTTTAGTAGAAACAACTCAGTTAAATTAAGTTCATAGTTACATGAGTTAAGTAATATGAACAAGGATGGTTTGAGTGAAACTAACAACAGTGAAAGTTCTTTCCTTCTTTTTTTTTTTTTTTTTGAGTGTTCCTTACGATTCCCATCCCTATTTGTCAGAGATAAACTGACTACTATGCTCTGATTGTCAACCAGTAGGGAAAGTGTTGCTTATGGACTTACTGGAAATGCCTTGGACATCAAGAGCAGTGTCATCAAGATAAAGAAGCTCAGTGTCAAGAACTCGAACTAAAGCAGTTGATAAGCAGTCAATAAAGCAGGCCATGTCATTCCATTCCTCTGGACAAGCTTTAAAGATCAAGACCTAAAACGCCTCCAGTGTATGACTGTTTGTGCCTGTGTGAAAGAGAGAGAGAAGAAAGAGGTGTTTAAAAAAAAATCTGGCAGCCACTCAAGTGAATCATTATGTTCTAAATGTGTGCTGTATAGTTGAAAAAGGGCTACTAATAGTTTGGGGATGGAAAGGAACTGTGGTGTAATACTTATGTTGCACTGTTGCCCAAGCCTGACAGAATACACAGAGGGTTGAGCCATCGCTGGTGCTCACCAGTTCATATCTGAAGTTGGACCTTTTAGTTGAAAGCATTTTGGAGTCACTACAATTTTTAAAGCCTGGATTTTTGGATGCTTAGAGACAGTACAAGCCTGATGTGAAGTCCCTAAGTATTAAAAAAGCTTCTTTCAATGTAAAAATTTTTTTCTTGTAAAATAAACTAATTTTTATTTAATTTTTGCAATGTTTTTGCTAATCATTTGTTGAATTATGCACTCTTCACAAAGGTCTATGGACATTACTGCTAGTAATTAAAGGGGACCTATAATGTCCCTTTTACAAGATGTTATGTACGTCTACAGTATGTGTCTGTGAAGTTTCAGCTCAAAATACCCTACAGATCACGCCGTTTTGCTGCTCACGGCCTGCTTTCTAGAAGGGTATGGAGCTTTAACAGCTTGCGCTTTGGTTGCTCAACAACAACAAAGCTGGAGAATCTCACACAGCCAAAATGAGGATTGTCAGTAACGGTGTTCAGCCTTACATTGTTCAAACCGGAGTCGGACACTGATGGAGAGACTCAGGAAGAAGTTACAACTTTTAGAATGCAACTGGATGTTTCTGAATGGTTAGTGGATAAATTTATGTAGTTGCTGTAGAGTTGATTCAACTCATCGACTAGCATGTGCCGTCATGTTAATCTTTTGTGCAAATCCTGTGTTGAATTGACCCTCATTTGTAAAGCAGTCCGGCGTAAATTGACAGCATGGTAACAACATTCTACTACAACAACTCTTCCTCTTCTCTAAAGCAGCCCAACATGGCCTCACCCCTTTGTTGCGTGTTCTCGGGGGCAGGGTTTATGTTAATTTTAGGGTTAGTGATGTCACTAACCTGGGAAGAAGCTCGTTGTAGTCCCTACTGGTCGTTTGTTGTAGTCCTTACACAGAGAATTTTTTTTAAATAAAATATCTCCCTTTGCATTGAACTTTGAGTGTCGTAACTTTGCAGATGTTGTTTGTGCTCAAACAGCAACATTACACACTAACTAAAGTTAAAAAAGTAAAATCATAATCTACCACCCCTTTAATAAAAATTACAATTACAAAAAGCACAACAAAATTACTAAAGCTTACACTTAAATGAAAATGAAAACTGAAAATATAAAACTTAAAAGCCAATTCAAACTATTAATAAACACTATAATAGTATACAAATAGTACTAAAATAACACTGATATATAATCATAATCACTTGAAATTACCACTTGTATTATTATGAACCACTATCACCAGGCCCACACAGAATTTGCAGAAACAATGCTGCTAAAATCTTTGGACGCCAATCAGTCACAAATTTCTACATGTCATCTGCGCCTTGCCTGTTCATTTATTAAATATTTTGGCCAATCTGATAGTGCTTCCAGCTGGCAATAAGAATGGAGCTCCTTTTGTTCCATTTCACCATGTAAATGACACAGATTTTCGTTTAAAAACTTTAAAAAAAATTTTTTTTAAAAAGTATTCCGATTCCATCTGGGCTGGGTAATCAGTCTATTTTAAAATACAGAAAGCATGATTAACATATCAAATACATACATACAATAAAATATTCATACACATCCCAAAATGCCATTTCTTAATGCCTGAAATAACTTCTTTTTTCCCCCAGATTCAACCACAGCTGCCAGCTTGTAAACAGGAATTTTTTTTTTTTTTTTTTTTAAGTGCAGTCTGTTGGGGACACACCAGTACACCAATATCTCATGCTGGGGACCAGAATCCAAAACACAACATATGTTGGTGATCAGTTCTTTTCAGCATGTCTAAGATGGCTATTGTATGCCAAGTACACCCCTGTGAGTATTTCTACCACTGGGGTGGCTGCTACTATCGTTTTTGACATAGCAACGGCAATAATTCTTTGGCACACTGCACTGTGGCAAGATTGTGGAACATCTAAATGGCAATAAATCAAAGATTATATACATTCATCATTGTAAATAAAGTATTTGTGTTTAGGCTTCTCTGTGCCCTGAAGAATGTATCTATTATAGAGGTCATTGAAAATGTTAGCAATCTGAAAGTATATTTGTTTCTATACAGAATGACATCAGCATCCCCCATGTACATATGGAGGATTTTATTAATGATCCTAAAAAGAACCAACTCATGAAGAAACAAAAAACACTAAGACCTTTTGCCAAAATAAGCCATTTTGATTCCATAATACAGCTCATTCTGAAGAGGATGCTGTGAAACTCAATCTTGTGTGGTTTTCCATTTTATTCAGTAGAAGTCTTCCTGTAAAGAAATGGAAAATAGCACGGCAGATGAACCTCTGGGAAGAGAATGAGATACGGTAAGACCGGCCTTTTCCATAATGGCACTCAAAGTTGAAAGCGAATAATCCCTCTCAGCTGATCTCAAGGTTGTCTGTGTGAAAGTAGTCTTCAGACAGCTGACTCCGGTCCAATACTGATCCCATCAGATGCTTTCTCAGAACTATAAAGCCCAGGCCTGAACGCTTTATCGGAGTCTTCATGATTTGTCTTGCTGGGGATTTAGATTTCCGTAAATGTGTGAAATGAATACGCATGATGCATGCTAATGGATTACCATTAGTAGTGTGGAATTAGAGAGGACTTGTTCTATTGTAGTCTACTAATGGAGGACAAAACTTTCTATTAATTCTATTAATTCAAACTATCAAAAGATTAATATGTCCAAGTCGAGTGCGGAATGCAGAGCCTTTCATGTGAAGAAATTTTGTATTTTTAGCTATTTGCATTCACAAAGACAGAAATATTTATTTATTTTATATTATAATTTATCATAATGTAGTGGTGCTTGCTGCCTCGGCACTTGATGGAAAACCAGGCAAAAAAAATCCCTTAAGATAAAACTGATGGAGGCACCAGAGCCCTATCTAGGGAGCAGAATATCATAGAAACTGCAGAGTTGACTCTTTTGACTTGCCCGAGCAACAGGATTTGGTAAAACTGAAAAATAATGTTAAAAACCCAGATGATTATTATATGACGTTTAGCAGAATGTCCAAGCTACTTTATCCTTTACAATAAAAGTGGGAATCTGGGACTGTTATTGTACATTAAAAGGTTAGTTCCCCCAAAAATGAAAATTAATTCATTAATTACTCACCCTCATGTCGTTCCACACCCGTAAGACCTTCGTTCATCTTTGGAACACAAATTAAGATATTTTTGATAAAATCTGATGGCTCAGTGAGGCCTCCATTGACAGCTAAAGATAATTAACACTTTCAAATGCCCAGGAAGGTACTAAAGACATATTTAAAACAGTGCATGTGACTACAGTGGTTCAACCTTAATGTTATGAAGCGACGAGAATGATTTTTGTGCCAAAAAAACAAACAAAATAACGACTTTAATTTAACAATATCTAGTGAAGCTTCAAAGCTTTACGAAGCTTTTGTTTCAAATCAGTGGTTCGGAGCGCATATCAAACTGCCAAAGTCACGTGATTTCAGTAAACGAGGCTTTGTTGCATCATAATTGTTTCGAAACGTTTCAAAATTGCAAAGGTTCACGTGACTTTGGCAGTTTGATACACGAACCGAACCACTGATTCGTAAAGCTTCGAAGCTTCATGAAGCAGTGTTTTGAAATTGCCCATCACTAGATATTGCTGAATAAAGTTATTATTTTGTTTTTGTTTTTTGGTGCACAAAAAGTATTCTCGTCGCTTCATAACATTAAGGTTGAACCACTGCAGTCACATGAACTGTTTTAAATATAACTTTAAAACCTTTCTGGGCATTTGAAAGTGTTGATTATCTTGCTGTCAATGGAGGCCTCACTGAGCCATCGGATTTTATAAAAAAAAAAAAAAAAAAAAAAAAATATATATATATATATATATATATATATATATATATATATATATATATATATATTAAAGTAGTCCATACAAGAGCTGCTTAGACATTCTTCAGTAATACTTTCATGAAATGCATTGCTTGAAAAGTATGCTTGTGCGCCATCTTTCTTTAAAAAAAAAGTGCCAGATGGTTTGATACTCATCTACCAATGACATACACACATTATTTTGTGTGACTTAAGAGTGCAAATAAGATTTGAAGCCATGGTGTAAAACAGCTTCATGCAGCATGAGCAAAAACTCCGGCCTAACTCAAACACATCTGATTGGTAATTGCAAAGATATGTCTGTGATTGGCTACAATGATCAATGCTTCAAAAACATGTTGTAAATAGAAACCTTTGATGCTCTTCACAGAGGCTTACACAGATACACACGGGAGCGTCTGAAAGCAGCCGCAGCCGGTATTATCTGTACTGTAGAAATGCTGGTATCGTCACATTTTTAAACTTACTGACTTGGTACTGAAGTACCTCTACTTTTGACAACCCTATGCCTAAATTTCTCAAAAAGACTTTTGCAACTGTTCTGGATCAGGAGGGTTGCTTTTTCAATTTGGTAAACATTGTCCATATGTTCAGTTTATCCAAAGCAGTAAATTAAGTGTGAAAGGAGGAATTAATCAAGACAATCAGAACTAATATAAGCATTTGGGTCATCGATCAGAGCAATATTATTAAAATAAGGCATAGCTTGATGTATAGTCTACCAAAAGTTAAGAGCCAATGAATTGAATGTAATTCTAGAGAGAGGTCTTTATTACATCAAGCTTAAAAATGATTGTGGTTCAGTTAAAAAAAAAAAGTTACAAAAAAGCTACAACACTACAGCAATAATATCAAGGAAATATAAGTCAAATGTATAACATTTAATTCCACAGTGTTCAAAAATACTTGCCAGTAAACTTAACATAATAAGTTTAACAGTAATACAAGGTCCTCAGAAAGGATACAAATGTTTCATTTTCCAAATCTTGAAATAAATCTTGAAGCATTAACATGCTGTGTATTTAGTGCTATGTGTCATTCCCAAATGAACATGTAGAACATCAGCAAGAACATTTTCACTTGCATTAATGTTATCAGATGTAGTCGTTGTTAAATGAGACTTTTCAGTCGACTGCCTCCATTCTGATGAGCTGTTTTTAATCATGTTACTGCATAATTAAATAAAATCTTTAATGAAAACTGGCAGATAAGACACTTTATTCCAGCCCCCATAAGAATAATATCCATTCTGTTTTTAACCACTTCATAAGCACATTTTACTGAAAATCACATTGTTCACAGAACTTTTCATTTCATTCTTATGGGACTTTCTGTAAAACTTGTCTGATTTTGGGAGGCCAGAGCTTAGCAAAACATCAATTCATAAACATATATTATCATATTTGATCTGTACACAAACTGAGATTAAAACAATAACAATGCCATGTATTATTTTCAGGAACTTCACAGCGCACATGTATCAGATGGCTGGGATAACTCTTTCAATCCCAACTCTCCTCTATTATGGGACTGAACTAAAACGTTTAAGCAAATTGCCAATCTTGTTGAGCGTAATGTGCAGCATGTGTATGTGGAATGTGGAGGTGAGATGAATATGACACATTTGATGGATGACGTCTAGATTCTCTAATGGAACAGATGTGTTCTCTAATTGGGTTGCTGAGATCTCCCACACATATGGGGGTACCTGCCAGTTAGGAAAATTAGACGTTAATACTAACATTTTCCTCCATAATTTGATGGAAATTTGAGAAGTCAAGCAGTGTATTAATGATTTGATAACACAATCAAATCTCACCTGAAGAAATTTACAACACAATTACTATTTACATGCCTAAGAATATTCCAAAAGTTTGGTAAGATTTTTTAATGTTTTTGAAAGAAGTCTCTTATGCTCACTAAAGGTGCATTTATTTGATCAAAAATACAGAAAAAAACTTATATTATTACAATATAAATTAAACTGCTATTTTATTTAAAGCTGAGTTTTCAGCATCATTACTCCAGTCTTCAGTGTCACATGATCCTTCAGAAATCATTCTAAAGAACAGCATTTGTTTGTAATAGGAATCATTTGTAACATTATAAATGTCTTTACATTTACTTTTGATCAATTTAATGCATCCTTGCTGAATAACAGTATTAATTCATTTAAAAAATAAAAAATAAAAAAATAAAAACTAACCCCAACTTTTGAATGGTAGTGTAGGAAAATTACAATAATCAGAAAATTGTTTATTTTACAGGGAATTAAGATCTAAAAGGACTGAAGAACAACGCTTTACCTGAGCAAGCATCAGGTAATCAGATGTAATCATCAAATATAATTTACTGTTTTATTTTAATGAACAGACATAATGCAATGATCCATAGCAGTTCTTATTATCTTTTATGCTTGAACTGATTTTTAATTTATTTTGCATAAAAACAGACACAAGAATCTCTTTCTCTATGCTGTTGCACCTCTGATTAATCTGAATGAATACCATTCAGATGTTAATTGACTCCTTGCAACCTGGGGAAGCTTGTTATCTGGAGAACTGAATAATGTGAGTAAATGAGGAGTTATGTTCAAACTATTTCTGCTGTAGTACACTCACTTCATGATTTGTTATCAACTTTTTTTTTCTTAGATGAGATAACAGAATATTTTGAGTTTCTGTTGATTGGTTTCATCTTTCTTTGTATTAACTCAAATTTTTAGTTTCAATTAACTCAAAATTTTAAGGCAATCAGGTTACTTTAAAGGGGTCATATAATGCCACTTTTACAAGATGTAAAATAAGTCTCTGATGCCCCCAGAGTGTGTATGTGAAGTTTTAGCTCAAGATATCCTACAGATAATTTTTTATAGCATGTTAAATTTGTCACTTTTTGAGGGTGAGCAAAAATGCTCCGTTTTTGTGTGTGCCCCTTTAAATGCAAATGAGCTGCTGCGCTCAAAAGGGGGTGGAGTTTCAGGAGCTGTGTTAGCACTTAGCAGGGCCTCACATTACCTTGCGCAGACTCACTGAAAATGTCAGAATCTGTTCAGCCTTTTATGTTCAAAACGGAGTCGGACAATGATGGAGAGAATCAAAAAGAAGTGACAACATGTAGAATGCAACAGGACGCTTCTGAATGGTTAGTTGATGAATTTATGTAGCTGATGTGGAGTTAACTATCTTAAAGTCATTGATTAGCATATTCTGTCATGATAATCTATAAATCGCTCCTGTGGGAACTGTTGTAAAATCCTACAGAGCCAGAGAATATATTATGCTGCATGAAGGTATAGTTTGGTTCAATTACGGTTATATCTTGTCATTTTGTCATCTTGCTTTTATGACATGCTATTGCATTTGTGTTATGTACTGTATTGCAATAACACGTCCTCACCCCTTTGATGCATGTTCTCGGGGGCGGGGTTTATGTAAATGTTAGGGTTAATGATGTCACCAACCCAGGAAGAAGCTTGTTGTAGTCCCTACCAGCTGTTTGTTGTAGTCCTTAAAAAGAGGATTCTATAAAAGACAATATCTCCCTTTGCATTGAACTTTCAGCGCTGTCACGTTGCAGATACTGTTTATGTTCAAGCAGCAACATTACACACTAACTAAAGTTAAAAAAGTGAAATCGTAATGAACCACCCCTTTAAGTTAAACCAACAATATATAAATAAATTGCTTTTAAAAATAAAGGTCCTTTGCACAAAGGGTTCTTTATAATGGAAAAGGTTTCTTTAGATTTTTAAAGCTGCAGTCCAGCTATTTTTGGTTAAAAAAATATCCAAAATCAATTTTTGAGCAAGTACATAACCAGCCAGTGTTCAAAACTATCTCCTTAGCCCGATTCACAACGGTAAGCTTGTAATAATGTTTTCTAATAAGAGCGGTACTGGTAGGTTTCCGCGGGAAATTGGAGCATGCAGCTGTTCATCTTTGCGTCATTATGTCACGTCTGTTTACCTAAAGAAGGAGTCCCAGCTTATAGGCTATATCACATGTGGAGGATGCTGCTGGTAGCGGATCATTTACAGCCTTTTCTCACAGCAGCTGCAATAATTAAACTTATCATTTTGATGGTGGATTGTAATCCAGAAAGGTCCAAATGACAATCATCAGTGACAACTGGAGATTCACCCATAGTCAAAAGCAAAGACTTCAGACAGTGAAGTGTCTACAGAATTTGAAATCTACAGGTAACGCTAATACACACTAAATACACATAGTCACGCAATGCTGATGTTGTTAACATTAACAGTTTGAGAACAAAGTATAACAACAATAATAATTTGCACAGTTTGACGTGATCAGAGCTAAGCGATCATTAGATTTAATCACCACTGGCATCGCGATTTCTTGTAATGCTTTTTTTCTCAGTTGGTCAGAACAAAAGTTGCAGACATGTTACTTACTTGTTCGGATGACATTTTTCAAACATTAGATTCATCTGCGCTGAGGAGCCATGCCCGATGCACAACCCACGTAAAGATGATAATTCCACAAATAACTGCAACTGCAGGTTTCAAACAGAGATGATGACAAAGAGGACTGCAGCTTTAAACAGTTTTTCACACTAAGAAAAATGGTTCTTTTAGAAAAAACAAACTTTGGAACCTTTATTTTGAGAGTGTATGTATGTGCAGCTTGCAGATTTTCTGTGTAATGGACAGCCGGATGGAATATGTCAGGACTCATTATTTGATCAGACTTAAAACACAAAATGGTATTAATTGTATTAACGTAAATGGGGTCCATTTCATGTTGAATGAGATTTTACTGTGCTGAGGAAAGCATTCAAAATGATCCTATGTCCTATATAGCCTCAAACATTTTTTTTTCTCCTTGCAGTCTTTTTCTTTTTTTCATCATGGTATTCTGCTATGATAAAACGTCAGAATTGTCCTTGTACTGCTACATTTGACTTTGATATTCCACTTATAGCTATTACCTTGACAAGGCTTCAAACAAGAATTTTAAAATTATGACTTACAATCAGAACATGACCATGAAGAGAAAGACACTGTGTGAGGAACTTCTCTTTCAAAGGTTCTAAATTATATTAGATATTACTAACAACTATTCAAAAAGATTCTGAAAACAAACAAATAATCACTTTATTTTTATTATCAAAAGCTTTATGTGATTTTTGCTTCTCCACTGTCACTGACAAATAAAATCACAGGGGCAGTATGATTTCAAAACATACTATTATGTAACAATATATCCCAGATACTAATATGCACTGTTTAGGGGTAAATAAGCTACAAAGGTGACAGCTTTTGTATACCTTCTTTGTTTTGGTGTTAGAGTGTAGTAGCCAAACTTAATCATATAGCCAATCACTCACACTTTTAAAATAGTCATGAGAACCAAATATACATTTTCACTTTTATATAATACAATGGTCATAAAGGTTATGTTTTTTTTTTTTTTTTTTTTGTGGGGTGGGGGGGCAGAGTTGTTCAGAGATGCACAGGCTTCTGGACTGAGTTTTCTGCAGATGAACTATGACAGGAGAGGTGTGTGCTAAATAAATAATTCTTCCTCTAGCCCGAAACAGCAGCTCAGAGTAGTGAAGCGATCGCGCCACAGGGCTACAGGAAGCACAAGCACAGAACACACAACTGTGAACTGACTATGTGTGTGTGCGTGTGTAAGGGCATGAATGAGCATGCGTGTGTTGCAAACTGTAAAACAATAGCAGATCTGGCATAATAACAAGGATGCAGTACTAAATATTTACTAGACTGCTGTGTTCTGGTTGGTTACTTATTGGCTCAAGTCAAAAGAGTCTACCTATATGATATTCTATACTTGGTCAGGAAGTTGTGCCTTAGTAATTACAACTAATCATAAAGATCATTAAGTCTCTGTTCAATATAATAGTAATCACTATTTAGAAGTTTGTATGTCCTTTCCTGACACCTCTGGCTTCATATCTGACTTTTATTCAACACAAAACTAGAGATAGAACATTATTTCCAATCAGCAGTTCATTTGTTTGATTAACTCAGTGTGTATAATTTACACTAATTAGCTTTGAAATGTCTATTAACGATTCCAAATTAATTTAATTCTGTTCTTCTAATTGGCATGTCTCAGTTTAATACCATTATACTATTGCTTTCTCTCTGTCTCTTTGTATAAACAAAATTATATATTTATATATTATATCATTTAATTTACTGGAAAGGCATTACTGACTTTGAAATTCAAAAACACATAATGGGCGTCTCAGAGAATTATGTTTAAACCATTTATTCACTGATTGCATTCATAGACGCAGAAAAGCCTTATTCTTTCTTCACAAGGGATAAATGAGATCTTTCAGTAGTTCTTTGTTTCAGTGGCTTATTAAGTTTTATTCACACAATCATGCCATCAATTTGCATAGCTAATTAAGTATTACGCTGGTTATTAAGGCTCATTCTCCTTTTCAAAATGATCCCAGAATTTGTGGGTTTTAACAAATATGTATAAACGTCTGCAAATTCCGCATGGCAATACCATCACAAATCCTATTAAAATGTCAGTAAGTGACATTAATTTAGGCAATTAATAAGGATCAGTTAACTTAATAATGTTACTAATTGTTTCAGCAGGTTTTAGAATAATCTTGATTCACGCCCTGTCTAAAAGGCCTTTGGCTGCATTTTAACACGTATCCACAGTCTACAAAGTGAATTCACCTTTTCACCACACAAACAAAATGGCAAATTTTCCCAGTAGAAAACCTCAGCCTAAATTTAGAGTCACTCTTCCATTCGGAATCTGTATTGCACTCCTCTTGTGTTCAGGAATGCTCAGAAGTCCTGGTGCAAGCAAGCATTAAGCTGAGTGTGCAGCATATTCTATTCTGAGTGAGTCGCTCACCCCAGCAGGCCTTGTTTTGGCCTGAGGCTAGTCTGCCAGGGCTGACCACTCCTACCTCAGGTAGTACCTTCAAGAGCCGACAAATGAGGAGCAAATAAAGAAGGGGAGTGCTTAGAGTGGCTCAGTGGTGTATAATGTGTCCTCTATGGACCTGGTAGGATTGGTGTGAATACTTGCATTGGTTGATTAAAATCAACAACGACTTTTGAAATATAAGCCACACTGAACAGACTAGAACCGTTTCAAAGGACACCAAATGTTAATTTACCAGATTTAAAGGTCATACACAATATTAACTCGTATAACCTTGCTCAATCAACCCGAATTGACAAAAGCTTCCGCTTTATTTTGCTCAATATATTTAAAATTTATAAAATGAAACATAATTGAGGATATGTGACACGACTGGGTAGGCGCATTAAAAATATGCTTCATGTCGTAGCATTTAAAGCTGACTATTCAAGTCAAAAACATTTCAAACTTTATATTTAGGATAAATTTAACTTGGTGGAAAGAAGAACTGTTTCTTCAGATTTTATTAATATACATACAGTAGATTAACTGTTACAGAAGTAGCTCTAATTTTATTTATCCCAAAATAAATGAATAAATAAAACGTCATAGTGCTTTGCGGGAGCAATGTGACAAATGAAAATCCTGTAATTTACTCACCATCATGTCAGTTTTCATCCGTGAAACACCGCGGTGAGGGAAGGAGGTGATAGTCGTGTCTGTCAAGCTTCAAAAAGAGCATAAAGTACCATAGAAGTGGTCCGTATGATTCATGTGCATTATTCCAGAAATTTTCAGATTGCTCTGTGTGTAAACATACCAACATTTAGGCTGTTTAAATGGAGGTCAAAATGTAGTACTTGCTTATTTGAAACTGGCGCTCAATGGTGGATAGTTTTTGTTTACTGTGATACAGATACTGAGCGAGCTCGACACCAAATTCTCGATTTCACACTTACATATAATCAGATAGAAGGGTTCTGGCCCGACCCTCAACGTCCTTTGTTAATAAAACATTAAGTAGAAGAAGGTGGAGAAAGAACGGAACACAGACTTCATTAGCTCTTGCGTCAGTCGTCAATGCGGTAAATTTGAATGTGTGCAACAACTGTTGCTTAATGCAGCAAAAGAGATTTTTAAAGATTAGGTCAGGTGGAATTTGCTCCTTAAAGGTGCAATGTGTAAATTTTACTGGCATCTAGCGGTGAGGTTGCGAACTGCAAGTCACGGCGCACACCCCTCCCTTTTAGAGAAGCTACGGTGGCCGTCTGGGCGACAGAAGACAAAGATGTCGTCGTCTGAGACAGCAGAGAGTAGCCTATGTGAAGCAATGAGGTTTCTTCTTACTTTCAACAAAGAACGGTTTCCACTTCTAATAAACCAGACAACTTCTACTACTTCTACTACCTCTACTTTGTGAGTATTCAATGTAGTGATGATGCAAGCTGCCTCTAAAAACACGAACGATTTAGAAGAAGAACAACATGGTGATGAAACGCGCTCTGTAGAGCAGTTTGTCAGTTTAGGGCTACTGTAGAAACGTCGCGGTACATAATGGTGACTTGACATGGAGGGGGGACCCGCGGTGAATGAGATTCATTCTAAGGTAATAAAAACATAACGGTTCATTATGTAAGGTCTTTATGCACCTCTGAAAACATAGTTATGTATATTATACTGCCTTTCTGTCAATAGATCCTCCCACATTTTACACATTGCACTTTTAAGGTAACAACTGTACATTTTCACTTTTTTGTGCTTGTGGCTATAAATGTTTGCCATCATATATTTTCTACCGTGAGCTGTTGTTTGCATGTCTTTGTCCATGTGGCCACAGTTTTTTTTACAACCCATTAACAGAGGAAATATAATGCCTGAAACTGAGCTCTTGTGTGGTTGGGTTAATGAAGCCTAACACACAAGCTGACTGCTGTCATAAGTGACAGCTCCGATTTACAAACAGGTGAATGGGAAGAGTCAGGGGGTATCTCTCACACAACGCTATTATCACTGGCAAGACCCAGAGTTCACCGCTTCCTTTGACACTGGGAGATAATGTCAGCTTAACAGCAAGCGTTACCTCCTGTATTACAATGTGAAAATAAAAGCTATGAGAAAAGGGCTATCAAAGGTATACGTTTATATGACACAAAATTATCTGGATATGGTAGACTGAATATGCTAAATTGCTGGTCGTTTTGGCCATTTGAAAAGGGCAGCGATTTGCATTTAATACTGAGAAGTGAGAACCAGCTGGTCTGTGGATGTGGAGCTTTAATGAAACATCTTGTATGTTTCTTTACTAAATGCTTTCTAGTTTTTGTTTTTAGCATGTGCTTTCAGAGCTATCTGTTTTCAAACTTACAAATAGCAAGCATGAAATTATGAATTGTTGTTTGCAACATTTATATTATCATTGCACTTACTAAAGCCAAAAGATGTTATTACAATATATTATTGACTTTGTATTATGTATCTTTTTTTCTACCCAGTATTAGAATACTATGTATAAACTTTAAGTAGGACATGTCAATTAAATAAAAAAACATGATTAACCTGTGATTAAATCAAATTAAAATATTTTTAACTACGAAAACAAATGAAACACTTGTTATTTTATATTGTCATTTATTTTTCTTTTCTTTTTAAATTTTTTTATGTATATAATGTGTAATGTGTACAGTGCACCTATATTAAAATGTGACTTATGCAAAAAATTCCAAAAAAAAAACATTAATTATTTGTACTTTATAAGGAAAGAATCAATATAGGCTAACTATTACTGATTGTTAGGGTTAGTAATATGAGCTCAGATCATCCGGGTATAATAATAATAATAATAATAATAATAATAATAATAATAATGCTGTAATGTGTGTTAGCACGAACTGGTATGATTAAAATTGGTTACCGACAATCTTTAAGCTTGCTTCATGACCAACTGACTTCTCTTAAAAAACAGCAACTTCTTTTAGCAGATATTTAATAGCTCACTCCAAAATGAGCATGTCTTGGCAAATATGCTGTAGATTAGCAGCAAGGCAATCAGTTTATTATGTGATAAACTGTCTGCACACAAAAGCAGTTTACTCAAGGTAATAAGGTATTTCCTCCAGTGACTTCTAATCAGATAGAACAGCCTCCAGTCTCCCTGTTGAGATTCCATCGTGTTACACGGTTTTGACTAGAGATTTGTCTCCCCTGTGAAAGGTTCTCTAATATAATAAAGCACTGTTTATGTTCTATCAACGGAAATTACATCGGTAAGTCAAAACCGGACATTCCTCCACCTGGAAAAAGTGGAGAAACACCTCCTTGGTGTGAATGAGCCTTTGTTTCCTTTACAACTTCAAAAAAATCATTTTTTACAGTATGCATATAGTGACTGACCCCATCAAGTTTTCATGCACTTCTGTTTGTGAGGCCTGAAATATTACTTAAAGTGTTGACAGTGTCTTTTCTTTTCTTCTCTGGCAAATTTAGTTACTATTCCTTTTCCCTCTGAAGATACAATATTTTGCCTCCAAGGACACTCTGGAATATGAATTATGTTTGAGCGAAAGTGTAAATATCCCCTGTTGACAACTTGTTGGTATTGTGTTCGCGTGGAATCTGATGCGATACACAGGCGCAGTGCCCAGTGCCCAGCAGGCTTTCAGCTGCCAGTTGAAACCTTGAGAGGGGAGCAGCTTTTAGCATGGACCTTGGATACCCACTGGGAGAAATGAGATGTGAGAGTTTGTCGATGTGCAGTGGTGAGTCATTATGAGATGTGGCATTTGGTTGGGAGGAAAAAAATCACAAAATAAATTACTTCTGCTGAATTAGATTATTTTGTGGCTGTGGGATGTACAGTACAAGATGAGTTGGATCAGCAGGTTCTCAACTGGTGGGACGCAACCCAAAAATGGGTTACAGATCTGAAAAAAAACTATTCTAAATGCAACAAACCATATAGAGTAACTGTGCATAGTTTTAAGTATAAAGGCAAGCGTGAGCTGAAGCAATCATGTTATTGTAGCTTGTTTCTACAAGCTCTTTTATCATGACTTGTGTTTCAAAGGACTCGTACCTGAGCACTCCACATCGCAAGTGCAGTACTGTACCAGGTGAGCTACCGAGCAAGTTTACTACATCACACATATGGAGCTGGTTATGTGATTATAAAAATCAAACTTGGTTAGTTTACAAATCATGCACTCTGGTAAAAGTGTTTTGAGGTCATACAGAAGCATATTTGAGCAAAAATAAGTGATTATTAATCGATAATCTGCCCTGTAATCATCATTTGTGTGAAAAGTAATAGAAGTTGTTGGTGTTTTAAAGCCACTAGTGATCATTTCAGTTGGAGACTGCAGTGAATTGTATGTATGTACTGTACATATCCCATATTCAAGGATAAATCCCATTATATTTCAGTGATGTAAAGTATTTGAGTAAATGTAATTAGTTACTGTGCTTAAGTATATTTTTGGCTACTTTGTAGTTGTACTGAGTATCAAAGATATTAGAAACTTTAATTCTCTACTTGACTACATTTTTGAACAAGTAAATGTACTTTTTACTCCAATACATAATGCAATTACACATTACATTTTACATGGCACCTAACTTTTTCTGCAGCAGTTTGTTTCTGGTATAAAGAAGCGATATCGCCATCTAAGGCCATTGAAGGTACTATATCTTATGCGTATTCCCAAACTTGTCAACAAGGCTAATTTACGTGAAGTAAAGTTTACGTTAGTGCATTAGCAGTTAGTTGCTGAATCGCAGGTGTTTGATTTAGGAGGTCCAGTGCAAGTAGACTTTGACTATATAGTTTTACTTTAAATTATTTTATTTATCCATTATATTGACAAGACCTTTTAAGGATATTGGTTTACTTACTTTTTGTGCACTTGTGCTTAACTGAGATTTGAGAGTTTAAGAGGCTGTTGTGTTAACCTTGTGCAATATTGAGGTGTTCAGTTTTATTTTGTTTTTAGAAAATAAACATGAATTCTTATCTTACAGATCAGTTGTTTCTTATTTTAACTGGCATTTCTCTTAGGTGTCGAGGACTAGTGCATCTTTGAGCCTACATTCAGCACAAGTAAAATTCTTAAAGGATTAGTTCACTTCTGAATTAAAATCTCCTTATAATTTACTCACCCCCATGACATCCAAGATGTTCATGTCTTTCTTTCTTCAGTCGAAAAGAAATTAAGGTTTTTGAGGAAAAAATTCCAGGATTTTTCTCCATATAGTGGACTTCAGTGGGGTTCACTAGGTTGAAGGTCCAAATTGCAGTTTCAATTAGGGCTGCAACAAACGATTATTTTGATATTTAATTAATCTACCGATTATTGGAGCAGTCACACTGCACTTTTCGTTCCATTGACTTCCATTCAAACGCATGCGAATGCGTCAGACCGGAAACGCAAGCTCGTGCGAAAAATTTCACATTTCGCTGCGTTCCAAAGTTCAAGTTTGGTGAACTCTGACCTGCGAATGTCGCATCACGTAAAGACGTGCGACCAGTAGAAGATCGATTCGCCACGGCATGACCTCTTGGCTGAATTATAAGAATGATATTTTTGCAGTAAAGTCGAGTAGGTTTTATATTTTTACATTTTGAATGTATTACTTAAGGTTATGTGTTGAATTCATGTTTATGAAAAAGACGCTGTAGACCGTGACATCATATCACGACCGTTACAGCATCCAAAGAAATTTCGTTCAAAGTCTAGTGTGACCGCGGCTTAATCATCGATTATTATACTGGTTAATCAGTATGCTTTGTTCGATTATTCCACTAGCAATTAGTTAAAATACTGAGTTACTTTAAAACAAGGAAATCACTTCAGCTTTTGAATGTGTATTTTTAATGAATTTGTTAAAAATACTGTTAAAATGACATACTGTGTTTTTATTATGTCTGGGAATTGTAATAACTTTTTAATAAGAGTAAAAATATGAATATGTAATACTGTGCTAAAATTTCTGAAAAATGCTCCTCTCTAGATTTCTTCTTTTTTCTTTTTTCTTTTTACTAACTATCGAGTTTATGGTCATTGAATGGCTTTCCTGAGGTAAATGTAGCATTTTGTTTTCAAACTGTTTTATTGACGTCTTTCTGCGGTTGAAACTCTGATTAAGTGATTACATTAGAGCTGGATTCATTTCAGTAAATTGTACTGTATCTTTCAGCATACTTTTTAATATTCATTCATGTTTATTTTGTGCTGTAATAGCAGAAAAGAGGAAGAGAGAATAGGTTCATGTGCCGCTTGACCTGAGGTGTTACAGCGATCTGTCGTGCCACATTAAAGAGCGCCAAAACCACATGTATTGTTTGAATCCAGTAGTAAAATTTACAATTTAAAAGTTAAGACTTTGTTTTATATCAAAAGTAACCTGATCTGTAAAAGTAACCATCTGTCGGCGCGCTGTCTGTGTCCTCTATGCTCTGCTATGTATCTTTCACTGTGTGAGAAAATGGACGTGTGGCATGAGAACAGTGAGTTTGAATGAGAGTTGGTGGCCCTGCATGACAGCATTTTTTGTAGTTATGCTAAACGTTAAGTTTTATGCTATGTTAAACTCGCACTTTACGGGTTCGACTTCGTTTGCACTATGCACTCCGAAGCACTGTGTCTTCTATTGGATTCGATCCGGGAGGGCTGCATTACAGAATTGCGCTGCAGCGCCCCACTGGTCAAACCGCGTTATTGCAGGCCCTTCAAATATATAATATGACATCAAAAGACTATTCGACAACAAAAATATTTGTCGACAATTTTTTATTGTCGACCTTGACGATAATGTCGACTAATCACTTTAGCCCTAGTTTCAATGCAGCTTCAAAGGGCTCTAAATGATCCCAGACGAGGAATAAGGGTCTTATCTAGCAAAACGATTGGTCAAAAAAAAAAAAAAAAAAATGTATATACTTTTTAACCACAAATGCTTGTCTTGC
Organism: Hypophthalmichthys molitrix; assembly: GCA_037950675.1. Lineage (NCBI taxonomy): Eukaryota > Metazoa > Chordata > Actinopteri > Cypriniformes > Xenocyprididae > Hypophthalmichthys > Hypophthalmichthys molitrix. The sequence continues at coordinate 5,861,270 of CM075496.1, read as the reverse complement.
ACTAGCTCTGCGATGCGCCAGGCATTACGTTGAAAGGTCATGTGTGACGTAGGTGAAAGTACCGTGGTAAGGTGAAAAACGTCATCTAATTTTCTCCTTCAACTTTAAAATCGTTCTATATCGTTGCTTTACTTTTTTTTTGTAAAGGGCATTTAGCTTAATCTTTGCACGTTCGCTTTGTAGACACTGGATCGGTACTTCCGCCTACGTCACGCATGACCTTTGTAACGTGATTACGTCATGCGCGCGGATCGCAGAGCAGTGCAAGACGAACATTTGTGGTTAAAAGGTATATTTATTTTTTTAGAAAATGACTAATCGTTTCACTAGATAAGACCCTTATTCCTCAGCTGGGATCGTGTAGAGCCCTTTGAAGCTGCAATTTGGACCTTCCACCCAGTGAACCCCACTGAAGTCCACTATATGGAGAAAAATCCTGGAATGTGTTCCTCAAAAACCTTAATTTCTTTTTGACTGAAGAAAGAAAGACATGAACATCTTGGATGACATGGGGGTGAATAAAATATCAGGAAATTTTCATTCAGAAGTGAACTAATCCTTTAAGTACTCTTAAAATCAGATACTCTAAGACTTTTACTCAAGTCGTATTTGAATTGGTGACTTTTAATGGAGTATTGTAACTTCAAGAATTGTAACTTCTAATGGAGTAATTTTCGCAGTAAGGTATCTGTACCTTTCCTCAAGTATGGTTTTCCAGTACTCTTTACACCTCTGTTATATTTAAGGATAAATATAGTTTGCACCAACCACTGTGTTTCATGCTGTGAATTACTAGCTGCCAAGAAAATTCTAAAGACATTTAGAAACCACAATAGTCCATTTTCCTGTTCAGCCCATGTTATTCTAATAATTGTGCCCTCCATTCGTTCTAAGCATTGTCAAGTTGTCATCTGGTATATAAATGGGGTTTATGTGAAATCTAAATGATGATTGATGATTTTCTAAGTCTATAAATTTCAACTTTACTTCATTGTTAAACTCAGTCTTTTATGTTTCAGTCTTTTATATTTCTTTGTAGATCCATTAAGAATATACTTTTAAATATATGTAGTGCTGTGATGACTAATGTTCTTTGGTTGATGATGACATCAGTGCACACACAAAAAAAGAGAGAGATAATTAAAACTGCTGTATTAGGTTGTCACTTTATGTAAAACCCGGATCTAGACGCAAAACCAGTAGAGAACCACTGAGTTAGATGATAATGATTAGGACCTCTGTTGGTAAATTTGCTTTTATACTCTCAGACGACTTTGTAAATGTCAAAATCTACATTGATGTATGCCATCACCTTTGCTCTTTTAGATTTAGTGTGACCTTGAGTGTGATCTCTTGAGCCATTTCTTTTTTTTTTTGCAGTTAAGAGGTTTATTTTGGCTCCAGTAGCTGTGGTTCATATCATCTCCCTGTAGTAATTATTCTTCTATTTACATTGTCCTGAAAAGCCGTTAGTTATAATCGTGTCAGACGGCACATGCTATTTACTCAACATTAAGCAATCAAACCTAACCCCAGAGGTAATCAACAGTGAAATCACTAGTCCTCATTGCACCTGCAAGATGGATGAGTGATCAAAAATGTTTGCAAAATTCTTCATGGAGAAGGGCTCAAGAGAGACAGCAGCAGAGGCAAATGGCGCCTACTCATCCACTACCGCGAGATGGGCTGCTAATACTAATACACGGGCCTTATGTCCGTTGGATCATTTAGATTTATGCGTGTCATGGGAATAGTATTAAAATTTCATGGATGTGTGGATGGAGGAAGGATAAGTGGATAGAGCAAAGAAATATCCCTGGTAGTGAGATATTGATGTTACAGGGTTTTTAAGAAATCCAATCCCCTCCACTGTGACCATTAATATAGCTTAACATATGCTTGTGAATAGTGCTGGTCTGGTATTACCGATGCAGATGTGTATTTGCCTGGTACAGTACATTGTTGCTTTCACCTTTTCAATCCCCAACCCAAAAACTTTTCAATAATTTATTCTGCTGCCAAATACCCAGCAATAAAGTTATTCTGTTGGATTGACAACACAGGAAACTGCATTAGTGAAGAACGGATGCTCATCCACCTAGAACAGTAGCCCCGTGGCCACGATTATTAACTTTACAGCTCAAGTAGTGCTCGTTTTTAGTACTTTAACAAAATTAGAAGCTTTACTTTCATTGTAAGTGCCTTCGGTCCCCGGTGCATCTACCAACCCAGAAAAAATGAAAAAGGACAACCCAGTAACTTTGTTTTGGCAAGCCTTTCTCCGCAAACATGTGAAAAAAAAAAAAAAATGATCCGCTCGGAAGGGGATCTTATTATAATATTACCATCCCTTAATCTGCAAGTTTACACCCACGGCGCCGCCATTTTACATGTTCTAAGGCCATGGAAAAAGTTCGAGCAAAGCATGCTAACTGTTCTGTTGTTGGCTGCACAGATGAGCACAGAACACTATTTAGAGTCTCGTTAGCTTGGATAGCCTGCAAGTTGACCCTGGCAAGCTTGATTGCTAAAAATGGAGCATTTCTGTCCGAGCAACATTTTGGAAAAAATATTAGACCTTTCACAGCATTTGATAGCAATCATAAACATGCCTGTTGTGTATGGCTCTGTTTGGCAAACAGGTACGCTATGTATAGTGGGTGTCCATACAGGTTTTGCACAAAAGATTAACATGACGCCACATGCTAGTTGAATCAACTCCACAGCAACTACATAAATTTATCCACTAACCATTCAGAAACGTCCAGCTGCATTCTAAAAGTTGTAACTTCTTCCTGAGTCTCTCCATCAGTGTCCGACTCCAGTTTGAACAATGTAAGGCTGAACAACATTACTGACAATCCTCATTTTAGCTGTGTGAGATTCTCCAGCTTTGTTGTTGTTGAGCAACCGAAGAGCGAGCCGTTAAAGCTCCGCCTTCTTCTGGAAAGTGGGCAGAGAGTAGCAGCTCATTTGCATTTAAAGGGACACACATAAAAACGGCGTGTTTTTGCTCAAACCCAAATAGAACTCACTTAATTTTGATACATTTATCAGAAAACAAGACTTAACTTATGTTACTTTGCTTCTCAATTAAGTGTATCTTGATTTATGAATGTTTAGATATTTGTACAGGAAAACAAAACAAAAATACTGAGTAAATCAGTTTTTAAAATGTTATATCAACCATACACAGAACATTTAAGTGACCGCAATAGCCTAAACCAGCCATTTAAACAATATATTAGTGCTGTTTTTTTATTTTATATAACCAATAACTAAAATGGATCTCTAAATATCAGCTCATTTTAAAGGTGCTTTACTTGAACATTGTTTACACCAACTTTAGTCAGACTGAGCCAATGTAGAGCATTCCAAATTGGCTGCTTATGAAGTTTCATTTCAGACAGGATGCTGCCTAGTGCCTATGTAATGCAGCCATTTGAGAATAGAGCCTATATTTTGTGAAAATTGCATGACAATTTCATGGTTTAAAAGTGCATTTCAAAGATTCAAGTGAGGCGCTAAAGAAGGCACTGCAAAGCTCGACCTGTCAAACTCGGAAAAAGAGCAGTCATGAAAAAGGAAAAGACAGGTTTCGCAGATTTAGTAGCTTAGAAAACTACAGCAAATGAAACAATTACCTCCATCCAACTGAACCTCAGAGTGACAGTCAATTTGAAAACAAGTCACTCCATTTCAGCGGCGGAATCTGTCGGAGGGGATGAGTGTATTGTGGAGTGGGCCAACGTCCTTTTTAAGGGGACATTTTAGTCTCTTTGGAGATCCAGAGTAAGTGGTGGAGGCTTTGGTGCTAAGCTTGCATCCGTGCAAGAAGGACCCAGAGGTAGTACATAAGCTTTAAGGGACTAATTCAAGTGCATTTGACAGCAGAAAGAAATAAACATGACAAACAAATCTCTAAACGGCTCCAAACAGCTCATATCACTTTAGAAATGATGTTTGGAGGAATATGGGAAGCTGCAGTGATGTTGAACATTTCAGAAAAACAAAAAGAGTTTGGATGGATGCCCAAAAGTTTACTTTTGAAACTGTTGCAGTTTAAAGTTTGAGAGCACAACTACAAAACAAGCAGAACATTTCGTGACAATGCTACTTTGTTCATAACTTGGGTTTAAAAAGATATGAATGCTGTGATTGACTCTGATTGATCCAAAAAACAAAACAAAAAAAAAAGCAACTGAGAGTTTTCAAAAATATCTTCTTTTGCGTTCCACAGAATAAAGAAGTCATATAGGTTTGAAACGAAATGAAAGTGAGTAAATTAGAAGTTTCATTTTCGTCTACAGTACCAGAAGTCCCTATAGTTGAAGAAACAAAATGTTTTCTGAAGCAAAATGTTTTCTGAATTTTGTGCACTAATTTCTGGTACATATACACTACTGTTCACAAATTTGGGGTCAGTAAGATTTTTTTGGTAACACTTTAGTCTCTCTATTAACTAGCTGCTTATTAGCATGCATATTACTACACTGTAATCCCTAATGCTCAAAATAATTAATTGGTTTGAGCAGGGCAAACTCAAATTAAACCAATTAGTTCAATCAGGTAAACTTTTATGAGCATTTTTTCTTTTGACAAAACTGTCAAATTTTAAGTCATCTGAATTGTTTAATTGTTTTGAGTTGTATGAACTTGTTTCTTTAAATTTAGACTAACTGAAACTGGGCTGGGATTTCTATTTCCCAGCATGCTTTGCCATGACACTCGAAAGGGAGAATAAATGCTAAAATTAAGTGTTGTATAGTGTTTTTTGTGGAAGATTTAGTAGTATTTGATGCTTTGTTATCCCAGTTTAAAAGAGTTTCTGTCATGTGGGGTTTTTTTTTCAGGGGTTACCATCATGGTGACAAGCATGAGCATAGTTTGAGAAAAGGTATACGATAAATCTTCTATATTGCCGTACTCTTTCAACATACAATGCTTATGCTATCAAAGCATTATGTTACCAATTAGCATTTGCTGAATTAGCTAGTTATAGCTAGCTAAGTTTCCACTACTAAAAATATAAGTTGAGATTACATGATAATTTTAAGTTAAATGTATCAATTAAATATAAAAAAAAATCAAGTTAAGAGCAATTAAAAAAAAAAAAAAAATTGAAATCTGTCAGCTCTGCTTACTTTAACTTTGAATTTCTTAACTTTAAAAAAAAAAAAAAAAAAAAAAAAAAATTGATGTAACTGATTAGTGATTACCTCAAATGTTTTTGAGTTTTGACAACTTATTCAGGTTTACAGTGTAGGTTATTGGCTGTTTATTAGTACTTACAAAGCAGATATTAATGCCTTATTCTGCACAACCATATTCTACATTCCTACACCATACCTAAACTTAACAACTACTTTACTAACTATTAATAAGCAGTAGTTATGAGTTTATTGAGGCAAAAGTCGTAGTTAATAGTTGTTGATAGTGAGAATTGGACACTAACCTACAGTGTGACTTGTATTCAGCAAGGGTGCATTAAATTGATCAAAAGTGACAGTAAAGACATTTACATTTTTACAAAAAATTCTATTTCGAATGAATGCTGTTCTTTTGCTATTTCTAGTTATTTAGGAGGGGACAAAGTATCATGGTTTTCACAAAAATATGAAGCAGTTTTCAACATTGATAATAATCATAAATGTTTCTTGAGCAGCAAATCAGCATATTAGAATGATTTCTGAAGGATCATGTGACACTGAAGACTGGAGTAATGATGCTGAAAAATTCACCTTTGATATCACAGGAATAAATTTTAAAATTTTAATAATATTTCAAAATATTACTGTTTTTACTGTTTAGAAAAAATATATGCAGCCTGTTCATAAGTGACTTTCAAAAACGTACTGACCCCAAACTCTTCTTTAAAACATTTGTAATCCAAATATGTCTGAGACATGGTATTAGGCTGCAAAAGAAGAATCTGATGGAGGACAATTTTGCTTTTTGTCTGCACAGTAGAGGAAGTCACTGTAATACCTCACGCATAATAGTTGCATTGAAAATAATTACAGTATTCAGCATGATAACAGCAATTTCATGAGCAAAATACTGAATACTTAATCATGTGCAGTCAGTTTGAGGCTGAAAAGACTGAACTTAATAATGTGTGCAGCCTACCATTACCAAAGCAACAGCGCGATCAATCGCCACAGGATTACTGCTTATTGAACATATTTTTGTGACAGTATCATTACAGATGTCTATTGCTTCACATCCTCTATGACACAATCAATTTCTTGTGCATGATACCGATTTTTGGCAACCTGACTGCTCAATAGGCATAGAAAAATAGCCCCTTCTCTTTTGTTTGAGCTAATAGCTTTCGGTTTATATTCCTGTAATGTGCTGAAAAAGCAACTGTATTATTAATGCGGGAAGAGTACATGCTATCTGTGATAATGTGAAAAGTTCCATCAGAAATCTTGTACATAGCTTGTCTTTTGTTGTGCTCTTTGTTGTCGTTCCATCTTTGCAACAAAATGCCTGCCATTTAAAATTCAAATGTAATCACATTTTTATTGTTGTACAAACAGTTCAGTACATAACAGCTTGGATTACATATTCAAAAGCATGGATTATGAATTCAATTCCCTTTATAAAGCAACAAAGTGCAATTACTGCTGCACAATAGACCTGTATGAAACTGAAAATCTTCTCAATGGCTAATCTAATGGTAATCTAAAGCCTCTGTGCCATTGTATGTCCAGACAGGTGGGTACCCTGGAAGGACATATGGTAGCACGGCTTTACCATCTGCACCTCGCATCCGTCCTGAGCTAATGATGGAAGGCATGTATTCTTGCCAGATCTTCTAGAATGATCTGCGGGCCGCGTAAAGTAAACTAGTTTCTCTCTCCCTTGCAGTTTGTCCTTTGTTGTTGCAAATAACCTGCCATCCATCAATATGATGCATCTTTAAGAGGGGCTGCAATACCACCCTGCCAAGACAACAGTTGGAACCCTCACAGTTACTCAGTAATAGCCCTTTAACAGAAGACAAATGCCCTCCGTTCTGTGTTTCGTCCCAAGGCACGGCATAGATCGGTAACAAAGGTTGGCTGGGTAATGTTTGTATTTGCCTTTCAAATTTATTTCATACAGTATTAAAGAGAGAGCAGAGAAATGTATTTGCATTTATTTGATCAAAAATACAGTAAAAACTGTAATATTGTGAAATATTTTTACAATTTAAAATACCCCTTTTCTATTTGAATATATTGTAAAATGTAATTTATTCCTGTGATGGCAAAACTGAATTTTCAGAGTCTTTCTGCAGTCTTCAGTGTCACATGATCCTTCGGAAATCATTCTAATATGCTTATTTGGTGCTCAGTTTTCATAAATTAGTATAATACATTATAAACCCTAATCCATAACTGGTTTGAGTATAGGCTGAAATTAAATTAAACAAATTAGTTCAGTTAAATTAACTGTTATGAGTATTTACAACTTTCTTTTTTCTTTTGAGTTCACAGCACTGACATTTTTCAAGTAAACTGAACTGTTTCAGTGTTTTGAGTTGTGTGAACTAATTTCTTTTAATTTAGACTAACTTAAGTTTAACTGAAACTTCCAGCATGCTTTGCCCGTGGCACTCGAAAGACATTTTTGAGTTCTGACAACTTATTAGGGTGTAAAGTGAAGTAAATACAAATATATATAAATACATGAACTCAAAATAAATAAATGAAAAATAATTAACTAAATCTTTTATGTTAATTGCTATCAAAATGTATGAGTTAGCTAACTTAGCTGGTTACCTCAACTTTTTTGAGTTAACCCAACTTATTCGGGTTTACAGTGTATATTATGAAATAAATGCAGCATTGGTGAGCATAAAGTCTTTCAAAAATATTAAAACTACTGTTAAATTGTTGACTAGTCAATGCATTGGGCCCGTATTGACTAAAAGAACAAATGAAAATGATCAAAATGTCGACTGCAGGATTGAAAGTCTCGCTTGTAGTTAAAAGATCATGTCTTTTTGCTAAAGGCAAGCTCTTAAATGTATGTCTAAAAAATATTTGAACTAAAGAAGTGAAATTTTGCTGCTTTTGTTGTCAGATTTTTATTTCTATGTTATTAACACAAAACCTTGATCAACTAAAAAAAAAAAAAAAAAAAAAATGTTATATATATATATATATATATATATATATTATTATTAAAAAATTGTTAGCAAGATGGTCGCCACTTGAGCCTTTAGATTGGAAGTGATTTGATTGATCATGGATCACATTACGTTGGTTCTATATGGCAAAAGCAGGAGGAAAATTACTTAAACTGTATCGCACATTAGGTTTGTATAGTAACCTGTAACAGCCAAGTAGACTTTGTTCGGAAGCAAAAGTGGAAATAAGGTGAACCTGGAGTCCTCATAAAGCACAAACTGTAAAGCACAAACTGTACAGCACTGTTCATAAAGCACAAACTGTACAGACAACTATAAGCAAGTGAGACATGACTGTTGATGATAATGCAAACAGCATGAATCTGGGAATGGAGATATGCATCATTTCAACTGGATTTTCAACTGAACAGCAGAGACGGCACATGGAAGTCATTTATATACAGGTAAACGCTGACCCGCACAATACTTGACTGCTATCTTTTGTTGAAATATGAATAGTTATTCAAGTATTTTATTTTATTTGTTTAAGATTTTCATCACAAAATTCTACACTCTTACAAGAAAAGGTTCTATATACATAACCTAAAAGGGTTCTCTCATGCACCTCATATATATTCATATATCACTAGAAAAATTTTAAATAACCCGCCAAACATGAAAGTACTATGCAATAAGTTAAGACAATTCTCCTTATACACAGAAGAATCTTTTTGGCATAAAGTGTTCTTTAAGATTGAGTTAAGAACCCTAGGGTTCTATATAGAACTCCACTGAACACTTTTTTTTTCTAAGATTGTAAAACGAAATTCATATGTGGGCACAGTTTATATTTGTCAACTAAGTCTTTATCTTAATTTTTTTATATACAATTTCCAGTTTTAAGCAAGTACGGGACTTGCTACTGCCAATACATACACGGCACGCTGCTGTGAACAAGTAAGACATGCTGCTGCTGTACAATGTAGCATACATGAATTACCCGTAGCAGATCTATACAGGTGGAGCTGGGGAAGGTGGAGGGTTTCTGAAAGCGCGCTGCAACTGCTAGAGAAAATGCTGACCAAGTATTTGAAGGTTGAGCAAAGAGCTCTTTGGCTACTAATACAACAGAAACCAATCAGCTGTGCCTTATAGAGAATGATGTGATTACAAGCAGATTGAGTTAAGGACCTAATCAGCCTGCGCCATCTAGAGTTTCATGACAGAACTTTGTAGTTCACATTGAGGATGCAAACAAATAAAATTAATTGTTCTGCTATGTATATAGTCTATATATATTTTTTTGGGAACTCTATATTAGACATTTCGGACTTGTTTAAAATTTTTAATTGTAAAGTGACCCAGTTGACACTGGGAAACATCAACTCTTAACACCTATACACAAAATAATCACTATCACATCCTTTGAGTCATTTCCCAGTGTGCTATTTCAACTTCTCAAGCTTTCCATTCATCTGTCATTAAACATAATTTTTCCCAGTGGAGCACATATAGCAATTTCCATGCACATGATTTGTTTTTAACTGTCTTTCTCTCCCTTTTTTATTTTATTTTATTTTTTTTTTAAATGTAATCATTTTTTAATTTTGTGCATTTGCTTGATTAGCTTTGGTCCTAAATAGCGTTTTCCTCTTACCTGTCGATCCACGCGTAATGGATTCAATAGGGGGGCCCTTAACGCCCCCATCACTGTCTAATCAAGATTATTTATGAGTATCTGAGTGCTATTACAGAAGAATTGGGCTGCTGTATAAGACTGCAATGTGTAAGACCTCCTCAGGTAACAGTGTCACATCACTCTAATGTTACAATCAATCACACACTAATTGAGTCTACAGGAACTCTTGAAGCTTCAACTCAACTTTATTCACAAGTGCTAATTAAGTCAAACACAGGCATTTTTCTGATTGTTTTTACTTTCAAAAATCTAAATTATGTCATAATTGTTTGCCCTTTGCAAATTTGCAAATACATGTCAACTAACTCTCATTAGAGTATTAGTAGACTGTCTGCTTAATATCTGCTAACACTTTCTTTTGATGTTCCCTAACATACATTCTACTGACTATATTTAACTTTGAAACTACATGTCAACTTATTCTACTAACCCAAACAGTCAACTACAGTCTACTATTTCTCTAATGTTACCTATAGTTAGCTTCTAAAGAGGACCATCAAAATAAAGTGTTACCAAAAAGGTAACACAATTATGACAAAAGATTACACTTTTATGATGCTTTTATGGTAATTTTGTGCTTTTTGGAGCTTGGCAAGTAAGTCCAATTGCTAAGAAAAATAATATTATAAGCAGCACTATTACTATTGCTCATAATTGTTGTCATTCTTAGTATGAGCAATGGTTATGGATAGCATTTTATAATTATTTTTTAATTATTATCCATTCAGTTTTTATTAGTTCAAATTACATGAAATATATGTTATTAAAATTTCTTCCAGAACCAATTAATATTAATTAGGGAAGACAAAATGCGGAATAAAAAATAATAATTGTGACCAGGACCTAAGACATTTAAAATGTATTTTCATTTATTTAAACATTTAATTAATCACATTAACTTAATAACTTAATTAACTTAATGTGTTGAAGTTTAATGTACTTTGTTTTTTAAACCACACTACTATTTTGAACTACTTTGCCTATCTTCATCTTCACTGGACTTAAAACGTGACAGTCACCTCATGAAATCAAAATGGATTTATTATAAAATGTATTATAAATGATTTATCTGTGCATATAATTTAAAAAACAACAACAACAAAAAAATCATCATAATCTTCAATCAAAAACTTTTAACAATAAATAAAGCACATAATCAGATAATCTGAGATTATCATTGTCATACTTTTTATGTTGTTGTTCCAGCATACTGTTTAGGACAAAAACAAAGACCTTTTATCATGTTGCGGCGTCACGTCATGTCTGGTTAGTCTGGCAAATTCTATGCACAATGAAGAGTCACAATTCGATCCTTAAATATCAGACATACCAGTTTTCTACTTCTAGTAGAGATTTGGTAAGGCCCGCCAGAAACTGTCCCCATTAATTGCTAATTTCCAAAAATATTTAGTTTAATAATCACTGCAGAACAGAATGTCCAATTATGATTAATAATTGACTGTACCTTTCACAATGCTTTTTTGGGAGGCAAGGCTCAGTAAATTCATATGTCCAAAAGATGAAAAATAATCATTTGCAATCTCTATATTTTTGTAGACAGCTGCTGAATAAGCTCTTTCCAGAGCAAACACAAAAACTTTTCCTGTTTGGTGCAATTAGGTGCCTGTGACTGTATACACAGTACACTGCTTTGAATTGCCTGTTTTTGTCACTTTTAAATTCCATTTGACCCACAGGATTTCAACGGCCGTGTTTGCTTCCACAGACAAAGTATTGAACTGCAGTCCAGTTCCCCTTGAGTGGAATTTTAGCCTCCAAATACTGTGAGATTCTAATTTTATCAAGAACCATAAAGAAATGTCGAGACATTCGTCTTGCTGAGTCAACTTTTAATCTCCTCTGGGAGTTGTATGATATAAAATAAGCACCGCTAGATTCAGACTGCTGTACACACAGATTCAAAGCTGTGCTGACCTACACCTCTTTGAGGTTTCGGACAGCAATATAAGCCTGTGTTTCAGATTCCTAGAAAAAGCAGGAAACTAGAATGAGGGATAATGTTGCATAAGTGGCGTTACGTGCCACCATTGTGCTGTGTCCTGCCTAGCGACGGTTGTAAATGTGGCCACACCATTGAAAAGCTAGTTGTCGTGACTGCAGAAAAGGTAACTAGGTCAGATATATTTTCCACTGAAGGCTACCGCAGCAACTGCTACAATATGGCCCTGTGCCAAACAATCAGGAATCCATTCACTCAATCTTGCTGAAGCACTAGAACTTGGTCCAAAAGATTTAGCAACCACTTCTGCTCCTAGGCAGCATATTGAATCGATAATCATATGCATGATCATTTATTGTCAATAACATGGCTGTTTCAGAAACGAGGAAGCATTGGACAACATGGAAAAAAAGAACATGGAAAACACTGGACTAAGGAATCAAGGCAAACACAGGAACCATGAGAACAGGAACTACATATCAAAATACACAAAACAGGGAAACGCGAAATTTCATAACTCTTATTGAAGTAAAGTTTGGTGGGGATGTATCAAAGGGCTTTAAGAGCCCTCCTTCCTCATTTGTAAGTCCCCATCTGTTAGATTAATGTAAAGCTACTTGTTATTGCTACTGGAATGAGGAACATTTGTATACAAGAGAGCATTTTATTGGTCAATTTTTATACAATCCTAAGTGTGAGATGTACAGTATTATGCAGTATTTTAGTCAGTTTTCTGTCTGTTTTAAATGTATATTTGTTTGTTTTGTCATTTTGGGAGGGAGGGCACTAGCATACCCTTGTGAAAAAGAAATGTGCTTACTTGTATTACTTGTAGTGTACTTCAAATCTTATAATATAAATTAATAAAATAACTTAAAGTACCCCTGAAATCAAAATGTAAGTTTTTTAACTTTTAGTAGCCTTAAAGTTATGAATAAGCTGGTGTGTTCCAAAACAGTGACAAAATTCACATTTAGGAGATATAAGGATTCAAAACTTACAGTTTCTCACTTCGGCTAAAGTAGATCACAGATTTTCATGACATCACTGCGCCCTTCAGCTTCTTATCAAATCTTCTGTCCAATCAAATGCTCTCTAGAATCTGAAGTCCCGCCCACTCCTACACTATAAACAGATGCTGAAGCTGCAGCTGAAATCGGTCATTTGTTCACACATTTATTTGTTTCTATATGGTAAATGGCAAATAGTGCACTATATACAGGATAGGGAACGATTCAGACAGTGTAAATATGACGCATTGACGCAAATGAAGTCCGTTTTCGCGTTAGTGTCACATGAACCGCCGCAGTGCAAGCAGTCTGCTCTGGTCCAGAGACACGAGAGCACAGAGCGGATATATGCTGTATTTTACAGCGATATAGAGAAGATTAGGGGGAGAAACGGTTAGAGATTGGAAGGAAACCAAAGCTTTACCTAGCTCAGCTGCTCTGGCCAAGCTGTGATATAAACAAAACACTATTGGCTACTTTTAAAAAGGGGCGTGGCTGTTCGATATATCCCGCCCTGTCTTCCTGTTTCAGTTGAAATTACGTCAACACGTTGAATAATGCTGCGCTATCCAAGACACTTCAGTGGGCCTTTAAGTGTATTTAAAGAGTACACTTTTATGAGTGAAACAGTTAAGTACACTTAAAAAATGCACTTTATAATAATGTCAAATTAAGTTTTATTGTACATTTTAAATCATCATGTTTTAATTATCTTTTGTTGTGCTTTAAAGACACACTTACTTTGATGTGCTGACTAACATACTAAAGCACATGTAAAGTATACATGAACATGTAATTCGATGTTACATTTAAAGTCAGTATACTTTAATTGCAGCTTCATCATTACATATGTGAAATTACATATATATTTAAATACATGACATACAAGTTTTAATAAAAATGACATTAAAGTATATTTTACTTAACCTTAAATGCTTGCAGTATACACTTTAACATATTTCAAAGACAATAGAAGTATTGAGTAATTATGAAATTACATATAAAAAATGTACTTAAGTTCTTAAGTTGAACGTATTGTATTAATATAAATTTAAACTATGATACATTTTCATTTAATTGCAAATTAAATGGAATTAAGCATTCAAAAACATTACATTCATTTTGCATTTAAGTATATTATTTTACAGTAAATAATCTAAAGTGTACTTCTTTTTCACAAGGGCATAGATAGCCGAAAAACAGATCACATATAAACTTTCTTTGTTTCATGACGTTATTCAATGACATGGAATAAGAATGCTCTTGTGGTTAGCAATAGTGGTCTGACATGAGCTGTGGTGCTCATGTGGGTGACGCAAGTTCACGCAAGTATGTCTTGTCATTTCCTAATCATGTTCACCTCTTTCTGCCCTTTCTCCACTGTCCTGTCAATAAAAAGTGGCAATAATGCCAAAAAATGCAAGAAAAGATATTTCAACAGAATATGAAAATTTAATTTTTTTTTTTACTTCTCAAAGTTCCCAGACGAGGTGCTGTGTTATCTTATTAGGTTGAGCGTCAGCTGCTAGTTATTTAATTACATTCAAATCTACTATCTGGTCAATATCTATACTACCTCCAAAAGCAGCTAGTTTAATGCTTAGCCTACTTATGCACAAAAATGCTACTACATGCTTGTTAATTGCAGGAAAACTAGGCTGTATTGGATTTGGTTTTGAACAGTTTTGGAACATCATATAGCTGCTTTCTAGCATCTCAATCCCTCAACAAACCAGCTACCAGATGGTCATACTAGCTTATGGTTGTTAGTATGGTTAGTTAGCCCAGACAATGACTAGGTAGAAACTAACTAGTGTGTTCCAAAACAAGTATGTAAATGGATCCAGATGCTGGTGGAAGACTTTGGCTGCAAGAGGTACAAATCTTTACACATTAAATCGAATCCTTGCTTACCTATTGTTCATTTTAGAGTAAAAAACCTACAAATAATGAATTAATTCCTCAGCATCGTAGACCTCAGAGGAACTTTGTCAAATTGCTGTTCTCTTTAGATCTACTGGGTGCAATAAAGCGTGCACAATGTTTATGACATTTAATTACCCTGAAAAAGGACTCGCTGGCAGAGATTTGGCACCCTCAAACTTTTTCATTAAGAACGGTATTATAAAACATCACATGTTTACTTCTGCTCACATTCCCTGAATCTTTTCCTTTCTAGACACACATTTCAGCAGACTTCATGCTTGTCATTGGATGTTTTTAAACAGCCCAGACAGACTTTGAGATACAAAGCCGAGGCCAGTGTCATTCTTTCACTTTTCCAGACAGCCTTTTCTGCTGCAGACAGCCTGTGCTCAGAAGCCCTTAGCGGAGACAAGTGGCCTGAACAACCCAGAAGTCACTTCAAAGACCTTTGCATCTATTCAGCGGAACCACGGCAAACGTCTGAAGGTAGAGATCTGACCTCGGATTCTTCTGTTTTGTAACTCCTTTATTGAGTTATAAGCTTAATTTCTGGCTCAACCTGTTGTATTGAGGACACATTCGTGTGATTATATGAAATGGTCTGATGCAGATACTGAAGGAATCCAGACTGATAAATAGAGTCAAAGGCTTAAATGCTGTCGCCTTGTCTCAGATACAGATACGTTTCAAAATACCTATTGAGTGCATTCACAAACTCAAAGTCATCTGCTGTCTGAGAACTTTTCTCTTTTAAAACCTTGTCTGTATACCATCTACTTTAACAGCACAACAGGTCAGCAAGGTTCGTTGAGCATATCCCTGCAGAATAATGACATTTTGATTCCCCTGGATCCCCTTGGCAGCGTAAAAAAGTCAGCTTTGATTAAAGGAGCGGCAGGCACACTCAGGGGTAAAGCGCCGGCCCCCTGACTATGCGCTTCTATGAATGTTCATGCAATGCGTTTTTATTCTCTGAATCTTCCGTGATGGATGTAATCGAATATCAAAAGTCACCGGCGGTAATGATTCATGTAACATGGCCTGTAATGGAGGTGTTGCAATATCACTGTTGTTAATACTGTATATTCCAGTGGCTTTGAAGCACAATCATTCTCTCATGTTGCCCTGGGTTGGCATTGTGCAGACGTTATTTATTTTTCCCACATATTTCATGTTCATTCCAATGGTAGAGGGAAACAGAATTCTTTTTGACACTATATTGTTCAAGACATTTCTCGTGGTCCGCTGAGGGCTGCACAGCATGTGGTGGCGTGAAGGACATTACCCTTGCTTTTGAAATTATTTTCAGATTTATGCTCTTATCAAAAAAGATTTCTTCTTAAAAATGTTAAAAATCGCTCTTCAGTCCTAGCTTAACATGACTGTATTAACATACCTCTAAGTAAGTGAAAATTGGCATCATTGGCCTAATCAATGGCGTGATTTTGGGGCGGGACTATACATTTTTTTGACAAATGGCAGAATGAGGAAGCATTCTAGTGTTTGTGTGAATGATTCTGTGGTGCCAAAAACTTTGGATGCATCTGAAATTATAAACTTCCCTACAATATAGGTGAAAAACAGTATGTGAAAAGAGTAGTATGTCTGAATTCTCAGTATTCATAAAACTGGTGAAAAATACCTGAATGATTTACTAATTCCGGTGAGATTCTGAAGTGCGCATCCAATGGACACTTTACTATCCCATGAGGACACTGGAGAGGATCTGTGAATGGCAGTGAAGAAAATATGTATGTATTCAGAAAGTATGCAATTTCGGGTGCAGCCGTTGCCTTCATAATCTTCCATTAAAATGTCTTGTTTGCCTCTGAAACTATTTTTCAGATGACATCTCTTATTTTTCCTCTACAATCTATCTGCCTTGATTTTGGTAAGTAATGCCGACATTTTATGATCCAGTCAATGAAAATATAAAAGTTCTGTTCTGGAATTTATTTTTTTTTCAGTCTACAATGAACTACTGTTCAAAAGTTTGGGGTCTGCAAGTTTTTTATGCTCTATTATGCTCACCAAGGCTGCATTTATTTGATAAAAAGACAGTAAAACAGTAATATTGTGAAATATTCTTACTAACTGTTTACTATTTTAATATATTTTAAAATGTAATTTATTTCTGTGATCAAAGCTGAATTTTCAGCATCTTTACTCCAGTCTTCAGTGTCACATGATCCTTCAGAAATCATTCTAATAAGCTTATATTTGCTGCACAAGAAACATTTCTTCTTATTATCAATGTTGAAAACAGTTGTGCTGCTTAATCATTTTTGTAAAAAACTGTGATCTGTTTTTTTTTTTTTTTTTTTGCAGGATTCTTTACAGAACAGAAAGTTCAAAAGAACAGCATTTATTTTAAATATAAATCTTTTGGAACATTATAAATGTTTTTACTGTCACAATTTGATGCATACTTACTGAATAAGTATTATTTCTTTCATAAAACAAATCTTACTGACCCCATACTTTTGAATGTACAGTGTACATCATCTTAAAATGAGTTACAGTTGAAATTTCATGTTGGTTTTAATAGGGCTGCCCTCAACTAAAGATTTTTCTGGTCGACTAGTAGTTGTTCGTTTTAAGTGATTAGTCAACTAATCGCACGTTTATTAATAAATCATATAAATCATAATAAAAAGCCTTTAATATCTACATAGCCTAATCAGCGTTCAAGCGCGTGCATAAAGCTTGCCACAGCGCACTGGCAGAAGTAATGATTATGAATACATCGGGGAAAAACAGCAAGGAGATTGCTTTAACATTTTAATAATTAATTGATAAACTAGTGTTTTCTGTATTTTCGGCTGTAGTGATGAAGTTGACAATGCTGACTCGTCGTCTCCGTAGTAGAGGACGCGCCTATATGCACGCTTCATACGGATTACATAACCTGACAATATTTGTTATCCATTTGAATTGGCTCATTTAAAGGTAGACATTTCGCTTTCCATAGATATGTTTCATGTCTGTAAGGCAAGTTTACATGGAGTTTCGGTTCTTTTTTTTCCGGCGCGCTCAAGTTCACAGAGAGAGACGACAGAAAGCGCACCCCATTTGCTTTCATTATTTTACAAAAGCACAACATTTTGTTGTTATTGTGAGTGCACACAAATAAGAGTAGACTCTTCACAGATTCAAAAGATGTATTACTCTTATCTGTATGACCAAAAATGACGGAGTATTTTAAGTGCAAGTGATCGCACCGGCGCCTCCATGTTAGCTGTCATGCCGTAAGCGCGCTACGATTCAGCTTTCACACTCCACACAAACACTTGAATAGCCCACATTTTTCTAGGTTAACGTTAAAGCGAGCGGCCATGTAAAGTTGCTACTACTTACATGTTTCAGATGATAAGCCATATTTGAGGTCGATGAATGACATGTGAGCGTTTGGATGTCCTGCCCCATAAAACAGCTGTTAACGATCTGTCCCTCACAGACTTCCTGTGGATTTTTTTTTTCTTTTTCTGTGACTAAGCGACTAATTAAATTTTGGTCAACTAAGCCTCTTCTCGTCAACTAACGGTTAGTCGACTATTAGGCAGCAGCCCTAGATTTTAATGTGGCTGAGGATTTTGTGCAATATCTTATTAGCTAATTGCTAAAATATAAATAAATTTGAGCAATTCAGTATCTAACAGTGTCTGAAAGCTGCCCTGATGTGTAATAAAAGTGCTCAATACAAATAATAAATAGGAAAAGTTTTTGTTTGAGGAAAAGTACTATAGGATAAGATAGTAGGATAACATCTGACCTGTCAAACATACACTAGAGGAAGGCTTTGAAAATAACAAGAACCTTTTAAACTGAGTGCTGTCCGAGGATTTGTTAAGTGCATATGCTAAAAGCATCAGGCGACTATGCTTTTCCTGTTTATGGGTCAAAGGTGAGTCAGCTGTGAGCTCATCTTCTTATACAGACACAGGATATTGGTCTTTTCTCTGTATGATGAGCTTGTACTTCGATTCTTTACTGCCCCATTTAAAAGTTGTGTGTTTGCATTTTTGTGTCAGTGACTGCAGCAGATATACAATGCAGTTTGACAGTGCTGCACAACTTCTAATGAATAGACAATTCAGAGCTGTGAATGTGGATGCAGTTTCTGTCGGGTCTGGTAAATTGCAATGAATGAATTAGTTTGCTAACAAGCTCAAATCAGATTGTTCGACTACAATTATAATGCGAGCATCTGGTGAATAAATTAGAATAGGCTTATGTTTGGTTAATGTGTAATTGGTCATTCTGGGACACACCAGTGTGTTTAATTCTGTGTTGTGAATCTATAGCTGCATTAATTTATCATTCCCAGGGCTTTAGTTTCAGAATAACTCTCTAATCAAACACAACAATATACAACTTTGACTATGGCTATCTTCAGTATGTCATACTACCATACAGTGTATAGGCAAATATTCTGTAAACATTGAATACCTGGCTGTCTACCTTTTCCATAATTTGCAGTATATGACAGCACACAACCGCAACCCCACAATGCAATGAGCTTGACTTTGCCATCCATTCTTTGTGTGAATCAATGCCTGCTACAAGATAATGTAACTACACCATATGAGGGCAAAAAAAATCATGTTTTCATAGACAGCCATTTAAAGTATTTTGAATATATGGTAAATATTTAATTAAAGATTATTTACCCCAATACAGCGCTGCTTCAAGTCGAACACACCTATACTTCATTCCTGAATGAATCAGCCGTTTGAACGAATCAAATGAATTAATGACTAAATGAATAACTCATTTAGACATTTACTGCCACCTACTGGCAGTTTTAGTTTCTTATTAAAGCTGCGTTTCCACCGAAATTACCCAAAACAATTTGTCCCAGGAACATTTTTCCCAGGAACTTTTTCTCCCCCAGACCTGTTGCTGTCTGCGTTTCCATCATGGTCTAAAGTACCGTGAAGATTAGGCGAATTAATCCAGTGACGTAGGACTGCGCGCGATTTTCCAGTTCCCGCTGGATTTCATCCTCCGCATATAAAGGCAGGAACACACCAAGCCGACGGGCAGTTTTTGTTTGTTGGCCGACTAAGTTTTCTCAGTGTATTCTGCACCGTCTGCAAAGTCCTTGTCTGCTTTTTTCAGCCGATTCGACATGTTGAATTGGCGTCAGAGCTCATCGGCCCATCTGATCGTTCTGATTGGCTGTTCAGCTACTGCCACCTGCTGGTACGGAAAGGCATTTCATCTTACGCAGGCGCAGAACGGACGTGCTACTTGGCTGTCGAGCGTCTGTTTGGTGTGTCAGGCCAACTTTGGACCCAGACGCTGCCGACGTGAGCCAACCCCGCAGTCTGCTTTCGTCGCCACTAGTTTGTCGACGTCGGCTTGGTGTGTAAACCTCGCAGTCGGTCCATCGGTCGTATTTTTGTTGATTCGAATAGCAAACAACTCTTGCACGCACCACAACAGACTTGTAAAAATGGTGGTTGAAATCAAATGAACTCAACCAATCAGCATGTTCAGTGCACAAGTCCCACCCCCATAAGTTCCTGAACTTTGAAAAAGTACTACCTTGCGAGCAGGGACTTTCTGAGGGGGTAATTTTTAAGCAGAACTTCTTACAGACTCTGGTCCCTGCAGTCAAAACACACAGAGTACCACCCCTACTTCCTGGGGAAAGTTCCTGCGTGGCTTTAGAGTATCATTACATTAAAAAAAATAATAATAATTTCATATTTTGGGGATAGTTTGCCCAAAAATGAAAATTCTGTTTATTTACATTTACTCACCCTCATGTTGTTTCAAACCTGTATGACTTTCATTCTTTTGCGGAACATAGAAGTTATTGAAGAATGTCGGTAACCAATCTGTTTTGGTCTGTAAATATATCTAAATACTAATTCAGATGCAGCTCCTGAAAAAAAAAAAAAATCATGGCCATTGTAACCTAAAAGTTTATAAATTCTATGCTGAATCAAATAAAATATTTCTAAAAATACTTTTTTAATGTCTATCAGTATTACATTCCGAACTGCCTTCTATAGAAAAGCAGAGAATAAGCACATGAATGTGTCTGTGCATGAATGCATGCATTTCTTCCTTTCAAACTCCATCTTCTGCAGCTGAAGTAAAACTCATCTTTGTTGAGTTCCGCCAACAGGAGGGATGGGGTGTGGATCAGTGTTGCTAAATTAAGAAAGGTGTAAACCCTTACAGGAGGAAGAATACTCAAGGCATTTAGCTTCTGGTACATCACTTGGCCCAGTTCCTTTACACCAGATGAGAACACGGTAACTTCACTGCAATAGCTCTGATTTAATCAGTTTAGGAAAGTTAGAAAGGATTTAAATTATGTTTGAGTATACATGCATTTTGATTAGATTTACAGTAAGTGATTGAAAAGGCTTGTTTTAATATGCATTTTTAACTATTTTGCTTTTGCAGGCCAGATTTAAACCCTGCTCTTATTTGTCCAAAGCATATTATTTTTAATATGCACTCATGTGTAATTTTTGGGTTGAATTTATACTGACACTTATCAGCTAGGATGCATTATATTGATCAGTAAAGAAAGTGACTCTTACAATGTTACAAAAATGTGCTTCAAATAAATATTTTGAACTTTCAATTCATCAAAGAATCTTGAAAAATGTATCACAGACTCCACAAAAATATTAAGCGGCACAACTGTTTTCAACACTGATAATAATAAGAAATGTTTCTTGAGCAGCAAATCAGCATATTAGAATGATTTCTGAAGGATCATGTGACACTGAAGACTGGATTAATGATGCTGAAAATACAGCTTTGTCAGTGTTACTTTAAAATATATTAAAATAAAAAACAATTTGTTTAAATTGTAATAATATTTCACAAAATTACTGTTTTTACTGTATTTTCAATCAAATAACTGCAATATGAGTGAGCATAAGAGATGTTTCAAAAACACACAAAACACGTACAAATCGCACACTTGAACAAAATTGTATGATAATTCAAAAGAATTAAGATGATCTCATTATATAATAATTAATCATAAAAAAAGAGTTATGCTCAATTATTAACTAGGAACATATTACTGGGTGCGCTTGTAAAACTCGCTCTGAAATCATAGCTCAATCAAACAAACAAAAAAGTCTAATCTATCCTTTGATATCCAAGGACAGTTAAATCATTAAAACTGGAGAAATGCAAGTAGAAATCCCACTATGTTTGTCATGTCAACAAATGTCTATTAAAGTCCGGGACGTTTTAAGGGTCAGAAAAAATGAGAAGTTGACTAATCCCAAACTCTAACATGAATTTTATTCATGACTTCACCGTGGGGGTGTCTCTGGAGGGTAGCAGGTGCCGAGGTTTCAGCGGGTATTAACCGCAGCTCTTCAGCTGCATCCAAGTTTAATTAATGCCGGGAAGCAGAGCGAAGAAGCAGGGAGCGGCAGGAGGGCGCTGAGCTAGATAGAAGCCACTGTGTGGACGTGCCAAGCACCCTCAGGTTAGTGCCACGTCCTTTGCCAAGGCCGAAGGTGGGCACGGTACCACCATGAACCAGCGGCTATGCTTGCTAGCCAGGAGTCTAAACATACAAGAAGGACAAGAAACAGCTTTATAATCAGAGAGAACAGAAATGTAATCTTGGGCTCACGATTAGTCAGTTTCCCAAAAGAATATAACCGGTTTAATTTGACTCCAGCACCAGATACAACACACATCTATGTTGTTTTTGATGTTGGACATCACAATATTAGCCAAACGATTAACAATCTGGACTTTTAACGCAAACACTGCTGGTATGGTCTCAATAGGGAATACTCTGCACAAAGTTGTCTATAGTGATAAAACACAACATGAAAAATGAAAGTTCAGTGTTTTGATTGGATTTTGAGAGTGAATAAAGGTTTAAATTTTGATTTGTTTAAATCATACAAAATGATTGTCACTTTAGGAGACTTACAACATGCATAGACTCATTTCACACTATATTTTTGCTAATGCTGCTTATTTTTGTTATATTTTTTATTTTATGTATTTTGAACTATTTTGCTTATTTTGTCTTCGCAGGCCAGACTTAAACCCTAGTTTTACTAGCGAAAGTATATTATTTTCAAAGGTGCAATCAGCAATTTTTGTTGTTTTCACCGGTTTGTTTCTTTAATTGTTTATTCTCATTATCATAATAATTATAATATTTATAATAATTGGAAATAATTAGGCTATCTTATAATTATATTAACTATAACGATGAATCAGTAATTGAGCATAGTAGTATAAACTTTTATAAAACTTTTTTCAAGTTTCTCATGTTTACTTTTTTGTCATAAGTGGTATTCATTTCTTAGGGGTCGTTTACACAACACTTTTTTCAACTAAAAACGGAAAACTTTAAGCGTTTTGGCCATTCATTTACACAACAATGGCATTTTGTGTTTCAAAGTTTTTAAAATGATACCATTATTGTCTCTGTGTAAACAACAAAAATGCGAATTTGTGAAACCGGGGACATGTTTAGTCAATAGGCGTGTTGCGTTTCTTTACAAAGTGACAATGCCAACTACTGGCCTGACAGCAGAATTACAGCTTTTATTCATTTTGACAGATCGTTTTGACAACATTGTCGTCTGAAAAATGCAAAAAAATGAGTAAACGGTATCGTTTGGACAGAGGCATCATCTTTGTCAGCGCTGATTAATGTTGGGCTGAATTGTTTGAAGGGGCCGTTCACGTATCGCTTTTGAGTGCGCAAATTCGCTATTTCAAATGTAGGCGCGTGGCAAGCGCGCTCATAATAGAAGTGACGCGCGAGCTCGTTTTGTCCAGGCGCGCCTATGCCGCGGCGAGATGAAAACATCAAAACTTTTCAGAATGCCGCAAGCGCACCGCAGGTCATGTGACAAGAACCAACCGATCAGCTTCGGCCTTTTCGTAACAACATCGAAAACCCAGCCGAAGGGCGGATCGTAGCTGGGCGGGTTTTTATTTAATTTCCATAAATATATCTAGTAGTAAAGCTAATGCAAGGGCCTGAAATCAATTAATCCTTTGCTGATACTTCCTCGTCATCGTGGAGAGCGCAGTTCATGGTTGCACAGCAACGACAGATGCCATGGGAGCACAAGCGCTTGTGGAAAGGAGCAGAAAGCAGCGCGGCCATGCTTTCCACGCGTTTTTAGGCGCGCTAGGCTATGTGAACAAGCAGCAGTTCAGCAAGCAGTAGCGCATCTTCCTCACGCCAGTTCGGTTTTCTTTTGGAATCCATGGTGGCTGATTATATCGTAAAATCTAGGCTATATAGACTATAGGCAGGTCAGTTAACAGCACACTGGTTTAAAAATTGCAATTAAAACATGGTGGAAAACGTGTTTATCTTTCATTTCCAATGTGTATATCATAATTTATTCTCTTGAAAATTCTTTATTGTTAAATGTGTGATGAATGTAAACTCCTCTTAGGAATTTCACCATTCAATGTGAATTTATCTGAGAATATTCTTAAATAAGGAAATCTATTCAGTGATTAGTCCATGCCAATGTCGTTATCCAAAATCCTGTTTGTGGCACAGCAAAGTGTCGTGAATCATCTCTAAGACTGCCACTTAAGATTTAGTCCTACACTTCACTTAAATTACAACAGAGATGCTTGATAACTAAATTTTAAGCGCAGCTTTGAGCCAAGAATTTTTTTACTCTTAAGTCAATTCTTAACAGTGTTCTTGTGAGTAATTCTCAGAGGCTTGATAAATACGGGCCCTGGTAAGGCTTTCCAGTAGATGTTGGAAGATGTTAGATCATCAGTGGTCAGGCTGATGATGGCTGATGAGATCTGACTCACCGTCACACAAATGAGAAAATGTGAATGCATCATTGCATAAACACTTCCTATTGAATCAGTAAGCTGCCCGTAGCAAAAAGAGCCTTGATGTGGGATGCCGATCTGGGCAGATTTACAACCTCTCATCATGAACATTATTCATATGAGATGTACAGCGAATCACAGAATACTGGTGCGCAGGGGGCTTATGAAGGGGTAATACGAAGGAAATTGGCATCTGGGACTCGTCCTCCCATTTTAGACATGTATTTATGCATGTGAACAGCTCCGAGCAATTAAACTGAGCTCTTACTCTCCAGAGCTTCCCTGAAAACTTCCCATGTTCCTTGTTTAGTCAAGGTAGAAATATGTAAAGCAATGGAAGAAAGGAAGGTCTGGGATAAAAGTAGAAACAATGCAGGCGCTGAGCCACTCTCAGCCTTGTCTGAGCTCCAATCCCCAGAGTCTCCACAGAATCAATGTGCTGGAAGGGAGAAAGGCAAGAAGAGCCTTGCCTACACTGTCCCCTACTGCTCAGGAGTCGAAGCGCACCACATTCTTCAAAAATAATGGTTCTAAAAGGGTGTTTTTTCAAAGCAATGCCATAAAAGAACCATTTTTGGTTCCCAAAAGAATCTTTCAGTGAACAGTTCTTAAAAGAACCATGTTTTCTAGTGCACTCTTTAAAATAAAGGTTCCAAACTGGGTTTTCACAATGATGCCATAAAAGAACCATTTTTTAGTTCCTCAAAGAACCTTTCAGTGAACAGTTCTTGAAAGAGAACCATTTTTTTTATTACTGTAAAGAACATTTTAATAACCTAAAAGAACCTTTTCCACTATAAATAACCTTTTGTGGAATGAAAAGTTTCCATGGATGTTAAAGGTTCTTCAAGGAGCCATCAATGGCAATAAAGAACATTTTAATAATCTAAAGAACATTTTTTCTATTATAAATAATGTTTTGTGGAAGGGAAATGTTCCAAAGATGTCAAAGGTCCTTCATGGAACCATAGATGCCATTATAGAACCTTTTTTTTTTTTTTTAAGGGAAATATTCCATAGATGTCAAAGGTCCTTCATGGAACAATAGATGCCATTATAGAACCTTTTTTTTTTTTTTTTAAAGGGAAATATTCCATAGATGTTAAAGGTCCTTCATGGAACCATAGATTCCATTATAGAACTTTTTTTTTTTTTTTAAGATTGCACCAATTAACATGTTAAAGCATGTCATTTTGTCAATGACTCATCATACAGTATGCACACACTGTCGCAATCTCTTGTTGTAATTTAGCTTTGTGTTTAACTGTGAGATTTCATTATCTGCCTGTCCTGCTGGGTGTACTTAAAGAGATTCACCCAAAAATGAAAACCTCAACCTCATGTCATTCCAAACTTGTATGACTTTCTTCTGTGGAACAAAATAGGTAAATTTTGGAAAAATGTATGAAGTACAAAGCCATACAAAAAGGCCGAAATGTGTTTCTCATTGAGAATAAAGAGTCAAAAGGATTTAAATGATGACCAATTTGTCATTTTTGTGTAACTATTCCTTTAAAGAGGTGAATTTTAATTAAGAAATGTCACTCATCTCTGATCTGAAAGAACTGTGAAAGTGGGGTTGTTAGGTTGCTTGCTCAAGGCTTTCAGGCATTGATTTAGCACAAAAGCACAAAACCAAAAGGTAGTATAAGTCTCACTGCATAAGCAAGCGGAAGAGCATCTTTAACTCCGTCTCATAAAGAGGGTGAAGGTCCAAACATTTCTGCCATTTCAGTGTGCAGGACTGAAGCTGTCAGAAAAGACACTGAGAAATCAATCACAGCCAAAGTCATGGCAACTGTGAAGGATACCATTCAGAGTGGATCGGTTTGACAAGAAGGTTATATAGCATGACATAACAGAGCGTCCAAAGCAGTCAGCTCAGTGGCCCAAGAGTAATGAAGCTAAATATGGGCACTTTAGGCCCACTTAAGTAAAGTCTATGAGCCTTATTATTTGTAATAGAAGAGAGAGGGCAGTGCAGTAAAGCCACTCTATAATAGATCATTATTACAGCATTTGCATGGTCCATTATTTTTAAAATGTGACCTTTAAAGGGTTAGTTTACCCAAAAATTAACATTGTGTTATTGTTGACTCGTACTGTTCCAAACCGGTTTCTTCCGTGGAACACACACACACTCAAAGAAAATTGTACTCTCCCATACAATAAATATTTTTTTATTTCAGTTGACTTTATTTCAGTTACCAAGACAAAATAGCCTTAATTTAATTTAAGTTTCTTTAGACTTTTTTATATAATATTTATTTTATTTTGGCTTCAATTCAGTTAATGAAAACGATAATAATAATAGCAACACTGCAAAAATAGTATCATACATTAAGGCCTTGTTCCATAGACAAGGCTTAGATTTAGCCAGGATTAGGCCTTAGTTAGCTGCGTCCCAATTCAGAGGCTGCATCCTTCAAAGGCTGCATTCAAAGACCGATTGCGTCACTGCGCCTTCAAATGGGGTCTCGAAATGTGTCCTTCTTTTCACGGGCAATGAAGGATACAACAGATGGATCCTTCACAAGTCCACGTTCTACTCTACCCTAGAATTTTTTGTGCGCCGGTTGATTGATTGTGACAACAGGATTTTTTGAGAGAAATTGCCAGATTACACTTTTAAAGGTGCAGCAATTTCTGAGAAACACTGTTGATATTTGAAATCAACCCAAACAAGCACACCCCTCCCTTCATTGCTCTGCCCCCAAAATGCACGAACACTTAATGCAAGAGTGCTTTATCATAGCAGAAGCGAAGGAAAATAATACATTAATGACACTCAAAACTGTCCTGTTACTATAGCTAACATTGTAACAACAGAATATCTTGATTCAATGAAACATTGCAAAACTCACAGCTCACTCACTCCTCCCCCATCATGAGTGGACACGCCCCCTACTGCTGATTGGCTACAAGTGTGTTGTGCTGCTCGATCTGATCCACTTTCAACAGGGTTCTCAGAAATCGCCTACTGCACCTTTAAATGTAAGTATTGGGTTCTACTTACTTAAATAATCTAATGTATCCAATGATACAAATGTAAAAACAAAATATAAAGCAGTTCAAATGTTGACAAATCTTACCAAGATGCGATTTTATATAGTTTATACTCTTTATTATGTACATAAGTGGACCAAGGTGAACAGATTTAGATTTAGTTTCTTTTGAACCCTGTTTTGTTTTTAGGCAGTTGAATATAAAAACATTACTGCCACTCATCAACGGCAGCTGTCACAGTTGCTAAGCGACAAGAACAGTCCTTGGTAGGCTAGACCATCCCATTTAACAGCACCCTGTCTGACCTTCATGGCCTTTGAAGTCCGAGTCCTTCAAAGGATGCAGCCTTAAATTAGGACATTTAAGCATCTTATATACATGCGTTAGAAAAAAATATTACTGATGTGCATCTTGAGATACAACAACGGCACGGACATATTTTAAGATAAGCCAGTGCAAGTTGCTTTCAGTTAAGACAGCTCAAACATCCATTTTAGTCTAGGACTAGGCTTAAGCCTTGTCTGTGAAAGTGGGGATAAAAATATAGTAGTCAAAATTACTCATGCACAATATTCTGGAGCCATGCAATAGCTTTATAGCCCGAAAATAAACCAAAAACTGCTTTCATTCGATGGACAAGATCAGATTTAAAACTTATGTGAAACTGTGGTGTGATATTTTGAAAATTGGTCTCAGGGTTACATAGTTTAAGGCTGAGAAAAGTTAAGGATTGCTGTGTGGTATAGTAAAGAGTTCAAAGTTGAAATGTCTGTCAATCAATCAATTAATTACTTTCTTTTTTTTAATTAATTACATTAAATGAAGATAATGATTCGCATTTGTTAGTATTGGAAGACTGAAGATAATTTAAGGACATTGTCTCGAATGAGCAAATCAGGCAAAAAGTGGCTTTAGATGTCAATATATTTCCATGTCACTTGAAGAGCAATGTTTTTTAACCTTTGGTCTATATAAACAAACTACTTGAAAGTAGTTAACAATTGAACCAATGTGTCTCGAGACACATTTTGCTCCATTGTGTTGCTTCTCATCTAGCTGCTTCTGAACACAAGAGCTCGTTCTGTATGAACGGTTCCTTGCTTATTTTATATATGTGCATTCAGCATCATTAGCCTTGGGATAATTTCTTTTTACATCATCTGAACGTGGCTTGTGACCATTGCGAACATAAAAAGGTCTCTGTGATATTAGAAGCACGTTCTGTTGAGACAGCATCTTACAGGAACACCAGATCAATCTCTTCTCACTGTCTTTCTTTTTGTAATAGGAATGCTGTAGGGTTGTGAATGTCCTACTTTCATTCTCACTTTTTTTTTTTCTTCCTTGTCTGTTGGTGATAAAGAGAAGCAGTGGCATGTTTAAATATAGTATGGCACAGATGTTTGATTTTCTCAAGGGCCTGTAGGTGATGTTAACAGATTCATGCTGAGCCATGTTTAATGTGACCACTGCAAAAAGATGCAGTCTGTGCAAACTGGGCCCTCGTGGTTTGACTGCTCTTGTAGTGCAGGGCAGATTACTTATAAATTGAAGTACGTTATTGATTCCAAATTACATGACAAAAAAAATGTAGTTAGTAATGTAATCTAGATTACTCATTTTAGGTAACGATGATTATTTTTTAGATTACTTTTGACATAACTCATTTTCCACATTGATTTGAATAGGATAATCTTGTACCCTGGGCCGCATTAATGCACGGGCTTACCTGGGCTTAAGCCCAGGGCCCCGGTGATGCCGGAAAAAATATAACCGATTTTTATAAATGTGATGATTGTCCCTTTAACATCGCTTTGCTTTAAATACATGTGCAGGTGTTTCAAGTCCTGCACATTTACATAGAAAAACAATGAAAAAGTAGCACATGTTTACAATGGAAAAACGCGTTCTGTGTGAACGGCCCCAAAGAAAACAATGTGTTCGAATTTTAAAGACATGGTGCGGCGCTGCGCTTCTCGACCGATGTGCGACCCTTCACTCACTGAACCCTGCAGTCGTCAGTAATGTTCTGTCTGAAGTCCAATAAAAATACAAATCATTGCTTTGCATACAGTTTGCTTACAGTTTCTGAAAACGTTCAATGAGGTACTGTACTTAAAATGTTGAAATGTTGAAATTAACAATGAACAATACTTTTATTAACCTTTTAGATGTTACAGATGGACTCTTATTATAAAGTGTTATCATTTCATATAAATCCAAACAGTCATGCTTAAAGATGACCATCTTTAAATATCTACACAAAGGCCATAGCAATGACATTAAACACATATTGTATGTATGTATACTTTATTTGCTTCCATTTTAGAACACTGATTATTATTTAAATAAGATTTGTATTGTATTACAGTGATGATAAAAGAGAACTGAAATCGAATGCATTTCTGATTTGTTTATATATATATATATATATATATATATATATATATATATGTCTGCTGCATGACAATACAGTTTGCCTTCTCATGACACTAGCTTTAAATATGCAACTTTGCTGCATAACAAATCGATAAAAGCGACTAGCTGGATATAAATCAACGCATTGACATTAGATGGTAACAATCATGACATTAAACATTTGGGTCAAACTTGCTTGTGTTTTTGTCACATTGTTTTAAAGATCAAAGTGCAGGATAAATAAGTAATTTTCTCCTTAAAGAATGAATTGATTCTGAACTGCCGAAACGAGTCGTCAGCAATTCCAGTCTCACTTCCTGTTACAAACCTACATAACAATGTAAAAATTTGCATAATGGCAGCCGGTTGCTCACGAACAACATCTATTTTGACCCGCCTTCAAACACTGTTGTAGCTGAGACTGGAAGAGTTTGGTTTGTGTTGTTGACATGACATATTTATGGTGTAAAAGCAAATCCACTTTGCATGTACTTCCAAAAGACGAGGACTCGCGCCGGAATTGATACGGTAAAACTGACGCCATTGTTACTGTTCGAATCACCATCGTGTATCAAGTGCTAAGAAAGCCTCCGGAAATTCAGATATGGTCATTTGTTTGGTTTCCAACATGCGCTGTAAGCGGTTGACCAGTCACACCAGACTGGGCCATCTGACCAATCAGAGCAGAGGAGACTCTCGGTAAGGAGGGGTTTAGAGAGACTGACCCTGCATCCCAATGTGCCTACTATCCACCCTAATGATTGGCCTGTTAAACTCACCTGACGTAGCTCTTCGCGTTGAATTCCTAATAACAGATGAGTTGATGTCATAATAACATCTCGAGAATATGAAATATATGAGCTTTTTAAACTTTACCAGTCACAAATACATATGTAGAATGTTCTTTTTCAAAGCTGTCATAGTAAAAAAACAACAACAACAAAAAAACAGCAATGGCAGAAGAAAGACTTATTCTGACACGCATATCAATCGAAAGTGTCGTAGTGAGGGAGTAGAACTTTTCCTACATGATCTGATTACATTTTCAGCATGATAAAAAAGCGTTCAGAAAGGAACATTTCTGTATATTTTCATATGAAATTATAAAACCAAATGAAATGTTATATGAGAGCTTTATTGCATTTATTTCTGCAAAACAAAAGGTTGATTTGATAGGAAGATGGAGTTGATGTAAGCAGTAGTTCTAAGTACTGTAAGTAGCCTGTACAAATAGTTCAGACTATGTGCCAGTATGTGGTTCATGCAGTGATATTTATATTTTATAACAGACCTATTGGTTCGGATGTTTTGGTAATGGCATTTATTCAAAATAAAGACTGATAACGTGCACTTTGTGATTAAGAAGAATGAGTGAATGTAGGTTATGGATGAAGGGCCCCCTCAAGAGGTAAAGCCCACGGGCCCCTTGTAGTCTTAATGCAGCCCTGCTTGTACCATACTGATATAAAAATACAAAGAGAAAGAAAATATCAGCAACATGAAGTGCATTAAATATTAGCCACAAAAACAAAGAAAACAAAGTATAAGACACAACCTATTGACATGCATTTCTAATTATACATAAAATCTGGGCTCCCAGAGTTTACTTTCCTTTAACACTTACATATACTTTGCTTAATTTGCTCAATGCAAATAATAAACGCCTACATTTATTTTCAGTTCTACATTTGTACTGTAATTTCAGCACTGTGATTATGAATTTGTTTAACCACAATGTTTCAGTTGAATTAATCTGCTACCACAGCTCTCAAAGAGCCATGGCAGATTAATGAACTGACACGTTCACTTTGTAACTTTTCTGTGATTATAGCGCCACTTAGCGATAAAAGGCAGCAAATACACGTCCCCAGTTTTGCCGCCGCAGGAGTGGCGACGGTGAAAGTATTATTCTGGCTGACTACCAACTGTACATTACATCAGGGTTTCTCAGACTGGGATTGATGAAAGAACTGCAGAGGTTTGTGAGTTCAATGAAAAGCTATTAATTCAATCATAAAAATTAAAATAAATACAATCAAAATAAAACATTTACTAGAGAAAACACTTCTGAAAAGTTAAATGATTTCTGTAAATCCAGTGATCAAATGCTGTGGGTCTTGGTTTTTTAGTCATAGTCACATGACTATTAGCTGGTCTGTGTGTGCAATTCCACACACAGCAGTAGCAAAAGTAGTAGACTTTTATAGACAGGAAAAGGTAAAATATAACGAAGTAGAATGAATGAATTATGAATAATTTACTTCCATTGTGAGAATAACATGCAATCATGTTATCAATAAAAAAGTGGTAGCTCTTTACAATAAGGTTCATTAGTTAAACATTAGTTAATGTATTAACTAACATGAACTAACCATGAGCATTACATCTGTTACTGTATTTACTAATCTTCATTAACATTAGTTAATGAAAATACAGTTGTTCATTGTTTGTTCATGTTAGTGCATTAACTAATGTT
Organism: Hypophthalmichthys molitrix; assembly: GCA_037950675.1. Lineage (NCBI taxonomy): Eukaryota > Metazoa > Chordata > Actinopteri > Cypriniformes > Xenocyprididae > Hypophthalmichthys > Hypophthalmichthys molitrix. The sequence goes on along the minus strand of CM075496.1, from coordinate 5,828,822 downwards.
AACAAGACTTTAATAATGTATTAGTAAATGTTGAAATTAACATTAACAAAGATTAGTAGATGCTGTATAAGTGCAGTTCATTATTAGTTCATGTTAACTAATGTAGTTAACTAATGTTAACTAATGAACCTTATTGTAAAGCGTTACCAAAAAAGTAACTGTGGTCTGTTTACAAGCATTTTAAAATAATATAATCTAATTAGAAGTACTTCATATTTGGAATCTGATTACGTAATCCAGATTACATGTAATCAGTCACTACCCAGCACTGTCATCATGTCAGTCACGATCTCTTTGTGAATGTCTGTAGCAGCTGAAATTGTTCTGCTCTTGTGTGGATTGTGTGATATTCACAGCAGCAGGAGCACTTCACTATATTAGTGATAGCGGCATTAAACCGAGGGAATACTTGTTTAAAGCCGTTATAAGAGATGATTTTTTACCATGTATAAAACTGTCTCTGCTATCTGACAGATATCATTGAAATAGGTGCCCTGAGAATCACACCTGTCCGTGTGACAGTCGGCATATATGAATCTGACTGTGGCCTGCATGTCACTCAGAAAACTTGGAGAAGGCTCTCTGCCAACCAATGGCAAGAATAGTTAACTGTAAGAAAAAGTCTGTAGAAAAACGTAAATGGCACTGCCAGGACCGTTTCCGTTAACCCTAAAACACAATGCAATGCGTAATTCATAATACGGGTAAAACACCTGTGAAAAATCATGATGGAAAATTACTTCATATTAACACAGTCCATTGAGCCTTATTTTTACAGACTTTTCTAAGAGTGTTGCTTTTTTTAACCAAGGGGTCATATATATATTTATACTGTCCACAGCTGAAGTCTGACTGCAATCATAATGGATGTTAGTATACGATTTATGCTACAATAAACTATAAACAACCCTTTGTGCTTCTCTCATTGGTTAAATGAGCCAGTTACTGTATGTGCCAAACGCTTCTTAGGCCCACACAACTGCTTTACATAACAAATGAATCATTTCAAGTGAAATAAATGGGAAATTACAGCAATATATCATTTTTTAAATGCATATGAGATGTTTTCTTCAAAATTGCAAAGCGTGTTAATTTGTTTGTTCTGTTGAACAAATGCAAAGCACTGAAGTCAAGAACACACAGCTGGTCTCTGCTCAGTTTGTGGAGCTGGTGACATTTGTGGTGTTACCGTTTTAAGATACATCCTCTTGCTCAAGTTTTAAATGCAATTATATGTTATAAAAATAAATTAAAAAAATAAAATAAAAAATGTTTCCTGGACATTGTTTCCCATTTCCATGACTGAAACAATAAATGACAGAAAGATTTTAGCACACTCTTTTTCTTTTTAGTAATTTCTACCTACTTCATATTGATTTAGAGTGAGTCAATCTAATTTAACTTGGTAAATTAGTAATCAGATTAACATAGCGACTTACTTTTATACTTTTAAAGTTTACTGAAATCTGTCAATAAATATTATGAGCTATTTCTACTCTAGGACTGATACTTGGGAACTCACTGTAAAAACAACAAAAATAATATTTGCTGTTTAAATGTCTACATGAATAGATTTAGGGCAAATGTTGTGTTTGCACTAAATCTTTCCTGCTCTATTTATTTTATCACATATTATTGTTTTAAAATTGTATAGTACTAATTCAATATTAGTTACCTGTATTTGCAGACCTGGCATCTACAAAGGTACATACAATATATATTTCCAGTTCATAGAATAAACTCTTCCTTTCCTGACATTTCATTTCATATTTCCGAGGTGTTATGTTGTTCATTTGCACCAATGCAGGTTAATTCACTTGAAAGTTAGAGCTTTAATGTCTACTTGCTTAAATTTAGTACAAATGTAGTGTTTGCTTAATATTTTTACTATTATTACTTCAACTTATTTAGAAAATACTAAATCTTTCCAGCTGTTGTTCACCATTGTTTTAATAATGAGAGTGTACTAATCAACAACAAGGTAGATATATTTCAAAAAGGTAAACATAGATAATATTTTAACAAAGTAAATATATTTTCAGATCATAGTGTAAGTCTTCAGTGTCCTGAAATTATTCTAATAATGATTATATGCTTATTTGGTGCTCAAGAAAGAAGATTACTGTTGATATTTGAAACCAACCCTAACAAACACACCCCTCCCTTCATTGCTCCGCCCCCAAAATGCACAAACACTCAATGCAAGAGTTGATGTCTGTATCATAGCTGAAGCAAAGCAAAATAATGCTTTGTGAAAAACAAAGAGAAGACGACAAACGAATGACAAGGAAGAACAAAAAAACAAAAAACAAAAAAATGAACATACAGTACACAAGAGTATACAAGCAAGTGTTTGTTGTTAGTCGCAATCACACCAGCTCCAGACAAACAATCAATCCACTCAAAATTGTCCTGTTACTATAGCTAACATTACAACAACAGCATATCTTGGTTCTGTGAGACAAAGCTAAATCAATGTTACTCACGTATGGAGCAGAAATGACGCAACCCCGGCGTCCGTTTTCAGGCCTTCCCGCTTAATTCTCTCCAACGCTGGAAAGCTTTTCTAATATTAGCGCAGGTCCTAAAGCTCTTGCCTGATCATAACCCTTCTTTTTCCAGTGATATTCCTCTGAGCTTTTCTCTTTTGTAATGTCTCTCAGCCATCTCTCTTCCTACAGCCTTTCTTCAAATCTCCCTCTTGCTCACTCTCTCTCCTCCCCTATCATGAGTGGACACGCCCCCGACTGTTGATTGGCAACAAGAGTGTTGTGGCGCTCGGTCTGATCCACCTTCAACAGCATTTCTCAGAAAAATCACTTACTGCACCTTTAATGTTGTGCTTCTGAATAAAGAACCTTAAAAACTTGCTTAATGAACTGTGATATCTAGGATAACATTATAAATGTCACTTTTGATCAATTTAAGGTTTCCTTGATATCCTATTAATTTCCGGTAATTAACATTAATCATCGTCGCTAATCTGCCATTTACAACAAGGTAGATATATTTTAACAAGGTAAATATATTTCCAGTTCATAGCATAACCGCTTCCTTTCCTGACATTTCATTTCATATTTCTGAAGTGTTATGCTGTTCATTTGCACCAATGCAGGTGACTGAGAGAATCTGCTCTTTTCTCATCTAGTGTCTTGCATTTGCCACTGTAGTTGTACAGGTGTGGTAATGCGAGATCACATATATGTAATACATTTTGTTCAGCATTATATTTCTTCACATCAGGAAACAATGACCCTGTCCTGCTTTTGTGATCTCTATCTCTGCTCTCTCACCTGCTCTACTGCTACTTCCTGTTGTCATCTTCATCCCTGTGTCAGATGTGTTTGGTCGCTGTTGCACCTGCAGCACTTCCTGTTTGCCTCTGGACCTCACAGCCTTACTTCCCTATTCCTCATCCCTGCTCAACCTTTTGGCCCATCAGCTGCGGCACTCTTTCATCCTGACGTCCCCTCTGCATTTTTCTGTCCTTCGTGATCCCACCCCAGTGAGAGGCTGCCTCCAAAAATTGCAGTTGTTTTTCTCTGTAGGACTCTGGACTAAAGGCCACATTTTCTTTTGTTGTGTCTCTCTGATCTTGTTGGCTTTGTCTGTATGCTGTTGATGTGCTTTTTTCAGTCTAACGGAGTTTATAGACACTGTTTTGTTCATTGATGTAATACAGTGGCCCCAAAACGGGGCATTGGACATTTAAAAATGTACACTGTAAAAAAAAAAAAAAAAAAAAATAAAATATATATATATATATATATATATATATATATATATATTAAAATATAAGAGAAAAAAAAAGTAAAATAGCTGTGATTCATGGGCGTAGCTTGACATCTGAGTTTGGGGGACCAGACCGAGCCAGTCACTTTGGTCAATCACCATTTTAATCACATTTTAGCTTTTCTGTGGACCTTATGCACCAAAGAAATTGCTAATTCAATGCAATAATAGTCATTTTCAAGTGTAATTAAGCCAAAATAAGTTAGGGCCACTATGTATTGTTCATTCACAATGTCAGACTTCAGACTTCAACTGTGTATTCAACGTTTATTGACCATTGTGTGCTGCAAACATAATTCTTCAATAATAATTTACGCTGCAGCTTTGAAAATATACCCCGAAATAATGAAGCACAAAAAAATATTGATTTGTGTTTAAGGATTAACTGTGATTTCTTTCCTAGCTCAACACCTGGACAGCATTCACTCCAGTCGTCTGCAAGAATATGATTTGGGAAGCTCTCTGGAGCGCCTGACCACCTGATTACTTATGTAATGATCTGAAGATTGAGGCCGATAATCCAATTGCTATTCTCCATAAAGCCGGCATGATGACGAGCACATTTAATTTGCCCAGCACTGAAATTGTTACACTGACACTTACTACCAGAATCAATATGTTGGACATTATAATGCCATTATTTAAGTAGAAAACAAAACCATTAAGTGGAAATCTACTTTCTCTATCATAAAGCAATTCAATTCATGAAAGCAAGGTATAAATGTCCATTAAAATGTTTTAAGCTATTATACAGTTGTTTCATGACCGCAGCACAATGGCAACAGCTTGAAACAGACTTGAGCTTAGAATAATCTGTCCTTTTAATTCTAATTTGTGGAAAACAGTGAAAATATAAACATTTTACAAAAAAAAACAAAAACTGATTAATAGCAAACAGAAAAATAAAAGCATAATTATTAAATTAAGTCATCATTTGCTGCCTGGTGTTGTTCTAATGAGATATGTCCTTTCTTTTATAGACATTGAAAGGATAATTAAAAAAGAAATTGCGCTCGTCCATATAATGTCAGTGAATAGCAACCAGCATAAAGCTTTTTAAAAAAGACACAAAAGTATCACAGAATGATCCCATGCCATATATTCCAAGTGTTCTGGAGCTATACGATAGGGAAAAACAAACCAAAATTTAATGTATTATTTAACAAAATTCTTGACCTTATCCATTGGTCTTCTCTGCATGGCTGCACGATGTGCACATTCATTCATGAGACTTCATTAGCGCCACAGTTCACACGTCTCGCCCAAAAAAGCACACAGGTTGTGAGAAATCAAGATTCACGAGTATATATATATATATATATATATATATATATATATATATATATATATATATATTACCAGTCAAAAGTTTGGAATCGGCAAGTTTCGTCTGCTCATCAAGGCTGCATTTATTTAATTAAAAATACAGTAAAAAAAAAAGAAAAAGTAATGTTGTGAAATATTATTAGAATTTAAAATAACTGTTTTCTGTTTGAATATATTTTATAAAGTAATTTATTCCTGTGATCAAAGCTGAATTTTCAGCATCATTACTCCAGTCTTCAGTGTCACATGATCCTTCAGAAATCATTCTAATATGATGATCTGCTGCTCAAGAAACATTTATTGTGTACAATTGTACAAAATATTTGTGTACAATATTTTTTTTTTTCAGGATTCTTTGATGAATAGAAAGTTCAAAAGAACAGCATTTATTTGAAATATAATATTTTGTAACATAAATGTCTTTATTGTCACTTTTGATTGATCAAGAATATTAATTTCTTTAATTTCTTTTTAAAAAAATTAAAAAAATTCTTACTGACCCCAAAATTTTGAACAATAGTGTATAATGTTACAAAAGCTTTGTATTTCAGATAAATGCTGTTCTTTTGAACTTTCTATTCATCAAGGAATCCTGAAAAAAAAAGTCCACAACTGTTTTCAACATTGATAATAATATATATATATATATATATATATATATATATATATATATTATATATCTCCTCTCATGCTGATAGGATAGACATGTTAATTGTATTAATAAAAAAATGTGATACCGTCCAGCATCAAGCTTTTTAAAAAAAGATGGAAAAGTATCACAGAATGTTGCTGGCTCACAAACCTGGTCAGAAATACTGTTCTGCTCAGGCTCGGGGGTGATGTTGTGCTCAGGCGTCGGCTCTGGCATCAAGTGGGTTCTGTGGCAGCAGTGGGCTCTGGCAGAATGTCCATGATGGGCGTGTTAGATGGCTGGCTGGGCTCTGGGTCCAGAGCGGGGCTGGTGAGGTCTTCTGCTGGGCAGATGGTGAAGGGTGATCCACAACGATCCAGCACCCACTCCACAAACTCCCTTGAGGACCAACACCGGGCAGGCATGCTTTACTATTCTCATTCAGGCTGGCCTGAAAGAACACACAGAGGGAGCGTTCCAGGAAATTAGTGAGACACTCCAGTTGCAAAAAAGGTCACGTGTGTGGTCCGCGAAGGCACAATTTTCCTGCTCAAAGCAGAGCAGGTGGACAGCTAAAGGCCAAAGTATACTTCACTTTTTACACGTATGCGAGTGCGTACAGTGCGTGTGACTTGAATTTCGTCATCAGAAGAGTACGCACATACCATACGTGCACTGCTGAATTTTTGCACATAAGCATTTAATTTTTTTTTTTGCAGTAATTACTTAATCCACAAGGTGGCAACCATGCACTGGAGGCGTCGATTCACAAGGTAGTCAAAGAAAAACTGCATAAACAGAAAAGACCGGAATGCGTGCAAGCTATAGCAACAATGGAGGCCTACATAGACAAGAGATTGTGCAAAGAGGTTAGAAAGTACCCTCATTTGTACAACTCTAGCATGAAAGAATACAAAGATGTTTAAATGCGTTGTAACTCATTGCAATATGTTGCAACGCGCATGCGTCGTACGAGTCAAGTGAAGTATATTTTGCAAGACTGTGTGTTCGACTGCGTGCGCATGCTACCATACACTTGAAGTAAAATTAAGTATACTTTCTGCTTAAGTCCATTTTTAAATTCTTGGTGAGATCCAGTGATCAGTCAGGTGACTGTGTGGCTTTCCAAAACTCACGACGTAGGAGATACAAAGAAAACATATTATTTAACTAGACAAACTATCAGGAGAACTACTATAGATTAACAGGCTTCCATGTGCAAACAAAAGATGTTACTGGACAATAAACAGAAATAACTGAGGGTTTAACATAAGGAGTGAGGTAATTAACTGAACTAAGAAGAGGTGAGGAGGTAATCAGAAACTATGGAAACTAACTAGTGTCGGGAAAATGAGAAGAAAGGAAATGGGAACTAGAACTAAACCAAACCAAACCTCAAAGAAACCAACATACATGTGACACATTTACAAGTCATTTAATGCTTTGGAGTAACACTGTTTCAACAGTGATTTTTACTAACATTTGGCACTTTGGTAAGTCATTTTGGAGAAAAGCGTCTGCTAAATGATTGCATGTAAATGTAATCCTCATATCAGGCAGAAATGTCTCCATAAGGTATATATTTTCTTTATGCAGTCTACATTTAGAGAAATAAAAATAAAAGGCATTGTTTCTGCCACCTTTCCATAAAGCAATTGTTCCAAAAAACTCATTTTTGGCCATATCATATTTATTTTTCTGTTTTCTAGCTTGTTGCAAAGAAGATTGAGGCTACATTGGACCAATTTATGCCATCTGAAGCCAATCATATCCAACACAAGGTCAACAGCTTTCATCTTGAAAGACCTTGTCCTCTCATTTCATGTATTTTCACCCCTTCTTCATTATGAAAAGGCAGCGTGAGGAATGAGGACATGCTGTTGGGGACATCCATTTGTAATGCTGTCTGTGTACAACATTGAAAATCCCCCGTGTTGTTTGACCAAAGAAACGGTATGATGAAATCCCATCATAGATGGTGGACTGCCTGTGTGTTATAATGATGCCCTTCTCCTCACACCCATCTAGATCCAGGCAGGCGCTCTTGATTAAATATTGACTTGCAATTCCCTTTGTGCTTCTTTTTGTCTGATCAATAATTAATATTAGGTAAAAGGGAACAGTGTGAACTGCAGTTTGTTTAACAACATCTTTTCCTGAGATATGTTTTATTCCCAACAACGTAACAAATTGCTACGGACCGCTATCTGTTAAAACATTGTGTTTCAAATTGTCTAGGACAAAGCAGTTTCTTTCTCATTACAACAAACCTTAACAGCTTCTCAGAACACAATGATCTCTCATATTGCTCAGTCACTGCAAGACCAAACTGAAGAATGAAAGGTGACACGGCTCTTATTTTAGTCATAACCCTTCGGGTTCGTTTCCACACAGCAAGAAGGGGTATTTTAAAGCCAGTGCAGGCGGGATGTGTCTATTATTCAGTGATCCAGATGGCTATTCATCCTTGGAGCGGTTTCAAGGTATGTTCACAAAAACTCCACACTAAAAATAACAGCTATGTGTAAAGGCATAAGCTTCAGAGCCAGTTTGCAGGATGATAGATGTTTGTTGGATAGAAGATTGAAAGTTGCTTGTTGAAGGACCTAAAGAAAGTATTCAGTGGAGTCATATGAGGATTACATTTATTGAAACTTGCATAAACAACTTGATCTAAACTTCTGCAACATGTTTACATGTTAATGATGCTTATTGTGTATTCAGAAAATTGGCCTAAGCAGTCATGGTGAGGTAATACTGAGAAAGCAGGGTATTTAAGAACTAATGATAGGAAAAAATCAGCCAAACCTTGTGCTTTTTCTGGCTGTGTGTAGCACTTGGCACTCTGCAGATCCTTTAAAAAGATTGCAACATTAAAACATTAGCTGGCTTTATTTTTTAGCAGTGTCCAGGATCATTTCAGCTTTATTCTAATGGTTTGAGTGATACATTTCAGCACTGATTGTTTGTGAATCTGTCACAGAGCAATGCAGAATGTTACAGGGAATTGATTTGAGAATGCCATTTAAATTGACTTAAAACAAACAATATATAATATAATAACAAAATAATTATAATAATATTACAAAAATTCATTTATTTTTTAAATAAATATGTATCACAGTTTAAACATAAATATTAAGGTTTTAGGTTTATAGGCCTAAGATAGAAAAAAGTAATTAAATGCTATACAGGTGGAGCTAGGGAAGGTGAAGGGTTTCTGAGAGCATGTTGCAACTGCTACAGCAAATGCTGACCAAGTATTTGAAGGTTGAGCAGCGAGCTCATTTGCTACTGATACAGCAGGAACCAATCAGCTGTGCCCTATAGAGAACAGAGCTGCAACACATGATTATTTTGATAAGCAATTAATCTAAAGATTATTGGAACGGTTGATTGACTAATCATCGATTATTACAATGATTAATCAGTATGCTTTGTTCCATTATTCCACTAATATTTAGTTGAAACATTGAGTTATACTTTAACTAATAAATAAAACAAGAAAATCACTTTAGCTTTTGAAAGTGTTTTTTAATGAAAATGTTAAAAATACTGTTAAAATGACTGGTACTGTGTTTTTATTAAGTCTGGGAATTGTAATAAAGTTTTAATAAGAGTAAAAATATGAATATATTATGTATATTGTGCATATTTTTTTGAAAAATGCTCCACTCTAGATTTCTTTCTTTTTTTTCAGCCAGCCACATTTTGTGACATATTTGTTTGCAAGCTGTTTTATTGACGTCTTTCTGCGGTTGAAACTCTGATTAAGTGATTACATTTGAGATGGATTCATTTCAGTAAGTTGTACTGTATCTTTCAACATACTTTTTGATGTTCATTCATGTTTATTTCGTGCTGTAAAAGCAGAAAAGAGGAAGAGATAATAGGTTCATGTGCCGCTTGACCTGAGGTGTTACAGCGATCTGTCGTGCCACATTAAAGAGCGCCAAAACCACATGTATTGTTTGAATCCCATAATAAAATTGACAGAATTTAAAAGCTGAGACTTTGTTTTATATCAAAAGTAACCTGATCTGTCTTATCTGTCGGCATGTTGCCTGTGTCCTCTTTGCTCTGCTATGTATCTTTCACTGCATGAGAAAATGGATGTGTGGCATGAGAACAGTGAGTTTGAATGAGAGTTGGTGGCCCTGCATGACAGCATTTTTTGTAGTTATGCTAAACGTTATGTTTGTTAAGTTTTATGCTACATTAAACTCCCAGATTTGATGGGTTCGACTTCGTTTGCAGTATGCACTCCGAAGCGCCGAGTCTTCTTCTATTGGATTCAATCGGGGAGGGCTGCTTTATAGTATTGCGCTACAGCGCCCCACTAGTCAAGTTTATGTGAAGTCCAGCCATGAGAATCTGAAATGGTAGAGGATATTACAAATCGCTCAGCCTAGTCACCTGGAAATCCATATTAACAGCTACATATTATGTTACATTATACGTCTTGATAGCTATTATTATAGCATAATCTGAACAGCCGTTTCCCTTGTGTGCATTTTTCATCATTTGTGAGAGGTCACTGTGGACCGAAACGTTCAAGTGACTCATAATTGCATGGTAATCACCAAAAGGTTATGATCCCCCACATTTGCATAAAGTCTTAAAATAGAAAGCGGCTCGCCATACCATAGGTGCATGCAGACGTGTTTGCACCCTGTCTTTTTGGTAATGGAACACTTCTAGAAGAAAAAAAAAACCTTCCCCAATGGAAAATCTCTGTCAGGCATTGTACATTTTAATACCTTGCGTCAAAAACACCCACCCCTAGAGAAGCCGCTTGACGTTACAATACATTTTCTCATTATTCTGACTTTCTTTTCGCCTCTACTTTTGACACTACAGGTTATTCTTTTGGTCTGGCCAGGACTCTATGGAGACACACTGGATTTCTTAATCATGTCACTGATGTTCCTCAAAGGATGCCGGGTAACCGGGTTTTGGCTCTGCTATGAAGGTCTGTCCCGTCTAGGCATGTGACGGTATCAAATTTTCATGTTGCGATTAATTGCTGAAGCTTTTATCACGGTATACGGTATTATCACGATATTGAAATAAGTTGCAAAAAAAGTGTTGTCATAGTATAACAGGTTTAAGAACTTTCTTATAACTGAATTAATAAAACATTTAAAAAATGTTAGTATATCACTTATTAATTATTTATGAACATATAGTCATGTTTTGTAAATGATTAGTTCATCATTAACTAATAATTTATAAGTGACATAACTGAATTAATAAAACATTCATAAAATGTTTATCACTTATTAATCATTTGTGATGTTTTTTAAATGATTAGTTCATCATTAACTAATAATTTATAAGTGACTTATAACTGAACGTGATTATAAAATGTTACCCAAAAGTCTCATTACACTGTTTCAGCAGAAACTAGGCTACAATAATATGTGAGCAACAAGTATGTACATGTTTGTATTTTTGAGAGAATTACATATATGCGTGGTTTTTGAAAAAAAAAAAAAAATAATAATAATAAGTCCCTGAAATAAGGCCTCAAAATACACACTAAATATTTTTTCACGACTTTTGGGAACTGTATATTTTAGTCTAGAGTTTTTGCTTCAAAATGATGTGGAAATTATCCTGCCTACTTGGACACATAAAACATTGTATTGATTTTAAATTTCTAAGACACTTTTTTTAAAACACACCATCTGCGAAGAGGCGTGACTCTTCATGAATAATGCTGTGATTCACACCTGAGGAGATTAAGACCCTGCCCCTAATGAGCCGCATAATGAGCCATTCAGTCAGGAATGTAACTGTGACTTTCTTAGTCAACTAAGAAAGAATGCAATGACTTTTTTTGTTTGAAGTTAATTTAATATATAGTTAACTATATGAAAGAAAGAAAGAAAGAAAGAAAGAAAGAAAGTCAATTATCTCAGTATCATATTCACGCTGTCCAATGTGTGCCAATATCTGGTCACTATGATTCTCAAATCTGTGAGATAAAAGAAAAAACCCATGCTGATATCAGGATCAGCTTATGTCATTTTAAAATTTTTGTAATTTTTAAATTTTCGGTTCATTATGAAACAATGGCAGCAGAGGGTAATTAATGGGAAACACTGAATGAATGTTTAGCTGACAAATGTGCTAAAGTTGTCATAACAGTTGTTGTTATATCATAACAAAAACCCTTCAACCGGAATGAACGAGAGTCTTGAGGCCTGCCGCTGCTCTGAGTGTGTGACAGGAGGCGTGTCTGTGTACAACTCGCTGTCGGAGAGAAGAGAGAGAAAGCGCTGCAGGTATCGTGTATACTGCAGAAAAGCAATATTGAACTGTTTAATATATTTTAATAGAGAGATTAGAAAAATGATATTTTGACAGCACTGAAAGAATCGGGGCTTTTGGAAAAACATTTGGGGCTCTAGCCCCTTTAGCCCACCCCTAGCTCCGCCCCTGATTCTATAGTTTCAATAGATATATTACTTCAAAAAATGACGGAGTATTAATTATGAGTATTAAAGACCTGTGAGTGTTAATAATGGGTGTAAAAAAAGCACATCTTGTCCTCTCAAAACACCTCTAAGCTACCATCTAAACACCTATCAGAATGAACTACCATCTTAAATGGAATGGATTGCAGCTCTGTTGTTCAAGTAACTGTCATGCAACTTTTGACTCAATTGCATCTATTAGCAATGTGCACCAGTGCATCACGAGAGACATTCCCACTGCTTTCTTCTTCATTTGTGACAATGCACTATCCCTCTCGATACCCGTTTAGTATTCTGACCCATTCTGTTATTGTCAGCTCTGCAGTCTATTAGGGAGCGCTGTCCTATGCAACTGTCACTTAGCCTGAGAAAACTTTAAGCATGCCACTGCACAAGCATCTATTTGTCTCCACCTCAAATACTTCCCGTGGAGCAGAATGCAAGATGTCTCATCTTTTGCAATAGGAACAGGGGCCGTGAAAGATGAATTATTTACTTTGCTGACTTGTGCAGCGCCTAGGGAAAGAGACTACAGTCGCTGAAAGACAGGGGCACAAAAACCTCCTGCCTGAACCGACTCCAGCAGCACTACATCTGCAGCCATCTGAACACAGGTACCCTTTACATCTGAGCTCTGCTTATATACATTTGCCGATCGCATTGCATCGCTCACTCCTTGGAGGTTAAAGAAAGTTCTGAGCAGCTGTTTCTGTAATGTTCCTGGGCTTTGAATGCAATATAAATATTGAATCACAAGAGAAAGGCCTTGTGCAGTGCTTCTATTCGAAGAACACTTTTCATTCGCTTGTTTGTTTGTTATGCATTTCCTAAAAGTTTTTTGGCAAAAGTTAAATGAACTGTTGAATATGAAATCTAAGAAAATCAGTAATCTATTCTGGATGTTATATATGGAAATAAATGCATTTTTGATTAGTTATTTTGATGGTTGATTTTTTTTTATTCTGGGGTTGCTCTTTCTAGACTTGATGGATTTCAATTTTATTTTAATATTATTTATAGATTACAGAGCCCCGGACATGACATGCAGGAAAAAAAAAATAGTAGGCTAAATCGTAATTTGTAACCTCGATTTACTAAATCGTGCGCACAATTTACTGAAACGTGCGCACGATTTACTATTTCATTCCCTCGATTTATAAATCATGTGCATGATTTATAAATTGCGGGAACGAAATAGTAAATCGTGCGAACGATTTAGTAAATCCAGGGAACGAATTAGTAAATTGTGCGCACGATTTAGTAAACCGAGAGAACAAATTAGTAAATCGTGTGCACAATTTAATTTTTTTTTCTTGCATGTCATGTTCTGGGCCTCGTAATATATTAATATTTAGGATTTTTGTACTTTCAGTTTTCATCTTAATTTTAGTCATTTATATGCTTTTGACATTTTTATTAGCCTATGTTTCGTTTTTTTAAATATTTCTATTAAGCTTTAATTTACTTTTTATTTCAGTTTTAGCTTTAATATTTTAGTACTTCTTCAACTAGGCCTGATATTATTCCATTTAGTTTCTGAGGCAACATTTCTAATTTCTGCTTACGTTTTTTTTTTTTACTTTAAAGTAAGAATGTTCATGCATTAATCGCTTTTTTATTGGCAAAAGTGTGAACAGCTTGTATCGAAACTTAAAACACAAGACCTTGCCCGACTTCCAATTTTGTTTATGAAAGCATGTTGACTGATTTTTATGAGAAGGACTCGGGCCGTTTTTGCCGGGAAAATCAAAACAAATGTGACATTTATGCACTCTTCCGTTCTATGACACATGACATTAATGCTCATACAAGGATACAGGATAATGCCGAAACAGCCATTCTGTACTGTAATATCAATGTAACATGCAAAGAAACAGGATTAATTAAAACTATAGTCTCACAAAGGCAAATCTATAGTCTATAATCTCTAATCAAACTACCATAACAGTGTAATTTTAATTACCTCATCTGTCGACATGATGCCGGTGAATCACACAGCTGGTGCAAACATATCCACATCGCTGATCAGATGCGATCTTAACTGCTGCTTTCTCACCGCTATCATTTTTGTTGTGTGTTTATTTTGTTATTGAGAGCGCGCGGCACGGGCACATGTTTAAATATTCATCTAAACGTCGCTTTCAGCAGCGTCTGGATGTTTGTTAACAGTAGGTATATCCCTGCAAAGGTACTTCCAACTTCTTTCTACTTCGAAGAAAACAACGAAAAAGAAGTTGACTGTGAGAGTATATAGCATCGGCCCCGGTTCAGCTGTACATTAAGTGTGCAGCAGGAGGGCGAGTACAGTCGCTGGCTGCAGTTCACTTAACGGCCACCGGTGTCGCTATTAACAAGGGTTTCTGAATTCTGTATATTACCCCAGTAAGTTTGTCATCTAATATTTATATTTTATTTAATTTCAGCTTTATTTCAATAAACTTTATATAAATTAATTTTTAATAGTTTTATTTATTGTTTTAGTTAATATAAACACTGACTGGATGTTTCTTGCTGACAGTAAAAGTCAAGTCACCTATTTACATAGTGCTTTATACAATACAGATTGTTTCAAAGACACTTTACAGTGATAAACAGGACAATAAAGATTCAGTGATGCAAACAGAAAGCTATAAAAATGAATGTGGAAAACAGTTCAGATTATGTGGTCTTGGATAAATGTGATGTGAAATATTCATACTAAGATCTCTGATTTGATTGAGCACAGATTAAGAAATTGTAAAGATCTCTTTTGAAACTCTACAGGAAATCTGTGATGCAAGAGAAAGTCTCCATTTTCTGTAGATTTAATCTCAATGTTGTCTAGCAGAAATTTCTTTCCTATGGGAGGTATCGTTTTACATTACAGGGGTTGGATCATGTGCTAAATATTTAAGGGGGGGGGGGGGGCCTGTTTATTACTTCACAATGTACTGCATGGGTTGACAGGCTACATACGCAACCTATGCAAAGCCTTCCTCCCGCTATAATATCATCTGACTGAAAGTAGTCCCAAAGGACATTGCAACCAACAGCTGGCGGATTTTCGTTTATAATCTCTCCCTTGGTTTGATCTATGCTCGGTATCAGCCGTCTGCCTGCGAGTTTAAAATGAACAATAAAGCAGGCAAAGATTTAGTTGTGCTGGTGACCTGAGATTCAGGCGAGGATTTTGTAAACAAAATTACTTGCTATTCCTGAAGGGCGTGTGGTTCAATTTTTGAAATAATTTTGTGTGTACTCCTACTTTGAATACATTTCCTGGCAGTGGAAGGATTCTCTCCCTGACAAATATGACCCAATTTATGATCACTTTGAAGTGCTGCAGAAGCTGAAAGACATTCAAAGATCAAGTGAGGATTTAAAATTAGGGTCTATTGAGAAGCAATTATGTCTTTATAGCAAAGCTGCATTTTCTGCATCAAATCAATGTTCCAAATCAAAAAGTGTCTTGGTGTTGGCTGACGTATTTTCCGTCCACTTAATTACATGCTTCTGATATCATAAGACGTTGAACATGTAATGCGTAATCTCCCGCAGGATTGCCACACTTCCATAGGGAGCAAACCACTAGCCAATTAGCTCTTCGTACATCTTAAATCATTGCCATATGACAATTTCTCTCCTCATCCTAAAGGGTAAAAAAAAATAAAATAAATAAATAGATGATTCCCTAAGAGATTCATTATAGAAAATCTGCAGCTATACCTAATTCCACAAAATGCTGAATCTCACAAAGCCTGGAAAGAACATGTGCAGGTCACATTTGTGACATTTTTTATTTGACAGTTAAGAGCATTATTTCATTTCAGTTTTCATGATTCTTATTACTGCACCTGACCATACCTTTCCTTTTGAGTTCTTTTGTAATTCAGCGGTGCTTTTCATTACTGTAATTGTCTCTTTTGCTGTATTTAAGATTTTGCACTTTTATTTAAAGCTGCAGTACGTAACTTTTTTTGGTTAAAAATTATCCAAAATCAATTTTTGAGCAAGTACATAACCAGCCAGTGTTCAAAACTATCTCCTTACCTTAGCCCGATTCACAACAGTAAGCTTGTAATAATGTTTTCTAATTGGTGGGTTTCCACAGGAAATTCGAGCATGTTTACATAAAGAAGGAGTCCCAGCTAGTAGGCTATATCGCATGTGAGGATGCTGCAGGTAGCGGATCATTTATAGCCTTTTCTCACAGCAGCTGCAATAATTAAAGTTATCATTTTGATGGCAGATTGCATGTTATGACAAATGGACAGTTACAAAAATTAATATCTACAAGTAACGCTAATACACACTAAATACACAGTCACGCAATGCTGATGTTATTAACATTAACAATTTGAGAACAAAGTATAACAATAATAATTTGCATGGTTTGACATGATCCAAGCTAAGCGATCATCAGATTTAATCACCATTGACAGCGTGATTTATTGTAACGCTTTTTTTCTCAGTTGGAAAATTTGTTGCTTACTTGTTCAGATGACATTTTCTGGTAAAAAAAAAATCTTATTTTGGTCAAACTTCCAAGATGTAGAATCTCTGATTCCGAAGTACAGTATCCACACCAGTGCAATGACTGACAGCAAACATTAGATTCATCTGCGCTGAGGAGCCGTGCCGATGCACAACCCACGTAAAGATGATAATTCCATAAGTAACTGCAATTGCAGGTTTCGAACAGAGATGATGACAAAGAGGCAAAACTTACAGACTGCAGCTTTTATTTAAATTTAAACAGTTGTGTTTTGGTGTGTATTCATTTTTATTTTTTTAAATTTATTTATATAAATATATTTAATATTATAGAAATATATTAATCTGTTTTATTTTTATATTTTTTTATTATTTATTGTATAATCTATATTAGATTTTATGTTTGTTTATTTATTGATTTATTTACTTAATTACTTACTTTGTGTGTGTGTGTGTGTGTGTGTGTGTGTTTCTTTATTTATTTGTTTCATTTATTATTATTCTGGACATATTCTTGGCATGTTTTCATAAAATTCACCTATAGCAAGATAATTAACCACTTGTAGCCTCAGTGTAAATTAGATAAGTGAAGCTCAATTTCCAGAAGTGATATGAAGAAATCCAGTAGGTTATTGTTTGATATAGACCGGCACATTAATGACCCCAGAGGGGAAATTTAATATTGTAAATTCCCTCGCCTGGAATCAAATCCAGATGATGCCAGTGAGATAACCAAAGCCTAACCAACAGTCCACAGGAATGCCCGGCATATTTCATCTATGAACTCACTACATACCATAAACACAAGTGCAGTCCATACAAGTCATGTCAGAATGTGAAGACATGCTGCTACTGTACATGCAGTCTTAATTAATTATTGTATTTTGTACTCTTATGAATTCGATGTGGGCAGTGGAGGATGTTTCTGTATTTCCCAGAGGACTGCTTGATTGCTGTACCATTGGACGTAGATGATTTTATCCACAAATGACTCCCAAGTTTCCCATTTACAATTCAGGAATAATGTCCATCTTAGTATAAACACACTGTCATGCACATTTTGCACATGCTTTCATTAAACATACTGCAGTAGTCAGTCAGGCCCCTACAAATGTTCTCTCCAGTTTGACCACATACCAGACAAACAAACAGTCTGAGATGAAGAACATCAGTTTGCATAATGCATTTCTTTAGTGTCCTACAAAAAAGCAGTGTTGCATAAGTAAAAATCCTAATGTGCAGTAATGCAATTGTTTGGTGACATTACTCTTGAGCTTTCTTTGGAGGCTCATGTTCCTCTGCGTTCCTTCTCAAAGTCAGCAGTCTGTCCTGTTTTCAAACACCAGAGGGGCTAAAAGGTGGGAAAAGGGAAAAAATGCATCCATTTAGTACAACAATCGAAAGGTTGAGATTCACTCTATGAATAATTTGTAAAGCACAGGCTGGAAGAGAAACAAGGGCAAAAGGCGATGTGAGGTAAGGTTAGGAAATTTCCCTGACTTCCTAGAGTAAGTTTGTCTCTAATAAAATGGAAAAAGGCCCCCAAAATAATTACAAGTCCACAGTTTAAGCTAACATGGCAGTGAATTTATATTCAAGTGTCATGCTTCATAAATCAGGTCACTGTTCGCCTCCCAATTACAAGATAACCAGTGGTACCACGTCTTTGATAAAGGACCCTTCATTAACGGTTCCAGTGCCCTCTGTTCTGTGCTGTATTAAAACTCCAGTAGTCAGTGTTAGACCCCTGATGTTTAAAGCAGCGCAGAGGTGCTCACACAGGAATATAAATGATGAGAATCTGGGCTGAATGGAGATCCAGGTCACACTGTCTGAATTTAGGCACATCAAGGCCACAGTCTGTCTCAGGCAACTCTCTTTTTTGCCATTCACTTTGAATATATTAGGTTAATGAAAGAGAGTGAGAGAGGCAGTGAGATGATGGCTCAGTTCCAAACAGTGTGCAGCCTATGCAGACATCATATCCATGCATCATTGATGCACTCCAATTAATCCTAGAATGCACTGTGACAAACTCAAAATCCATCTAGAAATTTTAAATATATCCCAGATTTTACATTAGACATAACTGATGTAATACAGAAATTGCTCAGTCAAAAGTAAATAAACATGTCATTAAAATCAAACACAGACATTTATTAATATGGTAACACTTTACAAAATATTTCATTTGTTAACATTAATTCAAAATTTTACAGCATTAATATTAGTTAATTTCAAGATTTAAAAGTTGTATTTGTTAAAGGGGTCCTTGATTATGATTTCACTTTTTGAACTTTAGTTAGTGTATAATGTTGCTTTTTGAGCATAAACATCTGTAAAGTTACGATGATCAAAGTTCAATGCAAAGGGAGATTTTTTTTTTTTTTTTTTTTTTTTTTACAGAAACAGCTGGTAGGGACCACAGCGAGCTTCTTCGCAGGTTGGTGACATCAAAAACCCCAAAATTTACATAAACCCCGCCCCCCGAACACCTAACAAAGCGGGCACGGCCATGTTGGGCTGCTTTAGAGAAGAGGAAGAGTTGTTGTAGTAGAGTGTTGTTACCATGCCGTCATTTTACGCCGGACTGCTTCACAAACGAGGGTCAATTCAACACTGGATTTGCACAAAAGATTAACATGATGGCACATGCTAGTCGATCAGCTCCACATCAACTACATACATTTATCCACTTACATTTATCCACCAAACGTTCAGAAATGTCCAGAAGCATTCCAAAAGTTGTAACTTCTTCCTGAGTCTCTCCATCAGTGTCCGACTCCAGTTTGAACAATGTAAGGCTGAACACCTTTACTGACAATCCTCATTTTGTGAGATTCTCCAGCTTTGTTATTGTCAAGCAACCTGAAGCATGAGCTGTTAAAGCTCCGCCCTCTTCTGGAAAGGGGCCGGGAACAGCAACTCATTTGCATTTAAAGCAACACACACAAAAACAGTGTGTTTTTGCTCACACCCAAATAGGGGCAAATTTGACAAGCTATAATAAATGATCTGTGGGGCATTTTGAGCTGAAACTTCACAGACACATTCTGGGGACACCAGAGACTTCTATTACATCTTGTAAAAGGGGCATTATAGTTCCCCATTAACATTAATCAATGCACTGTGAACATGAACAAACAATGAACAATGGTAGTTTACTAACATTAACAAAGATTAATAAATGCTTTAAAATATATTGTTCATTTGTTAGTTCATGTTAGCTAATGCATTTACTAATGTTAACAAATTGGACCTTATTGTAAAGTGTTACCATTATTAAAAAAATTATTGCGACACTTGTAAATATGGTTTAATTGTCAACTTTTATATTATTTATTTTATTTTATTATTTGCATTTATCATTGTATCAAACCATTTCTTTCTCTTTGTCCCATAATAAAAGCATGTGGCCTGTCAGGCTCCAAATAAAGCAAATAAATGATCATAAAAGTGATATGATCCATGCACTGTATTTTAAGTCTTCTAATAGCTATGAGGAACAGACCAAAATGTAAGTATATTTGCTATATGTCACTGCAGTTTACTGTAGATTTTCTTTATAGGCCATATAGTGAAGCAGTAAAGAACCATAAACAGCTTTGATGCAGAGATTCAGAATGGACGCCCTAATTATGTCACAAGTTTAAAATTCATGTACTAGATGTTGTCTAATTTTTCTAAAAATGTTCCAATTAATATATAGATACAGTTTACTCTGTACAAGCTACTACTATAAAGAAAAGTTTATTCTGTACATCAGGGGTGACTGGGAGAGAACTGAGAAGGGAAAATACAGCCCCACTTTACATACAAATAAAAAGGCAATGACAACAAATAAGGCATGAGAAAATAATACTGAAAAGAATGGACAAACAGCAACAGAGCAAATGAAACACTGTCCAGACTCTGGCTGCATTATGCATGTGCATTATGAAGAGATGCGAGCTAAAGTACAGTGATGAAAATCTTGCACAAGAAACAAATACAAAGACACAAATAAAGGCACATTTGAATTAGAAGCACACACTTTAATCTAACTGGCAAAGTGATTCTAACTCAACTAAATGTTATTTCATTTTTGATTTGAGCTTGAATGTCACAGAAAGTGCATCATGCTTATTTCTAATTAGTCCCTTATATTTCTGGTCCAGCTCCTGACTTGTGAAAACAACAGGTGGCAGTGAACACAACAAGAGAAACAATGATCAAGCCAACTTGTGATGACGCACGTCTGCAGGGAAGACCAATTTGTTACTAAAACCAAGATATGGAGTGACTTATCAGACCATGACTGAGACAATGATCGTCAGTTGGTAAAGTAGGCATTGCAAATATGGCAGACAAGTGAACAGACTTTCCTTGAGAGGGCCTTTGGAAAACATCACATCCTGTGACGCTGACACGAAGACTAATTGAAACCTGGAAGTTGAAAATAGTGCAAAAATAAAATCTCAGAAAATATAGTTTAGGGTTTATTGACCCTTAAAGATGACCCTCATTTCAGGCCATCGACAATTAAGCAACCATAATTTACTTGTCCTGGTCTGTACAGTGGCAATTAATATCTGTAATGAGTTGGTGATTAGAACTGGCCTCTCTAATTAACTTGATCATCTGGAGGGGATTAAACCAGTATACGAGTCCTATAGCACTGATTAGGAGCTGGATCTAGGCACTGAGATAAGACGAATTAGAATAAGAAGTTCCCTTAATGAAGCACCAAGCAACAGACTCGTTTTCTCAATTAACAAAATACCCCAAAGCCAAAAGAATAGAATAAATTTACACTGAGCCGATTTCAAGGGGAAAAAATGTCGACATCTAAAAGAAGCTGTCGGAATGTTCTTTTTAAGAGACCTAATGCATAAAAAGTCATATTTTATAGTGTTTGGTTATTTCTGTCATTACTATACCAATTTGTTTGACCTGTTACTATAATAACGAAGTTGAAAGGGGGGAAATGTGTATTTAAAAAGCATGAACAGTGGCATTTATTTTAAGATTAAAACATTTTATTGAAACACTATTATACTTATTTATTTGTTTGTTTGTTATTTAAATAAAACAAAGATTTAAAGCATGCACATTCAAAATTTCCTCTTTAAAATCTAACAATTTTTAATAATTTATTGCAAAAAAAATAATAATAAATAATAATGGGCAAAGTTAGGTACAACTAATGTTCATTGGCAATAGTCAACGTTCCCATTATCCGCGCTTCCACTCTCAGGCCTAAAGGGGGGGTGCTAGAGCGTGCCAGGGCCAGTCACATTTCCACTGTCACTTCCAGGGCTTGATCGTGCCTCGTTGGGGCTTCCTTGGGGGCAACGGCTAGGTTTTTTGGCCCACCAAATACTTTGGTCCAAACTGGGCCAGCTCGGGTTTGAGGGAGTGTTTACGAACAAAGGCGTCTGAGTCTGGAGATGGCAGCACCGCAGATGATTTCATATAGGTTACTACCAGCTAACATCAGCATTAAAGACAAAATCGTTTTAGCTCAAAACTCACTTTTAGACAGCAGTGTGTGTTTAAAATAACTTCTGTTTGTGATCCGATGTGGATTCTGATCACCATATAAGGCAGAAATATTTATATGCGATGCAAAAGACTAAGCGCGCTATTACTATAGTAAACTTGGTAAATCCGACCGCTTGAAGAAATCAGACAAATCATATACGTAGGCTATCACAATCATGTATTTATTTTATCTGTCAGTATGTCTAATCTCTTACCGGACTGTCTGATATCCATATTTAGCTCTGCATATTTCATAAAATAAAGCAACTCCAGTTTTTCGGGAGCTTCCTCTGTTTCTCGGACTGAAAATATAACTGTTGGGACTGTCACTTGAGAGTGCAAAAGATCCTCAGGTCGTATTTTTGGTGGAAAATTGGTAGAAATTATCTTTTTAAATGCGATGTAAACACACTGTCCTGTGACTACAAATAAACAAAAACAGACGTGACTGAATAAGTACGTCTGTCCTCTTTCCTTTGTGTAAACTAATGTTTAATCTTGACACAAATGAATTTGTTTTAGTGAAGTGCTGCGGAGTGTCTCGAGGCGTGCTAGAGGCTGCGGTCTTTAGCATCCTTGTTAGCATGCCCGCCTCCCATGCCTGAGACCCTGGTTCGAATCCTGCTTGGAGCAGTTTGAGTAGGACCGGTTACACTTGTTCTTTTTGTGAATCAAAAAACATACAGCGGGAAGAGTGTGGTAAGAACCATGAACAATGAGCTGATGAGCTGATTCGTTGTTTTACCCAACTTATGAGTTTCTTATGAGACATAAATCAGATGTTGAAATAAACTGCTGCTTTTGTCATTCTTCTGCAGAAGATTATCTTTCAGTGAGGTTAGGGTGTTGGCTGATTACAACATCTACCAGCAAGATAACTACTCATGCTAACCAGCTAACTTTATACCCTGTTTTTGACCCAATGCACCCTTTAAAGATCTCAGAACTTTTAGTGGCATGTGAATCCTGATCAATTCTGAATGAAACATGCTTCACCATTTAAAAGACACATGCCATGTACAAGAGTGCTGAGAGAGCTCATCCCAGGGCTTTAGAAAAATTAACAAAAGAAGATAATGAATTTCCCAGTACTAGAAATCCACTTCTTGGAAAGAAAGAAAAAAAACAACAACATTATCCTAATCCATAGAAACAGTTTGCTTCATCTCACTGTCTGTATTAGTGATTGGCAGATGCTGTGATGTTCAGAAATCCCACTGTATTTTTTGTACTATTAGCTATTATTATAAGTTGTATTTTTCCCCCTAGAGCTTTTAGTAGTCTGCAGGGAACCTTCGCCCTGGTTCCTTTGTTCGAGCCTATAATGATCTCCCAAAGGACTAAACCACTGCCTATTCCTTCACATCATACTTTTGGGATTTCATTTATTTAATTGATTTTTATATTTCTCTTGTTTCATTCAATGGGAATGAAACACGACTCCAGCTCTTCTTTCACATTCATTTCAACAATTTAAATAATCTGACCCACTGACACAAGGAAACCACAACAACCATTTTATTCTCAATCACAGCACATGTGAATTTCGCTCATGTTCGCCGGATGCACTTCATTTTATTGCGGTATCAATAGAGACAGACCTTGATTGCATGGTTTTGCATAAAGGGGAAGCTTTGGTCAAGGGCTTTTTTTTTTCTTTCTTTTTTTGAGGACATCTGCAGAAGGCCAACAACAAAGAGGCACGAGTGGAAACATCATAAGAAAATATTTTTATATACAAATTTACAACAGCCATGTTCTAGGACTACAACATCACATCGAATGGAGGAAAAGCAAAGCGCGCTGCCTCAGATGTGGAGAATTTTTCTCTTCAGAAAACGAGGTCACCTTGCAGACCTCTGGGCAACACTGGTTGGAAAATTACTTACGAAAACAAAATTGCAGACATATGTCAGAACTCTCTGGCCTTGAGATAAAAAAAGTCAATAGATGCTGTGTCATTGTTAGTGTAGATAGTTCCGGGCAATGCATTGTAGGGAGAGATTTCTCTCTTGCCGTCATATGCTTCGTTTCTCTTCTGAGCAAATCTGCAAAACAGCAGAGAGGGGATAAGAGACTTTTGTGAACACTGCATATTGCAAATCATTGTATAATGTTTATTTTTATATTTTTTGTTTGTTTATACTTGCATTGTGTTAAATATTCTAAAATAATCATTCACACTAAAATTCATATTCTGTCATCATTTACACCCTCATGTAATTCCAAACCCTTAAGACTTACCTTCTTCTTCGGAACACAAATGAAGATATTTTAAAAAAAAATCTAAGCCAGTTCTGTACTCTCTATTGACAGCTATGCAACTACCACTTTGACGTTTCAAAAAGTTCATAAAGAGATCGTAAAACCAATCCATGAATTGAGCAGTTTAGTACAAATTTTCTGAAGAGACCTGATTGCTTTATATAATGAACAGATCGAATTTAGGCTTTTACTCACATATAAACATTAAAGGGTTAGTTCAGCCAAAAATGAAAATTCTGTCATTTATTACTCACCCTCATGCCGTTCTACACCCGTAAGACCTTTGTTAATCTTCAGAATGCAAATTAAGATATTTTTGTTGAAATCCGATGGCTCAGTGAGGCCTCCATAGCCAGCAATGACATTTCCTCTCTCAAGATCCATTAATGTACTAAAAACATATTTAAATCAGTTCATGTGAGTACAGTGGTTCAATATTAATATTATAAAGTGACAAGAATATTTTTGGTGCACCAAAAAAACAAAATAACGACTTATTTAGTGATGGCCGATTTCAAAACACTGCTTCAGGAAGCTTCGGAGCATAATGAATCAGTGTATCGAATCATGATTCGGATCGCGTGTCAAACCGCCAAACTGCTGAAATCACGTGACTTTGGCGCTCTGATCCGCTGATTCGACACACTGATTCATAACGCTCCGAAGCTTCATGAAGCAGTGTTTTAAAATCGGCCATCACTAAATAAGTCGTTATTTTGTTTTTTTCTGGCGCACCAAAAATATTCTCGTCGCTTTATAATATTAATATTGAACCACTGTACTCACATGAACTGATTTAAATGTGTTTTTAGTACCTTTATGGATCTTGAGAGAGGAAATGTCATTGCTCCCTATGCAGGCCTCACGGAGCCATCGGATTTCAACAAAAATATCTTAATTTGCGTTTCGAAGATTAATGAAGGTCTTATGGGTGTTAAACGGCATGAGGGTGAGTAAATAATGACAGAATTTTAATTTTTGGGTGAACTAACCCTTTAATCAGCGAACATAAACAGAAGCTCAACTGTACTTGCTTGACGTGCGAAAACAAACCTCATTGGTTCTTGAGGAAGCTCAAACATACTGCAAAACACACAAGAATGAACCTCACTGGTTCTCGCATGTCAAGCTAACATGCTTGAGCTTCTGTTTACCACTGATGTGTGCGATGATGAATGTTTATATGTGAATAAAAGCATTCAATGTTTGAATGGACTCACTGATCTTAAAGAAATTAATACTTTTATTCAGCAATGACAAATAAAATTGAGACAGTGATTAAACAGTGAAGACATTTATAATGTTATGAAAGTTTTCAAATACATTATGTTCTTTTGAACTTTCTATTCATTAAAGCATCCTGAAAAAAAATTATCAGTTTCCACAAAAATATTAAGCAAGCACAACTGTTTTCAACATTGATAATAATAAGTATTGTTTCTTGAGCAGCAAATCAGCATATTAGAATGATTTCAGAAGGATCATGTGACATTGAACATGAGAAAAGAAGTAGGGTTAGGGTTAGATTTGTTTTTTAAAGGTCTTTTTTCTCAATGGGAAGGAAGATTTGTGTTCTTAAAGTTATAGTATAAATTTTCATTCCTTGTGATGTGACCCCATTCGTTTCTGATCTGTTAATATCTGTATTATCGGAAGCTTCCACAGAACACCACAAGAACCATAAACAACACCAAGAACATATGGAGACATATTAACTTATGCTGTTAAATGTCAGCATCTCCTATGAGTGGTGGAGGTGTATTGGAGCCAATCAGGTTGAGGAGAAACAGAGAGAGAGAGAGAGACCTTCTTGTTGCCTTCTGCAGGGCTTCAGTACCACTTACTATATCTAAACTTTGTCCTCTCTCTGCTTCATAGATTTACAATGAGTAGAAATAAGATTTTTAATAGATGTAATTTATCTAATTAAATGTTTTATTGGATATTTAATTAAAATTAAAATATTAAATTAAATACCTAATAAAAAAAAAATCACCTTTTTCCTTAATTGTTGCAAAAAATATTTCTACTTTAATCTATGGTCCCATTGTAAGATACAGATACTACATTAAAAATTCTTAGAATTTATATATGGATATCTGTTTCTCTAGAGAGTTTGTCCTCTTGAAGACAAAAGGCCATGTGCACCAGAGGGATTCATAGCCAGTGCTCAGGGCTTTTATGTGGTGCTGTAATACATAAGCCTTTGACTATGAAAAATGGTGTGCATGAAAGATTTGATAATATAGAAAAATTTGTGTCAAAAGACACTTAAAGTGCATTCCATCTATAATCATAAGGAGGTGCAAGGTTATAATACTGTATGTCTACAGGCAGATATGTGATGTATTTCAAGCCTTCCTACATTGTATGATAAGCTTTGTGTGAGGAACGCAATGAAATTTTAAGTTGGCTGAAAATCTTTTCCTCCACAGTAGATCTCAAATGTTATATTGACATACAACTGTAATAGAGGTGAATTCAAAGATGAGGGGGGACTGGATCCAAATACAGAAAAATGGTTTAACAACAGTAAATAAAGGAATACAAAACCACATGAGTACCAGAAGAACGAAAAAACACAAAGCAAAGAAGAACCGGAAGAGAGAACACCCAACTAATCGCAAAAGAAGTCAACAAAGACCTAACAAAGCACAAAGGAAAAACAAGGGCTTTTTATACAAGGAATAATATGGAAACAAGACACACCTGATATCCCACAATCCTGTCTGTTCATTAATTGAGCTACAAAAAAAAAAAAAAAAAAAATGGTGTCTGAAAGTTGTGGTTGGTGGGCAATTTGTAAAATGTATGTTTTTGACCAACTTTTTTCCAATTTTGATGTCATTTCTATCAAGAAATTACTATTGTAGTGAATAAATATTCGCTTAGTTGACACTATAGCTCTCTCTTTTTTTTGTAGATCATCAAAACTTTATGCTGCCTCAGAAGTCGTGAGGCACATTCATGCGCAAACACTGCCTGCTAAGCCATTGCCTGATAGGACAGTGAGGCAACAAGTCAGCCGCCTAAGCATTCGGACGCAGCCCATAAACAGACTGCAAGACTATGGACAGCAAATAGGAAACTAATGAACTGGAACTACAACATAAAAATCCAAAGCAAGACACAGAATGGGAAATATGTGACAACATTAGCTCTGAAAATATCCAAAGTTTGATGATGTGGAATAACACATGATCAGCAACTTTTAGTCTTTTCATCACAGTCTGAATTTCAGTCTGTTCATGACACAAACCTATTGAAATATAGTAGAAATGTAGCAGAAATGTATAAGGGGGTGGGCCTTCATAAGGGTGGACAAGCATAGAGTATGAAAATTGCATGCCAAATTATCAACAAAAAAATATAACAGCACAGTTTCAAGTTCAAAATTTCAAAACAGCAAATAACAAAATTTATAAACAACTATGACAAACACAATACAATGGCATTTACCATTTTCTACCAAGTATAAAGACAGTATAAACATTATATGAATTAACGTTTAGAAATTGTTAACTATAAACATTGAGAAAATGTTTGTACTTACCTTTACATGTCCTCCTGCAATGTTAGTCTGAGATGACAGGGCTTCTGATTATATGCGGAAATGATCATAATCAAGCCTCTTTGTCCATTTAGATTCAAAAGGAATCAATCAGATTAACTGCTAGACTTGGTTTGAGAGCTACATATGGCAATTTATCTGTTCAACAAAATACCTTACTCACCTGCTGAGTAATTAAAAAAATGCCATCTCTGCATCACCTTTACATCTTATCAAATCCCTTAGTTCCCATCATCTCCGAAAAGCCAAGCCAGTGTTGATTTTTGTTTTATTACGAGCTCTGTCACGTTATCTTTTTGCCAGCAGACTCTCCTCTGGGAAAGGGAAAACTAGGAAACCACCTGCAATTGACCATGGAAACTTGCATTTAATCATTCTTTTATCTAAAAAAAGTTATGGTGCAATACAATGTTTATTATAATTATTATTGTTTATTTAGAAAATGGAATATTCTGGAAAATGGCCAACTTTTGAGTGGGTGGGCCCATAGCTTTTATCACTTTCAGTAGCTACAGGGAAAAGAGCAGAGTTAACATTCCTCAAAACATCTTTCATGTTCCACAGAAGAAAGAAAGTCCTTAAGGTCTGGAATAACATTAAATTCAATCATAGGCCAAATTCTGAGGCATTAACATAATTTTTTTTAGTAATATAAAGCACACTTATCAACAATAGATCTAATCTGTTGGCTTTGAGTTTCAACAGGAATAAATTCACCCATATAAAAGCACCTTGACATAACCGCATATCTGAAAAGATTCAAATTTCACACATGGAATGGTTTATTCGCACCATTGGTCGCAATGTCAAATATGGGGGCATATCAAGAGAGCGTCTGAAATTCAAATTATCGGGTGCTGATCTGATCCACATGATATCTGCATGTCCTGGAGGGCTTGAGCAGGGAACAAACCGCTCACTGTCATATTGAGGTTACTGTTCAGAGAGGTGTCTCTCTCTGTGTGTGTGTGTGTCTTTGTTTGTGTTCCCCGTTTAACACAAACTGGGGATTGAACTGGGAATTGAAACCCCCTCAGCTTGCTAATGGGAAGCCACGTTGAAGTACCGTAGATTTATTTAATAAATACCATGGGTCCTATTAAAGAGTGAACCTTTAACCCCATCAAATCCCAATCTGAAAGAAAATTCAATTATTTAATTGTAACCAGCAGCTGTAATAATAATCACAGATGTCAATATTCATGATTTTACTCCCTTGAAAAAAGTGGTTTGTTACTTTTGTTAGTACTACTTCTTAAAAAGGGTAGCTTTATTAGTATAATTACTTCAAGCTCCCCAAATCTGTTGTTTATCTTCAATTCAATCAGAACTATATTTAGGCCTAAATTTAAGATGTATGCATTTGAATTGCATATAAAAATCATCTTGTGCATTCTTTTTGATTGAAGTTGATGCCAATGGAAATGAGTCATCTTTTTTTTCTTCTACTTTTACTCTCTCATTCACTGTACCCAACGAGTGGATCTCCATTAACTTGTCTAATTTAGCCAGTTATAAAACTAAGGCAAGTGCACTGCCCAGACCACCAGACATTTCTCTATCTGTCAAATTGACAAACTCATTCCAATGCACTGAAACATTCATAGTAAAAACAAGTGAGCATTGACTAAAAATTACTTAAGAGAAACATAGTCACGTCTTCTTTATTTTCTTAAAGGGGTGATATAATGGCATTTTTACAAGATGTAAAATAAGTCTCTGATGTCCCCAGAGTGTATGTGAAGTTTTAGTTCAAAATACCCCACAGATCATTTTTAAAGCATGTTAAATTTGTCACTTTTTGAGGGTGAGCAAAAACGCTCTGTTTTTTTTGTGTGTCCCTTTAAATGCAAATGAGCTGCTGCTCCTAAGCAGAGGGTGGAGTTTCAAGAGCTTGTGTTAGCACATAGTGTTAGCAGCGCCGATTACCTCACAAAGACTCACTGAAAATGTCAGAAACTGTTAAGACTTTTATGTTTAAACCGGAGTCGGACAATGATGGAGAGACTCAAGAAGAAGTGACAACATGTAGAATGCAACAGGACGTTTCTCAATGGTTAGTTGATGAATTTATGTAGCTGATGTGGGATATCTTAAAGTAATTGATTAGCATATTCTATGAATCGCTCCTGTGGGAACTGTTGTAAGATGCCTAAAGAGTCAGAGAATTATGCTGCACGAAGATAGAACAGGTATAGTTTAGTTTAATTACGGTTATAATTTGCCATATGTTGGCATCTTGCTTTTATGACATGCTATTGCATTTGTGTTATGTACTGTATTGCAATAACATGGCCTCACCCCTTTGTTGCGTGTTCTCAGGGGCGGGGTTTATGTAAATGTTAGGGTTAGTGATGTCACCAACCCGGGAAGAAGCTCGTTGTAGTCCCTACCAGTTGTTTGTTGTAGTCCTTAAACAGAGATTTCTTTAAAAGAAAATATCTCTCTTTGCATTAAACTTTGAGCATCGTAACTTTGCAGATGTTGTTTATGCTCAAACAGCAACATTACACACTAACTAAAGTTAAAAAACTGAAATCATAATGAACCACCCCTTTAAGTCAACAGAAATGGAGGAGGACTCTGACAAATACAGATAGCAAGTTACAAACACAAGTTCTGTCATGAAACTCTAGATGGCACAGGCTGATAGGTCCTTAATCTGCTTGCAGTCAATCATTCTCTATAGGGCACAGCTAATTGGTTCCTGCTGTATCAGTAGCCAGTGAGCTCGCTGCTCAACTTTCAAATACTGGTCAGCATTTTCTATAGCAGGCGCAGCGCGCTTTCAGAAACCCTCCACCTTCCCCAGCTCCACCTGTATAGATCTGCTACGGGTAATTCATGTTTGCTATATTGTACAGCAGCGTGTCGAGTAAGTTGTGTAAGTAACAGCAGCAGCACAGCAGATCTATTCCACCAAACATATCAACACTGTCATATCACCATTCCAAAAACTCAAAGGGTTGTCATGACATCACAGAATTACGTTTCTGACCAGTTATCATTGTTGTAGATTACATGAACAATATATAAATAACTTCATTTCAAGCTTTAAGTGTATATGAAAGAATGTGCTGAGCTCAAATATTTATTCCTGTTCCATAGGAGCAAAACAGCATGAGTTCAGTGCAAGAAGGGCATACATTGCAGGATTTCCAGAGTTATGCTTCATGAATTGAATTTATCGCCTGAAATTACTGAATTGAAATGACACAACCTTGTCACTCCATTCATCATCTCTTATCCTCACTGTCTCTATATTTTGTCTCTCTCTTACCCTCTTACTGCTACATCTGCTTGTCTTGCCACTTCACATATACAATCAAAATGTGGTTAAATGCAGGACTCTGGATACTAACACACAAGAATAGGTCCAATAGATTCGCTTAATGTTAGCGAGCAAAAACATGCTGCATCTCTGAATGAGGCAACTGCTGTAAATATTGTGTTCTGTATTGCATTTAAGCAATGGCAAATAAAACTAACAAAATTAAATATAATAGCATTTGTTTCTCCGTGAAAAAAAGTACCAATGAGCTCAGGAAAATCATTTCAACACATTAAAGTTAAATGCTGATTGTGAAACAAGATAAAATCTTTTTCAAATACATTATAAAACAGTCACTTTCTTAAACACAAACCACAACACTTATTCTTTGTAAGATGAATTATGTAGAATCATGGTGTTTGATACCCGAGTCTTCACACAGCTCTTAAACATACAATAACAGTTCATTACATTCAAAAGTTTGGGGTTGGTTTTTGAAAGAAGTCGCTTATGCTCACCAAGACTGCAATTATCTGATTAAAAATACACTAAAAACATAAATATTGTGAATTTTTTTAGCAGCCAGTTCAACAGAATAAATACTGTAGTTTTAATAGACATCTTATTGATTGTTTGCAATGTCTGAAATTAATGAAGTGTAAAGATTTGGTTCAGTGCTTCTGATACAGTTATCGGTCAGTGTACACATACTCCTGTGTGCAGTTGTCTGATGGGTAAATTATCAAGAGTAGCTTTCCATGTTTATTTTGCTTCATATAATATTATATGAATAATGCAAAACTATGATATTAAATTATGCATGCTAAAAACCTGTATTGCAAGAGAGAGGCATGTATTTAGCCAACATATAGTCTAAAGCATGTTTAATAATTACAGTAATCACAGATAAACCTCACACAAACAGCGCTTATATCGTGACAGTGAAGTCCACAATAGTACAGCCCTGTGATTTCAGGTTCAGCAGTCAATATGATATATTGATTGCTCTGCCTTTCTAATGCCATTGCAGTTTTATTGCTTCTCACACAGGAAAATTATTCCCCTTCAGAAAGGCAAATGAAAAATCCTGACACAGAAGATGAAAAGACTCATGCCGTCTGACTGAGTTTGCAGAGTGAGTTATGGTCAAATGAGATAAGAGTGATCGTATTGACTGCCCTGGTGCTAATATAAACTCGGCCTATAATAAAATGTGAATTGAACCCGACTTCTCAACACTTTATGGGTCCCAACACACTTCATGGGATTATGACTGCAGTTAGAAGTATCGGAAAGAACCTGAGATAAAGCAGGAAGTTTTACGGACAGTTAACTTAAAAGGGCTGATTGTACCTGCAGTGTTTCAACTGAAAACAACACTAATTGAATTTCATTGAGCTTCCTTTGGCTTTTCTGAACTGAAGTGGAACCTCAAAAGTGACCGATTTGGAACGCTGTACACAGTGCATCGTGCAAATTTCATTCCACACACAAAATGCAATAGTGCGACATCCTATAAAAATGCACACAGCCCACACAAATATCACAATAAATAGTCATATTTTACAGCCTGGAATCATAAATCACAACATGTTTGCTCGTTTGGCCAGAGGAGAACTGGCCCCCTGACTGAGCCAAGTTTTTTTTTCTCCATTTCTGTCAGTTGATGGAGTTTGGGTTTCTTGCCACTGTCGGCTCTGGCTTGCTTAGTTGGGATTTAAAAGACACTTAATATTCAGTTATATTATTGATTAGACTGCACTGACACTATTGGATGAGAACAAAACTTTAAGTGAATTGAGTTTTAATGATGATATTGTTTTCTACAGAGCTGCTTTATAGCTAATTGACGAAATTTGCAACACTGTTATTGAACTAAACTGAATCAAACCGACTTCAACTGAATATTGACACTTTGATTGTCTTCTGTAGAGCTGCTTATAGCTGAATTGAACACATTTCATAATTGAACTTTACACAGTTATTGAACTGAACTGAACTGAATCAAACCTGAACCGACTTCAGCTGAATGACACTTTGTCTTCTGTAAAGCTGCTTTAGACATTCACATTTGAATTTGTGTCATGTTTGATTAAGTTTGCATCAATGATCATTTTCTTCCTGTTTATTACTATGAAGCTGATTTGAAACATCTGTATTGTATAAAGTGCTATAGAAATAAAGGTGACTTTACTTGAATTGAACAATTTCTTATAGTTTATGGTATTAAATGAATTATATTTGCAGTCAAATTCCCACAATTTGTCTGCCATCCTTCACCTTATTTTAGGCAAAAGTTGAAATGCATTAAATGCTGTCAAATTAAAGGATTAGTTCACTTCAGAATTAAAATTTCCTGAAAATTTACTCATCCAAGTCATGCGATGCGCCATGCATTACATAATCACGTTGGAAAAGTCACATGTGATGTAGGCAGAAGTACTGATCCAGTGTCTATAAAGCGAACGTGCAAACACTAAGTCAAATGGCCTGATGAGCATTTGTGGTTAAAAAATGTATATAATTTTTTTTTTTTTTTTTTTTTAGAAAATGACCAATTGTTTTGCTAGATAAGACCCTTATTCCTCGTCTGGGATCGAGTAGAACCCTTTGAAGCTGCACTGAAACTGCAATTTGGACCTTCAATCCGTTGAACCCCAGTGAAGTCCACTATATGGAGAAAAATCCTGGAATGTTTTCCTCAAAAATCTTAATTTCTTTTCAACTGAAGAAAGAAAGACATAACCATCTTGGATGACATGGGGGTGAGTAAATTATCAGGAAATTTTAATTTGGAAGTAAACTAATCCTTTAAGTAGCTCACTATTTTTTAATTCAGGGCCAGTGTGAGTAGTTCCTCAAAGACATTTATTATTATGAGCATTTGGACCTTTTTTTTTAATTTATGAAAGACATTACACCACTTCATTTCAGATTGCATGGCATTTAACCTCATCATACGCAGCAATGTCAAAAACGTCACAAATCACAGTAGGAGCTGCTTCCCTGATGCCGTGATCACAATCAATGTGTGAACTGAGGCGAAACAGCCAGGGCGCTTAATAGTAATGCAGTGTTATGTAGTTGTTGTCTTTTTACTTATTAAAACTTAATTTCAGCTGAGGGAGGCATATTGAAAAAAATCTCTATATCACGGGTCTTATGACTAAAAGCATTTGATTATAAAATAAAAGTAGCAAACAAATCAAATGGAAACAAACTGGGCTGAAGGAAATGACTCTCCATAAGGAGATTCCTAAATGGAATTAAATGATCTAATAATGTAGTTAGTTTAGTTTTTAATGTACTGTGCAAAGCAGTAACACTGATTCTTCCCAGTATTACAATAATAAAGTGAGAGTGAAAAAAAATGAAAGTGACATGTGAAGGCCAAGTATGGTCACCCATACTCGGAATTTGTCCTCTGCATTTAACCCATCCAAGTAGATTAGGAGTAGTGAACAAACACACTGCAAACTGTGGACACACACACCCGGAGCAGTGGGCAGCCATTTTGATGTGACACCCAGGAAGAGATTGGGGGTTAGGTGCCTTGCTCAAAGGTTGGAATTGAGAATCGAACCAGCAAACTTCAAGTTACCAGTCTGACTCTCTAACCATTAGGCCACGACTAAGATAAGAACCTCCATCTTTAAATACGTTCTCACATGAGATCGACCAATAGCAAACCACAACCATTCAATCAATTCCTAGTGGACAAAACACTTGGATATACGTCACAATAAGAAAGAAAAGACTATAAAGCAAGTGGTGAAGAGGCTGGTTAGTATACCTCCATTAGCTCCTGCTGGTACAATAGATCTTCCAGGTCATTTTATTCATTATGTAGTATCCCTGGACAAAGGTTTCAAGTTAAAAAATAAAAAAAATACTATAGATACCTATAGAAATGTTCTTCTTTCGGAAGCTCCTCTGTGTGATCACCCCAATGTCCATTTGACACACTTCAGGAACCTCCATATGAAAACCGTGGGGAATCTGAGGACATCAGAGAACAATGCATATGAAAGATAGAAAACAAGTTGGTTTGAAATGGAATAGACATTTTCATTCCTATTGATAAAGTGTTGCTTCCCAAGTGCTTCACCGTGATCTAATACAGTACAATTCATACAGATCACAGAGAGGTCGGCACTCCCAATAAAAGTCCAATTTCCTTGCCAAATCAAGTCAAGTCACCTTTATTTATATAGCGCATTTTACAATGCAGATTGTGTCAAAGCAGCTTTACAGTGATAACTGGTATATAATTTTTGGCTGCAATAATTTTTGTCAAAAATTATTCTTTGCAATGGTATTAACTCTCCATGCATTTCTTCTATTCTTTTTCAATGTTATTTTAGTATTGTCACATTTAGTTTTGGGTTTTGTTTCATGTTCATGTCTTTTATTTTGAAGTTTAGCTTTTTTGTCACGTGACTGACTTGCCCTCATGTGATCATAGGCTTGTCTGCGCATGCATCGGCGCTGCGCAGACCGATCGGCGTATGACATCAAAGTACCGCGAGAGCGATTCAAAAGCATAAGGAGTCGTATGCTCTCCATACGCTCTCACGGTACTCTGATGTCATATGCCGATTGGTCTGCGCAGCGCCGATGCATCTCGAACAGGCCTAATGTCTTGTGCTTCCCTAGTCTCATCATGTGTAATGTTCTGATTGGTTCCCTTATTTCATGTGTCACATTCTCATTGGTTGATTGTGTTCATTGCTTTCAGGTCTGTCTTATGTCATTAGTCCTTAGTCCTTATAGCCTTCATGTTACCATTAGGCTTATTCGAGATGAACTACACTAGCCTGCCACCAGTTGGTGAGCTCTGCCGGTTGCAGGTGGGGGGGGGAGTACAGAGACGGCTGTCAGGTCGGACATTTCGTGCTTTCTGTAGTGTGCTGAACCATCATCATTCATGGGAGACGAAGCGATTTTTGCATTGATTGTAGCCAAAGAAGTGAATGCAATTGAAATTCCCATGTTTTGAATATCAGATATTCAATATCAAGATTGGTTAAATACAGGAACTAAACAGGCAACACATCATCTTTGTCATCACAGATTCTGACAAATGAGAATAAAGTGTGTCGTCATCAAGGCTTTCGCAGCCGATTTTGAGCAACTGCAGCACCTGACTGCAGGGTTTTGCTCTCACGGTACTTTGATGCCACATGTGATCGTAAAGCGGCTGCAGCGCCGATCAAAGTCGGACAAATTTTCTAACCAGAATGTATTGCTTCTGTCAGGCGGCAGCCGATCTTTGTGCCGCCCGCTTCCTGATCTTCACCTTTTGATGAATCATGAATTCAGCTCAAGTTTATGTTCATGTTATGTTCTTAGTCAAGCCAGTCTAGTCATCGTCTTGTTTTGTTTTTATGTAATTAAGTCCACTAAAGACGAGTAGTCCGAACCCAAGTGCAGTTTATTAAACAAAATACAGATAAACAAAACAAGACTCGAAAGCAATGAACACAATCAACCAATGAGAACATGACACGTGAAACAAGGGAACCAATCAGAACATTACACATGAGACTAGGGAATCACAAGACATGATCAAATGAGGGCAAGGAAGTCACATGACAAGAAACCAGGAACAAAACTTCAAAATAAAAGACATGAAACATGAACATGAAACAAAACCCAAAACTAAACGTTACAAGTATCATGTAACAATAACAACACTGTTCTTTTTTTCTGAGAGTTGAAAACTTGTACATTGCTCCCTGAAGAAAATAAATGTGTCCACTCTCTTGTCTGAAGAAAATAAATGTGTCCACTCAACTGGAAAACACTACAGTGAACAAAATGTTGAGTCAGCTGGGAAAATGGGAAATCCAAAGGGGAACTGATATAATTTTTTTTTTTTTTTTAATAGACAAAGTGTGTGCGTGTGTGTGTAACAATACCAAAGTGTAATTTGGAAAATCACTCAGGCCAAGCATATGGAGGCTGATCCTCACTTGGATTTGAGTCAATTGCTTCTGCAGAAGGTGCTGTTTGGCAACATCCCATCCCTCTGTGGCGTGAATCCCTGTGATGTACAGCTGCACTGAAGAGTTCATCAAAAGGTGATGTTCTTTAGTAGAGACATCTGACATTTCTCATAAAAAATCAAGATTTTCAACCAGGTATTGCGGCCAATGGTTCTTTCACAAGTTGGCCTTCCTCCACCAACCTAATCACATCATTTGTCTAGTTCTCGACGTGTGTTCCTATGATATGTAGAGAACTCTGGGTGTCTAGACTGTGCAGATGCCTCATTCATTCATTCAAGTTACACTATCTGCACCAGCCAATCACATCACTCTTATTCACAACTTTGTTTAAACACCATCAGCATGTTCTTACTACGCAAAGTTTGCATTACAAGTCAGTTCTTAATGTAAGTTACAGCTAGTAGGTTGTAACTCTATAAACTGAGTCATTGCTTAAAGGGTTAGTTCACCCAAAAATTTAAATTCTGTCATTAATTACTCACCCTCATGTCGCTCCACACCTGTAAGACCTTCGTTCATCTTCGGGAACACAAATTAAGATATTTTTGATAAAATCCGATGGTTCAGTGAGGCCTCCATTGCCAGCAAGATAATTAACACTTTCAGATGCATAGAAAGCTACTAAAGACATATTCAAAACAGTTCATGTGACTACAGTGGTTCAACCTTAGTGTTATGAAGTGACGAGAATACTTTTTGTGCGCCAAAAAAACAAAATGACAATATCTAGTGATGGGCAATTTCAAAACACTGCTTCATGAAGCTTCAAATTTTTTGTTCTGAATCAGCGGTTTGGAACGTGTATCAAACTGCCAAAGTCACGTGATTTCATTAAATGATGCTTTGTTACGTCAGAAGTGTTTCGAAAATTCAATGGTTCACCACTGGGGGTGACTTTGGCAGTTTGATACACTTTATGTCAGTTTTTTTTTTTTTTTTTTTTTTTTTTTTTTGTAATCTGTTAATGTGTCAAACCAAACCTGGATGTTAAAATTAACAAATAAAACTGATATCACCGCTTACTTTCTCAATACATGTTCCTGGTCTAATTGCTAATGCTTTCTTGATTATTCCAAAGTAAAATAATGTTTGTTCATAATCGTTCATCAAAACATTATGACTTGCTCCACCTCTGAAATTACTTTTATTTTTGGTAAACATCATCAAGCCACTTGTCATACACTCTAAAAAATCAAGGTTTCAAAAGAGGTTTTTTTTTTTTTTCCATTTTTGTTTCCCCAAAGAATCGTTTTACTGAAACATTCTTATAAGAACCACTTTTTCTTATTTTGAAGAACGTTTTAAAAATCTAAAGAACTTTTTTCCAATCCACCTACGCCCCATGACGCTTTGCGCGAATTATGGGTGTAACTTCCGTTAAGCTGTAAACAGTCAGTGAAAGGCTCGCTCTATGAATGCAATAATATGTTTGTTTGTTTATTTAAACTAGGTACAATGAGATGACATCATTCTACTCACCCTTCAACCAACGAACATTAAAAGGACATTTAAAAGTGTAAAAGCATCAACAAGATTCTTTCCACAGCAATAGCGGACTGGTTAAATATAACTATAGTGATATATATCTGTATTATATAATATACGTTGCCTTAATAAAAAATGTTAATGAACTTCAGCATTGCCTGATACTATTTCAAAGTGATTTCCATCATTTTTACAGATAATAAATTGTATTTACATGTGAAAAAAAAAACTGGAAAGAGACGTGAGGCTTTGAAGAGAAAAATTCTTATTATAACATGTTACGTTAAAATACCAAACGTTACGTTATTCTCATGATGTCTGAAAATAAAACATGAAAAAAAAAAACTCATTCAGTCAAACTGACGGATAAGCTTTATTTGTAGGGCAACCTTATGATTTGAAACGATTCGTTTCAGTCTTTTTAAATGGAAGTTCCCCAAACCGGAGGTGCAAGCCATAATTCGAAACGCAGTAGGCTAGTCAGGAATAAGGTGGATACAAAGTACCTTTTAAGCATTTAAAAGGTTCCATGGATGTGAAAGGTTCTTCATGGAACCATAGATGACAATAAAGAACCTTTATCTTTAAGAGTGTAGAGACAATTTTCAAGATCCAATCAATTCCTGAAGTATAAAACAAGTAACTAAAGCCATTTTTGGTAACACTTTCTAAGAAGACCATGCTTATAATGAATTATAGCACCATTTATACTTATTTATAAGTAAGTATTACTATTTTATAAACATATTTATAAACACTCATTAAGATCTATACTGCATTATAATAACAGTTATAGTTACACTTATATTATTTTTATAATTACTTAGAAGTCATGCATTTCTTTTTTTAATGTGCATGTTCATTATTCATTATATAGTGATTTATTAATTAGTAATAATAATTACTACTAATAATAATAATAATTAATAATATTAAGTATTAATTAGTCAGTTGTATGGTTCCATGTATTTATAAAGATGCAACCTGCCTTGCTATAATGTTATGTTATAGTTACAATGACTTTTTAGGAATTCAGATTTATTTCTGTAAATAATTGAATATAGTGTTATTAATAGCCGTGTTCTGTTCTTATAAATACTTATTATGAGTAATAATACAGTTACTAATCTCTAGAAATGCGTCATTGATGGCTTTAAGTAAAGTGAAAACACAGGATGCAATTTTCCTAGAAAATGTTAAGAAATAATGAAGATGTGCTCATTATACATTTTAAGTTGTTTACTTTTAAGTGTAACTAATGAACAATAATTTCTGTAATAAAATAATGAAAAAAAAAAACAGAAATAAATACAATCAGCTGAAAATAAATCATTTTTTAAATTTACATACTAGCAAAACACTGCAACAATATATTTTTTAAAGTATAATTCCAAACTGCTATAAGCAATACCATATGGCTGAGGAGATATAGATTTTAACAAACCAAAATTACCATTCATGACCTCTAATGCAAACATAAGCTGACAATTATTAATAACTAATTGGTACAGCAAACAAGTGTCTCTGGATCATTTATAAATCAGTGTATAATGGATTGTGAGCATACACACTGAAAAAGCAAATGCATGGCTTATAAGTAATTATGAAAATAATATAAATGTAACTATAACTGTTCTTATAATGCAGTATAGGTCTTAATGAGTCTTTATAAATATATTTATAGAATAGTAATACTTACTTATAAATAAGTATAAATGGGGCTATAATTCATTATAAGCATGGTCTTCATAGAAATTGTTACCCCATTTTTATCACTCAGCAAGGCAAGACTAGGAAAGTTGCAAATCATCTGCGGCTAAAATCATAATCAGTTCTCCTAAAATCAAACCCCATGTTGGGAAAGCCTGCTGCAGAGCGCCATCCTTTCCTAGCTGTAAACATTTCCAGATCCATTTTCTAATTTTCATTATTGATAGAAGGAGTGTAATATTTTTAATTCTACCCCCATTTTAGTGTATTAGCGCCTCCAAGCACAGCAGCTCATTAATCAGCATGTGCAGATGCTCCTAGCAGCCTGCAGTACTACTGTTCTTACAGGGCCAAGTCAATGGATCTCTCTGTAGGAGGCAGAGAGAGACCGAGTGTGAGTTGTGAGGGCTCACTGTGAGAGAGAAGAGAAGGGGCATTGAAAATGAACTGGAGTGAGGAGCTAGCAGAATGATAAGAGGGCAAGGGGCTTCACATCGCCAAAGGAGACCAAGAGGGAACTCAGCTGGCCTGCACAGAAAGCTGAACTGACACTCCAACACAGTTCAGCTCAGGGCAGAGAGAGAGAGACAGAGAGGGAAAGAAGACGGAGAGAGAGAAAGGGTGATCCCTGTGCTTGATGCCATCTGGCCTCTCTCACTGATCCAGAACGTGATACTGACAGCTGGAGGAGAAATGAAAAAGAAACAAGGGATGAGCAGAAAGGTGAAGAGAGAAGAGAATCAAAAAGCATTTAAATTTCGGCAGAAGTTTAAGCTCATTTTCTTCAGATGGTTCAGGACACAAGGAATGTCCTCCTTTTGGCCAGTGTACGGACAAGAGAAAAGGAAGGGTTTACTTTAAAGGTGAAGTGTGTCATTTTTACAGTGTGAAAGTGCATAAAATTTACATCCAGGAACTATTTGACAGATGCAGCCTGATTAAAAAAGTTGCTTATTTTTAATGGATATACACTGGCAGTCATATGTTTGTATTAATTTTTTGTAAATTTTTGTCTCTTATGCTCACTAAGGCTGTATTTATTTGATCGAAAATACTGTAAAACAGTAATGCTGTAAAACATAATTACAATTTAAAAGAACTGTTCTTTATTAAAATATATTTAAAAATGTCATTTATTCCTGTGATGGCAAAGCTGATTACAATATTACTGTATTTTTCAATAAATAAATTCAGCCTTGGTGAACAGAAAAGACTTCTTTCAAAGACATTAACAAATCATACTTATTCCAAATCTTTTGACCGTCAGCGTCAATGTGTCACCTTTTATTTAAAATAATAGAGTCTGTCTGGTAACGTGAGTGCACACACCTGCACATCTGCAGAATAGTAATTTTCAGTCAATTTTCTGTCTGAATGCCACAAACAGAGAAGAAATAAGGAGAGTATCTCACAACTGAACTGAAAAACTATTTTGGAAAAAGGGCCAATTATCATTGGTGGCCTTTTGAGCCAAATAAATTACTTACCACACCTGAGGTGGTTGGAGTCGCATTTTATGATAGATTTTAAACACATTTGACGTGTAACCTTTAATAATGCTGTTGTGTATTCTGTATTAGTTCATGCTAATTGGATTTTTGGCATTTGTAGCAGCTAAATGGTTCACTTACAGAGACCTCAGCAAGCATTCTCACGGTGATGTTAATTTAATAGTTTCTGCCTGCTGAAATTCACCTCATGAACCGCCATTGTGTCATGTTGAGCCTGCAATCCTTGGTCCTCTGCTTCCGAACCTCACTCCCACTCATTTAAAAAGACATATCATCAGCTAAGATACAGTAGTGCAAATAGTCTTTTTAATTTAAAGAGTCAGTGAGGGGGTTTATTTTACCACTGTTTTGGCCTAACATAGTAAACTGAAAAAATGCAACATAGGCTCACTGGAAAAACGAGCCTTTAACTAGCCTACTTTTTTTTTTTTTTTCAAAACTCGAAAAACGTACCTATACATACAATTCACTGCAGTTACCAGCTGAAATGAACACTATAGTGGCACTAAAACACGGTGGTGGAAAGAGTACTAAAAAAAAGTACTTAAGTAAAAGTATTGCTACTTAAGAAATAATTTTCTTGAGTGCAAGTAGAAATACTGAAAAATAATATTACTCACGTAAGAGTAAATAAGAAGTTTGCTGAAAAACTACTCAAATTACTACATTACAAAGTACTTTAGTTTCATTCATACTAGAATCCAGAGGGCGCCCTTGCGCAGAAAGTCCACAGGTGAGATTCAAAGAAGTATTAAACAGGAAATCCCTTATATGGACATCAGATATCGCTACAGCTGAATATTATGCATATGTATATATAGGTTATATATTGATTTTGGAGCAAATCATGATATTAATCTCAAATTGCCGTGTTTGACGCTATGCTAAGCAAACATACTAACTATTCCTGTTGGCAAGTGCGATTGTTTTATTACTAATTTTGTAATGTAAGTCCACGTAAGATCATTTGAATGTTTTTAAGAGGGGCAAAGGCAAAGAAGTGTAAGTGAGAGGTCCAATCCAAGAAATGAGGGATTAAAACAGTATGAATAGAAAAGTGCCAGTAAAAAATAAAGTGGGGTATGGGTTATGGGTTAAACAAAATGCTGTTTTTTTCCCGTTCTACTGAAAATGTGCCAGAGCCCAATGTTGCTATAGTAACGAACTACAATTTTATATGCATCTGATTGACAGATAAATCATGTGATCTTATTTCACTGTTGTTGCTAATATTGAGGTTATTTCAGCTTTGTACAAAGTTTGCTTCATATTTAGTTTAACTGTATTGTTGAAGAGGGCAAGCCTTACCATTCAACTGAACTGTGAGCATGCATTT
This sequence comes from Hypophthalmichthys molitrix, assembly GCA_037950675.1. Classification (NCBI taxonomy): domain Eukaryota; kingdom Metazoa; phylum Chordata; class Actinopteri; order Cypriniformes; family Xenocyprididae; genus Hypophthalmichthys; species Hypophthalmichthys molitrix. The sequence goes on along the minus strand of CM075496.1, from coordinate 5,785,435 downwards.
TTGACTCTTTCATTGTTCTTGCTCCATCCATGCAATAACTGCATCCTTTCCTTGTATGAGCCGAGTTTTCTATTTATTTCAACTGCTTAGTGCTCTGGTAATATCAATGGTATGACCCATTTCAGGAGCTACCAAAATTACAATTTAAAATCAGAATATGCTCATAGCTCATTTGCATTTACTAAAATATTTAAACGTTAGCGATACTGATTCAAAATTCAAGCGCCAGTGATTGAACATCAAAACGCGGTCCTGCCCCTAGCTGAACTGCAAGTTTTGATTGGTTTTGCACCCGAGTCAGACCTGTCTGTTATTGGCTGAAGTGCAGGGCTCCACTGCAGTAGTTTGAAAAGTGTCAAATCGGTTAGCTATCAAGATAGGGGGGTGATCATTTTGGGTCGGGGCGTTTGTTTTGGTGATTTCAAATATCAACAGTGTTTCTCAAGAATCTCTTACTGCACTTTTAATCCGTTTCAGAAAAAATAACATGCTATTAAAGGACAGAATAGGGCCCCTTTAATACCTTAGCATCTGTCTGTTGTTGTTTAGTTCAATTAAGAGACTCACAAAATCTACTTTGCCAAATCAAACATCCCCTCCGGTCTTAGTTTTTAAATCTAAAGACTAATTAAGATACTAAATATCAGGGGTCTGATTATACATCAGGTACACCAAGAGTGCTTGGGGCAGCGTCTTCATGATGCAATTCAGCTCTGACAGCATCAAAGCGTATAGCACTCCTTATTTCTGAACCGCTCATCAGTGAAAGCAGCTCAATGGTAAATACTTGTGATTGCCAATTGTAGTCATTCAGGAATGATATGGAATCGTTTACACTATAGTTCTCAAAAGAAGATGCGAAAGACAAGCTGTATGAAGCAGCTATTATGAATGAAAGCCACTTATTGTTGCAAAACATATTGCATAGGAAGATGAATGCATGTACACACAAAAGAAAAGAATGGCTCAGAATAGAGCGCAAAGCGTTTGAACTCATTTTTACATTGTTGGTTCTGGATCTATTTTCCTGTTCCTTTTCACAAAGAACTTCAGAAAATACTACAATAAAACATCTGAATCCATGAAGGAAACCAAACAGCTCCACAATGAAGTGCACAACTATTGACTGTGTGTCACTGATACAATAGTACAAAAGTCTAAAATACCATAATGTATATATACAGGGGTTGGACAATGAAACTGAAACACCTGGTTTTAGACAATAATTTATTATTCTGATGTAGGGCCTTCTTTTTTCAGCAAATAAAACATCAGTTTGTCTTGGGAAGGACAGATACAAGTCCTGCACAGTGGCCAGAGGGATTTTGAGCCATTCTTCTTCCAGAACAGTGTTCAGGTCACCATGTGATGCTGGTGGAGGAAAACATTATGACTTGCTCTTCCAAAATACCGCAATGTGGCTCAAAAATATGTAGATCACATGATTCATACGTGTCCATCAAGCATAGCAGGGAATGCCATGATATTGCAGCCCAAACCATCACTGGTCCACAGCCGTGCTTTACTCTGGGCAGCAACAGTTCAGGTGTTGAGCTTCTTTGGGGTTTCTCCACACTGTAACTCCCACGGATGTGGGAAAGACAGTGAAGGTGGACTCATCAGAGAACAACCACAGCCCAAGATTTGCTCCATTGGCATCAATGAAACCAACATTTGGCATTGGCACAAGTGACCAAAGGTTTGGCTATAGCATCCCGACAAAATGAAAAAGGAGAGTCAAGGTGCACATTTAATTCTGCATTGAGCTGGGCAGCTGTGGTTTTATTTATTTATTTATTTTTGGATACAATCCAGGGATGCTATAGGAGAGTCAAGGTGGAGAGTCGAGGTGCACATTTAATTCTGCAGTGAGTTGGCCAGCTGTGGTTTTATTTATTTATTTATTTTTGGATACAATCCAGGTAAATACCTGGACATTCCTTTTTAGCTTCCTCCTTTGTCCAACATTACCCTGGTTACTATGGTTCTCGATACACCACAAGATGGTGGTCACAGATGCAGCAGGCGAGACACGCACCATCAATTTGTCCTTTTGAACTCTGATATGTCTCCCATTATGTTGTGTGGACTGCAATATTTTATAAACAGCTGTGCTATTGCTCTACTAATTCAACCTTCAGACTCTGCTCTTACTGTTGGATTGTAAAATCAGTATATTTTGGCCAGCAGTCTTTGCATATATAGGTGTGAAACCTCTAACATTATATTGGCCAGTGTTTTTTGTGTGTGTGTGTGTGTGTGTGTGTGTGTGTGTTTGTATACAGATGACAACGTTGTTAAAACAATGCACATTCACAAGGATCAGCAAAAACTATTAAAAACACTGTATTCTGCTGCCAGGCCAGTAGTTGGCGATGTCACTTTGTAAAGCAGGGGTTTCCAACCCTGGTCCTGGAGGGCTACCACCCTGCAGATTTCAGCTCCAACCCGAATCAAACACACCTGAACCAGCTAATCATAGTGTTCAGGGCTGTTTGATAATTATCTTCAGGATGGTAGCCCTCCAGGACCAGGGTTGGACACCCCTGTTGTAAAGAAACGCCTACACAACATGTATTACAACATGTAATACACATGCACATGATGTGACTATTTTCACAAATTTGCATTTTTATGGTTTACACAGAAACTATAATGGTATTGTTTTAAAAAAAACTTTGAAACCCATTTTCAAAAGTTTGCATGTTCAGGCCCCCAAAATGCATTGTTAATGAAAGTTATGTTAATCAATGGCCAAAAAGCATACATTTTTTTCCATTTTTAGTTGAAAACAGTGTCGTGTAAACAGCCCCTTAGTTTCATTGTCCAACCCCTGTATATATATGCACACACAAACACAATCACACATGATCTCAGAGCTCATGGTATGTTTTGAAAGGTTTATACATTATCACTTTATGGAGAAAATTAATGAGATTTTTCCTTCCAGAACTCTAACTTAAGTTTCAGACTGATTATTTAATCAAAACATTCATAAAGAATGCAGAGGTATTCTGTAAATTAAGGACTCTGTAAAGGCCAGACTTGGATTACTAAACGGACGTATTCTCTGTGCAATCTGAAAGTTTACTTTTTCTTGACTGAAACAATATTTGATTGAGGTGTTGAGCCTTTATTCCAGTGCTTGAGGCAAACGCTTTGAGTCCAAAGCAGATCAGAAGTTCCTTTTCTACAGGATTCACAAAAAAGGCCTTTTTGTGGTGGGCCATGGGGGTGTTGGAGGGTCACAAAGAGAGAGGAGCATTTCTCACGCTGTGCCACAAATACCTTGGAGATGGTTAAAGATGATAGCATCAATCACCACCACCCCTGGACACCCAAAAGGTGCTCCAAGAAAATGCTGTCCTTTTACATTGATTTGAGAGAAGTGTCTTTAAACCAACCCATATTCTTATCACCACAAGAGGGTTTATAAAACTGGTCACAGATCAAATCACAGCAGCCTATATCTGCAAAAAAAGGTTGCATAGGGACGGACGGAAAGTTCACAGTAGAAACAATCTTTCAACTAGAATGCCAATGCAATATGCTTTTTAAGAGCAGTTTGATTGATTCTCATACTCAGTTTTATTTTTCAACTGTGTTCTTATTGTATTGTATCTGTCAGAAGTTGAACATTCTTTTAACTATGTGGAGACATGGATGGATGAATGAATGTTCTGTTTGGTAATTGTACGGAGCATCTGCAAGAAGTTGAATGACACAAATTAAAACAAGTAACAATAAATTAAACAGCCCTGACCCGTCGAGGCATGGGCTCCACTAGACCCCTGAAGGTGTGCTGTGGTATCTGGCACCAAGATGTTGGCAGCAGATCCTTTAAGTCCTGTAAGTTGTGAGGTGGGGCCTACATGGATCGGACTTGTTTGTTCAGCACATCCCACAGATGCTCGATTGGATTGAGGCCAAGTCAACACCTCAAACTCACTGTTGTGCTCCTCAAACCATTCCTGAACCATTTTTGCTTTATGGCAGGGTGCATTATCCTGTTGAAAGAGGCCACAGCCACCAGGGAATACTGTTTCCATGTAGTACGTGTCAAAGTAACATCCACATGGATGGCAGGACCCAAGGTTTCCCAGCAGAACATTGGCCAAAGCATCACACTGCCTCCGCTGGCTTGCCTTCTTCCCATAGTGCATCCTGGTGCTTTGTATTCCCCAGGTAAGCAACGCACACCCATATGCAACAAACTGTGATGCACTGTGTATTCTGACATCTTTCTATCAGAACCAGCATTAACTTCTTGAGCAATTTGAGCTACAGTAGCTCGTCTGTTGGATCGAAACACACAGGCCAGCCTTCGCTCCCCACGTGCATCAATGAGCCTTGGCCGCCCATGACCCTGACCCTTACTATTTTATTATTTTGTATTTTTGTGTTGAAATATGACCTAGACATGTTTTGTGAGATTTGTCTGCAAAGCACCTTTGCAGAATCCATAATAAGCACACTCAAAAAACTTCAAAGGAACGTCGCACCGCATTGGATCACCATTCTATGCCTGCTGGGGTAAAATTAGCTTAGTACTTGTGTTGGGAGTCAAATAATTGTTGCGTGCGTGTGGAAATGATCTTTTTATTCACGCCTTTTTTTTTTTATGGAATAGCTCTGAGAGGGGCGACAGTGACTGGAACTGCGACCTCCAGCTGTTTCAATTTACTGCTGTTTTAATTATCTTCTAATTTCTTGTTGAACGTAAACATGCAGAACTAATAGAACTTATTGGTGCATATAGTCCTCCTGATATTCATGATGACAATTTTGTCAAGGAAGTAAACACAACAAGTGGCACAACGTCTAGGCAGTTGAATATGCCAGTGGTTTGTCTCAAAAACATGCACACAAGGAATATCAAAGCACTGTGTACAAAAAAATGTCAAAATACATACTGAAATTACAACAGAGGTCCGCAGAAGAGCATCTCTGAATGCACAACACATCGAACTTTGAAGCAGATGGGCTACAGCAGCAGAAGACACAACGGTGCCACTCCTGTCAGCTAAGAACAGCAAACTGAGGCTACAATTCACACGGGCTTACATGAGGTCAGAATTTGGCTTAAACATTATGAAAGCATGGAAACATCCTGCCTTGTGTCAATGGTTCAGGCTGCTAGAGGTGTAATGGTGTGGGGTTTTTTTATTGGCACCAATTAGTACCAATTAACCGTGTTTCCACTGTCGGGCCAAAACGAGCATGCTAGTGCGTGTCAGTTGCATTTCCACTGTCACTTCCGGGGCTTGATCGGGCCTCATCAGGGTTCATCAACGGCCAGGAGGTTTTGGCCCGCCCAATACCTTGGTTCAAAGCGGGCCAACTGGGGCTTGAGGAGTGGTCATGAACAAAGGCGCAGTTTAACTGAGTCAGGAGACGGTCAACACCGCTGGTCATTTTCCATGTTATATATCAGGCTACCAGCTGACTTCAACATTTAAGACATTTTAAACAATTTTCAGCTAAAACTCACTTTTAGACACCAGCGAGAGTTTGAAATAACTTCCTTGTGATCCGGAGCTTGGAATTTGGCCCGAACCCAGAGTATGAACTTTGTTAATAAAAGTAATAATAATAGTGAAACATTAGTCAGATATTGATGCTGGAATCTTAAGTCTTTAAGTGGATACCAAACGTTTGCTTCTGTCATACTCTTTTTGTCATACTTTATGGGGTCCATAAAATGTAACTTATTTTTCTGGTCTTGTTGTGCATGATTCATCAGTTTATGTTCAATAAAAAAAAAAAAAAGAATGATAGTGTTCATAATATTAAATAAAAATATTCAAAAATATTTAAAATATAATAAATTACTCCACCTCTGAAGCTAAATGTCAACACGTTCGACTGCAAACACCCACAAATCGTACAACTTTTTTCTACATTGAATATCGTTTTACATGAAAATCACATTAGAGTAAACATTGTGAATGTTTCTTAAGTGAAGCATTCTCTCAGGCGACACCATTTGCATGTATTATAACCCAAAGAACTACCACCTGGTCTGCAAAGTTAACATTCCAGCTGTGATCTCCAAGGTGCCTCATCGTTCCCGGTTTTTCAGATGTGCAGGTCCTCCTGTGTCTTTGACAGACAGCGGGGGACAATATGCCAGTCACGTACGGATCGAGACCAGCCCAAGCATGCATTAATTCCTACATTAAACACAGGCCCAGTCACACAGCTCTCATGCTGTTTGAAGCTCCCTCTTTGCTAGACCAGAGTTCTTGCGCTGCCCTTCTCTCCCATGATTCCCTGCTGCAGTGGTTCAAGCCTGGCCTGCCATCATCTGTCACTCAAACAGAGTCCAATGTGAAGCAGCCTCGTAACTCTCAGGGGACAAGAGCAAATGGTAAGGCAGAACTTAAATAATGCACAATAAGAGCTAGTCGGAGCCAAAAATCTCCAGTGACATCAACACGAGGAAGCAGGCCTTTGTATTTGAGTGGCAAAGTCAGGGGGAATTGTATATAAAAATACAAACAAAATATTATGATGTTTCACATACAAGGTCAGAGAGCCTTAGGAAACATCACTTGAAAGAGTTTCTGACCTTTTAAGTGATGCATCATAATATTTTTATGTGTTTTTTGGCTGGGCTTCTGATATCACAGTAATTGTTTTATCTTTATTCTATTCATGGGTCATTGACGAATAAGGTTTTTAAAAGTGCAAAAAAAAATAAAAAATAAATAAATAAAACTTCAAAATTAATTATATCTCCATTATTAAGTGTTAACAATGAGATTATGTGGTTTTTATAATCAATTAACATTGATTTTGTGATTTTTTACAAGATGGACAAAATTTGTCACCAAAAAAGTCATTCGGTTTTGGCTGATATCTAGCTGGCTAGTTAGTTAGCTTGCTATTTAGCAAGCAAAAGAACAATCAAACATTTTATATTCAGTACAAGTTTTTAAAATATTACAACATTTTCCATGTTTTATAGCGGTTGACCTTTATACCGAATGACCTGATGTTTAAGCATTACATCATGCCAAGGTTTCCCAAACTGGGGTTCATGAAAGAACTGCAGGGGGATTGTGAGTTGATGAAAAGCTATTAATTAAATCATAAAAATGTCTAATTAAAATGAATAAATTATTTGAACATAAAAACAATCAAAATAAAATGACTGAACACTAAAAATATTTCTTTTATTTGTTTACCTGCATGACAATGTGACCATTATCTGACATCAAAGAACAGTGAACATGCAAATGTGTTGTTAAATTATTGCAAAATTAACTTAAAATCTCAGGGGTCTCCAAGTAAATAGTTTAGCTCAAAGGGTTTGTCTGACAAAAAACGTTTGGGAATCCATGCATTACATGAAAACAGCAATGACATTACACTTTTAAAGTTTTCCAGGTTTGAAATATTTTTGTCCAGATCAATAATTAGTGAAGGTCAGTGTTTATCAGGTCAGCTGTATATCAGCAGTGTTTAGTTACTTGCATAATTATTCATCAGATACATGGTGTAATTGAGAGGTGCTTTTGTCCCTAAATTTAGAAACATCACAAATTTATGTACATTACATTTACATGGCCATTCTATATTGTGAATATAGTCAAAACTAAACAACATGACACACAAGAGGATTTTTTTAGAAAGGAAAATTTAAAAGATTTAAAAGAAGAATTAGAGAGAATCTATAAATTATGAATAATTTACTACCATTGTGTGAATAATATGTAATCCATAAAAAAAGTATCTGTAATCTAATTATGAGCATTTAAAAATGTAATGTAATCTAATTACAAGTACTAAATGTTTGGAATCTGATTATGTAATCCAAAGGACATGTCATCAGTTACTACCATTCAATTCATTTTCAATTCATTCGGTTTTTAATCTTCAGTAACCTGAATGACTGGAAAAGTCATGGAAAAATCTTGGAAAATTGCTCTGACATTTAAATAAAGTCCTACCAACTAATAGTTATATTGCAAAGCCATCCCACCCAGACCTAGCTTGTGAATTTTTCCCCGGTGAGGCACTTCACTTTCCCAACTGGGCACAAGTGGCATTTCCGCAGCCAAATCGTCCTTTCACAATGTGAACAAGTCCATGCAGTGTATAATTTAACCATCACGACCATCCCTGTCTCTTTTGTCCCCTGGGGAGGTGCTGGGGTGATAACCATCTCTGCCTCTGAGCAATTTACAGCCATCAGTTCCAGGAAGCACAACATTAGCCAGAAAATGATCTCCAATGGCTAGCCAATTCACAGGAACTAAATTGAAGATGCACCTCGCACTATGAATCACCGATTACCCCGCCACTGGGCTTAAATAAAAAACACTGTTTTTGGGGATTACTTAAGACTTGTTGAATTACATCAGCTGTTTATTTTCAAAAGAGGGGTTGAATAGAAAGAGAGAACGCAACTGAAACATCAAGCGCTCTATCAGTTAGAGGTCTGTTCAAGATCAGAGGTCAAATGAAAATATCAAATTACATCCCCAAATCCACATGTTATCAGAGTACTGGCACAAATGAGTTTACAAGCCGACTTTGAAGAGCACTGCGAAGACTTTTCTGTCTGGGATGGTGGTTCTTGTTAGATAGAATCTCCTGACAACTTTTTTTTGGTACTTGATCCTCTTTAAAAAGATGAGCAAAGAGAGATGGAGGATGACAGAGAATATCAGAACACTTGGACAGAACGTTTTCTCAGTCTAGAAGATTTTTGAGCTTTTTGTTTGCCAATAAGACCTAATTACACTCGACGTCAGCTCTTTTAGGTCAACGCAAATGCTGATTATCAAATGCTTTTACCATTTGACTGTCTTCTGAAGTACTGATATTCTCCTCTGCAGTTGCTTTCAAATCACTACTGCATCTTTCATGAGTCCACATGTCAGAACCGACGTCATTTGCTGTCAATGACAGAAAATCTGACTTTTTCTGTGTTTAAGTGCTATAATCGGGTCCCCGGTGCATCTACCAAACCAGAAAATATGGAAAAGGACAATCCAGTAAATTTGTTTTGGTAAGCCTTTCTCTGCAAGCATGTAAAAAAATGAACCGCTCAGATTTTGCTCCCCTTGTGACATAGGAAGGGGATCTTATTATAATATTACCGCCCCTTAATCTGCACGTTTCCACCCACTGCGCCGCCATTTTGTTTTCACAAGTGACAATGGTGTACCAGTTCTAGGGCTATGGCAGAAGTTTGAGCAAAGCATGCTAACTGTTCTGTCATTGGCTGCACAGACGAGCACAGAACACTATTAAGAGTCTCGTTAGCTTGGATAGCCTGCAAGTTGACCCTGGCAAGATCGATTGCTAAAAAAGGAGTGTGTCTGTCCGAGCGATATTTTGGAAAAAATATTAGACCATTCACAACATTTGATAGCAATCATAAACGTTAGCCTGGTGTGTCTGTCTCTGTTTGGCAAACAGGTACGCTATGTATAGTGGGTGTCCATATGGGTTTTGCACAAAAGATTAACATGACGCCACATGCTAGTCTATGAGTTGAATCAACTCTACAGCAACTACATAAATTTATCCACTAACCATTCAGAAACGTCCAGTTTCATTCTAAAAGTTGTAACTTCTTCCTGAGTCTCTCCATCAGTGTCCGACTCTGGTTTGAACAATGTAAGGCTGAACACCGTTACTGACCATCCTCATTTTGGCTGTGTGAGATTCTCCAGCTTTGTTGTTATTAAGCAATCAAAGCACGAGCTGTTAAAGCTCCGCCCTCTTCTGGAAAGCGGGTGGGGAACAGCAGCTCATTTGCATTTAAACATACGCAAAAACAGTGTGTTTTTGCTCACACCCAAATAGGGCCAAATTTGACAAGCTATAATAAATGATCTGTGGGGTATTTTAAGCTGAAATTTCACAGACACATTCTGGGGACACCAGAGACTTATATTACATCTTGTGAAAAGGGGCATAATAGGTCTTTAAGGAACACAAAAACGTAATGATATAAATTGATATTAAATGATAAACGCTACCATATTTTATTATCAATTAATAATTTCAATCTGTTCTTCACATGAAGCTGTCATATGACATAAAGCTTGTGTGTGCTATAGATATATTAAATAAAAAAAACTTTTTTTATTATTTCTTTTAAAAGTCATTTTCTATAATTATTTATTTTTTTTTTTTGGCAACACAAAGTTTGTGCTATTCCCCCAGTTTTTGTTATTCAACAGTAACAGTGATACAAAGGCGGGAAAAAAATGATGATAAAGTTTTTCAATAAAAATTAGAACTTCACGGCTAATGTTCACTTTCTTGCATTGGACAGTATAATCTTCTAAATGAATACTGTAAATGTATTTTTTAAAGCAGCAAAACTAATATATAATCAGATTATGCTGGTTGGGGTGCAAAAGTTGTTCAAGTTTCATAAAGTTTTACTAGTTTCAATAGTTTCAAAGAACAGTGTGACAAAAAAGACAGAAGCCTGGTCTAAACATGGTTACACTCGTTGGTTTCCTGCTCCACGTTCTCTCTCCCTCCTTTTCATTCTGCTGTTCTTTCTCTTTCCCAAATCCTACTGTGGAATAATAACCACAACATAGAAAATGGTGAAGCGAAATCACTCAGAATAACTTTAAAATGCCAGAGGGCTTTTGGGAATATCAGTGCGCGCCGGGATAGAGTCAGAAGTCGATACAGTGACCTCAGCTGTCATTACTGGTGGGTCTGGTCAATCAGACATGGGGAAGCATCTTAAAGACAAGCCATATATAATTAATGACAGACAGAATACACACTGCATACAGTCACTCTCTCATGGCATTCATTCCACTAGTTGGGTACTATTGATTTATATATTTGTAAAACAATAACACTTTTGTGAATTATCAATTTATTTGAGAGGGTGAAAGTTGAGATTTAAACGAACCCCTAACCCTAAATATTACATTTTTCGCAAAATACATTGTTTGTGCCATTACATAACATTAACATTAAGTCATTACGCAGGTGCTTTTTACAACTTAGAATTTTTGCCTGACAGATTATAAAATGCATGAAAAAATCTCTGATTGAGTGACCTGAGCCATATCAAAGACTACAGAATAACAAGACGCGTCACTCGTATCATTTTGAATGGGAGAAAGTGCAACTCGCAATATGATAAGTTATGTCTACGTGGTGTATTTAATATGCTTTAAGACAAACCATGCAAAATTCATAAGTCAACACCATTGCTGAGTATTTTCTATTTAAAACTGGATTGTGGATTGTGGATTTTTTAACAGATCGTTTGAGCGACACAGACGATAATTGAAAGACTGCACATCATTACCAACCGAAGCAGGGCAGTTAAGAGGAGGAACGTCACTAGTCACTCCGAGAAGGGGTGCTCGCCAAAAGACAACTTGATCTTTAATCTCACTGGCCAGGAACTCCAACCCCATGAAGTAAGTCTTTTGAACAAGGGGTTGAGTTTTGTTCCCACCAGAACTACAGATCCCTTTGTAACGAAAATTGAATTCTTTAAATTTTTTCGATCCTTAAGACTGAAATGTTTTTATAGACATACAAGAACAGATCAAGAAAATGTAGTGGTCGTTTGAAATTCAAGCCTAAGAGCACTTTTTGCCCTTAGGTTACAAACCCTTCGGTTAGCACTTTTTGTAGACTAGTGGAAAGAGATGTTGATAAGCCATTTTGTGACTCTCCTGTAAAGAAAAAGTTCAATCTGCCGAGGTCTGAAAAAGATGCTTTTGATAAATTGTGTAGATACAAAGATATAGTGGTTAAACCCGCTGATAAATGGGATGGCTTGGTAATTTTGCCTAAAGCTCTCTACAGTTCTGAGGTTCTTCATCAGCTACAAAATACCACGTACTATAAAGCCTTGACATCAGACCCCACAAGACAATTCCAGAGTGAAATTGAATATTTTCTTGAGACAGCACATTTGGGTGGTTTGATCTCTGAAAAAGAACTACAATATCTTTTCAATCATTCTCCGACTAAGCCTGTATTCTATATTTTACCTAAAGTCCATAAAGATTTGACCAACCCTACTGGACGACCCATTGTGGCAGGCATTAATAGTCTGACACTTTCTAATTTTGTGGACTTTGTTTTGAGGCCTTTGGTTACATCTCTTCCCAGTTACCTTAGGGATACTAGTGACTTCCTTCATTGTCTGTCAGTTATAAAAAAATCTGAACAAAGACATCATAATTGCTACAATGGATGTGACCTCTCTATATACTAATATTCCCCATACTGAGGGTCTTCTGGCTTTGAAACATTTTCTTGACCTACGTAGTGATGATGATGGTCTGCCAACAAATTGAATTGCTGATATGGCTAAACTTTTTTGACAAAGAATTACTAACTTTTTGAGAATAATTTTTACTTACAAATTGAGGGCAGAGCCATGGGTGCCCTATGGCCCCTGACTACACAAATTTATACCTTGGTTATATAGAAGACCAATACATCTGGAATAATAATCCTTTTTCTGAAAATTTGGTTTTGTTCAAAAGATACATTGATGATTGTTTTGTGATCAATAAAGGTAACTTTTCAGATACTACCATTTGTGTTGTTAATGGGCAACTAGTCTCTACTTTGTATAGAAAAGAACCGGCTAAAAATAGTCTTTTACATGCTAAGAGTGCTCATCCTAAGTCTTTGAAACGTGGTTTCAGACTTTGAGACTCTATCGCATCTGCTCCAATAAGGATGATTTTGAAGTTAAGGCTCAGACTTTATACAATAATTTTAGATCACGGAGATATCCAATGATACTGCATCAGATAAAGTTCGTTCTTTGCCAGTTAACACCAATTTGATCCCTTCAAAGAAGTTTTCTTGTGTTTTTAATTCTACTTTTAGTCCTTTGAGTCCAGAAATTAAAAAGGTAATCAATAATCACTGGCATATTATACAAAGTGATTGTGAATTGTCAGATTTGTTTACTGATCCACCTCTCTGTGTCTACTCTAGGAACCCAAATTTAAGGGACAAATTGATGCATACAGATACCTATATCCCCACTCCTGGGACCCTCTCAGATGAAGGAGGAAACTTTCCATGTAAAGACTGTACTGCTTGTCTTTATTATATAAAATGTAAATCTTTTACACATCCAATTTGTGGCAAAAACGATACAATTAAACAATTGATTACATGTAAACCATACGTGATATACATAATTATGTGTCCCTGTCCCCTACTGTACGATGGAAAAACAAAACGTGCATTGCGCACCAGAATTATGGAACATATGAGTGCTATTAGGAGACAAGATTACACTTCTCCAGTTTTTTGCCATTTTGAGTCCGCTAAGCATTCTCTTTCAGATCTTAAGTTCCTGGGCATTGAGAGGGTTCTTCTACATAGGAGAGGGGGTAACCGTGATAAAAAAAAACTATTACAAAGAGAGGCTTTTTGGATATTTGAGCTGAAATCATTAATTCCTACTGGATTGAATGAAGAGATGGATCTTGCATGTTTTTTGTAGTTTTTATTTATTTATTTATTATTTAGTTGTTGTTTTTTTAAGTTGTAATTATTTATGTATAATAAATGAGGTGAGGGTGTAGAGTTACATTCAAGCTATTTTAAGGCATGAAGAATTTTTTTCTCACAGGAAAAAAAAAAAAGTTTAAATGTGTCATTTTGGTGATCAAAGATGAGTTTTAAGGGATCAAATTATTGACTACAGGGGGACTTTAAGAGGTATTCAAATGCATGTTATATAATTAATATAGTTATATTAATGTAACTACATTTGTTATATAGTTACAGTTATATATACAATATTATATTATACTATATATATATATATATATATATATATATATATATATATATATACAAAGCGGTAACGTTTAAAGTCCCCCTGTGGTGAAAATCAAGTTTTTAATGTTGTTCATATGTCTAAAGAGATATGTTTTAAAGAGATATTTAACCCAAAAATGAAAATTTGATGTTTATCTGCTTACCCCCAGGGCATCCAAGATGTAGGTGACTTTGTTTCTTCAGTAGAACACAAAAGATGATTTTTAACTCCAACCGTTGCAGTCTGTCAGTCATATAATGCATGGCAATGGTAACAAAATCTATGAGAGTAAAAAAAAATGCACAGACAAATACAAATTAAACCCTTTTTTACATTTAGTCTAGAACTAACATCTAACAAAACACCTCTGCACTTTATTTCTCTCAACAGGAGAGCTGTCAGTCAATAAATGTGAAAATGAAGTAATTAACTCAGATATTTTGTTGTAAATTTAAAAGTATACATTACTTGTTACTTGAAAAAAAGTAATCTGATTACATAACTCACGTTACTTGTAATGCATTACCCCCAACACTAATTTAGAAATTGCAATGAACAAGAAAGATACATAAAAAAAAAAGTTACAAATCTTCCAGGTCATTGTTACTATGAACACAGCGTAACTGGACAGTTTGATGTGTACTGTAACCTCCACAAACATTTTTCTGTCCAACTAGAAACTTTCATTTTGTCCTTTTGCGCTTACTCAACTCATAGGAGGGCCTATAACTCAGGAAAGAGATAATTCGTCTTTCCCAGTGCACTACAATTTCTCTTTGACCATCAGCCTTCAAAGCAAACGAACACATCCACACATTATTCCTCTTTCTGGCCAGAGATGAGCCTGTTGTGAGTGCGAGTCGGCCATGATTGAAGAGCTCCCCACAGAAAAGGCAATTTCACAATGCTGTCTCACAAGCTTACGAAGAATATTAATTCATCTTTTCTTTTAGTCATACAGCAAGTCTTAACTCTAACAACATTATTTCAGGTCTTACGTGAGTCTTGAAGAGGAAGTTTTTTTTAAGAGCCTATATGAAAGAAGGTTCATGTATTACAGTGTAATACCTCATCTGTCGACATGATGCTGGTGAATTGCAGAGCTGGTGCAAAAATATCCACACTGCTATGATCACATGCTTTCTTACCCGCTGCTTTCTTACCGCTGTCATTTTTGTTGTGTGTTTATTTTGTTGAGAGGAAAGCGTGCAGCACATATTTAAATATTCATCTAAATGTCACTCTCAGCAACGTGAATGGCGTCTGGATGTTCATTAAGAGTATACTACTGCCAGCAAATGTATTTCCAACTTCTTTTTACTAATAAGCAAACAACTAAAAAGAACTTCACCATAAGTATATCGGGGCCGTGAATCACGTTCTGTTTCTTGTACATCACTAGAGCTCGAGCAATAAGTTGCCGGCTGCAGTTCACTTAACGGCCACCGTTGTCACTAGTATAAAGGGTTTCTGAATTCTAGCCCTTTTAAATAAAAATAACACAAAACGATCACCATTCTACTTGGGTCACAAAATCATACTGGGTTATATTTTACCCCAACCTTTTTTCATTGTCAAAAGAATCTTTCTCATTAATATATATATATATATATATATATATATATATACTGTGTACTTTTTTTCAGGATTCCTTGATAAATAGAAAGTTCAAAAGAACAGCATTTATCTGAAATTCAAAGCTTTTGTAACATTATACACTACTGTTCAAAAGTTTGGGGTCAGTAAGAATTTTTATTTTTATTTTTTTGAAAAGAAATTAAAGAAATTAATACTTTTATTCAGCAAGGATGCATTAAATCGATCAAAAGTGACAGTAAAGACATTTATAATGTTACAAAACATTATATTTCAAATAAATGCTGTTCTTTTGAACTTTCTATTCATCAAAGAATCCTGAAAAAAAAAATATTGTACACAAATATTTTGTACAATTGTACACAATAAATGTTTCTTGAGCAGCAGATCAGCATATTAGAATGATTTCTGAAGGATCATGTGACACTGAAGCCTGGAGTAATGATGCTGACAATTCAGCTTTGATCACAGGAATAAATTACTTTATAAAATATATTCAAACAGAAAACAGTTATTTTAAATTGTAATAATATTTCACAATATTACTGTTTTTACTGTATTTTTAATTAAATAAATGCAGCCTTGGTGAGCAGATGAAACTTCTTTTAAAAACATTAAAAATCTTACCATGTCCAAACTTTTGACTGGTAGTATATATAATAAAAGTACAAAAAGTGTGTGTGTGTGTATATATATATATATATATATATATATATATATATATATATATATATTATAAGAAGGTGATGTGAACTAAATGTTTTTTTTTTTAATATATATATATATATATATAATTAAAAATAAATACATTTAGTTCACATTACAGTTCTTAGGGGAAATATGTTTAATTGTCAATTAAACATAGGATTAATTTTCTTTGCATGCAATATAATTTATTTTTCATTATTATTATTTTAGAGGTGACCCAGACATTTATTTATGAGAATCACATATTTGTTGTTTCATACAAACCAATATATACCTCCTGTACAAACTGATTTGTCCTGGAATTAGAATTGTACTAGTAATGGTCAATAAATACATACATGAAGTGGGATACTACACTACGGCCACGTTCACACAGCAGCAGAATACGGTTGTCAGTCCTGTATTTGAGTCCTTAATACGGTTACGTTCACACACAATAGGGTTATTTACGGGAGTGACAACTGCATTCTATAACCAAACTCACACCCGTAAATTTTCGGGACTCACAGCCGCATTCTCGGAACATTCGCGCTGTGTGAACGGAACAGGACTGAACAACTAACGTTAGTTGTCTGTCACGTCATACAGTGCAAGAGAGCCGCTCTGCTAAGGTGTTTTGTGTGTGGTTTTGCTTTCGGTAACTTACTGCGACAGAGATATGAGCTGTGTGTCATCTGAAGGTGTTAGATCCATTCACTGTTCTCCACTGGAGCGGCTCCCGTCAGTTTTGTGTTCCTTTTCCAAATTCAAATGCCGTGTCATGCGCGAGACGTCGCAAAGGACGTAACGCGAGTGCAACAGTTAAACACTCCGGCTAGCGCATGTTTACTTGCTGCTGTTGGTTAATGAAGTTTTGATGGATGAACTCGCGGTTCAATTAGTCTCTTGTCATGTAAAATGTGATAATGGACGTATCCATCTTTAATATTACGTTGGTCACTGTCGTTATGGTTACTAGTAAGAGAATACGGGCTTGACACTCGTTGCACGTTCATACAGACAGTGTTCCAGACGCTACTGTAAGTTGTTGTGTGAACGAGACATTTCAAGACTCACACCTGTAAGTAAATGCGGTTGTCAATCCCAAAAACTGACAGTGTAAACGTGGCCTAAGTCTGAAAGTCACCGGACCAGCACGGTGTTTGGTACATTGGTGGAGGTCAAAGAGACACGTGCATGTGTGAGAGACACGATTGAAAACTCATTAATGTGGACACTCTGAAGGACAAACAATGTAGCCATAATTGATTGTTTTGTCTCCATTTCATTAACACAGCCAGGCAAAATAATAAAAAAAGAGATTACATTATCTAAAATGTATCAATTTTCCAGTTTTTAATCTACATGGAGGTGTGACACATTCATAATTCAGTGGTCCTTCTACCTGGAAAGTTAAAACACTTGAAAGTGGTTCAGACCTCAGAAGTATTGATCATACATGTCTGAGAGAGCTGGGTCACTCCTTACAGCGATGCTCCTACTATTACACCATCTTAAGTCTCAATTGCATGTCCTTGAATGTGGTTTGTCAAAAAAGTCGTTTTTTTTTTCTTCTTGCACAGCTCTTAAAAAAATACACTGTACAATTTGTATACAATTTTATTTTCTCCATGCAATGGAAGTTTACAGGGTCCAATGTTTTTTGTGAATGATGACAACATTTTTATTTTAGGTGAACTATCCTTTAAAGGTGCAGTAAGCTATTTTGTTTTGAGAAATGCTGTTGAAAGTGGATCAGACCGGGCGCCACAACACTCTTGTAGCCAATCAGCAGAAGGGGGCGTGTCCACTCATAAAGGGGGAGGAGAGAGAGATCTGAAGAAAAACTGTTGAAAGAGATGGCTGAGAGACATTACAAAAGAGAAAAGGTCAAAGAAATATCACTGGAAAAAGAAGGGTTATGATCAGGCAAGAGTTTTATGACCTGTGTTAACATTAGAAAAGCTTTCCAGACGCTGGAGAGAACTGAGCAGAAAGGCCTGAAAACAGAGCCGAGGTTGCGTTGTTTCTGCTCCATATGTGAGTAGCATTGATTTTGCTGTTTCACAGAACTAAGATATGCTGTTGTTGTAATGTTATAGTAACAGGACAGTTTTGTCATTGTTTGTCTGTGCTGCTGGCGACTAACAACCAACTCTTGCTTGTATAAACTCTTGTGTACTGTATGTTCGTTTTCTGTTCTTCCTTGTTGTTCGTTCATCATCTTCACTTTATTTTTTGCAAAGCATTATTTTGCTTCGTTTCAGATAAAGAAACATCCACTCTTGCATTGCATGTTTGTGCATTTTGGGGGCGGAGCAATGAAGGGAGGGGTGTGTTTGTTTGGGTTGATTTCAGATATCAACAGTGTTTCTCAGAAATCGCTTACTGCACCTTTAATCCTTAACTATAGCATTTTTGGATGTTAAAATACTTGCTTCAATCCCAGTTTAATATACAAGAAACAAACTAGACAGCAAATCCCTAAAGAATGGGTCCATCGTCTGCTTGGGCCCCATGGACCCCACTGGGATGAATCAGAACTGTAAGTGGCCAAAGGCAGTCATGTCTTGTTTGCTCTGTGAGCTCCATCTGGTGCACTGGCTGGTGACTGTGGTAAGCACTCAAGGACCTACCGCCAACTCAGAAAGATGCTCTATTCCAGCAAACTACTCGGAAAAGTATTGTTTCTCTGCCTCTTCGTCTTTCTCCACTAATTTCATAAGTGTTCTCAGGGAGGATTTTGTGCCATTGTTGCATTTGGCTGCTCACTGGGGTCCTGAAGGGATGATTCTTTGTAAAGCTGTTGCAGAACATTATGTACTGTGAAAAGTGCTGTAAAAATAAACTGAAATGAAATAAACTTAAACTAGAAAGGTCTGCAGAGGCTACAGCATCAAGATTTTCACCTAAATAGATGATCTGCTCTGATAGGGTCATGGACTGCAGGGAAAAATAATGCTTAATGTGAATAATAAAATGCAACTGGTCATAAACTGTAACAGTGCATAGTTAGGAATGTAAATAGGACTTAAGAATCGTTCACACCAAGGATGATAACTAACGGCACAGAGAAAGCATGATTTAAATCATTCCTATGTTTGACTTTTTTGATTTGGCTATTGGGAAACAGATTTGGCCTTTAAAGGTGGGGCCAACGTTTAACCAATCAGCATTAGGGGGAGTATAACGGTCGAGGAGAGAGAATGAGCGAGAGGGAGATTTGAAGAAAAACTGCAGAAAGAGAGATGAGACACAATACAAAAAAGCTCAAAAGAATATCACTGGAATGAAGGTTTATGACTGGGCAAGCGCTTTAGGACCCGTGTTTATATTAGAAAAGCTTTCCAGTGCTGGAGAGAGCTAAGCGGGAAGGCCTGAAAACAGACGCGGAGGCTGCTTTGATTCAGCACCACATGTGAGTAACACTGGGTTTGAGTGTCATTGATTGTCTGGAGCTGCTGTGCTGTTGGCGACTAACATCAAACTCTTCTTTGTATTTACTCTTGTGTACTGTTCGTTCATTTTTTGTGCTTTCTTGTCGTTTGTCCATCATCTGCGCTTTATTTTTCATGAAGCATTTTGTTGTGCGTTAGCTGTGATAAACAGACATCCACTCTCACATTGCGTGTGTAACAGTAGCTAGATAGTGAGAGTTGTGCAGGTAAACCACTGCGCACTGACAACCGCTAGAGAATGCAGTGTTTAGCGTCATTGATAGTGCATTCGCCTTGCATGCCAGCAGCGATCGGGCCGGTGTTCGAGACTGACTCGGGGCAGGGTGGTTAGGATTGGAGGGTGAGTTTTGGAGGTGGAGCAATAAAGAGAGGGGTGGGTTTGTTTGGGTTGATTTCAAATATCAACAATGTCCAACAGCGTTTTTGAAAAACAAAAAATTGTTTGTTTGTTTTTTTTGGCCAAAGTAATAGTGTTACAACAAGGCAGAAATATCCTAAATCCCTATTACTTATTACTGTATGAAATATTTCCACATTAAATATTTTATATAATAAATGCTTAGGTGTTTATCATAATGTGCTTTAGTCTGTGACAATAAAGCCAAAAACAAACTACAAGACCAAAGCTGTTGCTTGATTTTTTTCCACCTACTGTATTTCATTTGTCTCACACTATTTTCTATTGCAGTAGAATACAATACAATCACAATGGCTGTTGCTCAATGTGATTGTGTCTCTTTCACTAGTTAGCAAAACTCATCTGGCAATGAATCAACTACTATGATCTACACATGCGAGCAAAAGTTAGAAGAGTTTCAGTGACCTGCCAAATGCAGCTAGTGTTTGTTGCAAATTTTAAGGTGATTGCAGTTGGTGATTTGCTTTAAAGGATTATTTACCCAAAAATTCTGTGAAATGGCAATCGTTTACTCACCATCCAAACCCATATGAAAGAAGAGATCTTTATCTGTAGGCTACTGGTTGCTAATTCCTTGCAGATACTGTACAGCAACTGAGGACCAAAGGTTTAATATTTTCTTGAAAAAGAACACAAAAATGTGCCATTTAGTTTATGTACAGTATTCCAAGTTTTCGTATGACAGTGACAGCTTTGTGTGACAAACAGACCAATATTTAAGTTGCTCTACACTGAAAGTCTTGACACCCGCCTTAGCAAACGTCAAAATTTCTCCTTTAGAGTTGCACAGAAGAAAAAAGTCCTGGCATTTGGGAATGACATGAGGGTGAAGAGATGACAGAAATTTCATTTTTTGAGTGAACTATTACTTTAAGGATGGAGTTATGAGTGTCTAGCTCAATATAAGTATTTAGCTATATGCCTCAGGCTTGACGCCATTTCAGATTGACTCAAATGCCTCTTTGCTGCTTGAATAAACTTTATGTGCAACAGCATGAGAAGAATGACAAAACACTTCCCCTGATAAGGAGGTCAATAACTCATGAAGAACATCTAATGTCACTGACATTGGAAAATTGATCTTTTGCAATACAATTCTGAAATGCCTTAACTCACTATCCAGGTGTTTGTTGATATGAGGAAACAGAACATTATGATCCACATGGTGTGCTCAGACAGTCTGTGTTGTCACAGATTTAGCTAAAAGAAAAGCTTTCAACACAAAAGCAGACACAACATTTGTGACCTCTCAGGAGAAATGAGTGCAAAAGAAATTTATTCATGTTAATGAACGCTCTCAGTCTGACATGTGATGTCTCCGGATAGGATATGACTCACCCACTCCGAACGAGGCACTCTAGTTCTCTCACCTGACAGCCATTTTAAAGCACTCAGCCTGGATTTAGACAGGAACTGATGTAGTTGTCTGCCTTCTTCCTGACAGTATGTAAATTTTGAAACACAAGTGCTGATACTGGTGATGCTGTTTCTCCTACACAAATAAGGAACTGAACTTTATCACATTTTATATTCATTTGCATTTCTTAGCATGTGTGTGAAAAGGAAAGGTGGAATATTTGGATGTTAAAGAATTTCATGCCATGAGCCTTTAAACACTTGGAAAATCCAGTAACCAGCTTATCCTTGCTCCTGAGAACATGTAAACATGAATTTAGTTTTCAGTGAACTGATAAAACCTTTGCACTCTTGACTCCTTAGAGTTGCATAAAGCCACCAAACACTGTCGACTTATGAAAGCTCTTGCCACTTTTGCATGCTATATATAGGGTTATGCACAAAATAAGAATTCTGTTCATTTCTTTATACACTCTCACTGTTCCATCTCTACATTTAATTATATATTTTGTATATATGACTACTTATCAATATTGTATATAAATATTGTATTCATACTCAATCATGAGTGTGTGTAGATAGATAGATAGATAGATAGATAGATATGGGGTTATTAAGATTTGTTTTAAAGAAATTATTAGTTTTATTTAGCAAGGACACATTCAACTGATCAAAAGTGACATACAATAATGTTACAAAAGATTTCTATTTCAAATAAATGCTATTTTATTGAACTTTCTATTCTTAAAAGAACAGAATCCTGAAAAAATTATCTCAGTTCTGAAAAAAAAAAAAAAAAACAATTTAGCTGCACAATCGTTTTCAACATTTGAAAATTCAGCTTTGCCATCACAGGAATAAATTACAATTTAAATTTAATATTATGTTATGTTATGTTATGTTATGTTTAATATTAATATTATGTATTAAATCAATAAATTCACCCAAACATTACAGTTGACGGTAGCCACTGACATCCATAGTAGGAAAGAAAATACTATGGAACTCAATGGGGATCATCAACTTAGGGCTGGACGATTAATCAAAAAGTAATTGAAACCAAAATTCAGAACCTCTAACCGATGTAATTTTCCCATATCGGTCATTTCATTTTTTTTTATCCAGTTAATACTTTTCTCTTAAAAACATATTACCGTGTGTGTAGTCATGTGACTCCACCCCGTCCAGTCAGTGGCATGGAAGCAACACGGAGGCGAACTCAAATGCAGAGTCAACACACAGACGGCGCACGAGCAGTGAGGTCACTTTCACTTGCGTCTTCACTAAACTTTGTCAATTTTATGTGTTTTAAGGTTTGCCAGTTTGGACATTCAAGCGATTTTAGACCATCAGATGTGTATTATTAAGCCGCATTTCCACCGCAGAAACTTAACCCAGGAACTAGGACCTTTGGGGTGGTACTCGGTGTGTTTCGACCACAGGAACCAGGGTCTAAATGAAGTTCCGGGTAAAAAATTCCCCCTCTGAAAGTCCCTGCTCATGAGGTAGTACTTTTTCAAAGTTCCGGAACTTTTGGGGGTGGGTCTTGCCTGCTGAACATGCTGATTGGTTGAGTTCATGCAGCATTTTATTTCAACCATCTTTTTGTTAAAGTCTGCTGTGGTGCGTGCAGTAAGAGTTGTTTGCAATTCGAATCAACATTGGAGTTTAAAAAATATGACCGATGGACTGACGATGAGGTTCAGGCTTTATTACGTTTATATGCAGAGGACGAAATCCAGCAGGAACTAGAAAGTCATGCACAGTCCTACGTCACCAGACTATCTTCAAGTTCCTGGGAAAAAAAGTTCCTGGGACAAATTGTTCCGGGGAATTTCGGTGGAAACGCAGCTTTATATTGAGCTACTTTGATGCGTTGATGCATTGTGGCGCACGAACACTCATAACAGACAGTAATGTTAGCTGCACATCACGTGAAGATTGCACGCACAGAGAGGAGGGCAGAAACTCTTTGTTAACGTTGTCCTGTGATTTATCACTAAAGTAGCTTAGAAACTCATATTTTTCTATTTTTGAAGTAACTACTTACAACCCACAGCTTCACAATTAATAGAGAAACGGTATGACTAATTCACACGCATTTGCTCTCATTAATGCACTTAACTAAATGTACTGGTACTGGTAATTTATCTGATTTACAATGAGCAGAAATCTGTAAGAAATGTTACAAACCTGCTGCAAGGGAGCTGTAGTGTCGGAACACTCTTTTATTAGGAAAACATATCCCACCTTTAATAGTCAAGCATATTTACAGTACAAACCTTGTCAGTGAACTATGAGGGCAAAAAAAAAAAAAAAAAGCAAAAAAAAAAAAAAACAAACAAACAAACAAAAACAAAATAATTGTTCATTAATCGTAATCGAGGTAAAATGTTCAATTAATCGAGATTTTGATTTTAGGTCATATCGTCAAAGATTATAGAATAACACAAGACGCGTCACTCTTATTGTTTTGAATGGGAGAAAGTGCAAAGCGCAATATGGCAGAATAAGTCCCACCTTCTAAATAAGAGCCAATCGCCGATTGGTAAAGTCATCGCGCCACTGCAGCGGCCATTAGAACCTCCGGTTTCTATAGAAACAGTCAGACGCGCGCCTCCGAAATGAGGCACAAGAGACACGCATTTAGGATTGCGCATGCGCATTAGCTTGATCCAGCCTGAAAAATACGTTTTTTGTTATGATTCGAGTGTTTAGAAACAACATTTATAAGACAGTTGTTGTCAGATTTCATTGGTGATTTCAAATATGAAATTTAATCGAAAGCTTGGCGAACAGCTTTGGAGAATTTGATTTTTCCCTATTCAAAGAGATAGGAGCTGCACTTGGATGCCCGAGAGGCGTTTCAAAGATGGCCGCCGAGTGAAATGACTTGTCTTAAAGGGACTTTGATTTCGTCCAGCCCTACATCAACTGTTTGGTTACCAACATTCTTCAAAACATCTCTGTAGTTCAACAGAATAAAGAAACTCATACAGGTTTGGAACAACATAAGGGTGAGTAAATCATGATAGAATTTTCATTTTGGGGTGAACTATCCCTTTAACTAACATTAACTAATGGACCTTATTGTAAAGTGTTACCAATTCAGCTTTTTTGAGCATAAAAGATTTCTTAATTTCTTCAGATTTCTTCAAAAATATTTTTAAAATCTTACCGACCCCAAACTTTTGGTATGATATACTTTTTTTGCTTCAAATCACAGTTTGCAACGTTGTGATTCATCTCACAGCTGGCTGTTTTTGGTTCATGGTTTAGAACTCTTCACTGATGAAATGTATAAATTCTCTAAGAAGAAAATAAATGGGAAAAATACTTCCGGAACCGAGGCCTCTAAAAAAAGTGGGCCATCACTGTGGGTGGCTGTATATGCGTCAGGCAGAGACTAAAAGCAGTAAAACCTCAGGAATTGTTGTTTATCTACACTGTTGTTTTTATGATATAAGATGAATTTGTTCCACTAAACAACCAAATGAAAGGGCAGAAGAGCCCATGAAAACAAACTGGTTACATAAAAACTACTCATTCAGGACAAGGGTGTATGCAAATATTCATCATCAAGTAGGGCAGCACAATCAATCAAAAAAATAACTGAAAATATTGATTACAGTATTCAATTTGGGTCCATTTTCTATGTACAATTTGATTAATCTAATTTAATAACCACATTTACAACATCAAGGAAAATAAATCAACAAATAAACATCTCATTTTCGATATACACCTCCTAAATCAGACATGAAGGTTAAGTGACCTTGGAGACGTTACCCAGTATTTTAAATAAATATTCCTTGTGGGCTGACACTGCAATGGCAGATACAAGGAACTGTTAATGCATTCTTCATTAAACTTTTAGCTGTTTTTTTTTTTAAAGCACTTCCACCTCACTGGAAACAGCTATGACTTCCTGTGTTTTGTTTGTCCAAAGTATGGCCTACTTCTTTGTTTCAAAATCCTTCTGATGCTGTTTTGACAAAAACAAGGAGCTATGGAAAATCAAGTTATTCAGACTGCATAAAACCAGTGTTGCTGTTGGTAACTAAAATAATTATAAATGTTTCGCTAATTGATATAAAGCTGCACAAATATATATCAAAATACATAAATATTAGAAAAACTTAAACAACTTAGGGGCTTTTACACAACACCGCTTTCAACTAAGCTGAAAACTTTTTATGCGTTTTGGTTGTTTATTTACTCGACAAGAGTGTTTTGGGGGCCTGAAAATGAAAACTTTTGAAAAGGGGTTTCAAAGTGCACGTTTTTGAAAATGATAACATTATCGTCCCCGTGTAAAATAAAAAAAGTTGACATCATGCACATGCATATTACATGTTCAGTCTATATGCGCGTAGTGTTTCTTTACAAAGTGACATCGCCAACTACTGGCCTGGCATGAATAATACAGCGTTTTTAGTTGTTTTCACAGATCCGTGTGAACGCAGGTCATTTTGACAATGTTGTCGTCTGTACGCAAAGGAAAAACTTTTCAGTTTTTAGTACATCGTTGTCGTGTAAACGTACCCTATAACTAATCTAAAATTAGAAATTTCTTTGGCAGCTAACTGAAATAAAATCATTTTAGGTTGAATTAGCCTACTAAAATTACTAAACTAAAAATTAAATACAAATAAATGAAAGATAAATATGAAAAGATATTGGCCTTTTTTTTAAGAAAACAGACAATCTCTTCAATGTAGTCCACCTCAGCTTCCTGTTTAAATAAGGAAATTCCTCAACACAGGAAATAAAATGGTGTCAAACCATTTCACAGGGTTTTTAAACACTAAATTTGTGTTTAAGAGATCATTCTCAAAGAACTCTGCTCACAACAGAATTATTATGAAAGAAAAAGGAGTTCAAAGACTCACAGCAGGAACACAATTATAGTCACAGCTGGCCATTCTGACATTAAGAGAGATGGTCAGGCGGTGTTCTTCTTGAAGCTCATTTCATCAATCTACCCTATAAAGCCTTCTCTCAATTATCGATCGCCATCCTTTTCATTTGCATTTCTCTTTAAGTAAACTGTTTAAAAGTTCTCCAAAAGCCAATAACTGCTCCCAGAAAACATGAAAAACTGGTGTTTCTAATTCAGCCCAATTTGTCTTATTGAGTCAAGCTGTGGGAACAATTTGAATTATTAATCAGGGTTAAATGGGTTCTTGTGGTCTGTCTGTTTCTGGATTCATGAGCAGATTTTTTTTGTAAAGTTTAACAGAATAATTTAACCAAAAGATAAAAATTTAATTTACTCACGCATTGTTCCAAATCTTGCCGAAGTCTTGCAGTAGCTTTGTGTGGCGAACAGACACAGATTTCATTGGATTAGTATCTATCTGGTACAAAAACTATAATCAAACACAGTATATAATTGAATCAAAACATCATAAACATTTATTTCACTGCAAAAAAAGATGTGATGATTCAAATTAGTTGGAAAACCAGTTGGTACTTGGAGATAACGGAGTACAACAGTGCCCGTCCACTTTTTCAGTAGCGCTGGTTCTGGAAGTATTTTTTCCATTCTTTTTTCCCATAGGGATTTCAAAAAAAGTCTTTGTTAAAGCGTTATAAGCCATGAACCAAGTCAACCAGCTATGAGGTGAATCATAACATTACAAACATTGGTTTGAAGCAAAAAAGTATTTGAAAATCTGACAAAAATAAAAAGGTACAAGACTGTTAATGGCTTTAGTGAGCGAAAGAACTACAGTCGCATGAAGCATTTTGAACAGCATAATTAAATTAAAAACGATGGAGAAGTATAAAACTACTCATTTAAAATTTTTTATTATATATGTATATATATATATATATATACACACACACATTAAGTTTATTGCAAAATATACAAATATTGAAGTATTTAAATATTTTGAGAGTGTAGGGAGACTCAATTACGTCATTCACAGTGCTTAATGAGAGTGGGAGGAGCTAAAGATATGTTTTGGCGCATTTTGAGCTCTCTGACTGAATTTTCATGGGTAAAGTAGTTTTTCACCACAAATTCCACTGTTAAAGGGTTAGTTCACCTAAAAATGAAAATTACCTCATGATTTACTTACCCTCAAGACATCCTAGATATGACTTTTTTCTTTCAGATGAAAGAAAAATATTTTAAAACTTTAAAAACTAAAATAATTAGCTTCCGACACATGGTCGTACGCATCAATTTACGGTGAAAGAGTGAACTCTGGCCCAACGATCCAACTGACAAACACGGAAGCGCAGAGGATAGAGTAAAACAAAACACCAGTCACGAATTAGAAGTCTAAAACGAGAAATTTTAAAGAAAAATGATGGAGGATTTCGATATAAGAGAAGAGGAGCTTGAGTTTGTTGCCAAGCTCTATTTGTTTGAAAAGCAAGAGGCGTAAAAGCTTACGATACTCCTACATCGCGTCAGGGGTTACTCTTTTGGTGTAAATTGATGTGTGTATGGCCGTCTGCTGGAGAGCTAGTTATTTTAGTTTTAAAGTTTTAAATATGTGTATTTTTCTTACTCAAATGCATTGCTTCATTTCACAAGGCCTTTATTAACCCCCCAGGGCCATGTGGATATCTTTTATGATGGATGGTTTCACTTTTTTGGGCTTCAAAATCTCATCCTCTATTCACTGCCATTATAAAGCTTGGAAGAGCCAGGACATTTTTGAATATAACTCCGATTGTATTCGTCTGAAAGAGGAAAGTCATATTCACCTGCAACAGAAGCAAATACTATCGATGGTAAGGCTGTCTTTAAAGGTTTATAAGTTATCATAAAAAATCAATTTCCCTATGGAGAAAATGAATAGAGATCTTACTTCTGGAACCCAACTGTTGCACTCTATCCACCTTATTTTTCAGGTAAGACTGGGCGTGGCCATTTATAAATTTAAAGTGCCCCTATTATGGATTTTTGAAAATTACTTTTCAAGTGTGCTCTAAGTGAATGAAAACATCCTGCAAAGTTTAAAATCTGAAAGTGCACCGTATATAATGTTATTTTCTCTCCAAAGTAAGAGTCAATTAAACAAGTCATTTTTAAAACGAATCCCAAGCCGTTTCGTTGTGACGTCACAATAGTTGAAGTATTCTCTCTGTAAACAGCAAGCACCCATTGTGATGTCAAACAATGATATAGCCATTTTTTACTTTGTTAATAGTTATGACGAAAAAGTCTGTGTTCACATCTGGCCTAAATGTTTATCTTATGTTAAAGGTTTCCAGCTTCACTTGGCATTCTGATCCACAGAAACTAAGGTGACACTTACCATATAGAAATGTCCTACTCCAGTCGTGACTGCAAATCATTTTCTGGTTGATCGACTACTTCAGACGTTTTATCGTTGGACTCGGGCTCAAATTGATATGGTAAAATCGCTGCTATCTTTTCTGTCCATACATTGTATACAATGTCTTGCGAATTGATAGCTGTCATTCAGTTAAGGCAATGGGCACACGGTGCGCGCAGTAGACCAATCACAAAGGATTGGGCCATCTGACCAATCAGAGCAGTGTAAGCTCACGCAAAGGAGGGGTTTAGAGAGATTGATTCTCTGAACTGCTTCTAACGAATCGTTTACAAAACATAGATATCTGAGGTGAAATGAAATTTATATTATGAGAAAACGAAAGTGTTCTTTGACCTTGCATGCATGTAAACCTGTTGTAGGAGACTCCCAAAACAATATTAGGAACCTTAAAAAAGGCATAATAGGGGCACTTTAATGTGTCTGGCTTCCGGTGTCATTCGCTTCCAGTTATTTTTAGCTGTACAAAACCATATTACCATATTATTTTAATGTATTGACTTAATTATAAACACACTTGTTTGTAGCACTAACAGTTTTACAGTTTGCTGCACTTTGATATTCTTCTTGTTATTTCCCTATAGCGGCTAATAAATCGGCTAATAAACCTTACTTCCGTGTTGAAAAATAAGGTGGATAGGTTGTGGAAATGCAATGCCATTTTGTTGATGCTACTGAAAAATGTTTTAATTATAGTGCCACTACTTTTACATATTTCCCTCACGCATTGTGCAATTATGGACAAGACATGCTGCCATTATTTCCTGCTAAACCCTGGTTAAATACAATCCACATTTGGCAGTTCATTTGAAAATGTGACCTAAAACTCAACCACTCTGTTTGGTATTCTGCACAGGCACATGGCACAGAACTCAAACATTTTTTTTTTTTTTTTGTCCGGCTGAATGACAGTGCTGCTATATGGTGGACACTTGGAGTGTATCATAGATGTCCAGGAATAGCTCAGGAGAACGACACCATTAAAACTGAGCAGGGGTGGAAGATGCCAAATGACAGGTGTGCAAAGATGGAAAGCAAGAAATCTAAGCCACCTCTCCAACCTGAGCTGCAGGTGGCTTACACATTTCACAACAGCCCCATAGTACAAATGTCTAGGATCCAGGAAAAAGGAGAATTGTGAGGGAGCGCACAGACATCAGTTTTGTTTTAAACATTGGGCCGCCCTTGACAGAAAGACAAGAGGACTGTAGTGATGATAAAAGGGGACAGAAAACAATCAATTTATGTTTAACATGTAGACGCACGTCAAGGAGTGATGTGTTTCACCCCGCTGGCTTTGCTGACAGCTCAGCCGGTGTGTTTCTGTATGAGCGGGAGGTTCCAGGGGGCTTTTTTCTGCAAGTCAAGAGCAAAGAGTTACACGTGTGATTATATATTGTGAAAACTTGATTTCAACATTTTCTGATAAAAATGTGAGTTTTGTTTGGTTGTTTAAACTCATCACCATATCGCTAAGGTGATGTGAGTGGTTTCCAGGGTGTTGCTATGTGGTTAGTGTATTGCTATAGCAATAGTCGGGTTCCGGAAGTAAATTTTCTCCATAGGGAAACGGATTTTTAATGGTAACTTATAAACCTTTAAAGACAGGCCTACTGTAAGCTACGAGGTTGTTAATCCATGGTATTTGCTCCTGTTGAAGCTATCAGCCTGCATTATTTCAGCTCATTTTTTTAAAAAAAATCGTGTTTAACAGTGGAATTCCTGGTGAAAAACTACATTACCCATGATGCTGTACTGCAAATTACACCAATCAGAGTTGGAAAAAAGCAACACCTGCTGAAAGATCTTGTTAGCTCCGCCCACTCCCATGCAGCTCTGCAAATGATGTAATTGAGTCGATCTATATATAAAATCAACATTTGTAAATTAGTACTTTTACGTTTTTAATTCAATTATGCTGTTCGCAATGCTTCATGGGATTGTAGTTCTTTCCCTCACTAAAACCATTAAGTACTCAGTCTTGTACCTTTTTTGTCCAATTTTCAGATGCTTTTTAGCTTCAAATCAAAGTTTGAAATGTTTTGATTCACCTCGTAGTTGGTTGACTTGGTTCATGGCTTATAACTCTTTAACGAAGACTTTTTTAAATCCCTATGGGAAAAAATGAATGGAAAAATACTTTTTGAACCAGCGCTGCTGAAAAAGGGGGGAGAAACTGTTGGACTGTATGTGGCTCCTCTGCTGATATCGTGTTCCAGGTGGTCGCTAGGCAGTTGCTGTAATGTTCTGAATGGATTCTTAGCATTCTGGCTAGTTGCTATGCAGTAGCTAAAGTGTTCTGTGTGGTTACCAGAGAATTGTTAGGATGTTTCTATGATATTCTGGGTGGTTGCTAGGCAGTTACTATGGAGTTTTGATGGATTCCAAGCATTCTGGGTGGTTGTGTTCTGGATGGATTCTAAGCACTCTGGGTGGTTGCTAGGGGGTTGCTATTGTGTTCAGAATGGATTCTAAGAATTCTGCATGGTTAATAATTCTGGTGCTAGATGATTGCTATTGTTTTCTGCATGGATTCTATACATTCTGGTTGCTAAGTGGTTGCTAAAGTGTTCTTTTTGGTTGCCAGAGAATTGCTAAGAGGTTTCTATGATATTCTGGGTGGTTGCTATGTGACAGTTAGGGTATTGGATATTACTAAGGTTTTCTGAGTGGTTGCCATGGTGTTCTAGATGGATTCAAAGCATTCTGAGTGGTTTGTAAGCAGTTGATAGAGTTCTGTGTGGTTGCCAGAGAATTGCTATAGGTTATCATAGAAAATCATAGAGGTTTCTATGATATTCTGGGTGATTGTTAGATGGTTAGATGGTGTTCTAGGTGATTTCCAAGCTGTGTAGAGTGTTCTGCATGTTTGCTATGGTGTTGTTAGGCTGCTACTATGGTATCCTGGGTGGTTGCTAGGTGGCCATTGGGGCATTGGCATTGCTAGGAGGTTTCTATGGCGTTCTAGGTGATTGTCAAGCTTTGTCTGGTGTTCTGGATGTTTGCATTGGTGATGCTAGGCTGTTAACATGGCTGTGTCCGAAATCGCCCCCTATACCCTTAAATAGGGCACTATTTGAGGGGACAGCCATTTGTAGTGGTGTCCGAAACCATAGTGGACGATGCTGAGTGCACTCATTCAATCCCACAATGCACCGCAATAACGAGTGTACAACCAAACAGTATAGAACCCAAGAGGCGACACTCTGCGCTCCAGTAGCGCAGCCACCATATGGGGTGAAAATACTAACTGGACCATAGAATCCTTCACATCTTACTTTACACATTTATTAACAGTAAATTATTAATTAATACATTTAAGATCATCATGTTTGCAGCGATCAATATATTTCAAACCTAGTGGAGTAATAGTAATAATCACTCCACTACGTCTGAATTGAAATAGGCTATATTGTACGTTTTAATGGATCACGCTACAAACATAACGATCTTATAATACATGATGCATTGCTGTGTCCGTTATCCCATAATTCCCACTTTTGGACACTTTTGCTTTAACGGACATTAGACAACACTGCAAAATCAAGCTGCTATATTCATATATTCATTGTCCAACATTCCCAATTTTTCTGATGCATGTCCTTAATTTAATTTCATATGTTGGTATAAGCCCAATGCTAATACTAGATCTTTTAAAGAATTTTAACCCTAACTGACTGGGTTTCTAGAGAGCAAAAAGGTTTTGTGAAAAAAGTGGAAGGCTTACACAAAGTCCGTAAAATAAACTGTTAAAAGGATTTGATGATCACTAATGATAGTATTTTATTCTGTGTTGTCATCATTCAGGTTGGATTTTAGCTTTAATGTACATTTTTTTTTCTAACAAAGCAGCTGATATTGCCATAGAAACTAGTGGACTGCCGAGTCGCTTTTACCCCAAAATGGCAGAAACGCAGGGCTGCTGCTGGGCGCCAGTGTGGTGAGAAATCGAGTCCCCCCAGGAATCGGGTCTCCTTTAGGACCCCGAGTGATTCCATTGGTTCAACAGACTTTTGATGGGTAGTATTTTTAGTGCCTGATTATAATTACGTTTTGATTTATATAATTTATAATCAAGCATTTCTCGTTCTTACTGTTTTTACTACCGATTAGCCTGCTAGCTTAGCTTATATTATATTAGGTATGTTTTTTGCTTCCAATATCTGTTTCCAGTAAGCATTCATTTTATATTTCAAGCATGTTATTTGTGAACTTAATGTAATAAACATCATACAATAGTGAAATAGGTTATGATTAGTCAAGACATCGTGATAACAACTTTCGATCAGGCATTACTGCCTGGGTCCTAAAGGAGACCCGATTCTTGAGGGGGACTCGATGTCTCATGACACCGGTGTTGCAATGGAACGTTCTATTGAGCGTCGCTTCTTGTTAGTGTATATTCTTTGGTACAACCGATGCACGCTCAACAGCTAGAGAATACCCATAATGCACTGTGAGAGTCGTGCGCTGAATGAATTCCCGCATCTCGCCAGGAGATGGCACCGGCAGCTGAATCAATCATCCATTCATTTCCAAACCGCGCTGGTGCAGCATAATATCATACAGCTATAAATTCCTTTTTAAATATTTTGGGTTAGGGTTTCAATCAAATAACTGAAGCGAAAAAGTATGCAATAGTAATGGTGCTGCTTGCATTAGCACAAACCACTAATTAATAAGCACACCATATCAGCAAATTATTATGCGTTCGATTATTTTAATTCGTTGGAGTAGGTCAGGATTAAAATATTTTGCTGTGAGTTTTAATCTGTAATAGATTATCATTGTTCAAAGCAATTAATTAAGGTGTTCTACTTTCCCACATTCCAATTCATTATGGAACTGAACAGGGAACAGAAAACATTAAACAAAACCTGCGGAGGTATAGAGGTTCAACATGGAGTTAGCTTTTGTCCCATTCTTCAATTAGCCCCTTTCACACAGTAATACCAGTAAATTACCGTAAAATGACCAGAATGACTTTACCTGGCTTTTTACTGTTAAGAGACCATTTACACATCAGCACCAAAATACCAGTAAATTCTGTGATGTCAGTCATGGGAAATGATCTTTAAACACTGCACTGTTGTCTTCATTCACGCACATGAGGAGACGCGCTTTAGTTACACCATCTGTTCAATTTGACACCATATTTACAGACGTAAGGGGATGATCACAAAGAATGCATCTTAAAAATATGATACATGTATAACAGTATCTAACTGCAAAGCTGCAGCGCTGATGAATGAGAAGGCAGGGTTTCGCGCGCTACACGCTGAAAAAGCTGCAAGATGTGGCGCAATAGTCAAAGATGTCCATCTACTGCATATTTACATAGAAAAACTATTAAAAAGCAGAGGAGCTTAAACAGAGTTATCATGTCATCTCCATAAGAACTTTGGTTGTTTCCGAAATATTAAAAATGTAGCCTTTGGAGGATGCATTTCAAGGTCGTAAGGCATCAAGGCATGTCCAAATGCAATGTTAGCTTCACTTCCTGTCTCCTCAACTGATCGATTTTTGAAGGCAGCATAGATGTATCTTTCACTGCCTTTGATATCCCACAATCCTTTGCATTCCATGCTGTGACAGTTAAGCTAAAAAATAAAGTTGGCATCTGAAAGTTGTGGTTGGTGGTCAGTTTGTGTGTAGACATTTTCCACTTTTGATGTATTTTAGTAATTAAATATTCGCTATAGTTTTCACCAAACCTCTCTCTATTTTGCTGTAGACCATTAAACCGTTATGCTGCCTCAGAAGTCTGTCCAAAATCAGTTTCGTGAGGTACCTTCATGCGTATATACTCATACCAGTAATCTTCATTCTTTGTTCACACACAGCATCATACCGGTAATTTACTGGTATTTTTGAAAAGGTCCTGTTCAAACATGATCTATCAAAGGTAATTTACTGTTAATTTACCATTAAAGACTCTATATTTGAAAGGGGCCTCAATGCATGACACGATTCCTGGATGGATTACTCTTCACTGGAATATCGGTCTTTGATGCACGTTTCCTCTTGCGCCAAGCACCAACGCTGAATGTGAGACGACAGTTAAATCGACTGATCAAAACAGTTTGTTCACACTGCTTCACCACCTGCAATTAAGATACAGAGGAAAAAATCTATGGAGTCAATGACAAAAATTTACAGGATAATTAGAATCTTTCTTCCTTTCTCTTTTTCACTTTATAGTCATGCCTAACCATAATCTTGTCTCATCAGTAATACCCCTCTCCTGATTTTTTTATGCTTTTAAAGTGGCTAAATGGGACTACAGAGGTTGCCAGGGTAATTAAACTTCATCAAGCCAAACAGATACTGTACAAAATGTATCTACTCACTAGTCTGCTTTTACAGCCTTGTTGTGTCTATACTTGCACTCTATATTAACCTAAGCTTTCCAACTTGTAGATTGTAAATAGATTGAAAGAGTTGTTGGAAACTGAGTGGTAGCCAGGCAGACTGACGGCAGAAGTCTGGACAAGGCATGTGACGGTATAAAATTTTCATGTTGCGATAATTGCTGAAGCTTTTATAACGGTATGCGGTATTATCACGGTATTTAAATAAGTTGCAAAAAAAGTGTTGTCGTAGTATAACAGGTTTATGAACTCTTTTTCTTATAACAAAAAGAACTCTGAACATTTAAATACAATAACGCAATACACAAAAAATTATAAAGTAAAATGTTTCAAACAGATTAAACTGCAAAAGAATTATAAAGAACAACAGGTAACACTTTATAATAAGGTCTCATTATTTAACGTTAGTTAATGCATTAACTAAGATTAAGAATGAGAAAAAGTTATATTTGTTACAGAAGGTATTATTTTTTGTTAATGTTAGTTAAAAAATACACCTGATCATTGTTAGTTTTAGTTCTGGTTCATTAAATAATAGTTACAACTTTTGATTTTAGTCATGTTATTGAACTTTAACTAAGAAATTAACATTAACTAGGATTAAATAAATGCTTTCTAAGTATTTTTCATTGTCAGTTTGGTAATAATGAATTAACGTGTTAACTAATGAAGCCATATGTCACTTAAGCCGGGGACACTTTTAACGACTAGCTAAAACATTCTAAGACTGAGCTCAACACACAAAGACTGTTTCCTTCGACTGAAGCAGATTTAAATACTTACACATGGAATTTAAACAAACACCGACTGAACGCAACTGGCTCTGACTCAGCGCATTTGGGCATGATCAGTCGTAAGTATCAAATTACATTCATAATCGGCCTTACAATCGTTAAGAGTGTCCCCGGCTTAAGTGTTACTGAACAATAACAAATAATCAGAACATGTTGTAGTCCTGATTAAAAATATAAAAATGTTTAAGTTTGAAAATATATAGCTTATTAAGTCTTTAAGTATTAAGTATTTGGTACTGTGATGAACAACATTGCGAATACAAAAAAAACTCAATGGCTTTTTGAAGCATTTTAAAAACTGTTCAGTAGCGCAGCCGCTTTGTTTATGGGGTTTCTGGGGTAACCGCTGCATTTCTGCTGTTCCATCAGCGCCCTCTGCTGTCAGATGGTGAACGTGCACTTTCATTCTGCACATCCCTTTGACGCAACATACAGCGGTGTTGTGCATTTTATACGATTGATGGGGAAAGTTTTCTTAAAATGTATTGTAAAAATTTGAATAATTCAAAATAAAAAATTATTAACGGTATTTTGAAGTGGCCATGATAATAATATTGTGCATATTCATTATCGTGATATATCATATTACCAAATATGGGCACATGTCTAGTCTGGACTCCATCGCAGCCTTCACTGGCCAAGGACCGCCCAAGAGGAGGTCTGACCAACATGTAAAGCAACCAATCACAGTTCGTTTTGTTCCAAGTCATGTTTAGGACCATGAAAATGTAAAGTCAATGTCAGCTTTCATTGGCCAAGGACCGCCTAAGAGAACGTCTGATCGGCATGTAAAGCACGTCATGTTTAGGGCCATTTTGTTCCAATCACAGTTCGTTTTGTTCCACGTCATGTTTAGGGCCGTGAAAATGTAAAGTCGATGTCCCTATGATAACAGACTGGCATGCAGATAATAAATTATCCATCCAAGAACATTGTGCAAGTTTACTGCAACAATGGAGCTGCGATCTTCACATACTTTTGAAAATCCAGTGTTTAACTGATCTTGATAGGCGCTCATAGTGCCACAGTGACTTTGTTTCCAGGTGGACCATTAAAAAAAGCAACACACACATCTCCCGGAAATCCGGTAAAATTCAACCATTCAAATGGCAACTTCGAAACTCCTGTGTTTACCATTTTGTGTGCCATACACATCAGATGTTCAGCCAACGGTCCATGGGCGTAACGTCTGAAGCTGAGACTATTGTGGTGATGTTGAAATCATGTGACCATGGTGTAGTTTGTTTACAGCTTTAGCCTTTTTCTTCTGGTGATTGCATTTAGACTTCAAAATTCATAAAAGTTGGGTTCATTTGTGAAGATTATCCTGATGAACAAAACATTTGTTTGACACAGAGCCTTTTTTCTGCAATAATCCAAAAAGTCAATGGAAAATCCTATTGGCTTTTTGACGATGGAACCAGGGTGATGTTAACTTCCAGGTTGGCCTACAAAAAACTAATCATCCCTGCAGTGTTCTCTTTATATGATTTTTTTTTTTAAATTTATGCATTAAATATATTGCCACTGTTTTGTATGGAAATCTTCTTTTGTGTTCACTGGAAATAATAACATCACATGGGTTTGGAACAATATGAGGGTGAGTAAATGACAGAATTTTCATTTTGGGTGAACTGCCCCTTTAAGAAACAAAACAGGTTGAAGCCAGACAGAAGAACTGGGAACAAACTCAGCGTTTCATTCCAAGTGGACAATGCCGTTCTTACGGGTGCACAATCTCCAGGATTTCAGATGAGAATGTATCCGAGATCCTTCCAAACCACTTTGTTTCCTTTGAGAAGCATTCTCTCTTTCTCTCTGCTGCAGTCTCTAGGGATTCACATCATCTAACAACAAAGAGAGCCCCAATTCTGTGCAACTGTACTCTGCTTTGTGTGTATGCATCAAGGGGAAAAAAAGATTCAGAATGAAGCCCGTTTAAAGATACTAGCATTCCTGAACACTAGTATTGAATATAAACTTCAAAAGTGAATAATGATACAGGAGCCTATTTTAATGTGCTTTATCTCAATTCTGGCATACAGAAATTTTGTAGTGTTTACAAAGGATGTCATATCTAAATAGAAAGAATGTGTTTGCGGGTGTCTTTTTTTTTTTGTCTGCCATGCATACTAAAGGGAAGCTAGACAGAAAAAGACCTCATCTAGACCGTGAATGAGGGTGTGATGTGTGACTTTATCCAAGCATATCTATGATTAATCATTGTTCCTCCTTCCTGCACAGAATGATAGGAACTCCCACAGTGTTTTGGGTTCAATACAAGCTTTACTGACAACATCAGTAACATACTGTCGATTACCACAGAAAATAATAGCAGTTCATTCACAGTTTATCGACAGTAATAGCAAACCACAACAAGCAGACAATCCGATCAATTCACAATTAATAAAATTAAGTCTCATTCTTCTTCTTTTTCTGTTCGAGAAGTCGTTTCAGTTGGACATACATCACAAAAGGGAAGAAAATACTTCCGTTTCATGCCAACTTAAACAATGCAAAATTATTTTCTGTGTTAACTGACAGCATGTATCTTGACTTCCCTGACTTCAAACAGTTTTTTTCTGCATCTGTTTGCTATAACGGTAAAGGTTAGAGATGATAAATGTTGATCATAGAATAGTATTTTTTAACATCTAAGACATATAAGACATCCAAAGAGTGGTTCAAAGAGAGAGGACTTTAATGTCTAAGATGTTCAAAGAGGGATGACTCATATGTTTAAAACCTTCAAAGAGTTGGGAAAACGTGTACCTTTACGTAGTGTGGCACAGCCTCAGCTTCCATTTTAAGCTCTTATGTGATGATGCATAACAACAAAATGACTCTTCCCTGTAGACAGAAGAGAACATTTCAAACACAAATAGTTTCATGAAGTACATTTAAACAATTAAATCAGTCCAACTTCCTCAGTCTTAACAGCATAAAAAAACTCTTTGCTTACAGACTTTCAGTGAATGCGTACAGACTTTCTGATTGTCTGTCATTGTGATGGACAGGGTTGTAAAAATTCCGTCTTAATCTACTATTACCTTTCATTAATTTGCATATTTTAATGATAAGACATTTAATAGCTTTTGTTTTCATTTACATTTTCATTTTTAATCATGAACTTACAAGCATACAGGCTATTATGCATTTATTTATTTATGAAGAGATCAGATGAACAGAGACCGCGCAACACTTTTAATGTTCAAGATGAATGTTTGTTTGTTTTCTGCAGTGGCAGGAAGCCACTAAAACACAACCTTTGTGCCTGAACAGGCAAATATGAACAACGCAACATTACAAAATACAATTAAACTGATAAATAAATGAACTGAACTGATCTAAACTCAGTTGACTTACAGTATCTGCCTGAACACAATTCCTTCCTCCTGGTCCACATGGACTAAACTGGGTGTTCGCCTGTGTGACTGATAAACGTTGTCTGTTGTTTGTCCTTCATCCTCCACCGCGTCCGCATCAGTCCATCTTTTTTCACCTCTTTTATCAACATTATCACAACTATTTGGCTGTTTAAAGAAACTTTTCACACTCGGCTGCTGTGACATTTTTGCAATTGTGTGTAGCTGAGACCACAGCCATGTAGGACAAAGAGATCACACAATTAATATTGACACAGGCCGTGCGTAATACTGTTAAGTTACAATAGATTACCATCAGCGCAATCTTGACAAATCAGGTCCTCCCTCGGAATCCTTCGGGTCTCTAGCACCTGATTACAATTCCTACAAAATCATGTTATGACAAATGCTGTTTGCAACTACATTATAATGACCATTAATTTATGTATTAGTTAGCTTATGTACTAGCATAGCATCAAAGTCCCTTTCAAGGAAATTCTGTTCACTCGGTGGCCATATTTGCAACTCCTCCTATTTCGGGCATCCATGAAAAGTGGAATGGGGGAATCCTGAAATCTCTGAAACTGCTTGGTGAACTCACAATTAAATTACATATTTAAAATCAGCAACAAAATCTGACTTGAACTGTCCCATAAATGTTGTTTCTTATGCTCAAATTGCAATAAAAAAAACGTATTATTCAAACTATACGAGCCAATGCGCATGTGCAGTCCTATGCGCAAGTCTCAGGTTTCTATGGGAACCGGAGCTTCTAACGGCAGATGCAGTTAGTGACTGGCTCTTTTACTTAGAAGGCGGGACATATTCAGCCATATTGCGCGTTGCAGTTTCTCCCATTCATAACAAATAGGAGTGAACCGTCTTTCTATATCTATATACAGGGGTGCACATCCATCGGATTTTATCAAAAATACCTTAATTTGTAATAAATGACATAATTTTCATTTTTGGGTGAACTAACCCTTTAATGATATCAAAAAATATGATTTTTACTAGTAAGAATTGTATTTCTGATATGTGAAATTGGAATTTCAACTAGTAAGAAATCAATTCTTGATATCAACAAATGAATGAATGGCAGCCTATGGTGACATTTCACTAGTGAAAATACAATTACAGATATCAAGAATTGTAATTCTTGATATGAAAAAATAGCATTTTAACTAGTGAAAATTGAATTGTGGATATCAAGAATTAACATTGTTAGTAGTGGAAATGTAATTACTGATATCAAGAATTAAATTGGTGGTATCAAGAATTCCTATCCTGAGAATGAATAAAAGTCAAAACGGCTGCATAGTTAACGTGACCACTGCTTCCTATATATATTACTAGTTACTAGAATTTCTAGCAAAATGCATGAGCCAAGAGTTAAAAGCTTTTCCAATCATGTTGTGAAACTCTTTTTATATATCATGCTCACACACACACATACACACACACAGTTCCAGAAGCTGCAGACCTTATAACCATTAGAATTAAAACTTGTAAAATTCAAAAAGACCAACATAATTCCATAAAAGACATGATAGAAAATGACTATGAATGTAAATGAATAAAATCCACAGTAAGCATACTTTAGCTATACTGTATATAAGACTAACTCTCAAAATCAGCCGAGTTAAATGCATGTGACATTTGCATTTAAATGGATAGTTCACCCAAAAATAAGAATTCTGTCATTCTGTCTCACTGCAGTGCAGTGATTCTTTTTTTTGTTCCTCAGAACAAAAATAAGAATTCTGTCATCATTTTCTCATCCTCATGACGTTCCAACACTCAAAAAAATATATATTTTATCTCTTGGTCGGTTTAATGAATTAAAATGAGCTAAAGCAACATAGTTTTTGAACATTTTGTCACAACTTACAACCCGAATTCCGGAAAAGTTGGGATGTTTTTTTAAATTTGAATAAAATGAAAACTAAAAGACTTTCAAATCACATGAGCCAATATTATATTCACAATAAAACATAGATAACATAACAAATGTTTAAACAGAGAAATTTTTATTTTTATCCACTAAATGAGCTCATTTAAAATTTGATGCCTGCTACAGGTCTCAAAAAAGTTGGGACGGGGGCAACAAATGGCTGAAAACACAAGAAATTTTGAAAAGATTCAGCTGGGAGAACATCTAGCAACTAATTAAGTTAATTGATATCAGGTCTGTAACATGTTATCAGCTATAAAAGGGATGTCATAGAGGGGCAGAATCTCTCAGAAGTGAAGATGGGCAGAGCTGTGAAAGAGTACGTAAAAAGATTGTGGAATACTTTAAAAACAATGTTTCTCAACGTCAAATTGCAAAGGCTTTGCAAATCTCATCATCTATGGTGCATAACATCATCAAAAGATTTAGAGAAACTGGAGAAATCTCTGTGCATAAGGGACAAGGCCGAAGACCTTTATTGGACGCCCGTGGTCTTCGGGCCCTCAGACGACACTGCATCACTCGTCGGCAGGATTGTGTCAATGACATTATATAGGTATATAAAGGTTTCCAGACAACGTCTATTTCAGGGAAGGCCTTGTGTATTTCAGCAGGACAATGCAAAACCACATACTGCAGCTATTACAACAGCAATGCTTCGTCGTAGAAGAGTCCAGGTACTGAATTGGCCTGCCTGCAGTCCAGATCTTTCACCCATAGAGAACATTTGGTACATCATTAAACAAAAAATATGTCAAAGACGACCACAAACTCTTCAGCAGCTGGAAACCTATATCAGGGAAGAATGGGACCAAATTCCAACACCAAAACTCCAGAAACTCATAACCTCGATGCCCAGACGTCTTCAAACTGTTTTGAAAAGAAGAGGAGATGCTACACCATGGTTAACATGCCCCCGTCCAACAATTTTGAGACCTGTAGCAGGCATCAAATTTGAAATGAGCTAATTTTGTGCATAAAATTGTAAAATTTCTCAGTTTAAACATATGTTATCTGTGTTCTATTATGAATAAAATATTGGCTCATGTGATTTGAAAGTCTTTTAGTTTTCATTTTATTTATTTTATTTAAATTTAAAAAAAAAAAAAAAAAACTGGTTGTAATTACAGTCCACCCTAATACAATTAAAATTGAAGTTTACTTAATCCATTTGTGCTGGGACTACATGAATCATTTTTGTTGACATAACTAAATTGGCAATGGATCTGTAGTTCCCAGCATGCCTGGCAAGGGACCGCGTTAGAGTAAATTATGGCTGCCTCCAAAATTGCATAGTCTCTTGAGTAAGTACTTATTTTGAATAAGTTATTACTTCTCAACCACTAAAAAAGTATGTTCTATATAGTATGAATGTAATCCAGAAGTACTACATATGTACTATCATGTGACCTACCAGCATCAGTTGCGCCATTTCACTGCTATTTTCAAATCCTCTCCCGTGGCCTCGTGGGATAGTAAAGTAAATCTTTTCGAAAGTCATACTTTTTGCCTTCTCTTTAATGAGTACTGTGAATTCGAACATCTTTTCACATACTGGTTTTTGCCTACTATATAGTAGGGAAGTATGCAAGTTCAGATGCAGCCTAAGTGTAAAGGGTATAA
Organism: Hypophthalmichthys molitrix; assembly: GCA_037950675.1. NCBI lineage: Eukaryota > Metazoa > Chordata > Actinopteri > Cypriniformes > Xenocyprididae > Hypophthalmichthys > Hypophthalmichthys molitrix. The sequence goes on along the minus strand of CM075496.1, from coordinate 5,742,690 downwards.
CATGTTAGTGTTTAATGTTCAGTTATGTTGGACATTTAGAAGAATTTCTGTAATGTTTTTGAATGGTTTGAAGCTATATGATAGTCACGGTGTGAGTTCACTCAGTGAGTAATACAGTAACCTCAGTACTGACACCAGTCTCTTCTTATTTCTTCATTCTATACATTGGATATAACAATGAATGAAACTGCACTTATTTAGATCAGTACAATAAGAATGAAACAAGTTAATTTAAACAAATAAGGTTTTGTTGAGCCAACTTTAAGGATTAGTTCACTTTCAAATGAAAATTACCTCAAGCTTTACTCACCCTCAAGCCATCCTAGGTGTATATGACTTCCTTCTTTCTGATGAACACAATCGGAGAAATATTAATAAATATTCTGACGCATCCAAGCTTTATAATGGCAGTGAGCAGGACCAAACGAGTATGAGCTGAAGAAACTGCTTCCATCCACATAAACATACTTCACACGGCTCCGGGGGGTCATAAAAGCCTTCTGAAACGAAGCAATGCATTTGTGTAAAAAAAATATCTAGCTTCCGCCAGACCACCTTCCGTATTCAAATTACGAAAAAACGGAACTGGCATTGCGTCAGTTAAACTTTTCCATAAATTGAATATGGAAGGCGATCTGGCGGAAGCTAGATATTTTACGTCATAACTTTTTAAATATGGATTTATTTATTTTTTTACACAAACACATTGTTTCACTTCAGAATGTTGTGTGGAATATGTTTATGATGGATGGATGTGGATGGAGACACTTTCTTCAGCTCATACTCATTTGATAACACTTACTACCATTATAAAGCTCAGATGCATCAGGAAATTTATTAATATTTCTCTGATTGTGTTCATCAGAAAGAAGAAAGTCATATACACCTAGGATGGCTTGAGGGTGAGTAAAGCTTGGGCTAATTTTTATTTGAAAGTGAACTTATCCTTTAATAGACATAAGTTTTTGTGTCATACTAACCAGCAATAGTGCATGCTAGTATGTTAAAGACATGTATGGTTAGTATGACACAGTAACTTAAATTTGTTGGCTCAACAAACAAACAAAAACTTGAGAATAAATATGTGGCCTCTCTCTGAGCGTGTATGATGAAATTATTTCTCAGCATTGTGTTATACTTTCCACTGTCCAAATATAGATGCAACACATTTTGACATTTGCAACACATAACTAAGTCCATATGTATGGCTTTTCTGATGTAGTAAACTAAACCTGCACAGCACTCAGACCTCATACTTTTTCTCTTTATAACTCATAGATCAAAAATGGACTTTTATGCAGCAGGACCACACAGATGAATGGTGCTTGAGTTATGTAGGAGGAAATGGCTTGCTTTTTCAAACGTTTTCATATTTGAAAAGGAGGAAAAAATGATCCTTTGAGATTTATTTTGCTCAATGTTGTTAAAGCCTAGGATTTTACTTCCTCCTAAACTGGATTTTAAGCTAGATCTGATTAAACAATTGACAACACAAAGAATGAATGACAGGTGAGTCACAATGTTTAAATGTACCCACATTATCTGTTGCCAAATCAACTAGACCAACACTAATCTTCATTGTCGCCATATTTCAGATTAACTAGAGCCATCAGCTACGTGATGGAATAATCATACAGTCTGTAAATCTGGATATTTTAATTTTCCAAGAAAAATCTTCCTGTGTTGGTCCCCTATTTTGCTGCCAAAACAGCCCTGACCCATATGGACTCCACTAGACCCCTGAAGGTGTGCTGTGGTATCTGGCACCAAGATGTTAGCAGCAGATCCTTTAAGTCCTGTAAGTTGCGAGGTGGGGCCTACATGGATCGGACTTGTTTGTTCAGCACATCCCACAGATGCTCGATTGGATTGAGATCTGGGGAATTTGGAGGCCAAGTCAACACCTCAAACTCGTTGTTGTGCTCCTCAAACCATTCCTGAACCATTTTTGCTTTGTGGCAGGGCGCATTATCCTGCTGAAAGAGGCCACAGCCACCAGGGAATACCGTTTCCATGAAAGGGTGTACTGCAACAATGCTTAGGTAGGTGGTACATGTCAAAGTAACATCCACATGGATGGCAGGACCCAAGGTTTCCCAGCAGAACATTGGCCAAAGCATCACACTGCTTCCGCCGGCTTGCCTTCTTCCCATAGTGCATCCTGGTGCCATGTGTTCCTCAGGTTAGCAATCCACACGCACCCAGCTATCCATGTGATGTAAAAGAAAACATGATTCATCAGACCAGGCACCTTCTTCCATTGCTCCGTGGTCCAGTTCTGATGCTCACATGCCCACTGTTGGCACTTTCGGCGGTGGACAGGGGTCAGCATGGGCACCCTGACTGGTCTGCAGCTATGCAGCCCCATACGCAACAAACTGTGATGCACTGTGTATTCTGACACCTTTCTATCAGAACCAGCATTAACTTCTTGAGCAATTTGAGCTACAGCAGCTCGTCTGTTGGATCGGACCACATGAGCCAGCCTTCGCTCCCCACGTGCATCAGTGAGCCTTGGACACCCATGACCCTGTCGCCGGTTCACCACCGTTCCTTCCTTGAACCACTTTTGAAAGATACTGACCACTGCAGACCAGGAACACCCCACAAGAGCTACAGTTTTGGAGATGTTCTGACCCAGTTGTCTAGCCATCACAATTTGGCCCTTGTCAAACTCACTCAAATCCTTACACTTGCCCATTTTTCCTGCTTCCATCACATCAACTTTGAGGACAAAATGTTCACTTGCTGCCTAATATATCCCACCCACTAACAGGTGCCGTGATGAAGAGATAATCAGTGTTATTCACTTCACCTGTCGGTGGTCATAATGTTATGCCTGATCGGTGCAATTGTTAATTATAATCAAAAAGTCTTTCCTTATTTCATGATATCAAGGAAAGTTGGTCAAAGCCGAATACTTACCACTCTTCCATTGGTTAGACACCCTAAACTTATGACATTGCTCGCATCAATGTTGTTGTTTCGGTCTGGTCAGGATGTTAAACTAAGGCAGACTCACACTTTTTGGGGTAAATAACTTGATTACACTTACACAAACTGGTATAGGAGGAAGTATTTAAACAAAAAGTTATATACTTCAACTTTTAAACATACTGATTAAACATTAAAAAGCAAAGAAGAAGAGAACGCCATGACTGACCTTTAAGACGCGTGTAATATCTCTCATATCAATAGGAAGGCTCTTTCTTTAACTATGGGTCACAGGAGTGGACATCGCTCTGTGATCCTTCTCTTCCACGTTGTGAATGGTTGCGAAGAGTCTCGGCCCCCAAACTGAGTCTCACTTCTGTCATCTTGTGCACAGTGAGAAATGGATGTGATTCATTTTGGAGCTTGTAATATCTTCAGGGGTAACCGGTCCCTGGGGGTGCACAAGCATGGTATTAAAACTGTCCATCCTCTCGATAGTCACGTCTACATCCTTTCCTGCCATCCTCAAGGGAGTGAATGATGGAGGAGGTGTAAAGAGAGACTAGGGTCAGAGGAAGGATGAGAGAGGATATTGCACAGCTGTCTGCTCATCTGCCTCTGAAGTCAGAGAGGAGCCATGTGAGGGGACACCGGAGAAATAGGAAAAGCGGCTGGAAAGGCAATTAGCATGAAATTGAGGCTTTGGAAATGAACGGGACCTAGATATTGTCTAATCAATAGATTGAAACAATAAAACACAATAAGAGTTATGTATATTTTAATATTATGAATATTTATGATAATATAATGATAATATTTATAAATTATAAATAAATGTAAATTATATTAAATGATTATTAAACTTAATTAAATTATAAATAAATTAATTAATTAAATTTTATTGAATAATTAAATTAAATTATAAATAAATTTAGAGCATAAATTAATTAATTAAAAAAAAAATTAGACCATAATTGCTGACAACCAATATTAGGAAATTACAACAAAGTTGAATGTTCCTAAAAGGAAATTTAGAACAATATTTTGCCATAAAGACCTTTTTACAAATTGAGTGAAAAGTGAATACTGGTTAAAAAAAAAAAAAAATTATTTACTTATTTATAAATAAATTTACTTTATTTGCATGTAATATCCTCCTGAGACCCAGAAAAAAAAAAAAAGTTTTTTGAATTTAGTATTTTTTCACGTCATTACATTTAGAGCATAAGAAACAAATGGGGAAAAAAAAAAAAAAAAAAAAACATTTTTGAAAAATTATATTTTATTCATGTTATGCTATGTCCTCTGTGGTGGACACCAGGACTAAGTTGTTTAAAAAATGAAATGACATGTATAGGCAACAACAATGGGATTTTTTTTTTTTTTTTAATCACCAATCAATTTTTAGGCTTCAGGATTTTTTTTAACCAAACTTTGTATAAAGATGAATCTCAACTATGTTATGAAAGATGGAATGGAATAAATCGATATACCATTTTACTTTATGCAGTATGTGGGTAAAATAGTCATGTGTTTTCCCATTCAGTACAATGCAATGCATCTATACACTATATCTAATTTGCATATTAATGTGTTCTTGGAGTAACATGTAATGAAAAAAGAAGTGTAATAATGGGAGTAATAATTGGCAACATTTTCATAATAATATCTAATAATTAATAGGAATATTGATATATAATTTCTTTCCCTATTCACTTGTTTTGTCTCTTAAAATGCCTGATAAACATGATTTAAGTCCCGGTGTCCTCTACAGTGGACATGTATAAAATCAATGTCCTGTTTCATAACATAAAATGAATATTTTGATTAGAAAACCCATAACGTTTTCCTGAGATGTTGATTTATGACAAACAATTTGAAAATTAATCCGATTTAAATGATAATTACAAAATATTATCATATTTCCATAAGAGTGCTAATTTTAACACCAAGGTGTTGTTATTGTCATAGTGAAACCTCTAAAAATTAGGTTTCTCTGCAAAGCCCTGAATATGCTCTTTACAGGACATCTAGACTTAAAACTGTGACATGTATGATGTCAGAGAAAATCACTAAAATATAATGTCCACTACAGAGGACAAAAGTCTATTCCTGGGTCCCAGGAGGATATGAGTTATTAATATGAATATTTATGACAATGATATTTATTTATATACTAATACATTTAGAGCATAAATAAATAATTTAAAATTAATTATGTATTTATTGTAAATAAATAAATATTGTGTTGACAACCAGTATTAGTCAATATCAAAAAAGTGGAATGTTTCTTTAAAAAAATGGTTCTACTATAAAGACCTGTACTCTCAGTATTAAGGAACCATAACAAATTAATTGAAAAAGTATGAATATTGTTTTAAAGTGCCCCTATTATGGATTTTTGAAAATTACCTTTCATGTAGTGTGTAACATAGCTCTAAGTGAATGCAAACATCCTGCAAAGTTTTAAATTTGAAAGCGCACCGTATATTAAGTTATTGTCTCTCAAAAGTAAGAGTCGACTCTGAGTCAATTAAACGAGTCGTTTGTAAAATGAATCCCAAGCCGTTTCATTGTCACGGTTGTGACACTGCTATCTGTGCCGGGTTATGTAAACACAGACGATGAAACTTTCCCCTAGTGTCTCAAAGAGCTCAAAAGACAAACAAAACAAAATAGTGGAGGAAACTGGAATTATCTCACTAAACAATATCAAAAAAGCTCTATGAAAGCACCACGGGCACAGCAGATGATATTTAATAATTCATTATCAGGACAATTACAGGATGTTTGAAACTTTATAACCCGTTTTATTCTTCCCAACAAAGCGGAAATATGCAAAACCACTGTAAACACATAAGCTTTGTTCCAAAACCTGCCTTCATTAGCAAAGAAGGCAATCCCAGAAAGCATTGCAACAAGCTTAGTATAGGGGGAAAAAATCATCCAAGATGGTAGACAAGACAAGATGAGAGAAATGTTAATTTATAAACATATTTAATTCAATATTGGAAACAAAGTATTGCAAACAAAAAAATTATTTATTACCTCAGATTTGTGTCCAATGTATAGGTTGTTTGCACATGATATCATTGCTGTGGGGCGAAATGCAGCTGGAGGGCAGGAAGTGATTTTTCTATATAGGAATCGCTATCGCAAACTCAAAATTCCTAAGTTTTGTGATGTTTATGGTTGCTCGTTTACATAACTTTTATCGTTTTTTTTTTTACTTTAAAAGTTGTCGCTTTTAATAGCATTTTGCATCTGCTGATACAGAAATTAATATGGAGACCTTACCTTTTTTGTTTTTGACTTGGTTAAGTATTCACATTCTTCATAATATCGTTTGTTGGGAATAGAAAATATTTTATCTCAACTCATTTATCTCACAGTTTTGAAGTGGCTGCGTGCAAGTTATACTCATTCACAAGCCGAGTGAGAGTCATACTCGCAAATGTAATGTTAATTATTAAACCAAACAAAATACAAAACTTTTAAAAACACTCAGCAATGTGATTATTTTATTGAGGCAGTGGGTTTAATCAGTGACCTTATTAGATTCGTTATATGGCTATATGGCCTCAACCTGCTTCCCTTAGTGTTTTTATACATAGAAAAGGCAAACATTGTATTACACTGTCCAGTTTTTTCACTTAACGATAATGTGACCTACATTTTTCACAATCATGACAGAAAATCAAAATACTGCCCTAAACTCACTAGCAGAAAGGCAGCGCAATATAATCAAACCAGACAAGAACTGAACATGGCGTGACGGCAGCTTTCCTATATCTACCTCCTCGTTGGCAGACAGGTCTTTTGATTCAGTAGAAAAATCACTCCTCTTCATAACATAAGGATCACGTCCAACATATGTGGTGATTTCCTGTTTATATCTATAGTGTCTAAACCACTAAAATACGGAATTTCTTCTATGTCTTCCATTCTGTTTCTTTACTTCCTGCCCTTCAGCTGAACCATCAGAACCATGTGATTGCAAACAAGCTATTAGCTTTGCATGCTTGTTAGCAACATGCTAACATCCACTTTTGAGTCTCCAGTGCACTTCAAAGTACTACGAGTTTCAGTCTTTGTAGAGCACACCAAATGTGTCACTTATGAGGCGGTTCACTAGGTTTTGAAATTGAGCTTTAGTCTAATTTATTTTCAACTTAATGCTTATTGATATATTACCTAAAGGAATCACTGAGAACTAAAAGAGATATTCAGGCAGGAGTTGAAAGAACTGATATAGGGGGGAAAGAGGATTTTTAAACTTTGAAGTTCTTGGCAAACCACATTCCAACTTAATTTTAACTGATTCATCACATTTTTGCTTCATTTCAGGCTTTGTTCTTGCGGCTTTGACTACAGGAAACTTTTTATTAACTTTACCATAGATTTCAAAACAGAAGCTCCTGGCATGTTGTGACTGTGATTCAGAGTTAATGCTGTGGAGATTTTAAGGTATGTTTGCGGCAATCTTTCCATTGAGCAATATACAATTCAACTCCAGCGGATGCCCTAAAAATGTCATCCCAGCACCACCCCGTTTTTCCCCGGGGCCGGTTTTCTCTCTCATGCTCTGTCTTTCTCTGTTTCTATTGCTCTCTGCAGTGGCACCATTCGTTTTATCTTTCACTGTCTCGCCCACACTTTAGACGTCAGTATAGATCTGATATTGCTGGCTGTTTGTTCCTTAAAACAAAGTATGATGAACCTTTGACAGCTCCTACCTGAGTGGCCTAAAGGGGAAAAAGCAGGAGAGCTTATTTAAGTTGTTGCATGGATTTAAGATGAATACGCTGCTCATGGATGCATGGACATTTGGATTGGAAAGGGTTCAGATCAGACCTGAGAATACAATCATAAATCAATTAAGTAACTTATCTGTTGGCCTCTTTCTCTCACTGCTTTACATTTCAGTCCTTTTAAACAGTATGTAATATACATCGAGCATCTCAAGAAATTGATATTTTCATTTGACTACTGTCACATGTCTGTTTGTTTTGCACTTTGTTCCCAGTTTCCCGCCACTTATTTGTATTCTTGGTTAATCATTTCATTAGTTAATTTGTACCAGCTGTGTCTTGTTCATTTATCTTGTTTGCTCCTGTTTCCTTTGTATATAAGCCAGCAGTTTTAGTTCAGTCTTTGTCTGGTATTGTTTATTTTACACAGTGTTGTATTTCCCCTGTTTCTTGTTCCTAGTGTTCCATTAAATGTTATTGAAGTATTCTCCTTTGTCTTGCATCGTATCCTACACTACCCACCGTGACAACTACTAATTATTGTGGTCTTTGGTTTAGAAATACCATTCAGTTTTGTGCACATGAATGATAAAGTTAATGTTCAGTGCCATATTTTATTAATATTAATGAGTTGGTTATGACTGAGCTCATAATCAACTAATCTAAAGATAATGAATCACTCTTTGCAGTTTGCTTCTTGCAAAAAACTTCATATTTGTTAGATACATGTTTAAATAAATCATAAGTTGTGTAAAAGTTATTCACTTACGGTTAATTTTACAATAAAAAAAGAGCTTTTGCCAGCTTGTCCGGATAAAAGCAGGTCTGATCTGAATTCAAACAGCAGGAGAAACAAATGTTAAATGCAAATAATAAAATGCAACCAACCATATTTGTAGATAGGAGGAGAAAACACTTACCATTATCTTTTGTAGTCAAGGCTATATGTCCAATCAAAATAAACGCAGTTTGTGCCAACCATGTTTAGTGTGGTGTATCTTGCAGATTAAAACAAATTACTTATAAATTGTAGTCCGTTGCTGATTACAAGTTACATGATGAAAATATTTGTTAGTAATGTAATCTAGATTACTCATTTTAGGTAATGTATTCTGACTACTTTTTGATAACTCATTTATCACTGACACTCTAAAAAAAAAAAAAGGTGCTATATAGTACTAAAGGTGGTTCTTTGTCTCGTAATCATAGGGGAACCACTTTAAGTGCTGAATAGCACCAAATATTGGTGCTTCAGTGGTTCTTCAGCGTTTCTTCCCTGGTTCTTTGGGATGACTGTGGTGCTATACAGCACCACTACTGTATACAGAACCTGTTAAAGGGTTAGTTCACCCCAAAATAAAAAGTATGTCATTTATTACTCACTCTCATGTCGTTCCACACCCGTAAGACCTTCGTTGGCTCAGTGAGGCCTGCATCGCCAGCAATAACACTCTGTTTTTCAATACCCAGAAAGGTACTAAAAACATATTTAAAACAGTTCATGTTACTAGTGTTTCAACCTTAATATTATAAAGCAACGAGAATACTTTTGTGTGCCAAAAATAACAAAATAGTGACTTTATTCCACAATATCCAATGATGGGTGATTTCAAAACACTGCTTCATGAAGCTTTGAATCTTTACGAATCATCTTAATTTGTGTTCCGAAGATCAGCGAAGGTCTTACGGGTGTGGAACGACATGAGGGTGAGTATTTAATGATATAATTTTCATTTTTGGGTGAACTAACCCTTTAAGCCCCTGTATGGTTCTTCAGCTGTTCTTCAGTGGTTCTTTGGGGTAGTTAAGGTGCTATATAGCACCACTGCCATAAAAAGACCCTGTTAAGCCCCTTTAAAGGTTCTTTACAAGCCAAAGAACCACTGTTGATGCTGTTTAGCACCATTTTTGAGAACAACAAGAAAGGATATATTTTCCATTCTTTGTTATCAACAACATGAAATGCATTAAGAATTACATTATGCTAGGAAAATACTGCAGGGGGATTGTGAGTTGATGAAAAGCTAATTAATTAAATCATAAAAATGTCTAATTAAAATGAATTATTTGAACATAAAAACAATTAAACACTAAAAATATTATTATTTTTTTTGTTTGTTTGTTTACCTGCATTCATTGTGAACATTATCCAACATCAGAGAACTGTGAACATGCAAATGTGCAAATATTTTAGCTCAAAAGGTTTGTCTGACAAAAGAGTTTGGGAATCCCTGCCTTACATGAACAAACAATTATAAACATGAAAACAGCAATGACCTTACACATTCAACGGTTTTGTCCAGATCAATAATTAGTGAAGTTCACTGGATATGATGAAGACAGTGGCTGCGTCCGAAAACTGGAAAATGCTGCCTTCAGAGGACACATTTCAGGAAGGTATCAAGGCACTTCCGAATTCAATGTCAGCTTCACTTCCTGTTTCCTGAGATACCTTCATCTGATCGATTTTTGAAGGCAGCATAGATATATCCTTTGCTGCCTTTGATATCCCACAATCCTGTGCTTTCCATTCTGTGACAGTTGAGCTAGAAAAATAAAGATGCCATCCGAAAGTTGTGTTTTCTGGCCAGTTTGTGAGTAAATGTACATTTTTGACCAACATTTTCCACTTTTGATGTAATTTCTAACAGAAAATTACTACTGTAGTAATTAAATATTTGTTTAGTTCTCACCAAAGCTCGCGCTATATTGCTGTAGATCATTAAACTCTTATGCTGCCTCAGAAGTCTGTCCGAAATCCGTTTCATGAAGTGCCTTCATGCACAAATGCTACCTTACAAGTCATTGCTTGATAAGGCAGCGAGGCAGCAAGTCAGCTACCTAGGTTTTTGGACGCAGCCAGTGTTTCACAGATATACACCGATCAGGCATAACATTATGACCACCGATAGGTGAAGTGAATAACACTGATTTTCTCTTCATCACGGCACCTGTTAGTGGGTGGGATATATTAGTCAGCAAGTGAACATTTTGTTCTCAAAGTTGATGTGTTAAGGCAGGAACACACCAAGCCGACGGTCGGCCGTCAGGCAGTTTTTGTTCGTCGGCCGACTACGTTTTCTCATTGTGTTCCGAAGTTGGTCCTCGTCGGCTTTTTTTCAGCCGATTCGACATGTTCGAGCTCTTCGGTCCATTGGGCCATCTGATCATTCTGATTGGCTGTTCAGTTACTGCCACCTGCTGATACGGAAAGGCATTTCATCTTACGCAGGCGCAGAACTGACGTGCTACTTGGCCGTCGGCTGTCGAGCGACGGTTTGGTGTGTCAGGACAACTTTGGACCCAGACGCTGCCAACGTGAGCCAACCCCGCAGTCTGCTTTCTTCGCCACTATTTCGTCAGCCTCGGCTTGGTGTGTTCCTGCCTTTAGAAGCAGGAAAAATGGACAAGTGTAAGGATTTGAGTGATTTTGACAAGGGACAATTTGTAATGGCTAGACGACTAGGTCAGAGCATCTCCAAAACTGCAGCTCGCTTTAGTTAACAATAACAACACTGACGTCTAGAAAACAATATTCAGTGTTTCGATATATTTTTGTTCACTTTCATATGCTAAAATTTTGGTGCTGTGTTTGGTCTCCAACCGTCCAATGTCAAATCTGGGTTCTGAAACAAAACTTGTTAAAACCAGTAATTTAAAGAGATTTAGTCCAAAAATTAAATTCTGTCATCATTTACTCAGTCATGCTTTTCCATATAACATTCTGCTATAAATAACTTCCACTGTGCTCCATGGAAGGAAAGAAAATCAGATGGGTTTTGAAAGACACAAGGGTGATTTTTCATGTTTGAGTGAACTATTCCTTTAAGGAATACTTTAAAGACAAACTCGAGATGCTGTAAATGAGCTTTTGTGGGTATACGCTTCAGAGGCTCAGCGACTACAGTATCGATTACACCGCCGCACCAAGTATATTTTGTGGTTTCTCAACAAGGCAGTTCATTGTTACAGTGTGACACTTAGAGCAGTTAGACCTGCTCACTCTCGCTGAGCTTCAAGACACCGCTCCAGCTTGTTTTTCAGCTACAACTGCTGTCCCATGTCAGTCTTTCTCACTCTCCCTTCCCTTTTCTCTCAGTCTTCTCTTTCATTAACTGTTGCTGTCAGTAGGGAAGACCACTTTTGTATCGAGTTTCTCCAGCGCAGCACATAATCAGGTCTCCTCCTTAAACTCAGCAGGATTCTAACCAATTTGTCTCGCACAGCTGGAAATCATTGTTTCGATCTGCTCGACGGGAAACGTGTCAGCCTTGGTTGAAATTTTCAGTTCGTGCTGATGCCACTCTTGTGATTGGAGTCCTCGATCTTTGCCATATGGACAATCATTGTCAGGCATGCATGTCATGACATGCACAGGTAGCTGCACTAGGGTGGTTTGCATTCGCTGCTGTGTTGAACAGCATGACAAAGGGTTTATTTGGTTTTTAATTGTACAATCCTCAATATACCACAGACCCTTGACCGAGGAACCAGCACTGACATCTGTAGGACATTTGTAGGAATTTCAGAATCATGATTAGTGAAATTAGTTTTCATTTTTACTGTACAGAATATCTGTTTAACATGGAAAGGATTGACTGAGGAACAAGATCGGGTGAGAACCACAAGCCAGGACTTGGACACGGGTCAGCGTTGTATGGTGGAGCGCTGCCCAAAAGGCCATGGCTCTGAATGTTTAATTTGAACTTGGATTACTGAAACATTTTTTCTTTGGAAAAAGTCCCCTTTCATTTGTTTAAATAAGTTGAGTGGTTTTGTATAATTGGCATATTGTCAAGTCATCCCTCCTATTCATCAGATGAAAAGTGAAGCCAATTCACTTTAGTCTGTAAAACTAGATAACCTGTAGGGCATGATTTGATTTCTCTTAAATTTATTTTATTTTTTTAGTCAGGGCTTGAGCTCTTCCCTCACTCTTCCCTCACAAATGCTGGGTCCAGCCTGCTGGGTAATTTTAATGGGTTATTTTTAATATTTTACCCAGGTGCTAGTTTTTCTGTTTCTCAGATGCTGGGTCATTTTTTATTTCAATCAGTGCATTTACATGCACTCTCATAATGCGATTATAATGGGATTTTGGCAATATTGCGATTAAACTTTACCTCATATAAATGCAATACTTCGATCGATTAAAGTAATGCTATTAAGATCATAATCGTAGTAATCGGATTAAACTAGGTTTTAATCGCAATACACAGACATGTAAACACCTTAATCCCATTATTCCCGCTCTGACCAAAGTGCGCATGTGCTCAGACGTACACAGATGCCGTGTTGTACACAACTTCGTGAATGAACTTTGTGACATTTTTCAGAAGTTTTTCTCTTCACCAAATCGCTAAACTCTGTTAGCACAACTCGCTGCACAGTCTCTGCTCCGTATCTTCATCCAGACGATGCGAAGAACGCGACGAAAGCCAGGCAAACCCGACATTGCGAAGTTTATCATACCGCCAAATAATATCCAGTACGTCCATAAAAATGTATTTTGAATTTGATGTAAATAGATTAAAACAATAGTCAGTAACATGCTTTATGCATAGTGGTGGGTCGTCTGTGCTAAACCGGTTAAAACTTAACGGTCACTTTGTTTTCTGTTCTGAGAAAACTTCCTGAGGAGAAAATCCTGAATGAAATTAAGGTTTGTATTGCATTGTATTCCTATCAAATTATTACGGTACAAAGAAAAAAATGTCTTACGTTTTACCTTTTTTGTTTACATGTACGCCGCAGTATGCTTGGAACGCTACAAACGCAGCATACACCAGATCTAAGCGAACGACGCGCCGGCGCCACCATGGAAGTTTCACAGCCATCAAAACGAATGCGCGACCAGGGCTGAAACACGACGCGACATCGCTGTCATATCATATGTAACAAAGTTGTCGTGAGCTCCACTGACTAGGCTGTTGATCCAACCCTATCTAGTGCGCTAGCGTTGCAGCTGTGGTCGCACTATGCGTTTGACGGTTGAAACTTAAAGTCCACATGAAACGGAAGTTGCAATTGTCTTTTCTTCTCTACTGTGACGTCTATCCGAGTGAAACAGCATCTGAAATGAGAGGGCAGGACTTGATTTCGCCATAGCATGTGACAGGAAGAGACGATGAGTCGTTTTGAAGGGGGAGGGGAGGTTAATGTTTTTGATTAAAGATTATAAGGGCACGTGAATTTTAAAAAAAATAATGAAGTGCACGGATAAATTATTGATAATAAATACTACAATATTCCATAAAAAAATAAGAATTGTCAATTTTGATTTCATGCCGACTTTAATGCCTGAAAGATGAGATGGCACAAGGTAACGCTGTTTTTTATGTAACTTTTCAAAAATGAATATATAAGATTGCTATAAATAAACTGGAACAGCCTACTGATACCAGTTTTATTTCCACAGATTCCCGCTAGGCTGCTTTTTCTACTCCTGCCACGTCCTAAAACATTTACTAAATGTTTTGGAGTATTTTATGATTGTAAAAGACTGACTTGCCATTGAATAAAAAATATTGTAAATGAACTGTTCCTGTCCTATCTGTATAGAGAGATTGTACAGTGTGTTTTTATTAATAAAAAACAATATCAAATTGACTGACCCAGCACTGATTAAAAAAACAACCCAGCAAATTCAATTCAATTCACATTTATTTGTATAGCGCTTTTCACAATACAAATCATTTCAAAGCAGCTTTACAGGAATTGCATGTCAACATTACAATTTAGAGTAATTTGTTATCAGAGTTGACTGTGTCAAAATTATGTAATTTCAGAAATATAAATGGGTTAATGTATAAAACCCAGCAAGCTGGGTAAAAATAACCCAGCATGTGTTCAATATTTACCCAGCACTGGGTTGCCAAATAACCCAAATTGGGTTGTTTTTAACCCAGCATTTTTTAGTGTATGATAATTCAAATAAATAAGAGGGCTTTAAATGTCAACCACAAAGGGAAATTTGACTTAAATAGCTAAAATGTAATTGCTTTCAAACACTTACTTACACTTCACACACATTAGGTTTTCATGTTTTATGGGGACATTCCATAGACACAATGATTTTTATGCTGTACAAACTGTATATATCCCCTAAACCTACCCATTACAGAAAACATTCTGCATCTTTACTTTTTCGAAAAACATAATTTAGTGTGATTTATAAGCTGTTTTCCTCATGGGGACCAAAAAAATGTCCCCACAAGGACAAGATTTTGGATATATAAAACTAAAAAAAAGCACACGCTGTACGAGTGTAAACAAAATGATTTGTTTGTTTACAGTAAATTTAATGCCATATCTGGTGATTTGAACTTTCAAACTGTGTGAAATATATAAGATTTTAATACGAGAGAGATGGTGATGATGGCTAAAAATGAAGGAATTTAATAAGACGGCCATCAGGCCAAGCGGATCAGAATCAGACGTCTTCAACATGTGACATCATGAAGCAACATGGCATCTCTCGTTCCAGATTTGAGGAAGCAGCTCTTAAATCCCCACTTGAATGAATCTGGCAAAAGAAAGATTATGAGGGGGAGTGAAGCAATCAACGTGAAGAAAAAAACTTTAAGGGAACTTAAGTGAACATTGCGTTAAGCTCCTTACACTACTTTGGTTAAAAGCTTAAAAGCTTTTGGGGAGGATGCAGTTCTGAAACTGGGCATTAAGAATACTCAATAAAAGATATATGATTCATGGGTGTTTTTATAAAAAAAGATTTTTATGAGCACAAAATCTGATGTAAATTGTGCTAAGTGCAGCAGATGTTGCAAGAATTGTAATTATAAAAGATTTAAATCCAAACATCTGGGTTATAAACTTAATTACTTTTGTGTCAGTATGAGCAGAATCTTAAATAATTTATTCGATTTATTCGTGAAGGAATTATTCACAGTTTTCTCGTTGTTATGGGCATCATGCTTGTGGCAGTATGTGTGTCTGTATGCAGTTGTGTGTTATTCAAGGGGAATTCATTTACAGTCAATTGCATGCACTGTTTGCATTGTTATAGCGCCTGTTTTACTAAAGGAATTATGCAAATCAGTTAATGGCACAAATATGCTCATAAAATGTGCGCTTTCCAAACTTATAGTATTAGATTGTGGCATCACTATCACTATTTAAATTTATAACTGCTGCCATGATCAATGCATACATTAAACATATTCAGTGGTAATAGTGTGACGTTAATTGTGCCAGGCAAACGGCGCTAAGTTAGGTGCAATATAATGAGTCTTATTTGCATAGAAAGGAGGCGTGTCTGCGCTGAAATGACAATTACTTAATTTTGCAGTTTCAATGCATTTAGTGCCTGGTTTAACTGGAAATACCACAAGCAAAATTGGCGCAACTGTTTAGTGAATTTGTTTCTCAGTAACAGTCTAATGGATTCAGCGTCAATGAAGTCAGTGCTAAAGTACACTTAAATATGACCACTATACGCCTTGTTTTTACCAAAAGCAAGAGGGGGCGCATATACTCATTTTTATTCAGACACAATTACTGTCTGAATTAGTTCTGCTACATGTATCATAATCAACTAACTGTCAGCGTAATTGTGCTGATGCACTTGGTTTTTATATTATTAATTTGCCATCTGTTGAAAAGAGAACAAGAACAGGGACATATGAAGATGGCACACACAAAAAAAAAAAAAAAAAAAACTCCAGAAGAATGACTTTCAATGAGTAATCAATAGTCAGAGAATGAACTAGGCTATCAATTGCATGCCAATTGTTGGACAGGAATGACATCGCTTGCGTATGGAGGATTGATTTACAACTGATCCTTCTGCATTGGGGAGAAAAGAAACTCATTCAAAATGAGACGCAGTTCTGCAGTGCCTTTTCAACATTTTTACAAAATAAATATGCTTGTGTTTGCATTTAAAGAAGCACTTATATAAAAGGGTACATCAGACTTGAATTTTTTTAATTTACGAGATTAGAAGAAATGAAGATTATAAAACATTATATTATATTAAATAATATCAGAATTAAAACTATTACTTTAAGATATCTGAGTGAAATCTTTGCATTATCAACTGTCTAACTGAAAATCAGACTAACACATAAATTCTATAAAATATCAGGCCTACAATCAAAAAATTGATGAGTAAACAATTGCTGACACAATCTAAGCTACCCTACCACTACATTTATAATTCATCAAAGATGAAATGTCAACATTTTGGTCCTTCCTGGACCCCTGAAATGGTAGAAAACATTTAGCTCAGGCACTCTTGTCTATGACAAATCCCCATCTCTTTAATGAGATGTATTAGCAGCATATTGGGCTTATCAGTGTGACCTAGAAAGATGAAATGGAGGAGTTAGAGAGTTGGGAGCTTGCTCTCCTATAATCCCTGGAGAGGAAAACATCCGTCTCTCTGCGGCCTCCATCCCCTGGGATGAAATTACTGCGAAAAATTCCTGAATCCCACACCGCAAACTCTACTTAAACAATTCTGTGCTTCCAAGGTTTTGGATCCTATAAGTAAGTAAAACAAATTACACAAAAGTAGAAAGACTGATGGACCAATTTCATGCTTTAAAGAGCGCTCCAAATGTTAATGGGGCTCTGGTAAAACATTTACAATAACATAATGAAATATTATCAATTTACTAAAAAAATATATTTAATCAAAATACACGGCTATTACTGAATGGCTATCAATGAAGAAAGATGTTTTTTTTTACCAACAGTCAAACCATCATTTATATCATTTAAGATCTTGCCCAGTCATAATCTTGAGTAGTTGTTAAACTAATTAAAATTGACAATTAAAAAATAACCCTAAATAACCCAAATAATTACAATTAATAATTTTATTAATTTTAATAATTACATTATTTTAATGAATTTATTCAAATTAATCAGTATAATAAAATTGCAGTGTCATGTATTTGTGTATAAATAATCCATATAAATATAGATATATAAATGCCATATTGTCCTTGTTTAAATTAAAAATGAATTAAAATCAAAAATGAAAATATTTAACATTAATACATTTAAATAATACTTAAAATACAAATATCAATGTAATAACATTAATAATAATCTATGTATAAATAATCCATATAATGCACCTAACTTCATACTAATTACTATTTTATATACACTGAAATAAATTAATTTAAATTCAACATTGAAATTGAGATTTTATGTTAAGCAATCTATCAAAACTGCACAGCACACATTTTATGTGAACTCTGAGGCTCATACAAATTAATGAATAATGACAGCAATTTCAAATTACAGTCAGCCTCTACATATTTGCAGTAACACTTTTTAACAGAAGATATTATACAAGTATCTGTAACCTAATTAAACAAAGCAAGTGAATAAGGGCGTATATTCATCCAAACCTGCCTACAGCTCTCTCTCATTTATTTACATATGGACGAGCTCAGCTCTGTCCACCTCCAGATAACGAGAGACAAGTGAGGTAGATGTAGCACATCAATTCTCCAAATGAAACCAGTGCAACTGGTTGAAACCGATGACTCATCAGGAGCAAAAACGGCCTTGTTTTGCAAGAAGTTTTGTTAGCCATCATTCTATCTTCTACAGTTTTTATAACCGTTTCCTGCTGAAGTTCACTTGTAAAATTTAGGCATAATCTCCATTCATTTGCTCATTTGCTTAATACTATGTATTAAGACATGATGTCAAACATTACTATTTTACATTTTACTTGCAAAATACGCAAAGCATTTTAGTTTAGGATTCCGATGAACCATTTATTTTAGGATATCTATTATTAATTCCTGTCACAAGTGTCTCATTGTTAACAAGAGGTCCTTACTATCCCTTAAGGGATGTAAAGTATCTGTCACTTAATGAAGATATATTTAGATGGGAAATATATGTTAATGATGAATGATTGGTCTATCAGTAAAGCTGGTGATAATGTAGTAGAATCAAATGTGATCCCATTGCCATTTAAACTCTGCCCTAAAATGTGATTGCAACCTAAATTGCATTGTATATTGGTGGTGACAGTCCAATAAAGCATCTTGCAGCATGTTGGCCTATAGAGAATATTTTCACTCATGCCGCCTGATGCTTTACACAGAGTATAAATGTTTCTGAACACCATGATATACTTCTGAGGAGATATAAGTCATGTTATTTCCAATTAGACTTTCAGTGTATTTCTGCTAGAGTTTAAACAGCTTTTTTTACTGGGAAATCATAGTCCTATAGTCACCTCACTTATTCGGGGAATTTTCTGGCTTGCATTGATCAATATTAAAACAGACACTGCTTTTAAAGGGAATTTTCATGCAGCTCTCTATTAATAAGTTAAATCCCTAAAAGTACACCAAACCTAACATGTCGCTCTCAGTTCTGTCACATTCACTGTCAAAACACTGTTAGCCACAGGCATCACACCGTTCACTGACCTCATAGTGCACCAAAATGATATCAGCAGTTCTGATCTGATTGGCTGGTTCTACACAACTTTTGGGAACTTCTGAGCATCAGTCCACCTGGAAAAAAGTCATCAAATGGTACACAAAGTTTAGTTTAAAGCTCTTTAAAGTGAACAATCCAAATTGTACATTCTAAAAAATGCTGGGTTAAAAACAACCCAAGTTGGGTTGAAAATGGACAAACCCAGCGATTGGGTTGTTTTAACCCAGCGAATTTGTTGTTTTAACCCAGTGGTTGGGTTAAATGTTTGCCCAACCTGCTGGATAGTTTTATTTAACTCAACTATTGTTTAAAAATTGCTTGCTTAAAATGAACCCAAAGTATGTTGGAAATAAAAATGTATTAATATGTTTAATAAATTAGCATTTATTAGTAAGCTTAATGAATTATAATTAATACATATTTATTAAATTGCTTATTAATAAATATTCACCTTTTGATTATTATTGTTGCCTCTAGTAATTATGTCTGATTTTAAATTTCCTATTAAAACCTATTTTGGGTTCATTTTAAGCCAGCCATATAGTAATTTTTAAACAATAGTTGGGTTAAATAAAACTGCCCAGCACATTGGGCAAAGATTTAACCCAACCACTGGGTTAAAATAACCCAATTGCTGGGTTTGTCTATTTTCAACCCAACTTGGGTTGTTTTTAAACCAGCATTTTTTAGAGTGTATATTTCACTATGTTTTTGAGTTATCTATGAAATAACATTTATAGACAGACAGAAGTTCTAATTACTGATTACAAAATTGTGGACTAGAGTCTGACACTATGTACAAGAAATGCAATTTTTACCCTATATTATATTATGACTGTTATTGTCTGAATAGGTAAATTGACTGATCAAACAGTCTTGTCTAGAATATAAACAACATTTTGTGCTTGATAAAAATGTACACAATCAAAAACCCCATAACCCCACTATTTCCAATTTGGACCCCTAACTACCAGTCAGTTCCACTCAATATCAAAACTTAAATTTGTTTACACCTGGTATTAAGATGCGTTTTGGTCGATCGGATCACAAGTGGATGACGCTAAATACAGGTGTAAACAAGGTCTACAATGTTTTGAGATTGACCACTTTTGATCACTTCCAGAGGTAGTTGAAAATGCATTCAACCGGACCGCTTTTGTAGTGTAGACGCTCATGTGGTCGAATGTGTTCAAACAACCACTAAAGACCGCCCACTCTCCGCCTACTGAACTAATGTGTAACCATTATGGGAAGCGTGCTATAGCCAGACGGGATTTAAACTTTGTCGGCTGAAGACCCAAGTTTGGTGTGAAGACAAAAATTGTACCAAGCATAATGTTCTCTTACTATCTCTCACTAATGTTCTCTCACAATGTTCTCTCACTATATCGGAATACAATTTAAGATATTTTTGATAAAATCTGATGGCTCGTGAGGCTTGCACTGAGAGCAAGTTAACTTAGACTTTCAAAAGCCCAGAAAGGTACTAAATATATGTTTAAAACAGTTCATGTGACTACAGTGGTTCAACCTTAATATTATAAAGCGACGAGAATACTTTTTGTGTGCCAAAAAAACAAAACGACTTTATTTAACAATATCTAGCACTCGTCACTGAACTAAATACTGCTTCATGAAGCTTCGAAGCTTTACGAATCTTTTGTTTCAAATCAGTGGTTCGGAGCATGTATCAAATGATCTCAAACTGCCAAAGTCACCAGATTTCAGTAAACGAGGCTTCGTTATGTCATAAGTGTTTTGAAATTTCAATGGTTCACATTTTGGCACGCTCCGAACCACTGATTCGAAACAAAAGATTCGTAAAGCTTCGAAGCTTTTTTGTTTTGAAATCGCCCATCACTAGATATTGTTGAATAAAGTCATTATTTTGTTTTTTTGGCGCACAAAAAGTATTCTCGTCGCTTCATAACATTAAGGTTGAACCATTATAGTCACATGAACTGTTTTAAATATATTTTTAGTACCTTTCTGGGCGTTTGAAAGTCTAAGTTAACTTGCTCTCAATGCAGGCATAATTTGAAGCTATATGCAACATGACATGATAGGAACAGGATATCCTGTGGCATTATGCCATTTTTTCAACAATATCAGTTCCTGGTTTGAGACCAGCAGACCAGGAGTGATATTGAGAAATTTTTCCACACCTGAAGCACCATTTCTGCAGTGGAAAATGACTCCAGATTGCGAACTGGCACCCTGGTGGTGGAAAAGGGGCTTTAGAGTCTGTCCTTCAATGCATTCTTTGTGTGAAAATTTTAAGTGCTCAAAAAATGCTCAGAACAGTACCAGCACACCTCTCTTCAACAAGCAGCATGATTTGAGGTTTCACTCATGTCTGGAGAACAAATGGTGAAGGACAAGCTACAAGTTTAATACTCGGGGTTAGTGATTTGAACAAATCCATAATCCTAAATCTGCCAGTACTAACAGTGATGCTTGACTTGGTAAGCTCTACTAATTATTACACAAATCTCAAGATATTACAGGAACAGTCTTTCACTTTCACTGTGATCTAGTTTATGGTGTCAGGACGTCTCTGGAGCATAAGCTATTCACAGAAGACAGATTTGCACTTTTTTTTTTTCCATATTCGATGCAGCATGTAATTACTACCCTCTAAAGGTGCGAGAGCACAAATGTCATACTGCAGGAAAACTGGCATCTCTCTTACACACATTTAGTCTCATGAGAATGAATTTAAGATGAAAAACCATCTCAGTTTATAATGATGTGCGAATGGAGTGAGAGTTCTCTTTCTCTAGAGGACACTTGAAAAAAGCTTCCTGTCCAATACCTCCCTCATCCTCGATTTATTTGTACTTTGCATGCAGACAATAACAAGAACATCAGCCAGTGTCTAACGATGCCTTAGTCCAAGCACATAGTTGCTCTATTTTAAAAAGCAGTAAAATTTAATAAAATATCCCCCTATTCACACTTTCTAAAACACAGACAATTTTATTTATGTACTTAAAACTTCAAAGACATAAAGTTTACGAATCCTGTATAATTTAAGGATTTAATATAAATATTACTATTTAAAGGAAATTAATATAATTTGAAGTGCTATTAAACTTATTTCATGCAGTTGACACAATTTCCGATTGTGGACAATAACAAAGTATTTTTACTTTGTTACTGTATACTCAAAGGGTTAGTTCACCTAAAAATGAAAATTCTGTCATTATTTACTCACCCTCATATTGTTCCAAACCCATAAGGACTTTTCATATATCTTCGGAACACAAATTAAGATCTTTTTGATGAAATCTGAGAGATTTCTGTCCCTCCATAGAGAGTACAAAACTGACACTTTGACACTTCAAAAAGTTCATAAAAGATCGTAAAACTAATCCATATGAATTGAGTGGTTTAGTCCAAATTTTCTGAAGAGACACCATCGCTTTTTATGATGAACAGATTGAATTTAGGCTTTTATTCACATATAAACATTGATAACATAAACAGAACCTGCTTGATACGAGAGAACAAACCTCATTGGTTCTTGCAGAAGCTCAAACGTGCTGCGTAACACAAGAATGAACCTCATTGGTTCTCACACATCAATCAAACATGCTTGAGCTTCTGTTTACCACAACTGATGAGTTGATGAATGTTTATATGTGAATAAAAGCCTAAATTCAATCTGTTCATCATATAAAGCAACCGAGTTTCTTCAGATAATTTGGGACTAAACCGCTCAATTCATATGGATTAGATTTACAATCTCTTTATGAACTTTTTAAGCGTTTTAAGTGGTAGTTATATAGCTGTCTATGGACGAACAGAAAGCTCTCCGATTTCATCAAAAATATCTTAATTTGTGTTCCGAAGATGAAGGAAAGTCTTACGGATTTGGAACGACATGAGGGTGAGTAATTAATGACAGAATTTTCATTTTTAGGTGAACTAACCCTTTAAGTAATTAACCCATTTTTCATGTATCTGTACTTTATTAGAGTAAATAGTGTTTACTTCACTACATTCCAAAGCATAATATCATTACTCCACTACATTTAATAAAAACATGTCATTTCTCCTCGTTATTTTGAACTGAAGAAATCGCCACCCGCTTCGAGACGCGATAGCGATGTCCGATTCATAAAATTACCTATAAAATTGGTTCGCAAATCGCACCAAACGATTCATTCATGAATTGGACAGATCCGATTTGCATCTGTTCTCGAGTCAACAACTCACTGATTCAAATGATCCATTCAGAGCAAGTCTCCAACTAGTAATTCACTGAATTCACAAGTCTGACTGAAAATGAGCTAAAAACAAGATCCTCAGATCTCGACCATGCAACTGATGGCGTAAAAAGTTACTAATGCTGAATTTTACGATTTATTAAATGAAAATCATTATGTAGGTCACAACTGTCAGTTGAACTAAATCTGCTGTAAAAGGGGGAGCTGATTAAGCCCATTGTATGAAATGCTTGAATATCCACACTGTTAGAACACACGTGAATCAGTAAATGAGTGAATTAAGTTGTTAATGCTAATGATTATTGTAAACTCAACATTTTATACTTGAGTATTGATGATCATTTAAATGACTTTTACATTATTAGTCCAATATGAGTTTTTTAATTAATAATATTAATACACAATATTAATAAAATGAATTAATTAGCACATTTTAAACATATTTCTCTAAAAAGTCATTCATTCATAAAGTGAATCTGGCTATTGTTTCTGAGTATTGATCTCAGTCACCTGTTTCTAAAACATTTGTACAACTCAAAAGCTGAACATACATAAAAATAAATACATTTATAAATAAAAATAAGAGTTTTGCAAAGAAGCTGTAAATGCTTTGAGTTTCAGTGTCTCCAAATGTAAAAAACTATATATTAAAAAAAAAAAAATGCCTACAAAAACTAATGAGATCACTCTGAATTGTAGAGTTGTTATTTGTCTTATTTTATTAATTTGACATTCTCTTTTCATCTAATCCACTGGTTTTGCTTTACAATTGAGAATTCACATTGGCAACCCAACACAATACCAGTGTAATCTGAGCCATATTTCCTTAAATTAATGTTTTAAATTATGTTTTTTTTTTTTAAATAAATATTGACACCAATTTAAAATTTTAAATGTACAGTTCCAATAACAACACTGCATGTTCAGTAGTGATACTGGGTTAACTTTTCAGTTATATCTGACACATTAAGTCTACTGCAGTTTAAACCATTAAATTTAATTTCCTCTATAATGACATGAGATTCACAGACCTCTCGCCCATCTAACCTTGCTGCTAAAGCACCTAATGCATGATGTATGAGAGCAAAGAATGCCGGCATATGCATAACCACAGCGGGAGAGACTAGCTAAAGGCAAGGTTATCTCGAGTCAAGTGAAATATAAAGCTTCATCTCTTTCAACAATATTAAGGTTATGATAATGTCTAGATTTATGTTGGTTTCCATGTATGATGGATGCCAGTGGAAGCAGCCTCAAGTTAAAGCAGAATCTCATAGTGGAAAATAAACATGAACCCGAAGGAAGCAGATTCTTGTGTTATGCTTTGTTTTGTTTTTTTTTTCTAAGCAAATTTTCATTGGCTGCCAAATGATTCTGTATGTTTTGACTGTGATTGAAAATGAGCTATAATCATCATGCTAATGTGTTAAGCACAAAGAGGAAATGAATAATGTCTTTCCTCTCACTCTCCCCAGGCTTTAAATTGGATGATGACCAAAGTCGAAACACCAAGAACAAAATAAGAGAGAGAGGTGCCAAACTCAATCATACCCCATTCATTCATAATGTTCATTTTCAGTCTGCCAGAACAGAGGAGAAAGCAGAGGCATTTGACTTTGTTTATGTGAGCACAGGGGGGTTTATATCGCATGTTCGCATGTTTGCTATGTGTCTCTGCATTATATATTTGGAGATGTGTGCCAATATGATTCTTTGAAGGAAGCAATAAAGCTAAATAAGAGATAATATGCAGTCAGCAGGTCATTATCGCTAAATAAACCCGACAGGGTGATCGGGACCCCGCCGTGAAGCAAACTATCATCCTGAAAAGGTTTATTTTGCGATAATGACCATCTGCCTGCACATTATCCCACTTATTACACAGCTACTTACGAAATAAATAAATAAATGGACATCAACTATTGATTTGAGTTGAAATTATTCTGTTATGTCAGAAGAAGAAGGAGACTGTGGAGTGATAACAGAGACAACAAATGAACAAAGCTATGTGGGAAATCCGTTGCCCGGTCAAATATACAATTATATTAAAATATTTAACTGCAGAATGGCCAATCAGAATCAAGTATTCCAAATAGCCATACAATATATAAAATTACAATTTATAAAAATATTATTTATTTTCACTGTTCAGGTTTGTTGATCTGTTGACTGCAAATCAAAGCAAAAGGCAAACATGAGTATATGCAATATAAATCCCCCATCTTGGAAATTTCCCATCATGCATCCTGGCATCTGCTGTATTTCTCACCTGATTAGTTCACCCAAAAATGAAAATAATGTCATTTATTACTCACCCTCATGTCGTTCCACACCCATAAGACCTTCGTTCATCTTCAGAACACAAATTAAGATATTTTTGATGAAATCTGAAGGCTCAGTCATGCATTGCCAGCAAGATAATTAACACTTTCAGATGCCCAGAAAGCTACTAAAGATATATTTAAAACAGTTCATGTGATTACAGAGGTTCAACCTTAATGTTATGAAGCGACGAGAATACTTTTTGTGTGCCAAAAAAACAAAATAACTAGTGATGGGCGATTTCAAAACACTGCTTCATGAAGCTTCGAAGCTTTACAAATCTTTTGTTTCGAATCAGTGGTTCGGAGCATGTATCAAACTGCCAAAGTCACGCCCCCCAGTGGTGAACCATTGAAATTTTGAAACACTTATGTTGTAACGAAGCCTCGTTTACTGAAATCATGTGACTTTCACGCTCCGAACCACTGATTCGAAACAAAAGATTCGTAAAGCTAACCCTTTAATAATAATATCCACTTCCATTGCCCAGAACATCGCTACAGGACGCTTACAGTGTGATACAGGAGGCCAGTTGAGGTGTGGAAATTTAGAATCCATTTAGGCAGTTGCGGGTGATACCAGAGATGAGGGAGAAGGGAAGTGAAAAGGTAAATTACAGCCTGCAGCAGTACATAAGCATAATGAAAGACTACAGTGCAGGTTAAATAGATGGGTTAGAATAAAGATGACACAAGCTTTCATCTTTGATTATAATCATAATACAGGCTTAACACTTCATGATGACATTCACCTCAAGAGCTTCAACCTAATGAGCAATGTTAATCAAAATGGCATATAATCATATACTGAAACTTCCGTATTGTATTCAACAGCATAAAGCAGACAACTTAACTTATTTATTTCAATTAGTTGCTAAGGCAACATTGCGTCCAAGGCGAGTTGAAATACTAAAAGTACTAAAACTAAAATAAAAATAAATGAAAATATACAAAGAAATATTTGCAAAAACAAACTGACTAAAACGTAAGGTAAAATTAAAATGAAAACTAAAAATATAAAAATAAAAGCTAATCAAGATATTTATAAACACTTTAAAGTATATAAAAATAAGCCTACTAAAATAATACTGGTTCAGAGGATAACATTTATAAAAATGATCCCTATTTACAAAAATTGTTGAACCAATGCTTGTTACATGTGCACTCTATTTTGGACTTGTTTTGGACTTGTGTTGTGCCATTTCCCGCCACTAGTTTGTTCCCATAGTTACTGATCACCTCATTATCACCACCAGCTGTGTTCCATCACCCACTTTGTTATCCTGTGCATATTAGCCCTGTGTTTTCAGTCTTGTGTTGTCTGGTATCGTTCATGTGTAGTGTGTCTCCTCGTTTTACCTGTCTGTGGATTGCCTTCTTTGTGGATTTATTAAAGAGAGTTATACTTCTATCCTCCTCCTCGTCGTTGTAACAATGCTAGAGGAAGTTGTGACAACTTTCCCCATGTCATCCATATGGATACAGGGCTACTTTCACACTGTCAGTGTTTAGAAATGACAACCGCATTTACTTACAGGTGTGAGTCTCCAAAAGTTCTGTTTACACAACAGCTTAAAGGGATAGTTCACCCAAAAGTGAAAATTCTGTCATCATTTACTCACCCTCAAGTTGTTCCAAACCTAGCTGTAACCAAACTGTTGATGGGCCCCATTGACTAGTATAGGGAAAAAAATACTATGGAAGTCAATGGGCTCCATCAACTGTTTGGTTATTCTTTAAAATATCATCTTTTGTGTGAAGAAATTCTCACAGGTTTGGAACAACTTCAGGGTATGGAAGCTTGTTTCTGCCACAAAATAAAACATAATTTCATCTTTTTAGATATAAACTCGCAATTCTGAGAAAAAAAGTCAGAATTGTGAGAAAAGGTTAGAAATGTGAGTTTATATCGCGCATATCTCATTTATATCTTGACTTTATATCAAAATTCTGACTTTATAACTCGTAATAAGTCAGAATTGTGAGTCAGAAATTGCAAGACAAAAGTAAAAAAATCGCAATTACCTTTTTTATGTTTTATTTGGTGGCGGAAACAGGCTTCCATATGAGGTTGAGTAAATGATGACAGAATTTTTATTTTTAGGTGAACTACAGTCAAACCAAAAATTATTAAGACATTTTTGATATATGTTTACTAGTGGGTGCAGGAAACTATAGTTCATTTATGTTAATGTGAGGTTAGCAAAATAAAGTAAACTGACATATTATACCCAAAAATTCATCATACAGTGGACTAACAGTAAAATTGATACAAATTTGGAACCAAAAATTATTCACACTTTGACCTGACCATGTTTTCCTTAAGTGTTATCTGACATTATCAAGATTATTTTTTTCTGACACAGTTTAACTCTGAGATTGTCATATTTTATTACCATTTTTTTAAACTATAGTGAATAAACTATATTAATGAAAGAAATGTTTAAGGTGTCTGAATAAATCTTGGTTTGACTGTATCCCTTTAAAGGGGGTCGCACACCGGACAAGAAGCGCACGCAGATGCACTTTTGGCAGAGGTTGTGTTATTCAGCCTGAGGGTGGCGCTCTAATGTTGACTGACTGGATTTGAAGGGTTAGTTCACCCAAAAATGAAATTTCTGCCATTAAGTATTCACCCTCATGTTGTCCCAAACCCGTAAGACCTTCGTTTGCCTTCAGAACTCAAATTAAGATGTTTTTGATGAAATCCGAGGGTATCTGATCCACACAGCAACGTCACTGCACCTTTTGAGGTCCAGAAAGGTAGAAAAGACATCGATAAAATAGTCAACGTGACTACAGTGGTTCAACCTTAATGTTAGGAAGTGACAAGAATACTTTTTGTGTGCAAAAACAAAACAAAAATTACTACTTTATTCAACAAATTTGTCTGTCCCCTGTGCTATTTTCATTGCGGAGCTTCAGTGTTTACGTCCGAACGCAGGCTCAGTATTGGCCGGCTCTGGTCACGTGAGCAGCACGACGCATGCAGTTATAATTATCATTACAATTCAAGTCTTATCATAAGTGGTAAAACCTGAAAGAAAAAAAACATCTGGGGTTTTTTTAACGTTCTTTAGACAATATACAATATCACTCAGTATTACTATTAAATACTATGGTAATGCCATAAATGAGTCATACCTGTCACAACATTCCCTTCTCTGCCTTCTCTTCTAAAATAACATTTTTATCATATTAAAATCTACATATCGTTCCCAAAAAAAGTATTGTGTAGCGTAAAACATGTTGAAGATTAGCAGACAGGCATTAAATGATAA
Source organism: Hypophthalmichthys molitrix (assembly GCA_037950675.1). NCBI lineage: Eukaryota > Metazoa > Chordata > Actinopteri > Cypriniformes > Xenocyprididae > Hypophthalmichthys > Hypophthalmichthys molitrix. The sequence continues at coordinate 5,713,732 of CM075496.1, read as the reverse complement.
GCTCTTTCCTCACAAAAGCTGTTTATTCAGTGTAGTGAAGCCTCTTCTCCATTGACATCCATTAAAAAAAAAACAGCCTCTGGTCTCCTTTCCTGCGTACCGACACAGCAGAGCGTTGCAGGCTTGCCTTCTAGTGGCTCTGACAAAATATTTAGCAGTGCGTAAGTTGTACAGCAGGTTACGCACAGCTGGTGCAACCGGCCCCAGATGGGGTGGAAGACAGTGATTGAATTTAAAACTTTTAGAAGACACACAGCTCATATCTGTATGTCTAAAAGTTAACCAAACGACACATGAAAACACACAAAAGTAACTCTCTTGAATTATAATACGTGACAGACAACTAACACGGTTCAGTTCAAACAGCAAGGGTCTAAAAATGTACAGATGTCAGTTTGGTTATAGAATACGGTAGACACTTCAGTAAATAAACAAACTGTGTGTGAACATGACCTTATTAACCACTCAAACACGGGACTGACCATTGTGACCTGCTGCTGTGTGAACATGGCCTATAGTACAGATACAACTAGTGAAGATTTGGAGCTAAACCAAGCCAAACTGTAAGAGAGAAAAAAGAATAAGAGTCTTAAATATCAAAACAGATTTCTAAAGCTTTTGAGCTCTCTGCTTTGACATCGATTTGCCGGCATGTTTACTTGTTTTGCCTTTCTCAATTAGCGCTAAACCTCAGCGCTCTTGTTTTTCTCAACACGGCGTGTTTTCGCTGTCCCAGCATTTCCAAAGCACATGCTCTGAATACAGAAGTGCCCAAAAGCAGACACCAGGCACTCATAATACCTCTGTTCCTGTGCCTACCTTTCTCCAACAGACTGATAGGAAGGTCAAGGAGGACATGGGCAGGGACTGTTTGTGGAGTCCCGGCGAGAATTGAATCAGATCACCGACAAATCAGCACCGCAGCACAAATTAAGCTCCCCTGTTGTGCTGCTGAAGTATTTGTGAGTGAATTGATAAATGCTTTTCAAAGCAACCGAATTTTCTCCAAACACACACACTGCTGAATTATGTATAGTGTCTGCAACTGCCAGTCTCTTTGTTGCTGTGTGTTTGGATTCTGCTTTACATGAAACCTGATTTAGCAACAGACGAAATGTCAACTTTAGCCAAGTCTGCAAGCACTGGGATTGTTCTTATGGCGTCTGCCGGAAGATTAGACGGTAAAAGCTTTTCTGTAAACTGAACGCATGCGAATGCAACAATGTAGTATTTGCATCTCATTTACTCAGTTGTGTATCAGTCAAGCATGCTTGTGTGGATTTGTGCAGAGTAAAGAAAAATCACCATCTATCTCTTTCACACTCTTTTCACTGAATAAGAAAAGCTCAGTTAGCTTAATTTAAACAGTTCACCTAAAAACTGCCATTTACTCGAGTTGTTCCAAACCTGTATGACTTTATTTCTCCTACAGAACACAAGAAGATATTCTAAAAGAATGTTAGTAACCAAACAGTTCTGGTTACCACTAACATTCCATTTCTCAAAATATCTTCTTTTCTTTTGTGTTCTACAGAAGAAAGAAAGTCAAACAGATTTGGATTTTTTCAGTCATTCTCGCACGGTGAACAGCAGTGAGCATTTTACAGTTGTATCTATCTGCTTGGACCTGCGACAAGGACCTTATCTTATCACGCACATACGCAGTTCATTACAATTGGCACTGACTTTTGCTTCAACACGGCATTAATCTGAAGGAATGCACCGTGTTTGGGGCCGTTCACATGTAGTGGCTAAAAACGCATGGAAAGCGTGGCTGCGCAACTTTCTCCTCCTTTCCAAAGCGCTTTCGCTCCCGTGGCGTCAACCATGAATTGCGCTCTGCAAGAATGACGAGGAAGTATCAGCAAATGATTAATTGATTTCTAGCCCTTGCATTAGCTTTACTAAATATATTTATGGAGATGAGAAATAAAACCTGGCTGAGCTTTTAATGTTGTTACGGAAAGGCCGAAGCTGATCGGTTGGTTCTTGTCACATGACCTGCGGTGCGCTTGAGACATTCTGAAAAGCATATAGGCGCGCCTGGAAACATTTGAAATAACGTGCCTACGTTTGAAATAACGAATTTGCGCGTGCAAAAGACGCGATATGTGAACTCTAACCCAGCCACGAGTCCTAAAGCTCCAGATACAGCTAATATTAGCAATAGCAGCGTCTCACACTTAGGTACAAAAACAGTTACAGCCTACTGGTTATAGCCTAAATGTGGCAAGAATAAAAGGTAAAAACATTATTCTTTAAGTATTTGCTCTTTTTTTCTCTCCATAAAATAAATATTGGAATCGAGAATCGATAAGAACAGGATTCGATAAGCAGAATCGGAATCGTTAAAATTAAAACGACACCCAACTCTAGGTATAAGTTGCTATGTTGAGGGCTCCCAGAGTTTCCTCCAGACTGTGATTTATGTCTAGAAAAGAATACAATCTTTATAATTTTTTATAATATACACATATGCAAATTCTGGCATGAAACTCTAGATGGTGCAGGCTCCTTAACTCAATTTGGTAGCGATCACATCATCATCTACATAGCACAGCTGATTGGTTGTTGTTGCATCAGTGGCCAATGAGCTGTGGCTCAACATTTAAATGCAGGTAGTTTTGCTGTTAGCAGTCTGCAGCGTGCTTTCAGAAACCCTCCACCTTCCTCAGCTCCACCTGTATAGATCTGCTACGGGGGGATATTTCATGCATGTTACATGTGCAGCATCAGCATGTCTTACATGCTCACAGCAATGTCTGTGAATGTATTGGCAGTAGCAAGTCTTGGTACTTGCTCTGCAGCAGCAGTGTAGCAGATCTATTCCACCAAGTCCAAATACATCAACATTGTCATATCCATGCCAATCTCTCAGAGTGCTGTCATGACAGAATTCTAGTTATGCTCAGCTAGAATATTTATTTAGATATTGCTCTTTTTGAATTAAATCTCTGTAAAACTATTTTTAAAAACCCTAATCCTGTAATTTGAACCAACATGGAAATTCATGGATAGTATCTTTTCATAATATAAAGGCCTACAGTTGCTAACAAACATGCCGTTACAAAAATGGTGAAGCCTGAAACTTTGTCACTGATCCTCCTGAGAGGGATTGACATGCTAGGTGACATCTTGACTACTGTATATCAAGAACTAATGGAGAACAATCTCCATACAACACAGAGAATTCTTGTCAGCTCTGGATATGATGCAATCACGAGAAAGCTTCCCATCCCTTGTGTATATACAGCACGGCTGTTTTCAAAAGAATGCTTCAGTATGACGTTGAGGAAGCTATGCAGGTAAACAAAGCAATCGTGCTCATTTTGTTTTTGAATAAAATATGAAGAATACTGAAACACAGACAACTTTGTTTCAGCTTTATCATCAGCATGTGGGTGAACGGTCTAGGCAAAACCAAATCGAGAGCTTATAGAACAGAACTAACGTGGAGAGGGGAAAACGATCTTGAAATCGTTATAAAATGTTGTAATCAATTATTAACACTTATCTCCTTGAAATGATCATTTGCTGTAGAAAGTGGTATCCTTTTTGAACCCAAACAGGAGGCTTTTGGCACTACTTTGAAAATGCTGTTAGCAGAAAATATGATGGTCTACCTGATATTTCCAAAGGTTATAACACGTCTTGCTCAGCGGTTGTCCTCGTGGCTGTATCAATAAAAGGTTGTGCTTGTCAGTGTTAACAAATCCACTGACAAATAACAGGGCAGCGTGCCATTTTGATTTCCAACTGTCCGTGCAGTAAAGGTAAAGCTCTGGTCAGAACACGTTTCTGGTCTTTGGGTTAAATTGCTATTGTGGTGAGTCCGTTAAAGGACAGCGAGCCTCAACTGTCAATCCATACGGTGTCTTATTCTTGTCAGGAATACATGAGCAATTGAGAACTTTTCTACTCTGACCTAAAATAGAGAGTGACAGGAAATTATTGGAAAGAGATTGAGGCAATGAAATGTGTTTCATGCCTCAAAGCTGGCCACTACACTTTTAAAAATAAAGGTTCCAAATAAGGGTTTTCACATTTGTTATTTTATTATATTATGCTATTCTGTTCTACAAACCCACAACCTTAGTATTAAACTTCAGTGCATAACTTGCAAAGTTGTTCTATTACAGACATGATTGATTCTTCAAATCATGTGGCTTGTTGAGGTGAAGTGTGCTATTACTTTTCCAAGTGATTGCACTTAGGATATTCACCTAGCGGATAATACAATGAAAAAATCTTACAGACACAGAAGGAGGGAACTGAGCCATATCTATCTAAAGACCAGGATATCATAGAGATTGTAAATTAGACCAGTACAAAATCACCTAGCAAGTAGCAACCACTTAACAACCACTTAGAACATCCAAGAAACCGCTTAGCAACCACCCAGAACACCCAGCAACCACCTAACAACCTTCCAGAACACCCCAGCAAACACCTAGCAAACCTCTAAAGAACCACCCAGAACAATCGAGTGACCACCCGGAAAATCCCAGCAATCCCCTGGCAATGCCCTGGCATCATGACATACAGGCAAAAACCACTCTAAAAATGTCTAGTTCCTTAAAGGGATAGTTCACCCAAAAATGAAAATTCTGTCATTAATTACTCGCCCTCATGTCGTTCCAAACCTGTAAGACTTTCGTTCATCTTCGGAACACAAACAAAGATCTTTTTGATGAAATCTGACAGCATTCTGTCCCTCCATAGACAGCTACGCAACTGACACTTTGACGTTTAAAAAAGTTCATAAAGAGATCGTAAAACTAATCCATATGGATTGAGCGGTTTAGTCTAAATTTTCTCAAGAGATTTGATCCCTTTATATGATGAACAGATTTAATTTAGGCTTTTATTCACATATAAACATTGATCAGCGAACATAAACAGAGGCACAACCGAACCTGCTTGACGCTCAAGAACAAACCTCATTGGTTCTTGAGGAAGCTCAAACGTGCTGCATAACACGAGAATGAACCTCATTGGTTCTCACACGTCAAGCAAACATGTTTGATCTTCTGTTTACCACAACTGATGTGTGAATTGATGAATGTTTATATGTGAATATAAACCTAATATAATTCAATCTGTTCATCATATAAAGCAATCGTGAAAATTTGGACTAAACCACTCAATTCATATGGATTATTTTTACAATCCCTTTATTAACTTTTTGAAGAGTCAAAGTGGTAGTTGTGTGGCTGTCTATGGAGGGACAGAAAACTCTCAGATTTAATTAAATATCTTAATTTGTGTTCCAAAGATGAAGGAAAGTCTTGCAGGTTTGGAACGACATGAGGGTGAGTAATTAATGACAGAATTTTCATTTTTGGGTGAACTATCCCTTTAATAGGTGCCTCCCATCATTTACATACTGATACAGTATGCTTTAAAAAGTCACAAATAGAACCTTATGGTCCTTATTTATCAGACAATATAACAAAGGAAATATACACAATGAACTCTAAATGGTGGCCATCAGTAAGGAATAATCCATTTTGACATTATTGTAATGATCATAAATTATAATGATGTTTGTACTGATATGCAATAAATGACTCACAGATGTCCAGTCTCCAGGTCAAATGGATTATATATTTTTTAAAGAACCAGAGGATATAAAAAAAATAACAAAAATGCTGCTAATAATGATTGAACGTTCAGTCGTGTGTCACAAGCAATTCTACAGTCCATCCACTTCGCAGAAACATGAATCCTATTAATTGCTTCAACCTCAGAAATCCACTGTTATACTTCAATACATATCTGAGAAAGAAAAAAAAAAAACTCATTATCATGTATATTCACCTACACTAAGACACAAGCATATTTTCAGCAGTTAAGCACATGCTTGACTTTTAATGACAGGAAATGTGATGTTTTTCAGTTATCATTTTAGATAAAAACAGGTCTCAGCAATATACCATAACCCTGACACAATCTCATGAGGGAAATAAATGATATTACAAATTAAAGTGTGCTTCTGAACCAATACTTTAAGACAATAAAACAAATAAAGGATCTGAATGACAGAAAATGACAAACAGCAGTTGTTTATTATAGCATGAAATTTCCTCAGTCTGTACACTGCATGTGCACATTATACAAATCTTTCTTACTATATCCCACAATGCAACACACTCAACTTGATCTTCCATTACCATGTCACACATTACACAAATCATATGGATTTCTGCATTTTTAACATCTCCTTGTGACTAATTTAGACTGCCAGGATGTTTATACACAAAACTGGAGGATTAGATGCAAAATAACAATGTTTACTTTCTGAGATAACTTCACTCTATTTTAAAAGACCATTAATATTCAGTAATATTATCGATTTTACTGCACTGAAACAGATGAGAACAAAATTTGAACTGAACACCATTGTCTTCTGTCCACCTTATTTTGTAATGTGGAAGATATTTTCCGTGAAGAATAACAAAGTGCAGTAAATGGCAAAACTATTTGCGATATAAATCAGTGTGTTTATGATTATGATAATAAATTAAAATAATATGATAACAAATACCAGTTTTCAATATAAAGCAGCTTAATGGACTGTTTTTAAGTTAAAATAACTGGGAGTGTATGACAGCGGAAGGTGGATTGAGTTGCTTTACAGCTGAAATTGAATTTGTTTCATAATTGATGAATTTTACAACATTAAAGGGATAGTTGAAAATTCTGAAAATTCTGTCATCATTTACTCACCCTCAAGTTGTTCCAAACCTGTATAAATTTCTTTCTTCTGCTGAACACAAAGGAAGATATTTGGAAGAATGTTTGTAACTAACCGGATCTCGCCCCCCATTGACTACCATAGTAGGAAAAATGCATGTGTTTTGTTTTTTACCAGGAGCTTTTTATCCAAAGCGAATAACATATTTCAGAAACAGTTCCCTGGAGCAGCCGTCGGGTTAAGTGCTCTGCTCAAGAGCACTGCGCCGATAAAGGAAGTGTGCAGCTCTCTAGGGCTCAAACAGAAGACCTTTGGATTATCAGACCAGAGCTTTAACCACTACAACACACGCTTAAAAAACAAAGTTAAACTGAGTGATGTAGCCTAACGGTTTCAGATGTAGACTGGTAACTAGAAGGTTGTGGGTGCATCATTGTGCACTAGAGCAGTGCTTTTTAACTGGTTTGGCCATGGGACCCACATTTTCCCATGGTCATTAAAGGGTTATTTCACCCAAAAATGAAAATAATGTCATTTATTACTCACCCTCATGCCGTTTCACACCCGTAAGACCTTCGTTAATCTTCGGAACGCAAATTAAGATATTTTTGTTGAAATCCGATGGCTCAGTGAGGCCTCCATATAGCCAGCAATGACACTTCCTCTCTCAAGATCCATTAATGTACTAAAAACATATTTAAATCAGTTCATGTGAGTACAGTGGTTCAATATTAATATTATAAAGCGACGAGAATATTTTTGGTGTGCCAAAAAAACAAAATAACGACATATTTAGTGATGGCCGATTTCAAAACACTGCTTCAGGAGGCTTCGGAGCGTTATGAATCAGCGAATCAGCAAGTACTTTTAAGTTGTAAAGAATGTCTGCAAAGTATTTTTGTAAAACAGAACTCTGAAGGTTTAAATCTATCTTGAGTTTCTTCTTTAAAGAAATAATAACATGGGGTTGAAAAGTAATAACACTACAAATGTTTTTGTGAATAAAAAAAAAGAGGGGGGAGAGAGAGGTGGGCCTTGCAGTATTGATTCGCAGAGGAGGGGGGCTTTGGCGTAAAAAAGGTTGGGAACCACTGGTCTAACCAATCAGCATTAGGTGGCATATGACGGTCAAGGAGACAGAACGAGTAAGAGGTAGATTTGAAAAAATAAAAAATAAAAAAACTGCAAAACGAGAGATGGGACTGGGCAAGCGCTTTAGGGCGGCGTTTATATTAGAAAAGCTTTCCAGCGCTGGAGAGAGCTCAGTGGGAAGGCCTGAAAACAGATGCGGAGGCTGCTTTGATCCTGCTTCACATGTGAGTAATACTAGGTTTTGATTGTCTGGAGCTGCTATGCTGTTTGCGACTAACAATGAACATTTTGAATTTACTCTTGTGTACTATACGTTCATTTTTTGTGCTTCCTTGTCATTCGTTCATCATCTGCGCTTTATTTTTCGTGAAGCATTTTGTTGCACATCAGCTGTGATAAACAGATATCCACTCTCACATTGCATGTGTAACAGTGGCCAGATAGTGAGAGCCTGCCAGCAGCGGACGGGCCGGAGTTCATGACCGACTCAGAGCAGGGTGGTTAGGATTGGAGGGTGAGTTTTGGAGGTGGAGGAGGGGTGGGTTTGTTTGGGTTGATTTCAAATATCAACAATGTCCAACAGCGTTTTTCAAAATCTACTTATCCCACCTTTAATAAAAGATATGGACACTGATTCTAACGAATAGAATGAACATCATACCTGCATGCAAATCCTTCCCAGCTAACACACAACATGCCAGTTACGTAATTTATTGGTACTTTTTGGTAATTTCATGAATGACTAACTTTATTTCCATTCTTTTAATTATGCTCAAGCTGAAGTGAAGAGCTTGAAGAGCGGATTTCTGAAAGTCTGCTAAACCCCTTTTATTGAAATACTTCTGTGCATGTTCGTTTTTGAAAAAGGGAGAGTTTAAAGAGTACTGCATAACATGAATGACAATATAAGTGTACTGTAAGTCAGTTAACAATTTCCACAATACAAGAATGTGTGCTTGCAACCATGACTTATTGCTCACTTCAACATAGTGGTTTGAAGGACAAATATCATGTCACTGCAACCTTTTGAGCATGTGACAAACTTTAAAAAATGTAGGCTAACTCAAGCAAGCTGTCTACCTAAATGCACAGTAATGATCATATGGTGAAATGCTAACATGCATTGTGAAAATCAATAGATTTGGTCTATGCACAGCCACAATATTAGCTCACAAAGTCATTTTCAACTGCTTTGTGGAAATTTAGCTCCAGTTTGAACTTTTGAATGTTTGCATGTGTTTTGTGTGTTAGCATATCTGTCAGTTTGAAGGAGACATTAGAGAAAAGATAAAATGGATGGTGTTAGACTTCAACCGCAGACAGAATCAGTCATTTTTATCAGATTCTACACTGAATTTCCTGGGGATTTAATGCATCTAAGTTCAACCTCTCAGTCTATTTCAGTGTCTCTCCATCTCTTAAATACAAAACCGCTTTATTGGCACGACCGTAACATTATGAGGAAATGCATTATAATGATGAAGAGGTATGGAAAGGTTAATAACATTCATATATTGCTTGACTGTGACTTTCAACTGTTGCCATGCGAAACTCCGATCGGATGCCTGGCTTTGAACAATTTTTGCATACATCATCATATAGGGCAGCAGCCCCCTCATGTCTTTACAGTTCACAGACCCTCTCGAGAGAATTCACACTAAGTACTTTGGTGGGGTTGTGTTTTCCTCTACAAAGCAAACCATTGCTGACAGTGCTGCTTTCATTTGATTTGTTCAATAGGAAGAGTGTTAATGGAACTGGAAGGCAAATTAACATGACATACATATTCATTTCAAATTAGAATATCTGCATTACAGGGCCAACAGCACTGTAATGACTCCACAAGATTAAAACAGTCCATGTCTGTTAGCTTTGAGGTCTGCAATATGCTAGTGACTAAATTAACTTTCAATAGATACATACATTTTAAAAGCAAAAATACTCATGAGTCATTGGCAAATCTAAATTTCTGTGCAATAAAATTCTCTGTAGCTGTAAATGCGGGATTTTCGGAGGCATCCAGATGAATTGATTGGATGAAAGAGAAGACAGTATGCAACTGTCCGACTGAATGTGATGTATTCCAATAAAAACACAATGTGTTCTAATAAAAACACATGCTACTCCTATAGAACGGTCAGTATAAGTGAAAGTGAATGAGATGTGATGTGTAGCCAAGTATGGTGTCTCATATTCAGAATTTGTGCTCTGCATTTCTCCCATCCAAGTGCACACACACAGCAGTGAGTATTAAACACACACTAGGAGCAGTGGGCAGCCATTTTTGCTGTGGCACCTGGGGAGTGATTGGGGGTAAGGTGCCTTGCTTAAGGGCACCTCAGTTGTGGGTAATGAGAGTGGAAGAGAGCATTGTTCATTTACTCCCCCCACCTACATTTCCCGGTACTGAGACTCGAACCCATGACCTTCAGGTTACAAGTCCGACTCTCTAACATTTAGGCCACAACTGCCCAAAATAAGTAAATAAGACAATTACAAAAGTCACATGCAGAGGTTGCAGACAAATCTAACTAGTAAATAGTAAAATCATGGTTCTTGAATGTAATTGAAAACCTATTTGCTATTTAAAATAATAAAGGACGAGCCTTTGGATATAGTGTAGCATCCCAATTTTCAATAAGAAATATGTCAACCATTTCATTGGGTCTATGACACTTGATGGCAAATGCTAGATGTCCCAATTTGCAAACTTTTACCTATGCACTAAAAGTATGCACAAGAAAGTTTATACTTAAATATGTACAACCCGAATTCTGGAAATGTTGGGACATTTTTTTAAATTTGAATAAAATGAAAACTAAAAGACTTCAAAATCACACAAGCCAATATTTTATTCATAATAGAACATAGATAACATAAATGTTTAAACAGAGAAATTTTACAATTTTATGCACAAAATGAGCTCATTTCAAATTTGATGCCTGTTACAGGTCTCAAAATAGTTGGGACGGGGGCATGTTTACCATGGTGTAGCATCTCCGCTTCTTTTCAAAACAGTTTGAAGACGTCTGGGCATCGAGGTTATGAGTTTCTGGAGTTTTGGTGTTGGAATTTGGTCCCATTCTTGCCTGATATAGGTTTGCAGCTGCTGAACAGTTTGTGGTCGTCTATGATGTATTTTTTTTTAATGATGTGCCAAATGTTCTCTATGGGTGAAAGATCTGGACTGCAGGCAGGCCAATTCAGTACCTGGACTCTTCTACGACGAAGCCATGCTGTTGTAATAGCTGCAGTATGTGGTTTTGCATTGAAATAAACAAGGCCTTCCCTGAAATAGACGTTGTCTGGAGGGGAGCATATGTTGCTCTAAAACCTTTATATACCTTTCAGCATTCATAGTGCCTTCCAAAACATGCAAGCTGCCCATACCGTATGCACTTATGCACCCCCATACCATCAGAGATGCTGGCTTTTGAACCTCCTCTTTAGCCTGAAGGACACGGCGTCCATGATTTCCAACAAGAATGGCAAATTTGGACTCGTCTGACCATAGAACACTTTTCCATTTTAAATGAGCCTTGGCCCACAGGACATGATGGCACTTCTGGACCATGTTCACATATGGCTTCCTTTTTGCATAATAGAGACTTAGTTGGCATCTGCAGATGGCACGGCAGATTGTGTTTACAGACAGTGGTTTCTGGAAGTATTCCTGGGCCCATTTAGTAATGTCATTGACACACTAATGCCGATGAGTGATGCAGTGTCGTCTGAGGGCCCGAAGACCACGGGCATCGAATAAAGGTCTTCGGCCTTGTCCCTGACACATAGAAATTTCTCCAGTTTCTCCACATCTTTTGATGATGTTATGCACTGTAGATGATGAGATTTGCAAAGCCTTTGCAATTTGACATTGAGAAACATTGTTTTTAAAGTATTCCACAGTCTTTTTACACATCTTTCACAGATTGGAGAGCCTCGTCCATCTTTACTTCTGAGAGACTCTGCCTCTCTAAGACATCCCTTTTATAGCTAATCATGTTATAGACCTGATATCAATTAACTTAATTAGTTGCTAGATGTTCTCCCAGCTGAATCTTTTCAAAATTTCTTGCTTTTTCAGCCATTTGTTGTCCCCGTGCCAAAATTTTTTATGACCTATAGCAGGAATAAAATTTGAAATGAGCTTATTTAGTGGATAAAAGTGTAAACTTTCTCTGTTTAAACATTTGTTATGTTATCCATGTTCTATTGTGAATAAAATATTGGCTCATGTGATTGAAAGTCTTTTAGTTTTCATTTTATTCAAATATAAAAAACATTTCCAGAATTGGGCTTGTACATGTGTATAGTAAGGTATGTCCCGGTTCCCCAATCATGTCATAAAATTGTATTGATATCCCTTTGTTACTGTATGTACAAGCGGTAACAAAGTCACCACCTTAAAATTCATCATTACTTTTAGGTTAGTTCAGAAGAAAAGTACTATGTTATACATGGGTCACTTACAGTACCAGCCAAATACTACTCAATCCCTCAATCAAACCAAAACCACTATTATCAGACATGGAACTTATTAATTATACAGTAGATGAAAACATGAGTTCAAATGGGGTATTTCTAATGGCGCAACAGTACAAAGTCTAAGACCACTGACACATAAACCAAAATTTACTTAAATTAGCCACCACAATCACACAGGCATTCCTGATAACAGCTAAAACACACAAGAAAGCTGTATATATGAATCAGTTACAGTGTATATATTGGAATATTCCTGAGGTTAATCCATCCATAGACTGTAAAAAAAAATGGACAATGCGTCTTCGCTTCCTTCCACTGTAGAAAAATGAAGCCAAAATATAGCAGTAACAGTCGTTGCTGATTACATCATTCGGAGCCAGAGTCTGCACAGTAGTGATCCTGAGGTGGAGGCATGGTATCAAGGTCCCACCCACAGCTGTCAATCATGACATTACACCCCATTTTTATAGCATCAAATAACTAACTAAAAACTTATTGGGAAAATGAAGACTTGAACGTACGTCTGTGTGATAAAAACTACCTAAAACGACAGAAACCATCTTTGGAAAAAAATTATTTGAATTGTAATTGTATTTTTTTGTTTGGCTCGCATCCCATTTGATTACATGGAGAGTGCGGGGTTTATGACCGATACTGCAGCCAGTCAAAATGCTTTGGCTTCACTTTTCAGGACTTGTGCGTCATACTTGGGTTAAACTGACAAGTCCAGTCACAATGAGAAACATGTGTCAACGTTAAATTCAGTGTTGAAGGTAACGTGAGTTACGTAATCAGATTACTTTTTAAAGTAACTAGTAAAGTAACGCATTACTTTTAAATTTACTACAAAATATGTGAGTTACTTTTTCAAATAAGTAACACAAGTTTGTTTTCCCATGTTGAGAGAAATCAGGAGTAAGTGCCATATTACTTTCCCTAAAAAGTATCTAAGTAATGCCATTAACTACTTTTTTAGGGAGTAACGCAAAATTGTAATGCATTACTTTTAAAAGTAACTTCCCCCAACACTGCTGATATTACTCAGCACTTGTCCTACATCTATACACTGTTATAAAGTAAAACTTTCACTTAACCCTGACTTGTTTCCCCCTGATAACCATGTTGTGCTCTGAGGTGCCCTGTAGGTAGATCTGTGTGTGGGAGAGCAAAGGATCGAGAGAGACTTGGGAAAACTGAGAGAAATAGTGTATTACTGTTGTTGAAATGTGCTGTAGCTCCTCCCTGTCCTGTGATCTTTAGCCTTAACCGCCGCCTCTGGCCTCACTCAATCTTTTGAGCCCACATCATCTTTCTTCTACCTTTTCTCTTTCTGTGGCTCTTCTCTTATCTGCGATCCCACGGTGGGATAGAAATGGATGGAGAGAGTGATTTTCTCCTTTCTCACTCAGAGAATCAGATTTTTCATAGCTTTGGAGCCTTAATAGAGATCTCAGTCAGGTGTTTCTCCTAAAATAACATAAAATGAGACAATTGTCCCACTTTTGCAGACTTTGATACTTTGGCAAATCTGAGCGCAGTTTGCAGGTGGTTCATTATGATTTCACTTTTTAACTTTAGTTAGTGTGTAATGTTGCTGTTTGAGCACAAACAACATCTGCAAAGTTACGATGCTCAAAGTTCAATGCAAAGGGAGATATTTTCTTTTATAGAATTCTCTGTGTAAGGACTACAACAAACGGATGATAGGGACTACAACGAGCTTCTTCCCGGGTTAGTGACATCACTAACCCTAAAATTTACATAGACCCTGCCCCTGAGAACACGCAACAAAGGGGTGAGGCCATGTTTTTGCAATACAGTACATAACACAAATGCAATAACATGTCATAAAAGCAAGATGCCAACATAAGTTATTATAACCATAAGCAATTTATAGATTATCATGGCAGAATATGCTAATCAATGACTTTAAGATATCCCACATCAGCTACATAAATTAAGCAACTAACCATTCAGGAACGTCCTGTTGCATTCTACATGTTGTCACTTCTTCTTGATTCTTTCCATCATTGTCCAACTTCACTTTGAACATAAAAGGCTGAACAGATTCTGACATTTTGAGTGAGTCTGCTTGAGGTAATTGGCGCTGCTAACACGAGCTCTTGAAACTCCGCCCTCTGCATTTTTGCTCACCCTCAAAAAGTGACAAATCTTGAGCTAAATTTTGAGCTAAAACTTCAAATACACACTCTGGGGACTAGAGGGTGACACAGGAGTGGATTTTCAAACCTCTCCCGTCCCACTCCCACAAAAAAAATCCCGTCCCATCCCAATCCCATGAAAAAACTGGGGGAAAGTTTGGGTTTATGGCGGAACAAATGCACACTGCTGTAAAGAAATGCGACTAGTTTAATAGTTTTACCACAAATATCTTCTTTCTGATGATCCTTGGAAGCTAAAATCGAAATCAAAAATAAAATTAGCTTAATATCACAGGCCTAAAGTGTAAGCAGATGTTTGAATGTTTAGTTCTCTTCTCCATTGTCACAATTAAACAGGGCTTTAATGTTGCGCGCTGTAGCTCCTCTGCGTGAGCGCGATCTCTCTTCTGGATTGCAAATAGCAAAAATGCTTCATAGACAAATGTCCTAATATTATTGCATTTAGAAACAACTGGCGACTCTGGCAAGATAGAATTAGCAAGATAATGTCTATATAGCAATAATAAATGAATGTGTATTTTCTTCATAATTTCTCCAGTACCAACAACAGCAGAACCGTTAATGTCAGAGCTTATCGATACACCATAATTTAGCCACGGGGCCCATTTCATACCGGGTTTCGGTACTTATCTCTACCCACACCAAAGCAAACAGAAGAGCATAAAAAGACAGGGCAACTAGAATTGAGGTCAAAATTAAAATATATAGTTTATTTATATAAACTATATTTGTGTATTGTTATTACGATTCCCGGTCCCACCCACTCCCGCTAACATTTTTTCCAGTCCCGTCCCAATCACGTGATTAATAGTGATTTTGTTTCCCATCCCATGGGATTCCAGCGGGATTCCCTAAAAATGTCAGCCTCTACTGGGGACATCAGAGCATTATATCACCCCTTTAACATATGATTTGTGATCTTTCTTTCCTGTGTGTATTATTATTCCAATCATTCCACATATTTCATAACGGTGAGGTAGTTTATCATAAATGTCCTGAATGACAGCTCATTGTGGATCAATATATTCTTGTGATCATGTTAACTACCCATTGTTTGTATTGTCCACACAACAAAACCTACAGCAAGTTGGATATTTATCATGTTAATGAGAGAATCTCATAAAACCTGCAAAAAAACATTGGTCAGAATTCAAACCAAAATCAAAAGAAAAATGTAACAAATTATATTTTGCATTCAGAAAATGATGCCTATATTTTAAAAATAGATTTTCTATTCATTAAAGAATCACAGTTTCCACAAAAATATTCAACATTGACAATAATCAGAAATGTTTCTTGAGCAGCAAATCAGCATATTAGAATGATTTCTGAATGATCATGGAAGACTGAAGTAATGATGCTGAAAATACAGCTTTGCATCACAGGAATAAATTACATTTTAAAATATAATAAAATTAAAAATAGTTATTTTAAAATGTAATAATATTTTGCAGTATTACTGTTTCCCTGTATTTTTGCCTGGGTAAGCATAAGAGAAATAATCTAAAAATGTACCAATCCCAAACTTTTGAACAGTAGTGTGTGTTTACTTGAGAAGCAAAATAGTGTAAGATAATCTGACTTGTTTTCAGTGAATGTGTCTTGAATTAAATGCATTTTTCTTACCCCATTAGCAAATAGTTTTATGCTTTTAAGCATAAACTTCACTAAATGTGTTTACCATTAGTGTCAATGTTGAAAAGTTACAGTTATGTTTCATAATAGGATGCTTCATATTCTTTTAAAACTGTTTTAATAAAGTTTAGACGTTGCACTGAAAAAAAAAAAAGACAAAAATACTGATTAAGAAAATGGTTGTTGCAGTGAATTTTGAGGTTAAATGTGACTAAGACATAAATAAATCCTCTCCATTAAGTCAAGTGTGGCCGTGATAAAAACCACCCCATTTACACACAGCAGACATCATCAGTACCGGTGAAATGAAAATACTAAACTATCCATATGGGCTATGACTCATCACAGAGTACACACACACACAAAAGACAACACACATACACGGCTGGCCAATCCGACCGCTGTATGTTTCCACCTGGGAAAACTAATTAATGGCAAAAGAAGGCAGTCTGCTCCTTTATCAGCAGCATCTGCACTGGAGGAAGAGACACAAATTAATTTGTCTTCAAGTTCACACTATTTCTTTAGACTCAAAACACAATTATGACTAACCCCCTCGCCCACGTTATTACCAGCGAACTGTCTAATACACCCAAAACTCTGAGTGTCACTGCATATAAAGGATAAACAAAACAAAAAAATAGCCCTGGAAAGACTTGAATAATTCACTAGCATACCCCCTATGTGCTGTAGCTGAGACTCTATTGCCATCTTTAGGTGGAGGCCGGAATTACGTCACTTTCGAGGGCTGCAGATCATGAGAATGCAGTTTTGATGGCTCTGATCGGATGAAGCCTAACAGAATTTCCATGTCAGAGTGGCAGCCTGGCAGGGAAGAGCAGGTTGTGGTGGCATGTGAGCCTCAGTGGAGCGTGATGATGGTGGCGTTGCCCTCGGGCCGGCGCTGGCCTCACGCATTGGCAGCTGTGGGGAGACCAGATGGTTCCCAGAATAATAAGGAGACACGTTGGACTTGCAGCTTTGCAGGCTAGTCGACGTGTGAAGTCAAGCATGCCGTTTTATCAGCTTGTTGACACGGGCAGAGTCATTATCCCGCTGCACTTCGCATGCCGGTGACGACTGATTTTTTTTTATTATTCCCTCTTTTCAACACATCTGCAGTGCGACTGACTGCTCACGCCTTTCCTGATCTATGTGTGGCGGTCTGAAACATTAGCTCACACACGACTACACAAATTTCACCCAGTCTGATCCAGATATTCGCACACAGATTCATTTAAAGAATGAGTCCGATGCCTGAGTTGTATTGCTAATTGGCGTTTTATCTATCACCAGTGAGAGCCTTGTCTACACTTCCCTCCTATTGTTTTGTACAAACGAACTGAACGAACTAATGTTCTGAAACTTGTTTTGCTGTACTTGTTTTGTCATGTATCATCAAGCACACAAACACTTTTTTTATATGTATCTCTATGCTGATGATTTTTTAGTCTGTGTTTACATTCGACTACAGTATCCACCTATATCAGGCAGTGAATCACTGTCTGCACTCTCATTAGTAATCGCATTGCATTATTTCTCCTTTGCATAAAGTTAAACTCTACTCATCTTTGTTTCCCAGAAATCAGTCTGCTCATTTGTAGTTAGGCCCATTTACATATATATATACGTGCCACAAAAAGCAAGTCTAACTAGATTTTTTTTTTTTTTAAAGAAAAATCACTGTTATAATGTTGCCAAGGTGTTGCTATGCAGTTGCTCGGTGATTGTTAGTACAGTTGCTAGGGTGTTCTGAGTGGTTGCTAAAGCATTCAGAGTTGCTGTAAGCAAATTAATACAGTTGCTAGGGTGTTGTTAAGGCATTTTGAGTGGCTGTAGGCAAATTAATACAGTTGCTAGGGTGTTGCTAAGGCATTCTGAATGGCTGAAGGCAAATTAATACAGTTTATAGGTTGTTGCTAAGGCTTTCTTAGTGGCTGTAGGCAAAAAAAATGCTGTTGCTAGGGTGTTGCAAAGGCATTGCGAGTGGCTGTAGGCAAATTATTGCAGATGCTAGGGGGTTCTGAGTGGTTGCTAGGGCATTCAGAGTGGCTGTAGGCAAAGTAATAGTTGGAAAGGCATTCTGAGTGGCTGTAAGCAAACCAAATACAGTTGCTAGGGTGGTCTGAGTGGTTGCCAGGCATTCTGAGTTGCTGCAGGCAAGTTAATACAGTTACTAGGGTGTTGCTAAGGCATTCTGTGTTGCTGTCAGCAAATTTATGCATTTGCTAGTGTGTTGCAGCCAGCAAATTAATACAGTTGCTACGGTGTTGCTAAGGCATTCTGAGTGTCTGTAGGCAAATGACTAAGGTTGCTAGGGTGTTGCTAAGGCATTCTTAGTGGCTGTAGGCAAAAAAATACAGTTGCTAAGGTGTTGCAAAGGCATTCCAAGTGGCTGTAGGCAAATAAAATACTGTTGTTAGGGTGGTCTGAGTGGTTGCTAAGGCATTCTAAGTGGCTGTAAGCAGACAAAATACAGTTGCTAGGGTGGTCTCATTGGTTGCTAGGCATTCTGAGTTGATGTAGGCAAGATAATACAGTTATTAAGGTGTTGCTAAGGCATTCTGTGTTGCTGTCAGCAAATTAATACATTTGCTAGTGTGTTGCAGCCAGCAAATTAATACAGTTGCTACAGTGTTGCTGAGGCATTCTGAGTGGCTGTAGGCAAATGACTAAGGTTGCTAGGGTGTTGCTAAGGCATTCTTAGTGGCTGTAGGCAAAAAAATACAGTTGCTAGGGTGTTGCAAAGGCATTCCAAGTGGCTGTAGGCAAATAAAATACTGTTGTTAGGGTGGTCTGAGTGGTTGCTAAGGCATTCTAAGTGGCTGTAAGCAGACAAAATACAGTTGCTAGGGTGGTCTCATTGGTTGCTAGGCATTCTGAGTTGATGTAGGCAAGATAATACAGTTATTAAGGTGTTGCTAAGGCATTCTGTGTTGCTGTCAGCAAATTTATGCATTTGCTAGTGTGTTGCAGCCAGCAAATTAATACAGTTGCTACGGTGTTGCTAAGGCATTCTGAGTGGCTGTAGGCAAATGAATAGAGTTGATAGGGTGTTGCTAAGGCATTCTTAGTGGCTGTAGGCAAAAAAATACAGTTGCTAAGGTGTTGCAAAGGCATTCCAAGTGGCTGTAGGCAAATAAAATACTGTTGTTAGGGTGGTCTGAGTGGTTGCTAAGGCATTCTAAGTGGCTGTAAGCAGACAAAATACAGTTGCTAGGGTGGTCTCATTGGTTGCTAGGCATTCTGAGTTGATGTAGGCAAGATAATACAGTTATTAGGGTGTTGCTAAGGCATTCTGTGTTGCTGTCAGCAAATTAATACATTTGCTAGTGTGTTGCAGCCAGCAAATTAATACAGTTGCTACAGTGTTGCTGAGGCATTCTGAGTGGCTGTAGGCAAATGAATAGAGTTGATAGGGTGTTGCTAAGGCCTTCTGAGTGACTGTAGGCAAATGAATACAGTTGCTATGGTGTTGCAAGGGCATTCCAAATGGCTGTAGGCAAATTAATGCAGATGCTAGGGGGTTCTGAGTGGTTGCTAAGGCATTCCAGGTGGCTGTAGGCAAAGTACAGTTGCTAGGGATTTCTGTGTGGTTGATAGCCCATTAATAAGCTTGCTAGGTTGTTCTGGGTGATTGCTAGCATGTTGTTAAGGCAATGAAGACAATAAATGATGACTGAAATTGTTTTTTTTTTTTAAACTTAAACTTTATTTCATTTGGTTGCCAAGGTAACATTTCTCATTTTCATTTTGTTTAACTTGAAGTGCTAAAATAACTATACTAACTAAATAAAAATGAATAAAAACCATACAGAAATATTTATAACTAATGAAAATGACCAAAACACACTAAAGCTTTAACTAAAATTAAAGTGAAAAAAAAAAATCAATAGAGTTAAATGGTGCCCAACCCCTTTTTCAGCGGCGTTGATTCCAGAAGTTTTTTTTTTGTTTTGTTTTGTTTTTTAATTTTTCCCATAAGGATTTTAAAATAGTCTTAGAGAGTCATTAAAGAGTTATGAACCAACCCAACCAGCTACGAGGTGAATCACAACATTAAAAAACTTTGATTTGAAGCAAAAAAGTTTTTGAAAATTGGACAAAAAAGACAAAGGTACAAGACTGAGTACTTAATGGTTGTAGTGAGGGAAACAACTACAATCTCATGAAGCATTGCAAACAATGTATATAGATGAGAAATATAAAACTACTCATTTACAAATGTTGATTATATATTTATATATTATATAGATTATATATTATATACAATATATTTTAATTTTAATGCAAAATATGCATCTAACATTTCAGTGTTTTGAGAGCGTAGAGAGATCGACTTGATTACATCATTCGCAGTGCTTCATGGGAGTGGGCGGAACTAAAGAACTATTTTGGACTGTGTTGCTTTTTTGACTCTCTAATTGGTGTATTTTTCTGTACAGCATCATGGGTATATAGTTTTTCACCAGGAATTCCACTGTTAAACACGATTATTTATTCGCCAAAGTTCAAAAATCAACCCTAAATATGAGCCCTAGTCAGCACTGCTAATGACAGACTGTTAATAGTTATCGTTACACAAATCACCAAGACATTAGAAAACACCCACCTTATACTTAACACTGTCTCCATGATATACCACAGCAAAAGTACATTCACTTCACTAGAAGAGAAGTACACAGATTTCATTCTCAGGCTTCCTGAAGAAACAAGAAACAAGTCAACAAGCAATGATATAAAATTGTGTCTATTTAATCTGACTAAGCCTATCTAATTTTCAGATATTTTCTGTCTTTCATCTCTTGTTTTACTCTTTTTACTTTTTGCTGTCTCACTCTATTTTATTTCTTTATTTCTCAGATGACAGTGTTACTCGGGTAATTTGGATGTGAGAGGTCTAAGATGATGAAATCAGTCACCCTCATTCACTTTCCAAAGCAGTCTGACTTTTGCTTGAGCTTCCCTTTTAGATCAGACATTCAGCTTCTGTCTCGCTCTTATTTGAACCCTTAATTCAGCAAACACTGAAACACAGTGTGTGGGAGAGACAGCGAAGGAATCCATCAGTCTAGTTTCTCTGCGTGCATTTATGAGATTTCAGTGCTGGAAAAGTGAGCGAGATACATCTTAAAGTCAACCAAACGCATTAAATTCAAATGAGACTTTCTGGCATGCCGACCCACTCTTTGGGAGAAAGGGTCATGACTGAGTCTTATTTGAAAACATTTTCTATGTCTTTCATCTCTGTCTTTGCTTTGCCTCTCTATCGCTTCAGGAACCAAGACAGAGCTTTTTTTTTTTTTTTTTTTACTTTTATTCAATTTCATCTCCTTTGAGAATTAGCAACTGGAATGGAATAAACTAGCAGAATGGCAATTAGCATGGCATTTGTACTTTCAAATGGGAGGGGCTTAGCACCCCAAACATTGCTTCTAATTGGTCAGGGTCTGAATAATAATAATCTCAGAACACCCTAGTTACAGTATCAATGCACTAACAACCCCTTAGCAAACACAAGTCTGTTTACAATCGCCTACAGCAGGGTTTATGAGGGAACTGCAGGGGGTTTGTGAGCTGATGAAAAGCTATTCATTAATTCAGTCAACAATGTAAAATTAAAATAAATAATTTAAAAATAAAAACAAAAGAATGCATTTAAAGATGAGATATTTTAGTTGTTTATCTAAACGCCATGTGACTATTAATTAACATCAAATAACTGAAAACATGTGAATGTGTTGTTAAATTATTGACGTATTAACTGAAAATCTAAGGAATATTTAGTTTAATTTAGTTTAATTGTTACCAAGCGCCTCTTAAAGATTTCATGCCAATTACAGTGATTAGTTCTTCCACAGAAGAACTTATTATATCTTCTTAACACAGCTTTGCTTCTTTTCACTAAGTTGTATAAAGCCAGCCAGTCAGGTGCAGTCTGATTGGCTGGCTTTACACAACTTCTTAGTGGAAACAAAGTTGTTCATCAGACGGACAATTAACTGATTGTGGGCGGTTCATTGGGTTAGCCTGTAACTAAATATTCATGTATCTGTGCATTGTTTTGTTATGAGATTCAGAAAATAAGGACCAGATTTACTAACAGCTTGTGCCAGCGCAAACCCTCTTCTAGCATTAAAAAAACTACTGTCAGGACACGCAGTGAGAAATTATCAATGAAAAGGCATGGACAGGCCTATTTATTTTTGCAGCAGACCTTATTGCATATGTATTTGTAGGAGTTTCCCTGTCAAACTGCTAAATTTATGGGCGGAGAGTACTTAATCATGCATTGTGATTTACTAATGTTTGCACTAGTTAATTTACTTGTATTTGTGCCGTTATTTACCTTCCAAAAAAAGCATGTCTTAGCCGTTTGACGGCATTGAATTTGTGCGCTGACAGTAGATCACCCACAGAACTTTCCACTTCCATCAGAGCTTTTATTAGATTGTGGCCGCATGCAAATTTGCCCTGTTAAGTAAAT
Organism: Hypophthalmichthys molitrix; assembly: GCA_037950675.1. Taxonomy (NCBI): domain Eukaryota; kingdom Metazoa; phylum Chordata; class Actinopteri; order Cypriniformes; family Xenocyprididae; genus Hypophthalmichthys; species Hypophthalmichthys molitrix. The sequence continues at coordinate 5,691,153 of CM075496.1, read as the reverse complement.
CTGGCCCTAAATATTATAGGTCAAAGGGGTTTGGCTGACTTGTTTACCAGAAATCACTGTGTGCTCATTTACATTTATTCACCAATTTACATATTTATTTGTGCCACAACTAATGTCTAACTATATTTCTTATTTTTTTAAAGAAAAATGCGAGTGCAAAACTCTCCACCACAATGCTACAATGTTCTGGGTGGTTGCCAGGGTGTTGCTATGCACTTCTTAGCATATTAATACATATTAATACGCTCTCTGAGTCATTCCCAACAAGTCATTCCATTCCACTTTTAGACACGCACTCACTTCACTAAACACTTCCCCATAGGGGGAATCCCCACCACCACTTTGAAGTGCATTCCACTTCGTGAAGTGGACAAGGGAAGTTTATATGGACAGACCCTCGTCCCCTCGATTTTGATTGAGGGAGCGAGTACTCTTCCAGCAGCTCTATTTCCGACAATTCAACTCGAACAACTAGCCTCGAGTACCTTATTGCTTTTATAAAACAGTTACCACACAATACATATATTAAAGCCAAAAATATGTATCAATGCAACTTTCATTAAGTAAACTTTCACTAAAGCCTTCCTTCTGCCGGAAAAAATAGTCCCTGACAGTGAACAGCAACAGAAGTTACATTATTACGCCATTAGATGGCGGCAAAGACTGTCTTTATGAGTGTGTCAGTCAGTAGCCAAGACTTTTACATTGAAAAGACTGAATGTTGTGAACACGGAACAAGACGCAACTGACAAATGCTTTGACTAGCGCTGTCAGTCGTGGGAAAACCCCTTAACTGTTAAAAGGACAGGATAATACATTGAACATTTAAACAGATTTTTTATTGTGAACATTGGACTGACCTGAAGGAAAATGCTAAATCTGAATGCAGGTAATAAACTCGCTCACTCGATCTTTTTCTCACAATTCTCTTCTCCATAGTGAATTCCAGGTGATTAAGGGCTTAGTGTGTTCCATTTAAACATTATGCACCAGTACCGCCAGTAGTGGGAACTCATGCAACATAAGGAATGACGCACATCCGAGTCCACTAGACGGAGGGAATTTAGCAAATGAAGGGCATAAAAATTTGGGCTGCGTTCCACTCCACTTTTAGACATGCACTCGCAAACTTCCCTAAGCACTTCCCCTCAGGGGAATCCCTGCTGCCATTCTGAAGTGCGTTCCACTTCATGAAATGGACGAGGGAAGTTTAGAGAGTTTTTGAGGTGATTTTGAAGTGAGCGAGTCTACTTTATATGTACACTTCAGGCAGCTCCATATACCACAATGCAACACAATTGTGACGTTACTGTATATCGCGTTTTATTTACCCCACCACAAACAACTCTGTGCTATATATATTTTTTTTAAAATATCTAAAACAACCCAAACACACCTATGTACATATAGAATGCTGCATTAAACAGTTTCGTAAGGGAAAAAAATGTAAATAATAAATCAACATAGCAGATTCCAAGTGATCAAGGGCTTAGGATGTCCCAATTCAGCCCACTGCATAGGTTCCGCCAGTAGTGGGCACTTGTGCAACATAAGCAATGACGTACATCTGAGTCAACGAGACTGAGGGGAGTTAGCGAGGGAAGGGCATAAAAAAATGAACTGGAACGCAGCCCTGGAGTAGAATGCAGCCCAAGTGAGCTGCACAAGTCCTGAAAAGTGAAGCCAAAGAATTTTGATCGCCCCCTGGTGGTTGGCTACAGTATCGATCATAAACCCTGCACTCTCCATGTAATCAAAGGAGACTCTAGCCAAACTAAAAAAAAAAATATTTAAATATTTTTTTCCAAACATCGTTTTCTGTCATTTTAGGTAGATCTTATCACTTAGCATGTTGAAGTCTTCATTTTTCCAGTAAGTTTGGTTTTAGTTAGTTAAAATCATGATTGATTGCTTGCGATTGAGTCTGCGGGAGAGGGAGTGTGTGGGCGGGACCTTGACACCACGGCTCCACCTCAGGATCACTACTGCACAGACTTGGGCTCCAAACGATATAATCGGCAATGACAGTTACTGGGATATTTTGGCTTCATTTTTCTACAGTGGAAGGAAGCTGTCCATCTTTTTTTACAGTCTATGGTTCCTACTATAGCATGCTGCTATACGGTTAACACTTTAAAGTTGGCGTGAAACTGAAGTTGCAATTGTCATTTCTTCCCTATTGTGATGTATATCTGGCTGCTTCAATGAGAAAGAAAGTAAGGTGGGACAATTAAACAATTTCTCAAGTACAACTGTTTAGATAAACCAACTTCTAGACAGTACAAGTTGGTCATGATCTTCCTGTCAGAATAAGTTGTAATGTAGACTAGACTTTACGCCGATAGTCAAAAGTCTGGGTTTGTGAGAGATGGAGCAAGACCACTTCATATTCCAGAAGAAGAGTTTTTTTTTTTTTTTTTACAAACTTCTTTGTGGGTAATATGGATATGAATAAACCAGCAGCTCTGTGATGCAGCAGAAAGCCACGAAAAGTATAAGAAAGAGCCATAAAAACATAAATAAGAAGGCACAGAGAAAGAGAAGAGCATGTAATGGTTTCAACACTCCCGGTTCAAAAAGAGCCTCTCATGTGTTCAATTGTACAAGCGCGCAGAACATTTGTGGAGAGTTCAGAGAGCTATAGACCGCTTAGTGTTTCAAATGTTGCACTGTTACAGCCTGCTGTAAAATGCTACATGAGCCTAACTTGAGCCGTTAGGGCTTCTGTTGGTAAAACTAGCCATCTGTGACATTGAAATATTAAGTGAAATGAAGCAGTCTTTATGAGTCTTTGTAAAAAAGAGTGACTGCCCCACTAAAAAGACCATTGGCTGGGAAAACATGAACAAGGAAATCAATTATGCTCTTGAGACCAGTGGAAAACAGGAGAACATGTCTGTTTGTGTTGCTTTGATTGCATGTTACTGCAAGAAGATAGACTAAACTGTTTTCTGTGTATTCCAAACAAAATGTGAAGGGTGTTTGCCTGTACAAATCTCATCATCATGATGTTAGCATGTTGCTTTCGTATGGTTTTAGCACGCCGCTATGCAGCTGTTAAGGTGTTGGTTGGTAGCTGCTCACTGGCCCAAGTCAATTAGTTTCTATGATATTTTTCTATGATATTTTATCCTTATAAAAAGGAGATCATGTTACATACTTTCAAAACGACGCAAGGGTTTTTTGCTAGTTTCAGCCCGACGCAGTTACCATTTTCACGTCCAGCCCACATTGTTTAAATAGCAAATGCACTCGTGCCCATCTATTCACCCATGGGTGTGCTGGTCTGAAAACGAGGTGTGTTCAGGTGCATTGTTGGCGTGTTGCTGTTTTGAGGCAACTGAAAATGACTGCGCCATTGACCAACTGATACCTGATCTTTTTTTGTTATTTAAAGAGCGCGTTAGTAATATGCGGCTATATGCAGGTGCACATCGCGCGTACACTCTGCTTATTACACACACAGGGATGCAGAGCAGCACAAAAACATGCCAAATATTAAAAATAAAAGGATTACAATGTAAATGATTATTGTACATAAAAATAAAAATGCCTACATGTCATAATGGATAGTCACTGCATGTATCAGAATTACCTATTTGAAGTAATGATGAATGAAATTGGCTAATTATTTGACCAATCGTGGCAATACACACATGCATTTAAACTGACTCGTCAGGCTGAGGGTGTCTATATTCCACCATGTAAATAGCAATCCGCCATGGTGCAACCGCACCTGGCTTTTAATGGGAATGGGAGATGACACTCTGATTGGTTTATTGCACGTTACGCCCAAAACACACCCATTACTCATTAAGAGACTAGATACAACACTTTTGGACCATACGCCTGGAGTGCCGACCATTTTTTCTGTCATTAAACTATAAAAAGTGGATTCGGACACGCCCTAAATGCACCCGCACCATGTGCTTAGATCATTAAAATAGGGCCCATAATGTTACATGTGGGACTGTGGATGCAGCCAATGTGCACTACAAAGGAGTATAGGAACAAAAACAGTTTCGATAAATCTACATTGGAAAAGCACAGGAGATTGTAGGATATAAACTTAAACACAAATACAATAACATAATGGACAAATGATCTCAGGGCTTATATACTCAGAGAACATAAATCAAAAGAGAAACAGAACAGGTGTGTGTAATTAGGAACTATGGAAACTAACTAACAAAAAGGGTAACTAACTAGGGACTCCTCATTTCTGTGAACACGGAAGCGCAGAGGATAGATAAAAACAAGACGCCAGTCATGAATTTGAAGTCTAAAACGAGAAGTTTTAGTCAGAGGATTTTGATATAAGTGAAGAGGAGCTTGAGTTTTCATACATTGGGTCAGAGGTCATCCTTCCACCAGAACTCAACTCTCTCGTAAATGAGCGTACTGTGTGTTCCCATCGCTTCATTTCAGAAGGAGAAGGAGTCGAATGGATTACTTTTAGGATAGATGTATGTGCTTTTTGTAACTCGGGCACTATTCAATGCCATTACAAAACAAGGAAAAGCCAGGATATTTTTTAATATAACTCTGACTGTGTTCAAAAGAAGAAAGTCTTATACACATATGGCTTGAGGGTGAGTAAATTATGGAATAGTTTTTATTTTTGGGTGAACTCCTATTCCTTTAATATTTCAAAATTACTGCAGTATCAGCTCCACTAGTCACTTTCTGTAACCTGGAGAATATGTGGTATGGAGAGTTTTTAATTTGATCATAAATGGAAAGCTTGAGAACCGCTAAACTAGTGTCATTAAAATCACTTACTAACATTAATCTTTTACTCTTCCTATGATGACCTCGTAAAGCTACTTACATGATCACTTTTGCACGTCTGTTTACATGGAGCAAACTCACAGGAGTTATGTTGGTTTATCCACCCATCACACCAAAAAAATGACAAATTAGGTTTACAACACAAATCTCAAACACATTTTAAAGCAAGAGTTCATGTAAGTACATTAATAAAAATACACGCTTCTTTAAATAATTTTCTGTGGTAATCAATTATGCCACAAATGCTGCCAATAGAACGTTCCTTTAATACTTGCGGTTAGGTAAATATCAAAGTCATTTCATGGGAATTTTGACAATCAGATCTGCCGTGGCTAATTTTATATGACAAATTCTGGCACGTTTCTTGTCCAAACATAAGCCTCACTGATTTTATCTCTGTGCCATTAAAACTGTGTAATTTAATCTTCATATCCTAATAACTAATGTAAATCATTATTACGATACTGTAGGACAGACTGGGAGAGCGGCGAGCAGCGGCTACTGTTAATTCAAGTATTTCGAGGAAGACCAAGTAGACCAGGCACAGAGGCGTGTCGCCATTAATTCGTCAAACAACACAGAAGGTCAAGAGGGCGCAGGCACGCTCCGCTGTAATCACGCACAGGCGCTAACAAGAGAACGTGGGAATTAATATTAGATTTGGATTTTCTCGCCTCCTCTTTTTTGGTTTTCTCTTCTGGCTGATGAAAGATTTACGTGAACGGAGTGCACAAGATATATTTGGAGACAGATGGGTTGCGTGTGCATGTGTGCATTTTCCCTCTTCATTTGCTGTGATTAAAGAGAAGGTCCACAGGAAAGTTTTGAAGATCAGAAACTCTGAGACGTTTCAGATTTTTCGCTCCGGATCTTTTCAAGTGATATTTCTCACACAAACTTTGATGATCCTGTGTGTGTTTGACACTACGCACTAAAAGTTTCAGTAACACTTTATTTTGATAGTACACTTTAGACATTCTACTAGCTATAAGTAACTTTTCGACTGCATGTCAACTAGCAGTAATTAGAGTATTAGTAGACTGTCTGCTTAATATCTGTGAACACTTTATGTTGGTGCTTCACCAACAGACATTCTACCCTTAAGCCCCGTTCACACCAAGAACGATAACTATAAAGATAGAGTGGGGGAAAACGCCCCACTGTTTTTTTTTTTTTCCAAAATAACCACTAGATTGAGTCAAGAAACGTTTTTGTTGTTGCTATGGACTAGGTTGATAAGAGTGATGTAGAAGTATTTACTGTGAAGCTTTCACTGGCGACATACTTGAGAGAAAACAGATTTCACAGTTAGTGATCTAATTTTCAGCAGTAAGAAAATAAGTGATTTAAAGCTTGCTGTTTAGCAGAACATCACAGTTATATACATTGAACAAAATTATAAACGCAACACTTTTGTTTTTGCCCCCATTTTTCATTAGCTGAACTCAAAGATCTAAGACTTTTTCTATGTACACAAAAGGCCTATTTCTCTCAAATATTGATCACAGATCTGTCTAAATCTGTGTTAGTGAGCACTTCTCCTTTGCCGAGATAATCCATCCACTTCACAGGTGTGGCATATCAAGATGCTGATTAGACAGCATGATTATTGCACAGGTGTGCCTTAGGCTGGCCACAATAAAAGGCCACTCTAAAATGTGCAGTTTTAATGTATTGGGGGGGTCCGAAAACCAGTCAGTATCTGGTGTGACCACCATTTGCCTCACGCAGTGCAACACATCTCCTTCGCATAGAGTTGATCAGGTTGTTGATTGTGGCCTGTGGAATGTTGGTCCACACCTCTTCAATGGCTGTGCGAAGTTGCTGGATATTGGCAGGAACTGGAACACGCTGATCCAGGGCATCCCAAACATGCTCAATGGGTGACATGTCCGGTGAGTATGCTGGCCATGCAAGAACTAGGATGTTTTCAGCTTCCAGGAATTGTGCACAGATCCTTGCAACATGGGGCCGTGCATTATCATGCTGCAACATGAGGTGATGGTCGTGGATGAATGGCACAACAATAGGCCTCAGGATCTCGTCACGGTATCTCTGTGCATTCAAAATTCCATCAATAAAAACTCCCTCAAAACTTGCGACATCTGTGGCATCGTGCTGTGTGATAAAACTGCACATTTTAGAGTGGCCTTTTATTGTGGCCAGCCTAAGGCACACCTGTGCAATAATCATGCTGTCTAATCAGCATCTTGATATGCCACACCTGTGAGGTGGATGGATTATCTCGGCAAAGGAGAAGTGCTCACTAAGACAGATTTAAAAAACGTCCCAACATTTCCGGAATTCGGGTTGAATAATTCATATTCAAAATATGAATAAAACCTATAAGAGTATTTCAATGATACTAAAAGAAACATTGTTTCTTAGTTATTTCTAGGTTTTTAAGTTTTTCATCTAATATTTATATTATATTTTATTTTATTTAATAGTTTTAGTAAATAATTACATTTCAATTCCTGGTATTTAATTCCTGGATTTACTTTGAAACAATTTTTTGCTAGTATATTTCAGAAATTATTACAAAGAACACTTTTTTGAGCGTTTTTCTGTCACACTGCTATTTAAATAACTTATTTGTACTCCATGTACTCCTAGTAAACTGAAATTCAGAATCCTTGTCACGTTCACAGTCAAAATCAGAGCAAAACCAGCTGCATCTTCAACGGCACCTTGAATTTCCACTCCCGCAGAAGTGCAGCGTGCAGAAAATGCGCTTGGCCAAGAAGCCATAGCCGTCCTCTAATGAGGCCCTTGACAACTTCAAGCCTCCAGTTAACCAGGTAAAATTATTCCACCTCTATCAGACTGCCATGTTGTCAGCGTCTGCGCTCCACAGCTGCTTCTGCTAGCAGTTTGCAAATCCCTGGCTCACACAGGAAGTGGAGGGAGAAATGAAGAGGAGAGGACATGTTCTAATTATTCCGGCAGCTGCCCGCAGGTAGAGCTCAACTCCTGAAACACTCTGCTATACTGGCAGATTGATGGAAGGAGGTGTTCAGGATTACGCTGACAAACATGGAAAAAAAGGGTACGGGTGTTTTTTTTTTTCCAATCCCCCAAATGTTTGCAATGCTCGATAAAAGAGAGACCAGAGGACATTTTCCACAACATTACCCACTTTTGGGCTCCAAGCGACACAGACATGCTGTCGTTCCATATTGTGCTCAACTGGTCCTTTCAAAGCACAAAATGTTCTGTTTCAGACATGCCACTTTTTCAATCCAATGAGTTCTCGGATTTCTTTTGCCGTAATTTCCCAAGTTTCCAGTGTAAACTAGTAAGTTATAAATCATTGGAGACCAACTCTGATTTCATAAAAAGTGGTGGATAAAGTTCTAGCGACAGGCCCTGAATATTAATGTATAATCTTACAAACACGCATTTCCTGATGAAAATAATACTTGTCCCTCAGTTTGGGAGGCTTAAAGGGAGTTAAAATAAAGTGTTTAGGGTCTTAAAAGTACATTAACTATTTTAAAATATTAAATAAGGAACATTTAAACAACATTTTAACAACCTCAAAAGATAGAGTACAAGCTAAAGCATATTAAATAGACGACCACAAACATAAGTCAAGGAAACAATAAGTACTGTCATTTTTTCAGTTATTTTAATTCTTATATATTTCAGAGTGTGTTACATATAATGGAAAAGCGTGAAAAGAGGGATTTGTGATGTCATATGTAAAAAAGGAAAAGCAACTGTTATTTCAAAAGCAGAGAAAGTTAAATATATTCAGATATATTCTTTCTTTTTTTATTAAATAACATGCACTAATGAATTTGCACATTAAAGGGTTAGTTCACCCAAAAATGAAATTAAATATGTTTAAATATGTTTTTAGTACATTAATGGATCTTGAGAGAGGAATGTCATTGCTGGCTATGCAGGCCTCACTGAGCCATTGGATTTCAACAAAAATATCGTAATTTTCGTTTCCGAAGATTAACGAAGGTCTTACGGGTGTGGAACGACATGAGGGTGAGTAATAAATGACATTATTTTCATTTTTGGGTAAACTAACCCTTTAAGACCAGGATCAGCATTAAGAAAATAAATAGGGTCTATCTGGATCATTAAGTATTTAAGCGAGTTAAGTGGTGCCAAAAAGACTATTTGAATTGCATGAGAAAAACCTCAACATATTGCATCCTGAAAATGAGAGAAAATCCATTCAAAAAGTAGATAAAGCCTGAAAAACATTGTATTTTTCATGCACTGATGGAAGTCTATGGGATAGGGTATTTCCAAAAGCTTTAAAAGCAAATATCCAAAAGTTCACCCAAAGCTTATTTTAATTCCTTCATACAAAAATGTATTTTTTTAGCTGTAAACTTAACTTTCTAGGCAATGAACCTTTGGTTAGGGGGCAAGGTATTTCCGGCACAGCATAAATGAATACATAAATGTGCACTGTATATATATATAGAGAGAGAGAGAGAGAGAGAGAGTTTATAAGTTTATATTAATTTTTTCATCCAAAATATGTCATTTGAGCTCAAACTTTCTAGATGGATGAACCTGCAGACTTAATTCCTATGAGTGGATTTTCCTCTATGTAAAAGCCCTAGTATCAGGTTTACTGGATTTCCATGGTCATGACAGAAGTAAAAATTGGATTAAACTTTACACAGAAAATCTGTGACCAATAATCTGTCACACTAGTATCATCATGTTCTCAGAAGTATTGTGGCTATAAACTATGTCTGTATTTTAACATTTATCCCAGTGCAATGTCTTACATTTTGCATGTTTTTACAAAATAAAGTTGGAATCATGTTTGTATTCTATTCGGATTATATGTTGAGTTAAGTGGTGCCAAAAGAATTTGTCTTTTGACAGAAAAATGACAGAAAATCCATTCAAGAAGTAGGACCAGCCCTGAAAATCACTGTATAATTCACACACTGATAGACATCTATGGGACAGGATATTTCTTTTGGAAATAATCATATCTAATAATAATAATAATTCATTTATTTTTGGTAAACCTTTTGGGTTTGCCAGCAGACATGCAAAGCTCATATTTATTTTTTTTATTATTATTTTTTTTATTCAATTTTAATTTTAGTTAGTTTCAATATTTTTCTTGTGTTTGTCTTTTTTTTTTAATGTCCATATAGCTTTTAATAATTTTTTATTTCCGTTTTAGCTTTAGCTACTTCAGTACATCAAAAATAAAAATTAAAAATTCTTCCTTGGTAACTAGCTGAAATAAAAAAAAAATGTATATCTTATTTCAGTTAATGTTTACTTTATATTATTTCAAGTAATGGTTTTAGTTTTACATAACTATACTAACCTTGAGTGTATGTGCATACATCTTGATGAATGAGTTGGAATAAATGTTTGTGGTAAACAACTAAGATGCTGTCAATAGGGCTGCACTTGTATTTAACCTGGAAAAAAAGGTAGACCTTTCTCAAAAAGACCAAAATTACTTACCAAAACTCAAAACTGCACTTAGTATCTTAGTCATCATGGCCTACAACCAGATTTTAACCCACTGCATGTGTCATCAGCTTGCAATAGATACGTTACCTTATGCAATGGAATATTTGTAAAAACAATAAATGTAAAGGTAATCCTAAAAACAATAAAATAAAGGTATTCCTAGGATTGACATTACGCCAGAAAGACTAATGGGAGTAAACAACACAGAGGTTCCTCTCACAGTAAACTGGACCATCTGGTGGAGAAAATTACATTCCCAGAACGCCTCTTCCTCGAGATTCTGCTCACATACTCGCACAGGACAAACCGCACAGACCAATTCACTCCCGAGAGCTGAGTTCGCAAAATCAACCATTCCCATTCATTTGTTTGGTGGGGCTGGCTTTTCATATGGCCAACACAAAACTAATAACTTTAACAGAAGAGACTGGTCCTAGAAATCAATTTCTTGAGAACTCACACAACAGAGCGAAAGAAGGAACTTTGATGTCATTAACCCTAAAGGCTACTGTATCATATGATAAGCACATTTCTATGACCTCTAAATTATCAACATAACCAAAACTTTGCTGAAAATGCACTGTGAACTAACATGAACAAACTATTTAAATATCATATCACCAAGACATATTATTAGGAGATACAACTGATATTTATATGCTTTTTCTGTAAGTAGTCTGTTATACTCACTGATTTACATTACAAGCTATCAGAAATTTTTGGCCATATAAATATATAATAATACAAATAATATAAATATCAGCAAATGAACCAAATTGCATATTTTTCATATCAGTATCATACTATATGAGCCATAAAAGCCTTATGTATCAAATATAATACTCAACAACAAACACATATTCGATATTTGTCAGCCATTACAAGGTATTTTTATCAAAAACCTTTTCTCTACAGAAAGTGATGTGCACCATGCAAACCCTCTTGTACACTAAGCAAACTGAAGTGTTGAGAGCATGTGAAAGTCCATTTGAAAGCTTTCTTGTTGATGGTGCAAAATTCTCAAGACTGGTTGTTTTGTTCTCGTTCTTTTACAAAAAATAAGCTGGAGTTTTGAATCACTTTGCCCCTTTTGGCTTAAAGGAAGTCTCCTGCTGTGCTGCTCAGAAATCATCTTTAAGCTTTAAAGTCTCATCAGGACAGCGTATCCTCTGTGCAATCTCAAATATAACATCAATATAACTTGTCCTGTGAACTTAGGCCTTGGTTTCCTAAAGGTCTGATGTTTATAAAAGCATGCACAATCTTCAAAGCATGAGCAAAATTGCACTTCTTATCCAAGTCTGATAGTCTCCTGTAATGAATATGTAGTTTGGGATAGTGCAAAATAAAAAGCAGTGTCAATGCAAACAGATTAAACAAACTGATGTATCAAGATATTTCAGAAATGGTAACTGCATGTGCAAATTAATACAACAGAAATGCAACAGAGTATTAATCTGATTTGAGTTATGCACCTGGCTGCTGTCATTTGTGGTAAAATGGAGACATTGCAAACAGAAAATACATAACAATACTGCTGGATTGTATACATGCATCAATGTGATAAGAAATTACTTGAGGAGTGTCTTTATTTTATTCATATTTTATTCAACAGTTCATGTCGTTCCAAACCTGTATGATAATGTTGTTTTTAAAAGAAGTCTCATGCTCATCAAGGGCAAATAAAAACAAATAAAACAGTTGCCATGCCAACTTGCTACTGTAAACAGAAGCTTGCAACGCTTGCCCCGCCTCTGAGTTCTTCTGATTGGTCCACTGTTTTAAAACTGACATTGATGAGCGGCGCTACTTTTCCATTGTTTTCTATGTAAACGTGCTAGAAGGACGTGTATGACCGTTACGCTCGTGTCTCACATCTTTTGCAGAGCCTCGTACATGAGCTCCACGTCAAGTTAAAAAAGAATTTCAACTTTTATACGCAGCGCCGCTCATCAATGTCAGTTCCAAAACAGTGGACCAATCAGAAGAAATCGGAGGCGGGGCAAGCGTTGCAAGCTTCTGTTTACAGTAGCGAGTTGGTATGGCAACTGTTTTATTTGTTCGTTATTGCCGTTATTGCATCACGTCTCAAAAGTGCGTCTTGAGACCTTCGCGTTCTGCACTACGCTTTTTAAAAACTCATTCCTGAGCGCTGCATCTCGCGTTTTTAGACGCAAAGACGCCTTCTGTGTGAACGAGCCCTAACGCGGCACTCATGTGCGAGGCACTGCAAAAGATGCGAGACGCGAGCGTAACGGTCATACGCAACCGTCTAGCGCATGTTTACATAGAAAAACATTGAAAAAGTAGCGCACTGCAAGACTGCATTATTTGATCAAAAATACAGTAAAACAGTAATAGTGTGAAATATTACAATTTAAAATAACTATGTTATATTTAAATTAGTGCTATCAAATTGATTAATCACATAAAAGTTTGTAAATATATACACTACCGGTCAAAAGTTTGGAATCAGTAAGATTTTTAATGTTTTTAAAAGAAGTTTCGTCTGCTCACTAAGGCTGCATTTATTTAATTAAAAATACAGTAATATTGTGAAATATTATTACAATTTAAAATAACTGTGTTCTGTTTGAATATATTTTATAAAGTAATTTATTCCTGTGATGGCAAAGCTGAATTTTCAGCATCATTACTCCAGTCTTCAGTGTCACATGATCCTTCAGAAATCATTCTAATATGCTGATCTGCTGCTCAAGAAACATTTATGATTATTATCAATGTTGAAAACAGTTGTGTACTTTTTTTTCAGGATTCCTTGATGAATAGAAAGTTCAAAAGAACAGCATTTATCTGAAATACAAAGCTTTTGTAACATTATACACTACCGTTCAAAAGTTTGGGGTCAGTAAGAATTTTTATTTTTATTTTTTTGAAAAGAAATTAATACTTTTATTCAGCAAGGATGCATTAAATCGATCAAAAGTGACAGTAAAGACATTTATAATGTTACATAAGATTATATTTCAAATAAATGCTGTTCTTTTGAACTTTCTATTCATCAAAGAATCCTGAAAAAAATATATTGTACACAAATATTTTGTACAATTGTACACAATAAATGTTTCTTGAGCAGCAAATCAGCATATTAGAATGACTATGGGGTGTAGATATATTTATAAATACAAAAACAAACATATACATTTACAAACTTTTATGTTAGATGCATGATTAATCGTGATGAATCAATTTGACAGCACTAATTTAAATATATTTAAAAATGTTATCTTGTGATGCAAAGCTGAATCCTTCACAAATCATTCTAATATGAAGATCTGTTGCTCAAAAAAACATTATATTATTATCACAGATAATAAACTTATGCGGTATTTTGTGAAAATTGTAATACGTTTTTTAGAACAGCATTTATTAATGAAATATATATTTTTGTTACATTAGAAATGTCTTTCCTGTCTCTTCTTTATCAGTTTAATGCACAATGAATAAAAGTATTAATTTTTATTTTTACAGTAACACTTTGGTGTGGGGAACACATATTCACTGTTAACTATGACTTTTGCCTCAAACTCTTAATTTACTGCTTATTAATAGTTAGTAAGGTAGTTGTAGGTATTGGGTAGGATTTAGGGATGTAGAATATGGTCATGCAGCATAAGGCCTTAAAATGTGTTTATAAGTACGAAAAATTGAGAATTGTTCCCCACACTAAAGTGTTACCATTTTTAACGGATAATGTACTTGTAAAGCTATTTACAAGTGATCTGCATGGCCAACATTTGGTATTAACCCATGCAAAACCTTCCTTTAAATGTGGGTGCGTGAAAGATATCTGCACAATTGCTCTAATAATTCACCCACAATATGCTTACAAAGAGCACAAGCAATCTGTTAGATTGAACAAGTCAATTAAAGTTAACTTTATGCAAAGCAACTTTAATAAAGGGGATTAATAACTAAGCATTTTTGATCTTAGTATGCTGTGTTGAGTAAGCCAGCCAGACCCAGCAGCTACTAATTAAATAAGTTCAATGAATGCTACATGACTAAAAGTGAAAGTAATAAATTGGTTCGTGGTCCCACAATTCACCGAACCTGCCGTTCCTGACCCATTTAGGCTGTACTTCATCTCTGAAAAGAGCTGTGAAGAAAGAACCTCTTCTTGACTGGGTTGCTCTGATCCGTTGTGGTAGACATCGTTAAAGAACTTGAAAATACTAATCTGGGAGAGCCTTTGTCCCCGAAGGCTAATTTCATTCTCAAGAGTTTGTCACAGAAGCACAGAAAGGAAAGTGTTCAGCAGGGACACGGTGTTCTCTGAAGCAGCTCTCTCTGAGGGGTTACCAGGCCATATCTATTTAGTCTAGCAGCTGCGGTTGCCAGGTGTGCTGACAGCATGTTGAAGCAGCATATGAAGCCTGGATTGAAAAATTCGAACATCCCTTTAGCACCACGTTTAGCGAACGTGGTTTGAGATAATTCCTCCTAGTCCTAGCGATCCAATTACTGCAAAGTTAAAAGCGTTAAAGGAATAGTTCACCCAAGAATGAACATTTTGTCATCATTTACTCACCCTAATGCTAGGGTACTCTGTTTGGTTGCTAGGGAGTGGCTTTCCAGCTGCTAATGATGTTACTCGAAAGGCTGCTAGCCAGTATGAATGATATAAACCAACCCCATGCCTCTATGACATTCAGTTTTGAAGATATCCGTCTTTGGGTTTGGGTTGCTAAGGTGCTTGTCAATGGTTGCTAGGGCGTGGCTAGGAAGTGTTGACGATGATTGGTGATTGGCTGTTTGCTGCCCCCGAGTCAAACAAGCCCGCCCTCAAGTTTCTGTGATGATAACATGATGCTAACATGACGCTAACATTATGTTAACATAATTAGCATGTTGCTAGCATGATGCTAACACAATCACAATGTTGCTTGAGTGTTTTAACAAGATAACAACATGATTGGCATTATGCTAACATGATCAACATGTTATTAATATTGTGCTAATATGATTAACATGTTGCTACTGTATTTTAGTTAGCATTTTTGACATGATTTAACACTTAGCTAATCACTATTAGCATGAGCCTAAACAAGACTACACAATGAGAGACAGAACAAACAAGGCTTATATAGGGTAATATATAGGGTATTATATAAGGCTTATGTAGGGTAAATGGGTAACACACATTCACACACCGGATGCCGTGCGCGCGCTCAAGGCAGTTGGACATAGTGGTGTATTAGAGGTAAAAAAAATGATATAAATACTGTTCGGTTTCTCACACAAACCGATCGTTTCGTGTCTTAGGACATCAATGTGTCGTCACGAGCCACAGGGTTTAATTTGGATTTGTCTGTGCATGTTTTTTTTACTCTCATAGATTTTCTTACCATTGACATGCATTATATACGACTGACAGACTGCAGCGGTTGGAGTTAAAAATCATCATTTGTGTTCTACTGAAGAAACAAAGTCACCTACATCTTGGATGCCCTGGGGGTAAGCAGATAAACATAAAATTTTCATTTTTGGATGAACTATCCCTTTAATGGGTAATGTAATCCATGACATAGTGACAGCAGTCTGCGGAGGAGTGCCCTCTAGTGGACAACCAAGGCAATCCAGCGGGTGATCGTGACACAAGGGTTGTCATCTCGTAATTATAGTAATAACGGCATGCCGTGAACACATACTAAAACTATTAAAAACTGTTTTTGGTAACTGAAATAAAGACGAATTAAAAAATAAAATATAAACATTAGATGAAAAACTTAGAAATGTTGCCTTGGTAACTAACTGAAGTAAGATGAAGTAATAAGTTGAAGTACTAAAGTTATTAAAACTGAAATAAAAATAAATCATAGCTAAAAATAGGGTTGAATACAGGTTGATTGGGACACTTTTTGGCCCAATCCCAATTCTATTTTATACCCCTTCGCCCTTCCCCTTGCCCCTTGAAACAGAGTGGCAAGGTGTAGGGATATAAATATTCCCCTAAGAAATGAGACACCACTACTACACCATTACACACGTCATCATACCTAGTTTCTTTTATTAGTGTTCTGTAACATTTAACCAGTATGAACAGCAATGAAGTGCGCATATCAACAGAAATCAGGCGCGAGCACGTTTAACAGATTACTCGCTCCCAACGTTGTTTTGCGCTGTATTTTGAACTTAAGAAAACGGCGCTCGGTTTCAGTTCGAAAACGTATGAGCCTTCGAGTTTCCCAAGAGTGGTGAAGCCGCTTTTCCATCGAGCCAAGCTGTTTGTTTCGCCGTTCCATTCCGTGCCGAGCCTGCCGGTACGGATATGGTTTCGTTATCTACTGTGGTGCTGCGAAAACGAACCTCTTTGCAAAGTAATACAAACGAGTCAGTTGTTGCCTTGGTAACGCAAGAGTTTACATACGATACGAGATGTAAATAGCTATGAAGGATGTTCAGATATTTCTTTTAACTGTATTACTCATTTGTGTTCACATCATTCAAACAGCGCATTTAGCAAGCTAGGGAGAAACTGGCAGCCAGGTAACACATAAATGATCGATCCTGAGAGGAAATATCACTACCATGATCACTACACGCATTCTAGCAGCACGGTAGTCGGTGTATGCAGGGAAATTTCTCATACCCCTTCGTTCGAAGTGTGGTCCCGAAAAATCTTCGTTTGAAGGGCTATCTGGCCCTTCCCCTTACCCCTACCACTCCAGCCAATAGAGAATCGAGACACCCCTACCCCTTCACGTGAACGCGCAAAACGAAGGGGTAGGGGAAAGGGGAAGGGGTAAGGGGTAGAAAGGGGATTGGGCCTTTGTCATTAAGATGACTGGGAAAAAGTGTCCCAATCAACCTGAATTCACCCTAAAAAAAAAACTGAAATGAATAAAAATGACAAAAAGCATGTATCAAAATTACTAAAATGAACTCCAGGAACATGCAACAAAAGGGTTGAGGTCATGTTGGGCTGTAGTAGTTGTTGCCATGCCATCATTTTATGCCGGACTGCTTCACAAACGAGGGTCAATTCAACGCTGGATTTGCACAAAAAATAATGGTACATGCTAGTCGATGAGTTGAATCAACTCTACAACAATTACATAAATTTATCCACTAACCATTCAGAAATGTCCAGTTTCATTCTGAAAGTTGTAACTTCTTCCTGAGTCTCTCTATCAGTGTCCGACTCCGGTTTGAACAATGTAAGGCTGAACACCGTTATTGACGATTGTCATTTCAGTTGCGTGAGATTCTCCAGCTTTGTTGTTGTTGAGCAACCGAAGCACAAGCTGTTAAAGCTCCGCCCTCTTCTGGAAAGGGGGCCGGGAGCAGAAGCTTATTTGCATTTAAAGGGGCTCACACCCAAATGGGGCAAATTTGACAAGCTATAATAAATGATCTGTTGGGTATTTTGAGCTGAAACTTCACAAACACGTTCTGGGGACACCAGAGACTTATATTACATCTGGTAAAAGGGGCATTATACAGTAGGTCCCCTTTAAAAGCAGATGATGAGAGGCTGTCTCAGTCTGTGCGGGTCAGATCTTTCCTCTCATTCAGTGGTCTCATGCATCAAACTAATCAAAAGCATCTCTCTCGCCGAATGCGGACGATCAAAGACGAACAGGCCTTTTCTGACACGCACATAATGAGAGATCAAATCTGCACATCAGAACTGATTAGCGAGACTTAAGATTGCATATCACAAAGGTCTGCAACCATCTACAGATAAACTTTTGAAGCATGCAATCCATGCCTTCAGGTTGGACTTGTACTATTTCATAAGTCAGAAGCCATGGACAACACAGGTCAATAGCAACACATACTCCTTCAGGGCCTTCAATTTGAGTGTTGACAAGATTGAGTTATGTGGTCACTGTCCTGTCAAATGCAATAACTGCAATAAGGCTGAAGGAAAGCTGAAGGTTTTATTATTTTTTTTCCCGTACTATACCTCCTCCTCTCAACCGTGTAATGTTGCCGCTCAATACTAACCAGAGGCCCTGACACAATAGGCAGGTCTGATACGATCATATTCTCCGGGTCTGTGTGTGAACAAGGAAAATCGAGAGAGTGCAGACATAAAGAGAAGGGGCTTCACAAAGGAAAGCAAATGTATTACCTCCTGTTAATGAGTCGATCAATGCGCCGGTCACTACAGCTGTCAGGTTCCTCTATCAAAGCTTCAAAAGAACACCTCCGTCACGGACACACATAGACGCAGATGGAGGACATCCTGTCCGGTACGCATACATTATCATCTTTCATCACATCAAACGACAAACAAAATCAATACAGGTGTGATGACTATGAAATCCATAATCAGCCTTTTTTGTGTTTATTGTTCTGTGGAGTTGCAGGCAGACAGATGGAAGATGTGGTTGGCATGGAAACAGAGATTGTCAGAGAGGTTGCAATGCTGTTGAACTACAAGGAAATGGCACTAAAGCTCGAGGCATCATTATCGCGCCATCATCGTTCGTGACCGTGGAGGCCGCGCTTTGGTAATTGTTTATTCAAAGGCTAACACTCACAGTTGAAGTCTGGACCCCCCAGAGTCATTGGGCTGATTTCAGTGTTTGAAGAGATGCTCGAAGATGAGATGCAGTGGGCGGCCGGGACACAGGTAGTTTGGCATAAGCATCTGTATGTCATTACAAGCAGAGCAGCGCACAAAGAATCTGTAGATGCCAGACTTGTGTGACAGAGTGTGGTACAAATATTTAATATAAAATAATGAGAATTCTAATTTGAAAATTCAATTAAAGGAATGCAAAATTCTATTACAGAATTCAGTTTCTCTTTCAGTTTCCTGCCTTAATAAACATTACTGATTAATCCCATACAGTTTAGGGGAAAATATATTTGCGAGTTTTATGATAAAAATTATGGTTGCGATTAAAAATGTAATTAAAATCAAATCCAGGTTTGCTGTGTTTTTGTATACAATTCGGCCAAAATGTTGTGATTATCAGTATATCATTATGGCTATATTATAATAATAATTAGTATCATTACTACTATTACTAAAAAATATATATAAATATTACTAAATAAAAATAAAATAAGAAAAAGTACTATTGTAATATTTAAAGGCACAATATGTAAGATTTTTGGATTAAAGGTGCAATATGTAAGAATTTTGTAGTAAAATCTCAAAAAAAAAACACTATGCCAGTGTTATATATTTTGTTCAGTTGAGTGCTTACAACATGCAATGTTTGCAACTATTTGTAAATCGTGAGAAAACTGCAATTTTAACCAAGGCTCTGGGACATGTGAGGAGTCGCCTGTCAATTGCGTCATACCCACGTTACCCTCAGTTTCCGGTTTTAGTTTGTAGAAACCATGGAAACACCAAAGACGCTTTAATATATTACATGTTTTAATAGGCGAGGGAACAACTGTTTTGATATATTTATAGACAGAAAACGAATTATTGTTATATAGCTCAACACGTTTAGTCTTATTGTTTAAATCAAATTTTCTTGATTTTTTTGCGAGTACCATGCTTTACCATGCCTCAGAGAAAAACACTGTTTTGTGAAGTAGCTAACATAGCATAATCAGATGCAGCTTTATTTTCAGTAACAGTAATACAGCATTTTCTCCATCATACAATACGTTTTCAAATTAATTGCATGCCATTTATCAACACTAGCCATCCAGCATTTAATATGATATTCTAAAATCGATCTATCTTACAGCAGTGTGCAACAGTGTCTCACAGCAGCCGCCGAGTGAACGCACAGAGTAACGTTACAACATAATTTTCAACACTCTCAAATGTATCTAATATGATAAACAGAGCTGCGTTACCTCATACTCATTACCAGAAAAGCAGAAGCAGCACCGGCGACTGTGTCATAATAAAAGTTCCGCTGCTCGTCAGGCGTGTGTTGCGCAATCGCTCCAGCGGCCTCGTTCAGCTCCCACAACACTCGGTCTTGCTCTGCTTCATACTACAGTAACGTTAATAATCGCATCCATGAACATGATTTCTTCCCGAGTCCTATCCCGATTCTATTCCACCGGCCGTTGAGGTGGAGACCACATGTCCCAAGATTCCACGCTCAAGCTTGGCGTCATCAAGCTACGCCTTTGTTTTGAATAGGCCTCTAGCGACCTCTAGCGGACAGAAAATCTTACATAGTGCACCTTTAAAACATCCAAAAACCACTAGAACATCATCCGAATTCATGGTATTCGAAAAACAGCAGGCGAAAAGTACCTGGATGACTTGCTACTTTCGGTGAGATTCTGAAGTGCGCATTCGATGGACACTTTACTATCCCATGAGGCCACAGGAGAGGATTTGTGAATGGAGTTGAAGGGACGTAACTGACGCTGGTAGGTCATGTGACAGTAACAACATGCCGGATGTAGTACGTCTGAATTCATCCATACTATACGCATTTGACTATATAGAACGTACTTTTTCAACGGTCGTAAAGTAAATTTAAATTCAAATGTAGTATCTACTCAACAGTACGCGATTTTGGATGCAGCTCAGGACACGGTCCATGTCCGTGCATGGCCTATCAGTGACATCATACCTGCATTACCCTTTTATTTTGTAGAAACCATGGAAGCACCAAAGACGCTTTTATATGTTTTATTAGACAAGGGAACAACTGTTTGGATATATTTATAGACAGAAAACTAATCATTGTTACATAGCTCAACACGTGTAGTCTTATTGTTTAAATCTAATTTTCTTGATTATATTAATATGATATTCTAATATTGATCTAGCTTACTGCATTGTGCAACAAGTGTCTCATAGCAGCCGCAGAGCGAACGCACAGAGTAACGTTATAACATAATTTTCAGTCAAATGTATCTAATATGATAAACAGCACTGCGTTACCCCACATACTCTTGACCGAAAGAAGCAGAAGCGCAGACTGTGGCATAATAAAAGTTCCGCTTCTCTCGAGCCGTGTGTTGCGCTCGTCTCTCATTAGCAATCGCTCAGCGGCCTCGTTCCGCTCCAACAGCACCCGGTCCTGCTCTGCTTCATACTACAGTAATGTTAATAATCTCATCCATGAACATGATTTCTGCTTGAGTCCCGTCGGATTCTTTTCCCCTGGCTGTGAGGTGAAGACGACAACTCCCATGATTCAGCACTCAAGTGGATCAAACTGAGCAACAACACACTTGTAGCCAATTAGCAGTAAAGGGGGCATGTCCACTCATGAGGCGCTTGTGTTGCATAGCATGTTTGTGAATTTGGGGGTGGAGCTATCAAGATAGGGGTGTGGTCCTTTTGGGTAGGGGCGTGTTTTCAAATATCAACAGCGTTTCTCAGAAATCGCTTACTGCACCTTTAAACTGCCAACATCCCACCAACAAATGTTAATCATTTAACAAATTACATTGTGGAGAGATTAAGACTCAGATTTAAAGTTTTCAGTTGGAAAGTTTTGAAGATTTAGAAACAGCAATCCAGACGTACTAGTTTTTAGGACTGTTGCAAAAACTATGTCTGGATTGCTGTTTCTGAATCTTTGAGATTTTCCAAATAAAAACCTTTATGTTTTGGTTCTGAGTGCAATAGTGCAGAAGAGTTCGTTTAAACAAAACAAAACAAAAAAAAAAACTCTCACTTTTCTTTGACTCTGATCTTGAAAAGAATGCATGTACTATGCTCTGAAACTACTAAAGCTTTATGTAATATACCCAAAAATGAAACCTCTTTTTTTCAGGGCCATAATGCTTTGTTGTTGCAGGCTACTGAGTTACTCAAAGTTTTGAAAAGCTTGAATTAAACTCTAGTGTACTGATAAGAACATCACAGGGCAATATATTCAGTGGTGCTCAGAGTTTACGGGTGGATTTCCTCAAAGCCTGATCTCACGGTCTGAGCAGAATGCGCAATGAGATCTCTATGAAAGATATTCAATCTATTACACTGGGCAAATAGAATTAGAGGACTTAATTTACTCCGCAAACGTAATGTGAATATGCCTTATCAATGAGTTACCCATCAATGCTTGATAACATCAGAGACTTGTGGGAATCTTATTTTGTGCCCTTTTTTCTCCAAAACCTGACTTTCAAAGATTTCCCCTCAAAACCTGGTACAATATCTCCAACATTTTCAAAAGAATAACTAATCATCTCTATTCTCTCTGATCCTTCCAATACTCCTTGAGGTTTGATGCCCTGCCAACCTTTAATTAAAATCCAGAGCAGCGTCCCCTTGGGCCATAATCCCTGCTGAGAGGAAGAGCTTTTCTGTCGCACTTCCAGCTCTGATACTTCGCCTGAAAATATTACAGATATTACAGGTATTGTAAACCTCTTTTTGGAGATTGATTTGGTGGACAAGCAAATATGTTGCTTTGAAACTTCTCCGTCTCGTGGCATCAATTACGAGACACTCCAGGGGACTCATGGATAAAATGTTGCGTAGTCAGTATTGTTGTCTTGTTTCTCAGTAAAACAACAAAACATCCTTAATAGATTTACCCAAGAAAATCATTATTTTATAAGATATTAACAAAATCTTGAACCATGTCCATATATCATAAAACTCAATTCACTGACCTTAGAAAAAAATATGTGAATGTTTTAAGGATGTTTTTTAATATTTTGTCTGGAAACAAAGAGAAGCAGGTTAAAAATGTTTTGCAATATTTTAGCAAAATATACTGTCTAAAATTAGTAGAAATGTTTTTGTAACAAATACCCATTCCACTTAACCAATCTTATATTATTTCCAATTTTGAATTTGAATGGCAGTTATATAAAATAAAATGAGTATGAAAACTGTCAGCATATTACACCAGTAAAACACTTGGGGCCCTATCATACACCCGACCCAATGTGACGCCAGGCGTGACGCAAGTGTTTTTTGCTAGTTTCAGCCCGATGCAGTTATTATTTTCACGTCCAGCCCATGTTGTTTAAATAGCAAAGGCACTCGCGCACATCTGTTCGAACATGGGTGTGCTGGTCTGAAAACGAGGTGTGTTCAGGTGCATTGTTGGCGTGTTGCTATTTTGAGGCAACTGAAAACGACTGCACCATTGACCAACTGATACCTGATCTAAAGTCAATGGTGCAATGTTGTTTTGTTATTTAAAGTGCGTGTTAGTAATATGCGGCTATATGCGGGTGCACAACGCGCGTACACTCTGCTTATTACACACACAGGGATGCACAGCAGCACACAAACATGCCAAATATTAAAAATAAAAGGATTACAATGTAAAAGATTATTATTGTGTACATAAAGATAAAAATGCCTACATGTCATAATGGATAGTCACTGCATGTTTTAGAATTACCTATTTGCAGTAATGACGAATGAAATTGACTAATTATTTGGCCAATCGTGGCAGTACACACTTTTATTTAAACTGACTCGTCAGGTTGAGGATGTCTATATTCCACTATGTAAATAGCGAATCCACCATGGTGCAAGCACAACTGGCTTTTAAAGGGAATGGGAGATGACACTCTGATTGGTTTATTGCACGTTACGCCCAAAACACACCCATTACTCATTAAGAGACTAGATACAACACTTTTGAACGATGTGCCGACCATTTTTCCCGTTGTTAAACTAGCAAAAGTGGATTCAGACATGCCCTAAGTGCACCTGCGCTTAATAGTTAAATAGGGCCCTTGGTGTTAAAATCGTTAAAATAGGGCCCTTGGTGTGCAAGACAGTTAATTTTCTAAAATCCCAAGGTGTGTGAGAAATGGCAGTTTTTGATGCCCATTTTGTGCACACACAAAGTTTAAACATCATGCCTCATGTAGAATGAACGTGCAATAGTTTCTGAAATGTTCCTATGAACGATTTATAAAATCCATATTCACATCTCATATATTAAATTCATGTGCACAAGTGTACAAGCATATTAACTCCACCTAAACTCTCTCTCTCTCTCTCTCTCTATATATATATACGTATATATATATATATATATATATATATATATATATATATATATATATATATATTATAATATGTATACAGTGAATATAGACATATATATATATATATATACAGTGAAATCATTATTATATAATTAATGAATAAATTATACATTTCAGTGATGCAATCACAAAGCAGTTAAAATGTTGATCATTTTCGCATAATTATATAAATGCATATTGTGATAACCTCTCTGTCTTTATATTTTAACAAATAATGTTGGAGTAATTTAATTGGTAACACTTTACAGTAAGGTTCATTAGTTAACATTAACTATGTTAGTTAACATGAACTAATAATGAACTGCACTTCTACAGCATTTATTAGTTTTTGTTAATGTTAATTTCAACATTTACTAATACATTATTAAAATCCTATCCTCTAAACCTAACCCTAACTTATTCCTAAAATCAGAGTGAAATGATTAATAACACTGATGTAGAAGCACCTAACCCTGTTGTAAGCCTAAACTTAACATAAACTGTAAACTTGTCCCTCAAATCTGATCAGTTGATTAGAATGTTGTTCCAGGATCAACAAAGATGCTGATCCAGGAACATCATGTACTGTTTGGTCAGTTCGGAACATTCGGAAAGAGAGTGAGGACCACAAAGTGACTGCCTTAAATTCATGATCATAATTGCTATCATAATTTGACAATATATGTTTAGAGAGAGACAAAGCAAACTGACTTTGGTTAGCTGTTATTGAGACACATTATTGGATCCACTTCTGTTTGCTGTTGTAAGTAAAAGACAATTTGAGAATTACACCTGTTGAAGAAATAGAGTATAATTACATCAATATTTACTTAAAAACCTACTTGTCTAACAATAATACATCATATCATTTGATCCCAAAGAAGTAATAAAGCCATGTGGTTTTGGAACGGCATGAGAGTGAGTAAATGAAGCATTTTAGGTGAACTAAACCTTTAATAAATATGGTTGTCAATCTCAAACACTGACTGTGTGAACGCAGCCAATAAGATGGCAAGAAATACCTCTGCAAAATGAAAGGATCTATGCATCTTTTCATTGTAGAGATGAAACATGAAATTTGGTAGACTTTTTTCCTCCCTGGTAGCGTTCCAGTAATCCGTTATGATTTTGTGTTTACAAATGAGTCATGTTGTGTCCAGGTAAGTAATTGGTTAGCTTCTTAATGATGCATGTTCTTGAAGAGATTACACACTGTTGGAGGACTGAATTGGAATGTCAAATAGGAAACGATGCTTCCTGAGTCACGTCGTCTATAAGAACTAACCATACCCACCCACCGGCTCTCTAACCCCTGCTGCAGTGTTCAGCCAGACGTTGCTTCAGCAACATTTCCCCTGAAATCCTCCCCGCGATTCTCATTTCAAAAGCTCAGAGATGTGCCGCAGTGACGTGAGGGAGCAGCAGGAATATTATTCACAAAGATTGAGCAGCTCTGAGCTTCTTATATCTCAGCTTGAGCAATTC
Organism: Hypophthalmichthys molitrix; assembly: GCA_037950675.1. Taxonomy (NCBI): domain Eukaryota; kingdom Metazoa; phylum Chordata; class Actinopteri; order Cypriniformes; family Xenocyprididae; genus Hypophthalmichthys; species Hypophthalmichthys molitrix. Next base: position 5,665,488 of record CM075496.1, on the reverse strand, counting down.
TGGTTATTTTGTATTTCAATTTTAAAGACAAAAAAAGAAATCTCTTCTCATGAGATGACTCTGAACATGGAGCTGAAGTCTTTTGAAGTTAATGAGTGCAACAGTATTGAGACTATTTAAAACTGTATTGTTAGTCTTCTGTTCTATAAACATACATAAAATTGGCCTAAACCTCAGAACCTTTGACCTTTTAACCTTGAGCTTTCATGTTTCGATTCGCACGTGTTTCTGCAGCTGTTTGAGTTAAACTCACAAAAATGAATATGTCCAGGTTACATTTCATCCCAAAATCATAAAGAAAAAAACGAAGAGGAAGCTTGTTTCCGAAATAAAATAAAAAAGGTAATTGCGACTTTTTTTTTCAGAATTGTGAGATATAAACTCACAATTGCAAGTTATAAAGTCAGAATTTTGTGATATAAAGTCAGAATTACATGATATAAAGTCGTAATTCTAAATTATAAATTTGCGTGACAAATCAGACTTGCGAGTTATAAAGTCAGAATTGTGTGATATAGACACAATTGCGAGTTATAAAGTCAGAATTGTGTTGTAAAGTCAGAATTGAGTGATATGAAGTCAGAATTGCGAGTTATAAAGTCAGAATTGTGTTGTAAAGTCAGAATTGCGAGTTATAAAGTCAGAATTGTGTTATAAAGTCAGAATTGTGTTATAAAGTCAGAATTGTGTTATAAAGTCAGAATTGAGTGATATGAAGTCAGAATTGCGAGTTATAAAGTCAGAATTGCAAGTAATAAGTCAGAATTGTGTGTTATAAAGTCAGAATTGAGTGATATGAAGTCAAAATTGCGAGTTATAAAGTCAGAATTGCAAGTAATAAGTCAGAATTGTGTGTTATAAAGTCAGAATTGAGTGATATGAAGTCAAAATTGCGAGTTATAAAGTCAGAATTGCAAGTAATAAGTCAGAATTGTGTGTTATAAAGTCAGAATTGAGTGATATGAAGTCAGAATTGCAAGTAATAAGTCAGAATTGTGTGTTATAAAGTCAGAATTGTGTGACAGTCAGAATTGCAAGTTATAATGTCCAATTTTGAGGGTAAAAGACTGACGTTTTTTCTCAGAATTGCGAGTTTATATCACATAATTCTCACTTTATAACTCGCAATTGTGAGTTTATATCTCACAATTCTGAGAAAAAAGTCAGAATTGTGAGATATAGTCAGAATTGCGTGATAAAAACTCGCAATTGTGAGAAAAAAGTCAGAAATTGTTATTTAATTAACAGAATTAACTATTTAAATAATATATTGGGGATTTTTTTTAACATTTTAGGAATGAGAAAATATGCATAAATGTCTTTAAAATAATGTTGCAAAAAAACTGTAAAGTTAAAAAAGGCTTTATTTATTAATGCAAAATATAATTTCTGGAGCGTGACCTGGACATGTTTTCAACTGATATTGTGGGATTTACAATAATATACAAAGTGGGGAATCACAAGTGAATCAAATGGTGTTGTTTTTCTATACATTCGTCTTGATTCAAACAGTTCTGGGAAGGATTAAAATAGCAGATCTGCATGCAGTATTAATGACTTAATGAAGAGCATCAAACAGCACGAGTTAAACACTGCTGAGGGTAAATATCTCATTAGCATTTGTAAGGTTACAAGGAAAGTCTTTTATAGATGAGTAATGGTGTAAAGGGTGCATATACTCTATTTGAACACTGCACACAAACAATCCGCGATGATCATGCTTTATAATCTAAGCTCATATCTGCTAGTCTGAATACTGGTATATTTGGGTTATGCACTTTAGGGAACACAGTAATGATGATGGAGCCACATACAGCTCAATCACAAAAAAAAAAGAACTTGATCAAAAGTGGCACTGAAAGCTAACAATGATATATGAGCATGCCCAGAGGAAATCCACACAATATTTCACATTTTCTGCACTAATCGAAGGAGAAAATCTGGGGAATGGATTTAGATGTGGTAAAATGTGTTAAACGGTCCTTAGGGTAATACTCTCTAAGGTCAGAAACATAAATGCAGTGCACTGGTCCAACTGTCCTGCATTCTTAAAGGGACAGTTCACACAAAAATGAAATCTCTGTCATTTATTACTCACCCTCATGTTGTTCCAATCCCATAAGACTTTCATTCATTTTCGGCACACAAATGAAGATCTTTTTGATGAAATCTGAGAAGTTTTTTTTATTTATTTATTTTTTTAACTCCCATAGAAAGCAACGTAATTACCATCATTCAAGGTCCAGAAAAGTATTAAAAACATTGTTAAAATAGTCAACGAGACTACAGTGGTTCAACCTTAATGTTATGAAGTGATGAGAATACTTTTTGTGTGCAAAAACAAACCAAAAATAACAACTTTTTGTCAACAATTTCTTCTGTCAGTCAAAACACAAAAATCATAAATATTATGACTCTTTGGTGCATTTAAAGGTGCAATATGAAAGATTCTGTCCGCTAGAGGCCTATTCAAAACAAAGGCGTAGCTTGATGACGGCAAGTTTGAGCGCGGAATTTTGGGACATGTGGTCTTCACTTTACAGCCGGTGCAAAAGAAACGGGATAGGACTCGGGAAGAAATCATGTTCATGGATGCGATTATTAACGTTACTGTAGTATGAAGCAGAGCAGGACCGAGTGTTGTGGGAGCTGAACGAGGCCGCTGGAGCGATTGCGCAACACGCGTCTCACAAGCAGCGAAACTTTTATTATGACACAGTCGCCGGCGCCGCTTCCGCTTTTCCGGTCGTGAGTATGAGGTAACACAGCTCTGTTTATCATATTAGATACATTTGAGAGTGTTGAAAATTATGTTATAATGTTACTCTGTGGGTTCGCTCGGCGGCTGCTGTGAGACACACTGCAGTAAGACAGATCGATTTTAGAATATCATATTAAATGCTGGATGGCTTGTGTTGAAAAATGGCATGCAATTAATTTTAGAGAAAATGCTATATTACTGTTACTAAAAATAAAGCTGCATCTGATTATGCTATGTTAGCTACTTCACAAAATAGTGTTTTTCTCTGAGGCATGGTAAAGCATGGTACTCGCAAAAAAAAAATCAAGAAAATTAGATTTAAACAATAAGACTAAACGTGTTGAGCTATATAACAATAGTTCATTTTCTGTCTATAAATATACCAAAACAGTTGTTCCCTTGTCTATTAAAACATGTAAATATTAAAGCGTCTTTGGTGTTTCCATGATTTTTACAAAATAAAACCGGAAACCGAGGGTAACGCGGGTATGACGCAATTGCAAGCGACTCCTCATATGTCCTAGAGCCTTGGTTAAAATCGCAATTTTCTCATGATTTACAAATAGTTGGAAACCTTTGGGATATTGTAAGTACTCAAGTGAACAAAATATAGTGTTATATAAATATAGTCCTAGTGGTTTTTGGATATTTTACTGTAAAAATCTTACATATTGCACCTTTAAATCATCCTACCAGCCCAAAATCGCCAAAAATGGTGTGTGTTTTGGGTGAGACAATCTGTTTGGCAGACCAAAGGCAGACAGGGAGCACTCAGGAAACCTGTCATTAATTCTGCAATTTTATTGGTTGGCACTAGTGGAGCAAAAACACTTCACCTTTAACACCATTTAAACTTGCCCTGATTTGAGAACATGCATCCTTGTCCATTTTCCCTCAAACTGTCCAACCCAATTTCCCTGCCACAGTAGTTTTAACTTGTTTTTCTCTTCCCTGCCCACCATCCATTTTTCACACATCCTTTTTTCCTTTCAAACCAATTTCAAAGACAACGTGGAGACAGCAGTGGCTTCAGAACTGGTCGATCATGTTTTCCCATTAATTCGGCAGTGCTGGAGATGCCTTCCGGTTACGGGATGAATAATAATCAGATCGCCACATTTCCTCCCTCTTCTCTTTCTCTACATCTGTGGTTTAATTCACACGTATTAAGGAAATAGCATCTCCTGCGTGGAAGACTTAGAAACGTGACACTGACGTTCTTGATATAATAAACAAGTGAGTCAAGTCCTGTTTTCAGAGGGACATCCACAGGGCAGTGCTCCAGTGGCGTTACATGGGTTTAAACTGAAGATTAAATGCAAACTGGCATGTCTAAGCTGTTTTTCTAACCTCCAATGAATTTTCTGTCCTTGTTTCTTTGGCTTTGAGTTGATGATGCAGCTGGACTTTCACTTTAAATTATGATAATTTCTACAGTACCACCTTAGACAAAGCTGGGTTAAAAAAAAAAAAAAAGCAGTCATCGTGATCTTTGTTCACTTAACGGCCTTCATTTTTAACACCAAAACAAATTTATTGGTTCTTGCATTTGCAAATTATACTGTAATGTGTATATATATATATATATATATATATATATATATATATATATATATATATATACACACTACCAGTCAAAAGTTTGGACACGGTAAGATTTTTAATGTTTTTAAAAGAAGTTTGGTCTGCTCACCAAGGCTGCATTTATTTAATTAAAAATACAGTAAAAACAGTAATATTGTGAAATATTATTACATTTTAAAATAACTGTTTTCTGTTTGAATATATTTGATAAAGTAATTTATTCCTGTGATCAAAGCTGAATTTTTCAGCATCATTACTCCAGTCTTCAGTGTCACATGATCCTTCAGAAATCATTCTAATATGCTGATTTGCTGCTCAAGAAACATTTATGATTATTATCAATGTTAAAAACAGTTGTATGCTTTTTTTTCAGGATTCCTTGATGAATAGAAAGTTCAAAAGAACAGCATTTATCTGAAATACAAAGCTTTTGTAACATCATACACTACCGTTCAAAAGTTTGGGGTCAGTAAGAATTTTTATTTTTATTTATTTTTTTAAAAGAAATTAAAGAAATTAATACTTTTATTCAGCAAGGATGCATTAAATTGATCAAAAGTGACAGTAAAGACATTTATAATTTTACAAAAGATTATATTTCAAATAAATGCTGTTCTTTTGAACTTTCTATTCATCAAAGAATCCTGAAAAAAAAATATTGTACACAAATATTTTGTACAATTGTACACAATAAATGTTTCTTGAGCAGCAGATCAGCATATTAGAATGATTTCTGAAGGATCATGTGACACTGAAGACTGGAGTAATGATGCTGAAAATTCAGCTTTGATCACAGGGATAAATTACTTTATAAAATATATTCAAACAGAAAACAGTTATTTTAAATTGTAATAATATTTCACGATATTACGGTTTTTACTGTATTTTTAATTAAATAAATGCAGCCTTGGTGAGCAGACGAAACTTCTTTTAAAAACATTAAAAATCTTACCGTTTCCAAACTTTTGACTGGTAGTGTGTATATATATATATATATACACACACACACACGTTAATATACTCTACTTGAACCTTAAAATGTACTGATAACCACCATAATAAGAAAGCCACATAATAAACCATAGTTCAACAAAAGCGCCCTGTCTAAAACATAGCCGATACTCACAAGAGCAATTGATACTCACAATTATGCAATAAACATTAAATTAACAGAAACAAACTTCTTCTCTTTTTTTTTTTTTACAGAAAATGTAACAAAACTCCCTAAAGCGCATTACTGATAACAAAAATAAGAAGAAATTTATTTAATATGTAAAATATAATCATATTCATGGAAGCCCATTTCCACCACAAAAGAAAAAAAAATCATGCTCTGGCAAGTCATTATGACATAAAAAGAGGAAATTATGACATACTAAGTCATAATTATGACATAAAAAGTCAAAATTATGACATACTAAGTCAAAATTATGACTTAAAAAGTAAAAATTATAATATTAAGTCAGAATTATGACAAATTAAAAGTGTGACAAATCAAAATTATGACTTAAAAAGTTGAAAGTATGACTTAAAAGACAATTATGAGATAAGTCAAAATTATCTCATTATTATAAATTTTTATCTAATAATTATGACTTTCATAATTTCGACATTTTAAGGCATAATTTTTTTCTTGTGTGGCAGAAATGGGCTTCCACACATATCTGATGTGTCACGTAGGGACTTCTGGGAATGTTCCTTTACTGTTTTCACTGTAAATAGTATGGTGATTCATTATTATTTTACTTACATTTTATAGTATTTTATCATAAAATTACATATTATGCAATGATAAATTATTTAAAATTTTTCATTCATTGTATAGGGTATGTTTTTCTGTAAAAATTACAAACATTTTTACAGTGACATGGGTTCAGCCCCTTCTAAAGTTTAAGTATGAGGGATTTTGGGGGGGATGTGGGGGACTTGTTGAGAAATACATTACATGATTTGAGGTATCATTCATGTCCATATCATAAAACCCTAGTGTGAGCGATACAGTACATGCCTTAGAGAACACAACTAATGAAATGTGTACAATTATTGATCAGTGAAGGGAAAAAAAGCTCAAAACTGAAGATTTGTAACTGATTTTCCATCTTAAGGGAACTAAAAACCATGCATTCTATACATATTTAATTCAAAGTGTTGGAATACAGTCATTTAAAATCTACTCAGGTGATACTCTTCATTACAAGAGGAATATACATGCTTAAGAACAAGCATTTCATAAACACAATTTAAACCTCCTGTGAGATTTTCTGCCCACCTACAGTATATCCTCCATAGTAAGGTGACATGCTTCCCTCTACAGCTCAAAGGAGGCATTTCAGTTTCAGCATACACCTTGATTCTCCCTCCCTGACGCTGCCTTTCTCATAAACACACACATTCATAAATCCTGGATCGATAAGTGTGTTATGATGTAATTTAATTCATACCACACCATAAGCGACTGTACAAACTGGCGCAATAAAGACATTTTGTCGAAGTGCTATCTAATAAGAGACTGATGTCAGACTGTGTCCAGAGTAATGTCATCATCTAGCACAAATCCAGCTCCAATTACAATTTAATGAATCAGCCTACATTAGAGAGAAATAAGATGCATTTATCACAAAGCAAGTCTTGTAGTAGCATTAAAGATTCAAACGGAGATTGGGCTAAATGAATCTTGTTGTCTTGCACAGTTTTGTTTTATAACTGTAGAGTTTCATCATTTTGCGAGTTTCCTGTTTTCTCTCTTCTCCCAAAAGACCGGACCCAAATAAGCGTGGCACCAGCCAATCACAGTTTGACGCTGAAAGCAGAAGTATTGTCTTGGGGAAGTTACACATTCTTTATGGAATGCCATCTAAGAGAATGTTTGCAAGTGTTATTAGCAGATTTAGTTAATGCAAGCATTTCCATTACTATTGCACATATTTAGGGTTGGGATTTGAACTAAATTCTTACCCGAAGTATTACGGACCAGGGTTATTATTGTTAACTAAATCTAAAACAAAAACTATTAAAGGGTTAGTTCACCCAAAAATGAAAATAATGTCATTTATTACCCTCATGCCGTTCCACACCCGTAAGACCTTCGTTAATCTTCGGAACGCAAATTGAGATATTTTTGTTGAAATCCGATGATTCAGTGAGGCCTGCATAGCCAGCAATGACATTTCCTCTCTCAAGATCCATTAATGTAATAAAAACATATTTAAATCAGTGAGTACACTGGTTCAATATTAATATTATAAAGCAACGAGAATATTTTTGGTGCGCCAAAAAAATAAAAAAAAAATAACGACTTATATAGTGATGGCCGATTTCAAACACTGCTTCATAATGAATCAGCGTGTCAAATCAGCGGTTCGGAGCGTCAAAGTCACGTGATTTCAGCAGTTTGGCGGTTTGACACGTAATCCGAATCATGATTCGATACACTGATTCATAACGCTCCGAAACTTCCTGAAGCAGTGTTTTGAAATCGGCCATCACTAAATAAGTCATTATTTTGTCTTTTTGGCGCACCAAAAATATTCTTGTCGCTTTATAATATTAATATTGAACCACTGTACTCACATGAACTGATTTAAATAGGTTTTTAGTACATTAATGGATCTTGAGAGAGGAAATGTCATTGTTGGCTATGGAGGCCTCACTGAATCATCGGATTTCAACAAAAATATCTTAATTTGTGTTCCGAAGATTAACGAAGGTCTTACGGGTGTGGAACAGCATGAGGGTGAGTAATAAATGACATTATTTTAATTTTTGGCTGAACTAACCCTTTAAGCTGAAATACAATAAAATATAAATATTAGATGAAAAAAATGTAAACAAAAATTAGAAACTCAAATAAATAAGTTGAAGCACTAAAATTACTAACTGTAAATAAATAAGCTAAAACTGAAATAAAAACAAATTAACCTAAGTCTAAATAGCAATATTTAAAAAAATAATAATAATAGTAATAAAAATGACAACAATTAAAAAAAAGAAACAAAACTGAAAATAAACAAATATAAAATATTAATAAATAAAAAAAAAAAATTAAAAAAAAATATATATATATATATATATATATATATATATATATATATATATATATATATATATATACAGGTGCTGGTCATATAATTAGAATATCATCAAAAAGTTGATTTATTTCACTAATTCCATTCAAAAAGTGAAACTTGTATATTATATTCATTCATTACACACAGACTGATATATTTCAAATGTTTATTTCTTTTAATTTTGATGATTATAACTGACAACTAAGGAAAATCCCAAATTCAGTATCTCAGAAAATTAGAATATTACTTAAGACCAATACAAAGAAAGGATTTTTAGAAATCTTGGCCAACTGAAAAGTATGAACGTGAAAAGTATGAGCATGTACAGCACTCAATACTTAGTTGGGGCTCCTTTTGCTTGAATTACTGCAGCAATGCGGCGTGGCATGGAGTCGATCAGTCTGTGCCACTGCTCAGGTGTTATAAGAGCCCAGGTTGCTCTGATAGTGGCCTTCAGCTCTTCTGCATTGTTTGGTCTGGCATATCGCATCTTCCTCTTTACAATACCCTATAGATTTTGGGGTTAAGGTCAGGCGAGTTTGCTGGCCAATTAAGAACAGGGATACCATGGTCCTTAAACCAGGTACTGGTAGTTTTGGCACTGTGTGCAGGTGCCAAGTCCTGTTGGAAAATGAAATCTGCATCTCCATAAAGTTGGTCAGCAGCAGGAAGCATGAAGTGCTCTAAAACTTCCTGGTATAAGGCTGCGTTGACCTTGGACCTCAGAAAACACAGTGGACCAACACCAGCAGATGACATGGAACCCTAAACCATCACTGACTGTGGAAACTTTACACTGGACCTCAAGCAACGTGGATTGTGTGCCTCTCCTCTCTTCCTCCAGACTCTGGGACCCTGATTTCCAAAGGAAATGCAAAATTTACTTTCATCAGAGAACATAACTTTGGACCACTCAGCAGCAGTCCAGTCCTTTTTGTCTTTAGCCCAGGCGAGACGCTTCTGACGCTGTCTGTTGTTCAAGAGTGGCTTGACACAAGGAATGCGACAGCTGAAACCCATGTCTTGTATACGTCTGTGCGTAGTGGTTCTTGAAGCACTGACTCCAGCTGCAGTCCACTCTTTGTGAATCTCCCCCACATTTTTGAATGGGTTTTGTTTCACAATCCTCTCCAGGGTGCAGTTATCCCTATTGCTTGTACACTTTTTTCTACCACATCTTTTCCTTCCCTTCGCCTCTCTATTAATGTGCTTGGACACAGAGCTCTGTGAACAGCCAGCCTCTTTTGCAATGACCTTTTGTGTCTTGCTCTCCTTGTGCAAGGTGTCAATGGTAATCTTTTGGACAACTGTCAAGTCAGCAGTCTTCCTCATGATTGCGTAGCCTACAGAACTAGACTGAGAGACCATTTAAAGGCCTTTGCAGGTGTTTTGAGTTAATTAGCTGATTAGAGTGTGGCACCAGGTGTCTTCAATATTGAACCTTTTCACAATATTCTAATTTTCTGAGATACTGAATTTGGGATTTTCCTTAGTTGTCAGTTATAATCATCAAAATTAAAAGAAATAAACATTTGAAATATATCAGTCTGTGTGTAATGAATGAATATAATATACAAGTTTCACTTTTTGAATGGAATTAGTTAAATAAATCAACTTTTTGATGATATTCTAATTATATGACCTGCACCTGTATATATATATATATATATATATATATGTCAAATTGATTAATTGCGATTAATAAAAGTTTTTATATATATATATATATTATACACACACAAGATCTTGACCAAAAAATGATGCACCTCTCGATGGAAATAAATGTTGTGATGTTATTTCCATCAAGAGGTGCATCAGTTTTTGGTCAAGATCTTGTATTGACAATGCAAGAGGTGAGCACTCTGTAAAGTCTCCTCCAGCACATCCTAAAGACTTTCAATGAAATTAAGGTCAGGACTCAGAGGTGCCAATTCATGTGTGAAAATGATTCTTCATGCTCGCTGAATCATTCTTTCACAATTTTAACCCTGGTGAATCTTGACATTGTCATCCTGTAATATGGCCATGATGATGTGTCTTCCTACATGGTTGTTTAAGAAATGAAAAACTACACACTCCATCTTTAAGGGTTAAAAGAACCGTTGCCAAACATATAACATGCTAGAAACATAATAATCACTGTAATAATGATCCATTCATATATTCTTAAGTATTTGCCTATTAAAATCCAAACAGTGACTTTTTTTTTTTTTTGGCTGGGCAGTATAATATTAGATCTGAGATATTGTCATATCTTATTACCATTTTTTTTAAACTACAGTGAATAAACTGTATTAATGAATGAAATGTTCAAGGTGTCTGAATACATTTTGGTTTGATTGATATATATATATATATATATATATATATATATATATATATATATATATATATATATATAAAAATACACTGTATATATAAATACTAAAATAACACTGCTACTGACATAAATGATACCTAAACTCATGCATCTTGGTGAGAAGATGTGTGCTGTTGCTCATCTAAGAGCTCAAATTTTGCATTGAACATGGTAAAATATCCAAAGAATCCTATAAATTTACACTGAAGGATGGACTAGAGTCAAACAGTATCAACAGATCAGTAAGAATGAATTTGAATTGGTCCAGTAAGAAACCAAAGTCCCTTTAAGACAAGTCATTTCACTCTGCGGCCATCTTTGAAACGCCTCTCAGGCATGCAAGTGTAGCTCCAATCTCTTTGAATGGGGAAACATCAAATTCTCCAAAGCCGTTTTCGATTAAATTTCATATTTGAAATCACCAATGAAATCTGACAACAACGGTCTCATAAATTTTGTTTCTAAACGCTTAAATCATGACAAAAAAAAACTGTATTATTCAGGCTGGATCAAGCTAATACGCATGCGCAGTCCTAAATGTGCGTCTCTTGTGCCTCATTTCAGAGGCGCACATCGGAGCTTCTAACGGCCGCTGCAGTGACGTGGTGACTTTACCAATCGGCGATTGGCTCTTATTTAGAAGGCAGGACTTATTCCGCCATACTGCATCCAACTAACACAAAAAACATTGTTTTTGACAAAAGATTAAAATAAATGTACTTTATTTAGATACCAACAATAGTCCAACATATTTGCACTAATAACAATAAATATTACTATAAAAATGAGTACAAGCATGAAATCTCACACTGAGCTGTGTCAGATGGATTACAATTGCAAATTGTTTACAATTTTCCCTCAGCAACTCTCTGTGATTCTGTCTTTTACCTTTTCCTCTATATTTGTGAAGTACTTCATCTGGGCCAGGAGCCCTTTGGCGGTCAGCAGATCCCCTGTGAAAAAGAGGCTCATGAGGCAAAAACTGCTATTTTTCCACTCGCATGCCATGGAAATGTGTGTGCAACAGGCCTGGGCAGTGAATTTGAGAAGTTATGAAGAGAAAGAGTGAAAAATACCTTTGTTTAGGGATGAATTCATTTGTTCAGTCAAGTATTTCAGTTTCTCTGGTGAAAGAAAGTAAAATACAGTATATAAACAGCAGAAATGCTACCATCCTTTCACAAATAAGTCCCACAACCACAATGTTTAAGCAGTGAAATCGCAAACATAAAACCACAGAACCTTGAACTTTCTTATGGAGTGAATCTAGGGCTGCACATGGTCACATAAACAAGCTGCAAGTGACATGAGTGGGCAAAGAGCAATATTTCATCAACCACTTCTGGTTGGAGCTTTTCTTTCTAGCCTACACACCTCGCACCGACCGCCCGATAGCATTGACCTCGTCTTGGCTCCGCGTCTCTGCAAGGCTCTCGTTGATCTCCATGACCTCTAGGAGAAAAGCGGGGTCCGCGGTGGCGTCTGCTCCCTCCTTCAGCAAAACCCCTTGCAACTCCAGCTAGAGCAGAACATGCAGGTTACGAAGGGTAAAGAGCGACTCAAACAGCACTACGGCCTCTTGGCAGCAGTCATAACAGTCTACAATATAAGATTCAATAGTCATAGAAACTGCCAGATACATAGGGTGCATGTTTTTTCCAGATAGCATACACTGATGAACTGAATTCACTTTTCTGTGCATGGCAAAGTGTAAAAATATGGAAAATGGTAACTGTTTATATATGAAGTGGTCACAAAATGTATTTGGGTTAGTTCACCCAAAAATGAAAATTCTGTCATCATTTATTCACCCTTGTAGCGTTTCAAAACCTTTCATTCATCTTTGGAACACAAATTAAGGTATTTTTAATCTGAGAGATTTCTGTCCCTCCATTGAAAGTCTATTCACCCAAAACTCTGATGAAGTTCATAGAAATCCATATGCAGTTTAATCCAAGTCTTCTGAAGAAACATGATTGCCCGGTTCAGACTACACGATTTTAGCCTGATTTTGCCACGTTCTGCTTGACGTAGAGTGTCATGGGGATTTGTAATGGGTGTCGGGACGCTATATATAAGGCTATATCTCCGCAACACTTTAGTTATTACAGCATTTTCCCGAGAAGTCGCCGGCGCGAAGGTAAGACGGAACAACAGATCCACTGCTTTGTGGATAGGCGGAAGTTAACTGACGTCATTGTGAAAAGGGCCTATTCAGACCAAACCTGGTACAAGCATGCCCTAAGGCTACATGCTGCGTTTCAGCACAGTGCCACCTACTGGCCCGGAGATAGCAAAAATGTCTATTTTTGCTTTTAACTTCTGAATGGTTTGGCCAAAAGTTATAAAATCATGCCGAGTCTAATGATATCCCATTTTGGGCATCGGCCATTTTTATGTACTCACACATATACATGTCTATAACCCCTAAACAAAATGAGATATTTTCAAATATCTCAAAATTTGACACACTTAATTATGGGCATACTCTGAGGACACATAATAAAAGAGCCAACCTGCGCCTGTTGGTGGCACTATAACTGAACAAAATATGAAATTGCCACTAACTACAATAAAGTATACAAAATATATATATATATTTTTTTTTAACCTTTATTTAACCAGGAAAGACTCAGAGATTAAAAATCTCTTTCAAAGGAGTGACCTGACCAAAATGAGCAGCAATACAATTAGTTTCAACACAGACTTACACAGTAAAAACAAAATTAAAAACAATTACATTTCACTGAATCATCTTCCATTTGCCGAATGACTACTTTAAATTGATCCAAAGACCAATTTAAATTTTGTAACTTCAATTTCGATTGCTATATTTAAAATACTATATTTTACTTTTTGTTTCCTTCTTTGTGCTTGGCCCCTTAATGGCTGCTTGCAGCTATATTTGAACAATATATCCATTGTTTGCTCATTTAAAAAATCTTTATGTGAAATACTTTATTTGAAAAGTATGCTTGGGTTTCTTTCTTTAAAAATACATGGTATATATGAAATTCTTATGTATCCAAATATTTTTTGGGCCAGTGTTTACAACCTACGGCTGCCATATACACAACAAATATTTACTAAACAAATAATTACCATGTAGACAGCCCGACTCAGAGGTTTCTGCAGCGTTCTGTAGGCTTTGTTCACCAGTGCTGATTGTTCTTCTGAATATTCCTGCTCTTTCTGTAAATAGGATCAGACCACAAAGTCATTCCAAATTAAAATCATTCTTCTTACAGGCTACAAAAACAATTTCAACAGCCCCTAAAGGCACAAATACACAAAGCTCCAAAGTATAAAGCAACCTAAAGAATAATGTGATTTTATTTAGTAACAAAGGAAGTCTCTGCCCAAGTTTTCTAACTTTTCCCAATGTTATATAATTATGTGCTGTCGTCACATTCATTTTAAGATATCATGACATGTTCTTTGTTTGTGGTAAGGATTTCCTCTTGGGAATGAGGAGAATTGTCAAAAAATGAAACTCCAGCAATGCTGATAATTGTGTGGGGGCTTTTTTCGCTGAAGGATCTCGCTGTGTGGGCAGACGCAGAGGGTCTGAGCCGTGATGGGATTCGTCGGGTGAAATAAGAGGTGAGAAACGAAAGAAATGACTTGCAGAGGAGAAACATTTTCAGCTGTCAGAGATGCCAAAGCTTGGAGAATCAACATCTGGCTTGCTGCTGCTGTCTGGAGACCCAACTGGACACGCAAAGCATAAACCAATCACCAAAGAGCTGTCTGCTAACTTATATGAACAATGATGTGCTGTGTACCTTTTATCTGAGCATCCAAATAAACCTGGACATTGGTTACCTAAAGTGTGCTAGTAAAGTTTCAAAAGAAAAGGGTGAGAAGGTGAATCTCACGTCACATTTCACAACAAAATTAAAAGACAAGAAAAAATGCAATTTGCCTAAAGAAGATGCCTATTTTTAAGACTTTAGGATTTTCAATGCAACAATGCAAAAAAAATAAAGATTATATTATTATTTTTTTAATTTATTTGTAAATTATTATTGTTATACATTATCATACATTAATTTCTGCTAAGTTAAATAAAACCATTATCAATAATAGGAATTCTACCTTCCTAACTTACCTTCCTGAATAAAAGTATTACTTCGTAATACTGTCCCTAAACTTTTGACTGTGTGTGTGTGTGTGTGTGTGTGTGTGTGTATATATATATATATATATATATATATGTGTGTGTGTGTGTGTGTGTGTGTGTGTGTGTGTGTGACCCTGGACCACAAAACCAGTCTTAAGTTGCACGGGTATATTTGTAGCAATAACCAACAAAACATTGTATGGGTCAAAATTATCGATTTTTCTTTTATGCCAAAAATCATTAGGATATTTAGTAAAGATCGCATTCCACGAAGATATTTTGTAAATTTCCTACCATAAATAAAGCAAAAATTTATTTTTGTGAGTGGATATGCATTGCTAAGGACTTCATTTGGACAACTTTAAAGGCGATTTTCTCAATATTTTGATTTTTTTGCACCCTTAGATTCCAGATTTTCAAATAGTTGTATTTCGGCCAAACATTGTCCTATCCCAACAAACTACACATCAATGGAAAGCTTAGTTATTCAGAAAGCTTATTTAAAAAATTGACCCTTATGACTGGTTTTGTGGTCTAGGGTCACATATATATATATATATATATATATATATATATATATATATATATATATATATATATAGATATATATATAGATATATATATATTTTTTTTTTTTTTTTTTTTTTAATAAACACAGTCAAACCAAAAATTATTCAGACACTAGATATAATTTTTTATATTTTTTTTTACAAGTGGGTGCAGGACACTATAGTTCATTTATGTAGAATTGATAAAAATTTGGGAACAAAAATTATTCAGACACTTTGACCTAACCATGTTTTGCTTAAGTGTTATCTGACATAATTAAGATAACTCTGAGATCTTGTCATATTTTATTACCATTTTTTTAAACTATAGTGAATAAACTGTAATAATGAATGAAATGTTCAAGGTGTCTGAATAAATTTTGGTTTGACTGTATATATATTATATATATATATATATATATATATATATATATATATATATATATATATATATATATATATATATATATACGGGGTGCAAGAGACATTTTCAAAGTAGGGGGGACCAAATTGTAAGCAAAAGCCCAGATAGTAAGATCAGATTTCCAGATATCGGACCACCACTTCAGGCTCACCATCGGACTACCATCATATATTAAACTTGCCTGATCATTAACCTCCTAAGCACTGGGACCATTTGGGGTTTTCCGCCTGGATTTGGCGTACCCAAATTGAAAAGCTTCCCATACCCACATACAGTGCTCTAAATACAAAATCTTGGTGTCATTTTATAGGAAGCCCTTTAAAGTTACATAAAACACTCCTAAAAGTGATTAAAAAAAAATTATAGTATATATTGTATTTAGTATACCTAAATAAAAAGTCTCCCCATACCATTTACAGTGGTATAAATCCAATATCGCAGTGTTATTTTAAAGAAAACCCTTTGAAAATACATAAACACTGCTGAAAGTGATATATATTATAGTATATTTTGTCTGTGCTATAATAAACAAACAAACAAAAAAAAGAGGCGTTTCATGATTTTGATCAGTTTTATTCTTTCAGGAGACTATTACAATCTAGAACATCCTCCAGATTTGTATAATTATATGTGCATCATTTTTTGTCACCTGTGTTGAGCATCACCTCAGCATCACCTGTCTGCCTCCTGGAGATGTGATGCCAGCTGTGCCAGCTGCTGCTGCTGCTCACTAATCTTCAACAGAAACTGAAACAAAGAAATTACTGTTTATACACAGTCTTTGCACTGTAATAACACCGATTTCACAATATCAAAATGTAGATTTACTGAAATGGCAATTTTAATCAAGTTTGTATAATTGCAGAAAGCTGTGCAATGTGCAAGTAGGGGAGAGCGGGGAAAAACCTAAAGCTTTTTGACTTTCTCAGTTTGTGTAAATGTATTTAGGGTTCAGAGAATTTCTTTTGTTCCACATTAATTTCACACGTGTCTGGTACAAATATGTGGCTTTGTTTCACTAACACAGTGTATACTTTTTTCTTTATTTACCCTGAAAGAAGGGAAGTGAAATGTGACATTGTAACATGTGATGGGGCACGTTGTAACATGATCATGTGACAGCTAAAAATGTTATCTGATTTAAATTTAAAAAAATATACATGACAAACTAAAATATTTTGTCAATTAAAGACAATTATTATTTTTTTCATATAAAATAATGGCATTTTTTTAGAAATTCAAATTTAAATAATTTTGTAGTTTGACAGTGAACACTCTCACAGTTACAATTCACGAACAAGTTTCTTCATGCTAGCGTGTGTGGAAGTATTTAAACCATGTGTATTACAGCTAACCCCGCGTTAGTTTGTGCCCCGCGCTCCCCTAGCCTTGCCATATCCCAAACGTATAGTTTTAACATTTTTTTTTTTTTTTGGTCAAATAATAGTTTATCATATTGGTTGCTGTTCTTTCACATTTTAAAATAATAATAATTCAATCAAAAATGAGTATAAGCATTATAAATGCAGTAATACAGTTTATACATACCAAACGCAGAGTCCTCTCCTCTCGTGCGTCCTCTCTCCTCCATTGCGTCGCTTTCAAAGGTCTCTTTTATCGATGCCATCGATGCTAGATGTGATTATCGAAATCAAAACAGTCCATGAACTATAAATCCTCACGAAAACTCACAAATACTTCAGTCAAGCCCGGAACTGAATGTGAGAGATCAGCCTGTGTCAAATTTCTCGGTTTCTGAATGGACGGTTGGCTTGATTGACATGTCCCCACGAACGTTAACTTTCGGGCATGATTTATATACCATCGACATGCCCTCAGAAAACGCTAGCACGCTTTGATCGATGGTTTGGAGATTGCGTGTTTCTTCGAGAGCGCATTTCCTGTTCTGCACATCCGCGACAAATAGTTGATTATTTACGAATGAAAGCTCACAGAAATGTGAAAATGGTCTCATTTGAAAGAAAATATCCTAAGCTAGTTTGTAGCTTTTTTCTATACTGTTTTAGTTTGATACTGACTTAAGCAGCCCTTATCAAATGCGCGCCTGTATAATATATATATATATATATATATATATATATATATATATATATATATATATATATACACTGATGAGCCAAAACATTATGACCAGTCACAGGTGAAGCGAATATCGTTGATCCTCTCCTATCAAGGCCACATATTAAATAGATAGTTCACCCAAAAATGAAAATTATCCTATGATTTGCTCACTCTCAAGCCATCCTAGGTGTATATGACTTTCTTCTTTCAGACAAACACAATCGGAGTTATATTTCAAAAATATCCTGGCTCTTCCAAGCTTCATATAATGGTAGTGAATGGGGCTCCAGATTTTGAAGGCCAAAAAAGTGCATCCATCCATCCATCATAAAAGTAATCCACATGGCTCCAGGGGGTTAATAAAGGCCTTCTGAAGCGAAGCGATGTGTTTTTGTAAGAAAAATATCCACATTTATAACTTTATAAACTGTAATCACTAGCTTCCGGTAACGGCTGTCCGCATGTTCACGAGAGGGTCGAGTTCCGGCAGAAGGGTGACCTCTGACCCGACCAGGCCCGTCGCCATTAGGGGGGGCATTAGGGGGCAGTGCCCCCCCAGAAGACAACGTGCCCCCCTAATCTTATAGTCGTTCAGAAAATTTACGATTGAGAGCAAAAACCTTATTTCTGTGGATTTGGCCATTCATGTATTCCATAACGAAATGTCTTCAACAGCATTTATCTCACAGGAACACTATCTCTACAACGGTATCTTTAATTAACACATTATCCGAGATTGCGATGAACTATATGAGTGAGATTTAGGGAGCGCCCTTTGCGCGCTGTCTGCCAAATCCCGCATATGTAATCTGTTAAAATTAACAGTGGTTTGTGAACGTAGATGCTTTATTAACAAATAATTTATCAGCAGTGTTTATGTTGGGATATGTAGGTTGTGCAGTGGCAAGTAAGTTAAAACTATTTCAAGGAAATCTGTTTAAATGTGTTTTTAAATGGGAATCGCATCTCTTTACCCTGGAGTTGGTTCAACCTCCGCCTATGATCAGAAAATTCATAGTTAACGCATTATTACACAAAACGGAACTTGAAACATAATTAGGCTATATTTATAAATGACTATCACTTGAGACCCGTCACCATCAACTTTAACATTTAAATCTGCATTTTTGTGATATTTACCCCAAAGGCTTTTTTTTAACCCCCCTAACCTTATTAGATGTATGCTGCATCTTTCATTTTAAAATTGTTTTATTTGATCAATAAATTCAATTAGAATAATTAGACACACATGCAGGGCTATTATCAGTCAAATCAAATCATTGACACTTATAAATGACAGCTGCTTTAAAAAAGAGATTTTTTAAATATTTTTTGAAAATACAAATAAGAAATATTGGGGAGAAAACATGAAACTAAAACGCCAGTAGGTGGCGGCATTTGACCGCCTTAATGATTGAGTCAATGAGTCATTCATTAAACGATTCGTTCAAACGGCCGATTCATTCAAGAATGAGGCAGTTGTTTATGAATGGGTCATTGAATCTTTGATTCAACCGATTCGTTCAAAATGCTGAATCAGTCAGTAAAGAAAGACGGCTGAGTGTTGCTGTGAGGTACGTGCGCAATGGTTCTGTTGTGATCTTTGTTTGGAACTGTTTTCGCCGCTGAAATAGAACAAAAACAGTCAATACTGTGTCTTATGTAAGTGACTTAATAAAAAAATCAGTGTCGCATTTTCAATCGTGATGGTAACGTAATCGGGAGGACAGCACTCTTGATCGTGTGATGTTGCTTAACTTTAACATATGTTATAAATATAAAAACTCCACATTTTGAATTTTTACCACATGTTAACTGAGTTTCTTTGTGTGTGCTGTTCACATTTGTTTCGATTTCTGCTTGAGATGAGCTGCACGAGCCTCAACAGCGCAAGGCCTACATTATCATCCACTATCGATCCCCATTTACACCAAATGTAATAAAATCAGTCATTCTCTAGTTTTTGGTGGTTTGGTCTAATTAGGATGGACTGTCTTGTGTTTTGGTGTTAATATAGTCTATTTCATTAATAATATATACGGGATATTATTGTTTTGGTGAGTCTGTTTCTCGGATCATAAAAATGTGTGCCCCTCGTGAAAGCCCCATTCTGTCTGTTCTGGCGACGTCCCTGGACCCGACGTATAACGTAGTTCCTCTTCTATCGAAATCCTTCGACAATTTACTTTAAAACGTATCGTTTTAGACTTCTAATTCGTGACTGGCTTTCTGTTTTGCTCTATCCTCTGCGCTTCCATGTTCGCCAATCCTCAAAGAAGCTTATACTACGCCCATCCGCTGATTCGACACGCTGATTCATAACGCTCCGAAGCTTCCTGAAGCAGTGTTTTGAAATCGGCCATCACTATATAAGTCGTTATTTTTATTTTATTTTTTTCTTGGCACACCAAAAATATTCTCGTCGCTTTATAATATTAATATTGAACCACTGTACTCACGTGAACTGATTTAAATATGTTTTTAGTACCTTTATGGATCTTGAAAGAGGAAATGTCATTGCTCCCTATGCAGGCCTCACGGAGCCATCAGATTTCAACAAAAATATCTCAATTTGCGAAGATTAACGAAGGTCTTACGGGTGTGGAACGGCATGAGGGTGAGTAATAAATGACTGAATTTTCATTTTCAGGTGAACCAACCCTTTAACTCCCTGGAAGCGTATAGTAAACTATACTTTTATGATGGATGAATGCGCTTTTTTGGGCTTCAAAATCTAGGGTACCATTATATGGCTTGGAAAAGCCAGGATATTTTTTAATATAACTCTGATTGTGAAGAAAGTCACATTCACCTAGGATGGCTTGAGGGTGAGTAAATAGAATAATTTTCATTTTCAGGTGAACTATCCCTTTAAGGTCTGGATAGATTAGATGGTAAGCATGGTAATTAACGAGATTGGATGCAGGAGAAATGGGCAAGAATAAACATCTGTTACCAATGATTTCTGGCCAAAGTTGTCAGGATGGAGAGATCTTTGCAGCTCCAAGTATCTTTTCTGAAGTTTTTGAGTGTCCAAAGAAAATGTTTGTTCACTAAGGAAAGACAAACATGTTCAGTTACATATTATGTCAGGATGTGAACTATGATGAAGTTGAAATACAATGACATTTGAAATCTAGTTTAAGCATAAGCTCTGAAACATTTCTTTCTGAAACCAAGATCTGTATCTGTACAGTTCTAACAATGTTATGTATATTGAGGAATGAAAGTAAATAAAGAGAGCACCTTTTTTGTAAGCTCAGGACCAAGAAGGCAGAGAATAAACAACCATGAATCCATAAGAGATACATTCATTACTATAACAAAGAATTATAAACTAAATCACTAGTTAACTCACCAGTTCAAGATGTCAAAATAATTAGTCTTGTCATCAGCAGGTTGTATCGCATTACAGGAGGAACAGAAAAATAATTCAGCTGAAGATCCACAGTTCCAACAGAGTCTGTTGGGTGTAACAGTGCTGAATGATTTCAGATTCAAGTGTCCTTTAACTGCATTCCGACCCTTCACATCTTTACTGTAAGAACTGACCGCTCTTTCTGAAGCGAAACACGGTTGTAAGACAATGTTAAGACGTTGTCCGTTTGATATACATTTGTGTGCGTGATTAAATCCGGAAGATGTTAACAAAAATCGGAGTCTGTATAGAGTTATCATGGTTAAACCACAGAAAGAAACCGGGCTTATAGAATATGATTGCGCTACTTCCTGTCATGAACAGCAATAAATTGTCAAAATAAAAGTTGTACTTTTAAAACACTTCGTCGCATTTATTTGATTTTATTGTATTATATTAATTTGTTTGTAGTTACCTGTGAGTCACAGAAAACTACAAACAAATTAATATGAGTAATGACTAATTACTGGGATGAGACATGATCTGTGATGTTATGAGAGAATGAAAAATAATGCGTTAACTCAAAGCTACAGTTCAGCTAAATAATAAATTGTCCCTTCCACATTAAAATATAGTAAGTAAAATTAGAATATATAACTTGCGTTGACAAATATTTGAGAAGTTGTCGTAAACCTTTTTTTATACCCTATTTGTTTTACGATGGACGTTATTGCGTTTATTTTCTTGTTATAGAGCTTTATCTATCCTGAATTACATCTACTACTCTTGTATGTGTTCTTTATTTTAATCAAATGGAATGGTGGAATGTTTATAAACTACATTTCCCATGAGCCTTTACTCTCGCTTCTGATTGGCTGAATGATGTTATGGGAAGTTCATGGATGGAAATGAGTGGTTTTTCGCGGCAGATTATGATGAACGGTTCACGTGGCCTGCACAATCTCACTTTAGCAACTTTTTAAAAAGGACTTGATTAAGGTATGCATTACGATAAGAAATGAAAAAACATCGTTTGATGTTCTGACGGATATGGGTATGTTCTATTAATGAATATTTCTGCTGAAAACAAGCAACAGTTTCCTCTATCTCTCGTGCCTCCTTGAGTGCTTTACAGTTCAGCTCTTATTTGCTTGCTCTCATAAAGTAATGCACATTTGAACCAGCAAAAGTGACTAAAGAGACTTTATCCGCAGTAAATATACAGTTATTGTTTAATTTACTTGGCTCGTCAATCTGTTTCCGTACCGAATTTTATCTGATTGCATTAGTTTCGGTGGTGCATAAAATTAATCCGACCTAAATACTTTAAGAAATTGAACTTTGAAATGTCACATCATGTAAAAGCAGTTAATTTCCTTAAAACACATCATTAATGCACATCTATCAATAAAGTGTCAATCATTTGACCTTGATAAAATCACATGTATTCTCCTGCATTCTAGGAGAAATGATTCTTCTAGTAATATCATATAAGGTCATTTGTTGGTATACTTTAAATATAAATGAAAAGGAAACGTATGAGAGACGTTATTTGCAATTTAATTTGAGGCCAGTTTTTAAGTTCTCAGTGAAACTGTTGCTTGTAAAATGTGCACTTTCTCATTTGGGTGATGTGGAAGGGTCATTAATAACAAAAAAAAAAAAATGTGCAATTGAAAAGTGTGATATGATGCACTGAACACCTTAAATCCTCTAGTAAGTGGGATTACCGTAGGTAAAAAGTGTGTTTGTTTTTTTATCTGTTGCAACTAGAATATAAAGCATAAAATATGAGTCAACAAAATTTCTCAAGCCATGAAGCACTGCAAAATGACTTGGATATGTTCAAAATAATACGTTAGTATAGTAGTAATTAGTATACAGTGCACATATATGTGTCATAGGAAACCTGGAAATATCAGGACATTTTGAAAGCGTAATTGTAGGGTTGAGAAAAAACATGAAAATTTCTATAATGATTTTTTTTTTCCTAACATACTCAGATAAAAATATTTAATTGAAAGAAATTGTTTGTGCTCAAGTTTGTTTTTTTTTTTAACATACTTTTCAATTCACAAACAACTAGAAATCAACATGTTAACGACAAAAAATGTTATATGAATATACTGTTTGAAACGTTTATCATGCACCGTGTATATAGAGTTCAACAGTCGGGTTCCAAAAGTAAAAACTCCATTCATTTTCTACATAAGGAAACTGATTTTGAAAAATAACTTTTAAACCTTTAAGACAGACTTACTATGAGACAAGAGGTTATTAATTGGTGGTATTTGCCTCTGCTGAAGCCGTCAGCCTGCATTATTTTATTTTTTTAAATAATCGTATTTAACAGCAGATTTCCTAGTGAAAAACTACATTACCCATGATGCTGTACAGAAAATTACACCAATCAGTGAGTAGAAAAAAGCAGCTTGAACCAAAATAGCTCCTTAACTCCTCCCACTCGCATGAAGCACTGCGAATGATGTAATCGAGGCTATCTCTCTAAGCTTTTAAAATACTTAAATATTTGTATATATATATTTTGCAATAAATATATATATATATATATCAACATTTGTATATGAGAAGTTATATGTTTCTCCATTATTTTTTATTTAATTATGCCTTTTGCAATGCTTCATGGGATTGTAGTTCTTTCCCTTCTTGTACCTTTATCATTTTGTCAGATTTTCAAAAGCTTTTTTGCTTCAAATCAAAATTTGTAATGTTATGATTCACCTCGTAGTTAATTGGCTTGGTTCATGGCTTGTAACTCTTTAACAAAAATTAAAGACTTTTTAAAAAATCCCTGTCAGAAAAATTAATGTAAAAAATACTTCCAGAACCAGCGACCTCGAAAAAATGTTCATTTTGCTGTCTGTTTTTCCAGAGTGAAAACATGTCTGACGAACCTGGACCCAGTGGTCAATCACAGTCCCAGAGCCAGTCCCAGTCCCAGTCCCAAACCCAATCCCAACCTGGATCCAGCTCCTCATCCGCCCCAACATCGTCAAGCCAGGGCTCTTCCTCAGGATCAGGAACTCTAAGTTCTGTAGATACATTGCCTGTACAGGAACTCCAATCTATTCCTGAAGACCAGGAGGAAGCCCAGCCTCAGGTGTGGGGCCGGATCATTCCCCTGATGCATGGATTCAGTGTGCTCAGTTAAGTGTATTGTCTTCTTCACTTGAAGAAACTGAATAATGTCAGTGCTATAAAGTTCAAACATTAATTTTAAAGCATTATATTTAGTATTTTTGAGCAGGACAGGAGTGGTATCAATAACTATGGAAGCTTGTTTCCACCACTATATATATATATATATATATATATATATATATATATATATATATATATATATATATATATAAATAATAAAGGTAATTGTGACGAGTTTATATCTTGCAACTGCTGATTTTTTTCTCAGAATTTTGAATTTACATCTCGCAATTCTGTTTTTTTTTTTTTTTTATCAGTTGCAATTGCAAGTTTATCTCTTACAAATTCAATTTGGGTTTTCTTCTCAGAATTGCGAGTTAAGGGATTAGTTCACTTCAGAATTTAAATTTCCTGAGAAAAAAAAAATTCCTGGAATGTTTTCCTCAAAAACCATAATTTCTTTTCAACTGAAAAAAAGAAAGACATCAACATCTTGGATGACATGGGGGGTGAGTAAATTATCAGGATATTTTAATTCTGATGTGAACTAATCCTTTGAGGCTGGAATGGGCTGTTTTAGGTTCAGTACAAGTTAAGTGCTGTTGACAGCATTTGTGATTGTGAATTTTGATACCACAGATCACAGAAGATCAATTCACTGTCATGAACATCTAAAGCCATCAACTGATACAATACATGCAAGCACTCCGGAAAAGCACATGACGCAACTATCTGCAAAGCACTGTTTACATGGTGTAAACTGTACCCACAAAAATAACATTAGAAATGTGTAACCAGAAGTTTATCTGCTTGGCAAAGCATTCCAATAACAAAAGAGCATTTAAGTGCTTTAAAATAAACATTAGCCTCCCATTTTTGATTATAAACCCCCTAAACCCATGCCTAAAACTGGTCACATTGTATGTGCATTACTCTAATGGTGGATTTTATTTTATTTATCTACTGTATTCATGTGCTTGTTTGGTTTTAGGGCTCCAGAACATTCTAAAATGGCCAGTGTTATTTAAGTATTATTTATATACTATGATAGTATTTATTCATATTTTATTTCAGCTTTATTTCAATTAACAAAAAAGGATTTTAGCAATTTTAGTTTTAGTTAACAATAACAACACTGAAAATGGCTTCTTTTTTATATTTTCCAGATTGCACAGAAAACCAGTATAGCTTTGGAAGGGATAGAGCATGTGATTATACTTTCTCCAACTCCATTTTAAAAAAGTCAGCACATTTCAACACATACAGCAAGAAACACTTTAGGATTTTTAAGGTAAGACCAACAAAGAAGCTATTCATTAAACTTGTTTTCATCAAATGTCTCTTGACGAGGGGTGTAACGATACCCTCATGTCATGATTTGATACATATCAAGATACAATATTATTGCGACACTCCAAGACATATGGTAAAAGGATAACAAAAACTGTACTGTTGATTAAAATGCTAAATTTGGTATTACATTGGGGTGGAACTTAATAGGCTTGGACTTGGTGCTGGTAACCCAATGCACAGGATAATGGTGACACCTGAATACAAATATTCATGATTCTGAAGCTGAAAATACAGAATTATTTTAGATGAGTATGCTTGCACTCTGTCACTGACTAGATATATCCAAAATAATGTAGGCCACCTTTTACTGGTAACATTTAAGACATTTGGCATTATCAGGACCCTCAAATATTCCCCATTGCAATATTACACATTATATTCAACAATATATATAGTAGTTTAATGTAGTACTGATACTAAAACTCTGTAAACTTGATTTTTGAAAGGCTGTTTTAGAAAGGAAAATTTAATAGATAAAGAAAAAAATAGGGAGAATACGTTTATAAAGGGTATAATTAAACCGAAAATTGAGAGGCAGCTTTTTCTGTTTTTTAAATATTTAAATGTTTTTAATTTTATATTTTTATGTTTTAGTTAATGACTTGAATTATTAATAATTATTACTTCATTAATTATTACCTTTACATCAACTTACCAAAACTTTTCACCAAAACCCTGACATAATGTAATGTTTAATGCACTTCATTTTGTTAATTTGTATTTTTATATCAATATGGTTTAAGATTATCCTATTCAAATGTGACAAACACAAGTAATCAAAGTAGTCAGTTCATATTACCTAAAATGTTTAATGTAATAGATTATCTTATTAACTACAGGTTTCATCATGTAAATTGTATTTAGTAATGGACTGTAATTTCTAAGTAATCTACCCAGCACTCAAATATGACTTGCTTTATCTCTGTAATCTCCCTGTTATGGGATGAATTTCTCTTGCTGAACAAATTGATCATGGCTGACTGTGAATAGTGCATTTCTGCAATGGTGTCAGTCAGCAAAACATACATATCTATGCATTAAACATGTGGTCTGTTTTACCTCGCTGCTGGTTCAGGATGAGAATCTGGTCTACCTCGAGGACCTCAGCGGGAACGGCACATGGGTGGACGATGAGAAATTAGGACAGGGGAAGCAACGACTTCTTAGCAATAACTCCGTTATTGCCCTTGCAGAACAAAAACATCAAGGTTCGTGATTTTGGATTCTTCAGGAGTTTACGAAAGCAATAATTATGATATTTTTGGCACAAAAATGAATAGCTATGACTCTGAACTCTGATTGATTGATTGTTTGTTTGTTTTTCCACAGTTTTTATGTTCATAGATAAGATGGGAAACGATCAACCAAACCTTCCTTTAGAGTTCAGCAAAAAATATCATATTGCACGAAAGATTGGAACGTAAGTGATTTTTTTTTTTTTTTTTTTTTTTTTTTTAAATATGTACTGATTTTTCTGATGATAGTGGAGTTCATTTTAGCTTCATAATATTGCATTTATGTTCTTAGCCAACATTTCTTACCACAGTGACTAATACCAGGATGGGAATAAACAGCAGATTCCTGCACAATGCTGTTTTATTTGATAATTGTATGCATTTGTTTTTTTGTTTGTTTGTTTTTTGCAGTTTGTTGTACTTATTAAAAAAAAAAAAAACTCTGCAAGCCTTAGTTCTCAATTCAGTTCTGATTTATTGCTTAGATCTGGGGGTTTTTCTTTGTTTTTTTTGGTTTAAATAATTTAATGTGGCCAATATCCGGTTCAGAATATCAGTCTGAACGTTGCTTATTTGTGTTTTCTGACAGAGGCGTCTGTGGTGAAGTGAAGCTCGCCATTGAGAAGGAAACCTGTAAAAAAGTTGCACTGAAAACTATAAACAAACATGACTTCCCATCAATAGGGGTAAGAACCAGCTGTATTCACTTAACTGTGATGGCAAGTGAACATATAGTGCTTGTATATATGTATAGCGCTTTTCACAATAGGGTCATTCTGTGTCAACTCAACTAGAGGTCCCTGGCTCAAATTTTTGATTTTGTTAATATTTTTTCTGTACAAAGACAAGCATAAATAGTGATGAAAGCCAAAATAATAAATGTCACAGATGTATATTTACTGAGTAATCCACTATTTTGTAGAAGGGGGTCAAATGTGTACAATTGTACAAAATGTGTAGAATTTACCAATTTACTCATGACGCCGCATTAAGATCTCCATATCTCTGGGATTGAACCATCGAGGGCCTTTAAAATAAAGATACCAAAATTAAAGTTTGTTAAGAAACAGAATCTAAAAGGATATTAAGATATCTTTAATACTTCTTGAGTTATAGGCATGCAAACTTGAGACAAGTGCTTTTTTCCATTCTCCGTTGGCATATAATGAAACAAAGATTGCTAAAGTCAACAGATTTTACTAATAGACCTACCAATATCTATGTAAAAATTAAATAATGATGCTCGCATATTTCTGAAGTCATTTTTACACAAGTAAATATACATCTGTGACATTTAATATTTTGGCTTTCATCACTATTTATGTTGGTCTTTGTACAGAAAAAATATTAACAATATCAAAACTTGGAGCCAGGGAAGTTTTCAAAATTTGGTTGATTTGACATGGAATGCCCAATATGGATTGTTTCTTATGTTTAAGTTTACTCATACCTGTTTGATATTAAAATGTTCTGTTTGTGTTTCACAGACGGCCGCACGGAATGCCGAACGGGAAATTGAAATTTTAAAGAAAATTGATCATGTAAGTCATGAATGAGTCTTTTAAATGGTCCAGAGCTATTGATAGAAGGTCTCATTCATATCGTATTATTTTTCTCCCCTCTGCAGCCGTGCCTGATCAAGACAGAAGATTTCTATCAGACAGAAGAATCCTACTACATTGTTTTGGAGTAGTAAGTCCTTGTGCTGTTTTATTATGGAATAGTTAGGAACATTAACTCGCAGGTAGAATTTACTTTAGTACAAAGAATTTCTACCTGTATTTTATTCATAGATACTTTTAAAAGTAGTTTGCCATGAGTTACTAGAGAGGTAAATACATTTTCAATGCACTGCATATTCTTAATCCGTTTATGGAAGCTTGTTTCCGGCTCAGAATTAAAATAAATAAATAAAGTAATTGCGACCTTTTTATCTCACATCTGACTCTCAATTCCAAGTTTATATCTCACAATTCTCACTTTCTTCTCTCGTAATTCCGAGTTTATACCTCACAATTCAGAATTTTTACTGGCAATTCCAAGTTTATATTTCAAAATTCTGACTTTTTTTCTCGCAATTCCGAGTTTATATCTCACAATTCTGACTTTTTTCTCTCGTAATTCCGAGTTTATACCTCACAATTCTGACTTTTTTTCTGGCAATTCCAAGTTTATATCTCACAATTCTGACTTTTTTTCTGGCAATTCCAAGTTTATTTCTCACAATTCTGACTTTTTTCTGGCAATTCCAAGTTTATATTTCACAATTATTACTTTTTTTTGGCAGTTCCGAGTTTATTTCTCATAATTCTGACTTTTTCGGTACCTGTGGGCTATTTATAGAGGCACCTTTGTTTTAACACTCTCCACCTTTTCACACAATGACAGTCTATGCATTATCGCCAACGCGTACATTCTGGTTTAAACGACCTTTCAGAACTTGTGGAAGACGCTAGTGACAGTAGATGGAACTGTCACTGTCCCGATTGAGCCAGTGCTGAATCTTCACCAAAGTTTATAATTTGCTTGTGTTTAAAGCATTGCAAAAAGCAGTGTGCGCACATTTCAAACAATGTCTGTTAGATCACAACACTGGAGAACAGAGCACTATTAATCGTACTTCACACACACAGTAACTGAAGTGTGCTGCGTAGGAGCGCTGCTTCAAGCGCATCATTCTGCACGTGGGATGCGCATAAGTGCTTTGCGCTGCTTTGTATTGGAGCTTTTATAATACTTTTGAAAGAATATTAATAGCCTGTCTTGTTCTGTCCTACCTATAATATGTTGTTGCTTCATTAAAAAGCTGCGCTATACACATAAAAGAAATGTCTTTTAATTTTATAGAATATAGGCCTATATACAATATATACAACATTTCCTTGTTTATCAGTTTATTTGACGTTTTAGCTCAGAACTAAAATACTTTCTTGACTGTTATGTCATAAGCTGTCATTAGATTACTGTGTGAATTTTTTATTTGTGGTTGTTCCAATCAGGGTGCAGGATGTGAAATTTTGAAATAATTGTTTGTTATATAATTTGGTTGCAGTTGTGAGTTAATAAAAATGTAATTGCTAGTTTAAAATAGGCACATAATATCATAATTTCGAAATATTGATCGATATAACCCTGAATCGAATCGTATCGTAATCGCATCTGAGAACTTTTTGAGGTATCGGAAAATATCGTATCGCTGGCTATGAGAATCGATATTGTATCAAATCATGACGAACCGTCCGATTTACACCCCTAGTGTTTATATATCACAATTCTGACTTTTTCTCTCGCAATTCCAAGTTTATACCTCACGATTCCGAAATTATATCACAAGATATATAAAAAAAAGTTTATTTCGCAATTCAGATTTTTTTTTTTTTTTTTTTTTCTGATTTTCAGATTTTGAGATAAACACAATTGTTATGAATACGAATTGTGAGATATAAGCACAATTCTGAGAGAAAAAAAGTCAGAATTGTGAGATTTACCTTTATTTATTTAGCAAGACCTTAAGGTTAATCATTTTGCTAAATCATTTTGTTTTCTCTTTACATGAACAATTTCTGCACAATTTGTAATCAAGAACGACTGCTAAAAAATTCACATTCTTTTGATGAATAATTTCATTATCTCTGTGCTGTGTATAGTATTGAAGGAGGAGAGCTGTTTGGCAGGATCAAGGCCAAGAAACAGCTGGAGGAACAAATCGCTAAACTCTATTTTTATCAGATGCTCAGGGCTGTAGAGGTAAAACAATTTTTTTTTTAAATGAACACAATGTACAAGGTTGTTGTACTTTAATAGAAAAAAAACTTCCATCTTACTATAATATGTTGCTATTTCTTTTAAGTTAGAGCAAGATGATGGCAAAAGTAATCTAAATATTAAATATCTAACATCGGCAAATGAAGAGTTTGGTTCCAAAACGCGATAAACGCCATTTTTAAAATACTGAGTTGCCGCCAAAATCAGTATTGTATCTGGTCGGTATTGAAAAGTCATTTTGATTAGTTTTGCGCAAAATGCGATATCCGTCGTGTTATTCTGTCATGTTTTCTCCCTTTCTTTCCAAAATGCGACAAACGCCAGTCTCCCTTCTCTTCAGAATGCGAGATATCCGCTTAACCAATCACAGCGCACCATTCCACGCACTGTAAACGGTAATGGCGGCGCTCTGAATACACCCAGCATCCTAGTTTTCCTTATCTGCTTTGTACTTTGTGATGAACAAAAACAGAAAAATGAATAATTTTGACGGCATTGATGAACCTGTGGTGGTTTCTGAGGTGGGGAAGAAACGCAAGTCATCGAAATGTAATCATTTACATGAGGAGATTAAGAAGATGAGGCACTCGAGTCGGGAGGAGGAAAAATGCCAAAATTTGCCAATGTACTCGACAAATATGTTTATTTTAACTTTGCGGTGGCGCCAGAGACTCTTTAATCGGTAATGACAAACAGAGACATAATTAATTGAATTCATTTTGGGAGCAACGACTGAATGTATTTTTATTCAAATGCCTGTATATAAGATTAGTATTGACAGAGTTCAGAGGCTGTCATATATGTGAATCAACTTACTTTGTTGTGTATTTTCAATATGAAAAATAACTTTTATATTGATGGATTAATTGCATTTTGAAAGAAAACGTGTCATGGATTTATTGCATTTTGGGGGAAAAATAATCCGTTTTTATAATAAACCTTTGAAAATCAAAATCTAGATTTGAATTTTTAATGTTTTTATAACCAAAAGATGCTATGTGAAAGTTTGAAACAGAAAAGAGTGGTTTTCATCTTGCCACTTTCTTGGTAAAGAAAACGCATTTTTACTCAAATTAATCAAAATGGATTTAAAGCGTTTTGGAACCAAACACTTCAAATACTGATATATTTTATTTAAAAATGTGCATATATTGTCTGAAAACCATTGCTGTGTATTCATTGTATCTAGCGAGTTGAGTGTGGCTATGTAGCTTTTAAAAATGTTTTCTTAAAAAATGTTTTTTTATGTAGCTTATAAAAATCTCTTTACGTAACATTTATGCATTTAGCAGATGCTTTTATCCAATAGAGAAACATAAGCAATTAGTCATAGAGCCAACAATATTCATAGTGTACAATGCATAGAAAAATGTATAAAATAAAAAAATGTTCTTTCATTCTCCCAGTATCTCCACAATAACGGGATCATTCATCGAGATCTCAAACCTGAGAATGTGCTGCTGGCTTCACATGACGACATCTGTTTGATTAAGGTGTGTTTACCAGTTCCTGACATCGCTTCTCTTTTAACTGTGGCAGTTCCAAAGTTCAGAGATCCAGCCAAGCCTTTGTCTTTGTAGTTAAAACAGGATGCACAGAAATGGTCCTGAACCTGAGATAACCGGCTTTCTCAACACCTTCAAATTCTCAATGCTTTGCAGATTACGGATTTTAATCAGTCCAAGATTTTGGAGGAATCCTCCCTGATGAAGACGCTCTGTGGGACACCCACATATCTCGCCCCGGAGGTGTTCACACATGCTGCGACTGTGGGATATACAAAAGCAGTAGATTATTGGAGCCTGGGGGTCCTACTGTTCATTTGGTTAGTGGAGATTAAATATTAATCAGTTGGGTCCAGCATTAGTTTAAAAGCTCTTAAAGGAGTAGTTTACCTAAAAATGAAATAAAATTGTCATCATTTAATAGGAGTGCACTGATATAAACATTTCGGCCGATACCGATAACCGATAATTCTTTATATTTGAAAGCCGATAACCGATATATTGGCCGATAAATCTAAATAAAAAATTGTAGATAATTTTTGAGAGATTACAAAAACAAAAGTCTCACCATTAAAAGCCATATCCCAAGCACACAATTATAAGGTTCTCGTTAAAATATTATGTAGCCTTTATGGCAGATTTATGCCGTACGTTGTGCTTAACTGTATTTTCCTTTTTGAAGTGATTTCAAGCAATTCAAAACCATAACGGTGGACAGTGAGCATCTGAAGTGTCTCAGCTGAAGGAAAAAGAATCCATTCTTTATCAGCTTTAATATATCAGCCAAATTTTCTTATCGGACCGATAACATTAAAAATGAACATATATCGGCCGATACTGATATGGTGGCCAATATATCATGCATCCCTATCATTTACTCATGTCTTTCTAAAACACGTCTCAAAATGTGAAATACAGACACGTGGAGGATATACTGTCTATTCTTTTAAAATAAAATAATGAAAGTGAATGAGGACTGAGGCTTTTAAGCTTTATAAATGTAGCCAATTTGACAGGTACACTATATTCAAACACTTTTGTATGAGGAACAGACTGAAATTTAAGTTGTTATTCACTGATAATCATCATCTCCAGTGAACTGATAATGGCTATAACTGGATCATTGAGTCAGTAAGTCGAACAAGAGAACCAGATCAGTCTGATTTGTGAACAAATTCAGACCAGTTTTTATAATTGAATCAAATGATTCATTAAATTTTTTTTTTTTTTTTCATTAATGATTTCCAGTAAGTAAAATGGCTTCAATTTTGGTCTGTTTCTAACATAAAACTGAAATATAGTACACAAGTTTTATGGACTATTTTATTTAAAAAAAATAATAATAATTTTATTACTTTTTGTCTAATTAAAATCAACCAATTTTGTTATACTCAGAATTCACCTGTAAGTGATACAATAATTGTTTTAAATCTATTTATTTAAATGATGGTAACTTGCATACAAATAGAAATCTACGTAATTCTCCATAAATACGTTTACAGTATTCACGAACGATTGGGAAAGTCAAAACCTGTAGAAACCCTGAAAGATAATATCTATATTTTGTGCCCATAATCAAAACTTGATTGATATTGATATGATATTTATTTCTAAAGCTGTGTGTGTCTCTCTTGTCATAGTTTGGGTGGTTATCCTCCCTTTAACACCGAGTGCTCCACCATGTCCGTGCGTGAGCAGATCATTAACGGCCATTACCGCTTCATCCCGTCTCAGTGGAAGAAGGTTTCAAACGAAGGTAATGTCTTTGCTCTGTACTAACAACTGGATAGTGTGTATAATATATCAGATTATATTGTCAGAAATATTTGAACTTGACAGCATACCGTGTAAGTTATATATTAACTTTATATTTCAGCCAAAGATTTGATCAAGAAGCTCCTGGTTGTGGATCCTCAAAAGCGTCTGAGTGTTGAAGATGCACTGGAACATCCGTGGTTGAAAGTACGTGCTGAAAAACCCACCAACTACTGTAAAAAAAAAAATGTTTTTCTTGTAAAAAGTATGTTTTACAAGAAAATACTATTTCAGTCTTTCTATTTCAAAATTTCACGTGTATCTCAATGTGTTACTTGCAGCTTCTTTGTAATTATTTGTGATACTAGCAATTTCTAGGTGAAAATCATTAACTAGTATTGAAAGTTGTGAACATTTAAATATTTAAAATGTGATTCATTTAAACACAATAAAAAAGTTTTAAAAATCATTCTAATGTCTGTGCAACAGGATGATGAGATGAGAAACACTGCAAACCAACTAATGTACCCTGAAAACAAACCGGTGCGCCCTGAAAACCAGCCGATGGACCCTGAAAACCGACCGACGCGCCCCGAAACATCCAAGGTACAGCAACAAAAACACAGCTCTCGAGTCTGCTCTTGGATTTTTATTTAAAGACCCCTGTGGTGAAAATCACGTTTTTAATGTGGTTTTTATGGCTATGTGTTGGTTTTAATATGCTTAATATGCAACACATTATTAGCTGTCTTGATAACGTAGTCAAGCCAAAGGCTAATCATATCAATTACCGCTGTGTGTCGATTTATATTCAAATTCTGAATTGATTATATGTAGCCTAGAAAGCGTGCAAAGACGGCTTACTTCACATTCACTAAAAAGCTGTCACTCATCTCAGTTCGCAATCTCACAAAGTTCCATTAAATAGGGGCTTTCGCACCAGAGGAACCCAGATTTTGCCATGTTCGCACTGCAGGAACTAGGAATGATTTCAGTTCTAGAAACTTCTTTTGGGGGAACTAAATTAGCTCCTACTTCAGAGTAGGGTCTAAACCAGCACTATAGGAACTATCAATGACGTAAGTGTAGTGTACGTTGAGTGGTTAAACACCGGCACCTGCCACACTTAAAAAGCTGTGTAATCATATTTACTTCACGAACATGGAAAACAGCGACATCGGCATTTACCTATTGTCTGTAGGGTTGTGTTCTTTTCTCTGCCTCGATGATATGCAATACTGAAAGTTGTCATAGGAGATTGTTTCTTAGCCCCACTTTTTGCTCTTTCAGTCGCGTAAATTATGCGTTTACGTTCCATCTCCGTTATCACAAAACCCACAACACACAACAAACACAGCTCCGATCACGGCATCCTCCATTCACTGGTTTTTAACGTTTGTAAATTTCCTATCCCGGTGCGAATGCAGCCAGAAACATGGCCCAGGGGAGAAATTAGTTCTCTTGGAACTATCCTAGTGCCTAGAACTATTCGGTGTGAAAGCCCCTAATAAAGTTGTCTACACTGCACAATGAATCTCTAATTCACATTGTGTCTACACTTTGTTAATGAGAGGATTTGTGAACGTGCAGAACTCAGCGCTGAACAAAAACTCTGTGAGCGGTGAGTGGATTCAGACTAAGTTAAGCATCTCTGATTGGCCGTTCAAGAGATCAACAAACATGTCTGTGATTGGCTACATTGCTCACTGCTGCAAAAACACATTTGACAAAAAAACATTTGACGTTCTCCAGAGCCCAAACACAAATACACACTGGAGTGTTTACCAAATCTGTTTCGTCAATATGATATTATTAACAGTATCAACTGAGGGTTTGAGGGTGAACCGGGCCTGCCTTTATAATTCGCTCTTCGGCGTCGTCTTCTGAATCAGTTTCTGGCTCAAACATATATGGCTGAATTAAACCATTATTTCCACTTGCCAAAGTTGACCGAGTGGATCTCTGAGCTGGTGTGATTGAGTGGAGGCGGGGCTAATTTGCATATTCATGGTTCCTCATATACGAAATGAAGCACGGGTGTAGGGTTACATTCATACTTTAAGTCATGAAGAAATTATTTTCACTGGGGAAAAAAATTTTTAAATGTCACTGTGATTATCAAAGATGAGGTTAAGGGATGAAATGATTGAGATACAAGTTAAAATTTTAGGGAAACTTGAATTATTTTACTCTCACAGAGCTGAAGTTCCTTACAATGAAATGTGACAAAATGAATTTTGCTTTTTACATATCAAAACGCATTACAAAGCTACATTTGTTATTAAAAACTGAATGTGATTTTAATTGGACATTTTCATCACAGAAACGCAAAGCACAAGAGGGAGAGGGTGAACCGTCATCCAAGAGGAAACCTGGGCCTTGATGTTCACGCACTTTTATTTCCTGGTGGCCTTTTAAAAGCTTTTTCATTTGACTAATTAATCCTAAATGTCTAACACTGTACTGCTCTTGTAAATATGTATTTGTACCATTTCCTTCCAAAAATAAAATGTTTTTACATTTTCTATTTTTCTGATTT
Organism: Hypophthalmichthys molitrix; assembly: GCA_037950675.1. Lineage (NCBI taxonomy): Eukaryota > Metazoa > Chordata > Actinopteri > Cypriniformes > Xenocyprididae > Hypophthalmichthys > Hypophthalmichthys molitrix. The sequence continues at coordinate 5,628,868 of CM075496.1, read as the reverse complement.
TGAGTACTTTTAACTTGTCACAATCCATTGTTTATTATTTTAGCAAACTATTCTAACACAATGTGTAAAAAGGCACAAACACAAAAAGTTCACTAAAGTTGTGGATAAGATTGAGCAAACTGCACATCCATGATAAACAGATGCATCATTAATTCTAGTAGGTAGAAATATTACAAAGCTGTGAAGGAAATCTTTAATTAATCATAACTAACATTCCTTTTTCTTACAGGATTAACATTTATATGCGTTTCAAATTTAAATATTCCCAACACTTGGGCCAAAGTTAGTGTGTCTGAATAAAACAAAACTAGACAGCTATCTGAATATATATATTTAACCTCATAACCCTATCAACAAGATGAAGCATCAAGGAATCCAAATTTGCTTTTACCTAGCAACAGAGAATTATACATATGAAGAACCAATCGTATTTGAAAAATGATATAATAAATCCCCTTTGCCATGCACTTATTCTATATAAACTGTTGTACTCTTTTGGTTGTGGAGGATACTCTGATTGGTATGAGGTCCTTCTGTCCATGACTAACGCATTCGAAGGCATCTGGAGTCTCTCTGTTACTGCTGCGCAGCGGGTCAGTGGAACACTAGAGAACTTATTCCCAAGTGATAGTGTTCTCCCACCCCAATGTGCCTTACATACGTTGACAGACAAACAAAATACAATCAAATATTGTTGAATCATATTTTAACATACTTACCAACGATGACTCCCGAAAGACAAGAAATGTAGCAGATATCTTGGGATGTAACCACAATAATGAACAGCTATCTACCATGCAGCAGACTGTGGCTGGTCTAACATTGATGAAATCATCAAGTTGCAGCTACTCTTAAAGGAGCCATCGCATCTTTATTCTAACATCACATATGACAACACAGATTGTGTTCATGGGGGCGAGACGTCGTCCAACTCAGGGTGTCGACTGGAGATGTGTGCTATAGGATACATTTTAAGTGTTGACTGCAGATGCTTGGGTGTCGACTGGAGACGTGCGTAGGGGAATTTCTACCACACTGCACAGGCAGGCCTGTCTTTCAAAAACATGTTTTCTAGCTTGTCCAGTGTGCCATCCAGGTCTGATAGTGTCTTTTCAAGCATGAGGAATATTAGTACAGCCCTGCAGGCCTGATAAGATTCTCCATCTGTTGTTTTGCCAGGACAGGGCTACACACACACTGATCCACCATCCCAGAAACAGATACTATGACAGAAGCACTGACATAAGGGGTTTTCGCACCATAGGAACCTTTTCATAGTTCCTAGAACTATTGGCTGTTCGCACCACAGGAACTAGGAATGATTTTAGTTCTAGGAACTCCTTTTGGGGGAACTAAATTAGCTCCTACTTCAAGAGTAGGGTCTAAACCAGCACTATCCACCTTATTCCTGATGAACCTACTGTGTTTTGAATTATGGGTGGCACTTCCAGTTTGGGGAACTTCCATTCGAAGAGACTGAAACTAATCATTTCAAATTATAAGGTTGCCCTACAAATAAAGCTTATTGGTCAGTTTGACTGAATGAGCTGTCATTATCCCTTCATGTTTTATTTTCAGATATCACGAGTCCATACCGGCGTGATGAATACGATCCTCAACTGGATGGAACTGGAATAAATACTTTGACTGTTGCGATCCCATCGGACTTATGATAGCTGCCTGAATCATAATAAAGCACTGTTCGCCAGAGGAGAACTGGCCCCCCGACTGAGCCTGGTTTCTCCCAAGGTTTTTTTCTCCATTTAACACCTGTTTGCCACCTGATGTGACCTGTTGGAGTTTGGGTTCCTTGCCGCTGTCGCCTTTGGCTTGCTTAGTTGGGGACACTTGACATTTGATATTCAACAGTGTTTTTTATCCGCCTGCATTGACACCATTGTATGCGAACTGAACTGAGCTGGATGATGATGTCACTGTTTACTCCAGTGCTGATATAGAAGAATTAACTAAATTAATAACTATTGATACTTTCATCAGAATGAATCAATACTGAATTTACTTAAGATGGATAATGACACCATTTTCTTTAAGAGCTGCTGTGCAGCCAAAATTATATACCAGTTATCACTGTAAAGCTGTTTTGACACAATCTGCATTGTTAAAAGCGCTATATAAATAAAGGTGACTTGACGAGGTTAACATAACACTTGGTATTTTAACGTGTTATAACAATATATATGGCAAAAGCTCTTTTCAGCATTTTTTTCTCCTGATTTAATTTACAAAATATCCCATTAATAATTCACTGGAATGCACGAAGAATCTCTCGTTTTTCTCCTCAAATCCTCACGTCTCTTTCCAGGTTTGTTTTCACAGGTAAATACAATTTATTATCTGTAAAAATGATGGAAATCACTTTGAAATAGTATCACACAATGCTGAAGTAAATGACCATTTTTGAATAAAGTAACGTATGTTACGTAATACAGATATATATTACTACAGTGATACCCGTTCGTTATTGCTATGGAAAGAATCGCACTTTTGGGGTTATTAATGGTCTGTTGAAAGTACCTTGTTGATGCCTTTACACTTAAAAAAACGTTCGATGGTTGAAGGGTGAGTAGACTAAATGTCATCTCATTGTACCCAGTTTAAGAAAAAAATGTTTTTTCCTTCCTCAAAGACAACAAAATCCCACATACGGTGGAAAACATTGCAATACTTGTCCCTATTTGCCTCGTCATGACGACTCGCTTACTGTATTCCTCACTTGTAAGTCGCTTTGAATAAAAGCGTCTGCCAAATGAATAAATGTAAATGTAAATGCAATACGAAAAGATGAGCAGCAGTATTGTGAGTGTGTTGTTCAGTGGACGAGTTAGAGTGCGTTTGTCAACTTCAGATGATGTGAATCCAAATCTGTACAATAGCTATGCTGCATTTACAGTAGTCTGTTTATATTCAAACTTAATTTTATTAGTCGAACTTTAACCTTTACAACTTTAATGTCCTTGAATTTGAACCTCTAGGGCAGCAGAAGACACCTGAGTTCACCAAACTCAACCCCATGCAAAAACTGCCAGTGCTGGAGGACAATGGATCCGTTCTCACTGAGAGGTAAAGAGAGAGTGAAGCTAGAAAAACGGATGAAACCTTTGCTTAAAAGAGCAAATGTAAGCCTGGAATATAAAAATATGAAGCCATAGAGATCAATAAGCATTTAAAACACTGAGGACATATGAACTGTAATATTAATATCTGTATTATTAGTACAAACCTGGAAAAAATTGATCATTTCTCATTCATTTACTCAGAATGACACAAGGCTGAATAAATGATGACAGAATTGTAATTTTTGGGTGAAATATTTCTTTGTCACAGTGATGCCATATTGAAGTATTTGGCGACAGCCTATAACGTCCCTGATCATGCGAGTGGATGAGTACACAGCCTGGCATCATACGAACACGCACACACATTTCCACACTCTTCTTGCATGAGGTGCAGGGTTTGAAATGTGGCTTATTGATTCAAGCATTTCAAACAGTGACTTTATCTTCAGCTAAAACTATTTAAAACAACATTCACCATTTCATTCTGGCAGACTTCACAGGTTTTGTATTCCTGTACAGGTCTTACTGCCACGCATGGGACATCCAACAAATCCAAAGATGCTTGAAAAGGCGTTATCAGACCTGGATGGCACACTGGACAAGCTGGAAAACATGTTTCTGAAGAGACAGGCCTTCCTGTGCAGTGATGACATCTCATTGGCTGACCTGTTAGCAGCTTGTGAGCTCATGCAGGTAAATACTGCTAAACATAAATAAAATGTATCGCTATTCAAAACAATCTGCTCTGTAAAGATATATTTCACAACTGTTCATAATTAACATGGCAAAGAGTTTCTGCAGTTTACCTTATGGGATCAATGATATATGCAGTTTGCACAATGTCATATTTGAATAATATGTGCTTTGAATTGAAATATGTGCACAAGACATTTTTTTAGGAAGGTTTTTTTTTTATGTATAAGTGCTATGGTTTGCAATGATACATTTTTAAAAGCAGAGAAGTATAAAATGTAAAAACACTATTGTTGACACACAAAACTGCACAAATATGTATATAATAAAGTGGTACAGTGTCACACATTCAGGATGAATATACATTGTAAGATTTTCCAAAAAAAATTAAACGTATAAATGAAAATCAGACTGATAGATTAGTTTGCAAATCATCACATTTGCTGTACATTGACAAGGTTCATAAACAATGTTCATATTGGTAACAGACAAATTATAATAGTTTCACTTTTTTACCTATGATACTGTATGAATAGCAAAAAAGTTTTGTAACATTTTTTTAAAATGATCAAATGACAACACTATATACTATATTATATTATACTACTATACTAAACACTTAGTTGCAAATAAAACCTATTTAAAACACACACACACACACATATATATTATTATATATATATTATTTATTTATAGGCCTGTATGCATTACAATATTGTAAAAGTATTATAACATTATAAAAGTAATACAATATTGCATTATTCCCTAAAAAAGTAACTAATTACATTACTTAGTTACTTTTTATGGAATGTAATGTTACGTTACTTTTGCATTTTTCTCACCTAGGCATTCTTGTTTGTTTTATAATAACAAGAGTTCCATAACTGGCAAATGTAAAGGCCCTTTCACCAAAAGTGAAATAAATAAGCCTGAAGGAAATGCAAATTTATGCCTGTACAGTAGAGGGCGCAAAACTCTTTAATTTGAAGATCAAGGAATATTGTACTTAATTTGTCTTCTGGCAAACATTTAAGTGTCTTCTGTTGCTTCTGAAGGGCAGTACTAAATGAAAAAAAAAAAAAAAAAAAAAAAAAAGATATTTAAACAAAATAAGAAAAATTTGGAAATCTTTATCCTGTTTAAAAGTTTTCACCCCTGGCTCTCAATGCATCGTGTTTCCTTCTGGAGCATCAGTGAATGTTTGAACCTTTTTTAAGTTGTGTTTGAGTCCCTCAGTTGTCCTCAGTGTGAAAAGATGGATCTCAAAATCATACAGTCACTACTGGAAATGGTTCAAATACACAAAAGATGCTGGAAAATCAGCTATTTTTTGTCTTGTGAATTATATGTAAACATTGTTTATGTAAAATATCTTATACAGGACAGTACTAAATAAAAAATAACATGCATATTGTATGATCCCTCTTATTTTGTTAAATTATTCACATTTTCATAGATTCTACAAGGGGTTCACAAACTTTCAAGCAGCACTGTATATATATATATATATATATATATATATATATATATATATATACACACACACACACTATATACAACCACTGATACAACCATAATATTTGACCACTTTTACCCCCAGTTTCACAGACAAGGCTTAAGCTAGTCCTAGACTAAAATGCATGTTTGAGCTTATTAACTGAAAGTAGCTTGTATTGACATATCTTAAAATATGTCAGAGCCATTGTTTTGTCTCAAGATGCACATCAGTAATGTTTTTTTCTAGTGAACGAATATAAAAGCTACTTAAATGTCCTAATCCAGGCTTAATCTAAGCCCTGTCTGTGAAACCGGGCCTTAAAGTTTTAAAACATTTTGAATCCACACTGAATCATCCCAACTTGCACAGAATGGTGGCGCCAAAGCACATTGTGTCTTCCTATCAACGTCTGATATTAAAAATCTATTCTACTGTTTAAAAAAGAAAATTAAAATTAAAACACTAAATCTGATTTTGGAGGAATGTTGCTCATTTTTCATTTCATTTCATTTTTTGTTTCTCATATTCTTAGAGAGCAGGGGCCTCACTTATAAAAATGTTGTATAGAAACCTAAGCACTTTTCCACATTAAAGACCGTTTTTTATAAATATGAACGTTGGTGTGGATTTTAGCACATTTTATTAATGAGGGCCCCAGAAGTTCTTACAATGTCTTTAGAAAAATTATTTTAAAAATGTACTTTCAAAAGCCATTGTTTACACATCAGGAAACATTACAAATGTTGTAGATGGATATTATGCTGCGTTCACACCGTCATAATTACCCTAAATAAAGCTCTGTATGCTTTCAAATCGCAGTTCTCTGATGTCATACACCATACAAGTTCTACAAGCATGTAAAGGCTTTTTACAATTCAGAATCGTTACAGTAATTACGACATGGTGTGAACACACCTTTACTACAGTTTGCATCAAAAGTGAATATGATATGCAACTTTAAGTTTATTAACTGATACAGTTTTAATTGGACATTTTCATTACAGAAAGATAAGGCACAAGAGTGAGAAGACAAACCATCATTCAAGAAACAAACATTCACTCTTGTAAATACATATTTGTACCATTTCCTTGTCAACAATAAAATGTTTTTACATTTTCTTCTCCTTAGATTATAAAAATGTATTACTTAAATCATCACAAACCATTCCATTTATTAATTTAGCAAACCATGCTACCATTTTTTATATCCAAACTTGTGGATAATGAATGCCTCACTTCAAATCATATATTGATCAAACTGCATATCCATGTTAGACAGATACATCCTTAATCCCAATAAGTAAATGGCAGAAACACCTTGCCATGTTAGTCATACTGAATGAATATTTTGTATAGAATTAATTGCTGTGAATAGAGACTTGATTTTTCATAGTTTAGCTGTGAATTTGTCTCTTAAACGGTAGACAATGGCGTGAGCTTCATCAAAGGAGTCAGACAGCGCTGACTGGACTCGACTCCTCCAGCTCAGCAGTTTGGGTCTGTTCTTCAGAATGTCCCTCCCGCTGCTCAGAGGCTGAAAGAGACAATCAAATGATATCAAAGATGCAAAGGCTTGTAGGAACATGGGTCTATTTATGTTTTTACATGTACAACTGTGGATGAATATTCAGTTTTGTCTTAATGAATGCCGCATTACTATGAAGGACCACAAGCGTCTTGGAAATAGTAAATACTGAGTCTGTCACAACCTGTCACTCACATGAGATCCACCAATAGCACAACCATCCAGTCATTTCCCCATGGACAATATCAAGTACCGCCCTACATTTTTCTTGTTCGAGAAGCCGTTTCATTTAGATATACATCACAATATAGAAGAAAAGACTATCGCAACCTCCATTTCATGCTGACTTTAAAAGCTTAAAATTAGGTGGTTTTCTAATAGTAATAACTTGTATGTTTAGCAACTCTTAAGTATTTACCTGCATGAGCTCACAAACTGCTAACAAGTCAGCCAATGAGATGTCATCACCGCACAGGAAGGCCTGTCTCTTCAGAAACATGTTTTCTAGCTTGTCTAGTGTGCCATCCAGGTCTGATAGCGCCTTTTCGAGCTTCGCAGAATTTGTTGGCTGTCCCGTCATGAGTGGAAATAAAACCTGTACAGGAATACAAAACCTGTGAAGTCTGCCAGAATTATATATTTTAAAGGTTAAAAGGTAAATTAGGTTAAATGGTTTTAAAAGTAAAAATATTAAATGTAGTTTATCACTGAATATGAATATTTCTGTCATGAAAAGTCTCATGTTTGGCATTGTAAGGGTTATGACAACGTTGATATGTTCGGTCTTGGCAGAATAGATCTGCTACGCTGCTGCAGCGCAAGTACGTGACTTTTTGACAGCTGACCAATGACAAGTGAGTAGCGAGACCTGACGCTTCCATAACGACAAGAAAAAATGGAGAAGGTGCCGGTAGATGGACTTATTGTAACTTATCAAGAGGCTGTGTGGGCACAGATTGGACGGATCTTTGGTTGTTCAGGTAAGTGTATCATCTACTCCTTGTCGTTAACAAAACTATCACCTGCTCAGCAACAGTTATCAATACCGTAACCAGCTGATTAGGCGACGCTTGCCGTTATACACTAGCTGTTGTTATATTAACAAAGACGCCCTAGGTTGCTATTTGGAACCAAACGCTGCCAGCTTTTTTTTTTACACTAAAAATGCGCCCTTGTCAACTTTTTCCTCGTCAAAAAAGATGCCAAGTGTGAACACGCCCTTAATGAGTTAGTTCACCGAAAAATTAAAATAATATCATTTATTACTCACCCTCATGTCGTTCTACACTCGTAAGACCTTCGTTCATCTTCAGAACACAAATTAAGATATTGTTGATGAAATCCGATGGCTCAGCGAGGCCTCTATTGAGAGCAAAGCCATTCAAACTCTCATGGTCCATAAAGGTACTAAAAACATATTTGAAACAGTTCATGTGATTACAGTGGTTCTATCTTAATATTATAAAGCGACAAGAATACTTTTTGTGTGCCAAAAAAACAAAATAATGACTTTCAAAACACTGCTTCATGAAGCTTCTGAGCTTTATGAATCTTTTGTTTCGAATTAGTGATTCGATCTCCTATCAAACGGCTGAAATCATGTGACCTTGGCACTCCGATCCACTGATTCGATTCGTAAAGCTCTGAAACAGTGTTTTAAAAGTCGTTATCTTGGCGCACAAAAAATATTCTTGTCGCTTTATAATATTAAGATAGAACCACTGAACTCACATGAACTGTTTCAAATATGTTTTTAGTACCTTTATGGACCATGAGAGTTTCAATGGCTTTGCTCTCAATAGAGGCCTCACTGAGCTTTTGGATTTCATCAACAATATCTTAATTTGTGTTCTGAAGATGAACGAAGGTCTTACAGGTGTAGAACGACATGAGGGTGAGTAATAAATGACAGAATTTTTGGGTGAACTAACCAATTAAGGACCTATCAGCCTGTGCCAGTTTCATGACAGAACTTTGTATGTATAATAAAGTTATTTAAAATACTTTTTTGATGAAGTATAGCCTGTCACTGACTGCTCAAACCCCACCTCATGCAAGAAGACTGTGGAAGCATGTAAACGTGTGTTCGCATGATGCCAGGCTGTGTATTCATCCACTCGCGCTCTCTTCTCTGGCAGTTTGGGGTACCAGTGATCAGGGACGTTATAGACTGTCGCCAGATACTTCAATATGGCATCACTGTGACAAAGAATGATAAATAATAGAACAGGTTAATAACAGAAACAATAATTCTAACTACTACTAATAGCAATAATAATTTCCATTTTAAACTTCCAAATGCTTTTTTTTTCCAACTACACTCACTAATTACCTCTCAGTAAGAACAAATCCATTGTCCTCCAGCACTGGCACTTTCTGCATGGGGTTGAGTTTGGTGAACTCAGGTGTCTGCTGCTGCCCTAGAGTTTCATGTTTAAGGGCATTAACTTTGTGAATGTTTAATTTAGAATAAAGTTCAGTAAATTAAGTCAACATTAAGTGCATACAAAGTTTTGAAATATATACAGGACTATATAAATCGGAAGGTTAACCTTTGAACAGGCTTGGATTCAAGCCATCTGGACTTTACAAATGCATTGCACAGCCTCCACTGAACAAATTCCTCACAATAATGTTGCTCACCTTTTCGTAACGCAATGTGTTCCACCGTATGTGGGATTTTGTTGTTTTTCAGAAATATCAGCACAGCCCTGCATGGCTGCGACATGAGATCTAAATAGGCTTTCACTGCCTGTCTGCCAGCCATAATGAACTTCAAGTGTGTCCCCCTGTACTGTGGACAAAAACAACATGTATTCCTGCTTTGCCGCGTCACTGGTCGATAGTCCAATCACTAGCTGCTTAAAGAAAATGACACAAAGGTGTCTTCCTGCAGGGGGCGGATAGTGGCTCGCTAAACGCATCAAAAACGAAAACTTTGTCTTATTTGAGACATTTGTACTCCAAATAGTATATTATTTTAAATATATTAAGTTCAGTGATTAAAACTGTGTAATAAAATTATATTTAAACAAACTAAAGTAATTGTAAACTACAGTGATTGGTCGATCCTTATAAGCGTTAAGAAAAATAACAGATACCACGTGGGAACACGGCGTTCGTGGAGCTCTGAATAATTTACGTCTGAAAAAGACGCTGCTAGACTTTAAATTAAACGTTGATTAGGTCCTATTACTGTTAAAAATTTATGGAAAAACGTTCAATAATTTTAGAATAAAACATTTATGAAAACATATTTTGTTTATTTGTCAATATTGTTCTTTGTTGACATTAAAATGAAGTAAATTCAAGCAGTGATTTTTAGAATGTTGAGAATAAAAGATAACTGAATGAAAAAAACAAAGCATCATGTGTTGTGCAAACATTTCCTTTATTGACAATTTTTGTTGACATTAAAACAATTTCAAGCATGATTCATGCAGTGATTTCATGAAATGTATGTTTCTCACTTAAGGTCATAATATGGATCCATTTTACAGAATTAGAGATGAAAAGTAATTACAGAAACCTGTATCATACAGTACACTGATTCTAAGTATCACTGAATAGAGTTTTATCCATATTCATTTCTTTAAAACACACCCAAAATGTAATACTATTGAAAGTCCCTCATCATGTGACTCTCCTTGATATAAAAGACAGTATTCATTTTGAAGTCACATGATTTAGTGCAGTCTGTGTGTGAATAACTGATCACACACTTACAAATTACTATATATATATATATATATAGTACAGCATTACTTGTTCAACTTAAATATCTTTATTTCAGATATTTGCTGGTCTTACATTTCCATGTATTTTTGGTACATTTTTTTATGTATTTAAATACACTGCTTTATAACACCCTTTCAAATATTAAAATACAGTGCTTTGTCAATGTTTTGTTTGTTTTACATTGGTGTGGACAGTAGAGGGCCGTCAGGACCATTGGCAGCAATGCTCTTCTTTCTAGAGCGAAACTCACTCTGAATCTCCAGAAATGTCTTGTTCTTGGTCTCAGGGACCACAAAGAAGATGTACGTGGCCACCAAGCAACAGATAACCAGGAAAACAAGGAAGCAGTACTGCTGTAGGCCATTCTGGGAGAGATAAAGAAACATTTAACACTGTTAAAAATAAATCCTTTAAATTCATTTTTTTTAAAAACCATCATTTGTAAGTAATTAACTCTCATAATTTTACAACATATGCATAGTATATGGTCCAGTATCTTAGATGAATAGTTGAAATTCTGAATAATACAAATTTAGGTAACCCTTTTTTAGTACATAATATACAGTGTGGCACCACATTTTTGTGTAAATTTGCCCCACTTATCCAGCCCTGTGTTAGAAAGAAAGACCAACCATATGCACTTCTCTAAAAAGAGGGGAAAAGGCATATGTATATACCACAATAAATGGGAAGATCATGCCGATGAAGAAGAAAGAGATCCAGTTGATAGAGCCACCAATCATGTATGCAGCAGGCCGATCGGTTTGGGTAAACAGCTCCGTTGTTAAAATGTTTGTCACACCACCTACAGCACAGAGCACACTGATATCACTGATCAAACTAGTGTGTGCCAATGCACCATAATACAACAATAGTGTAGACAGAATACAGATGAGTTTGTATTAAAGGTAGGGCATTTTTTCTCATAAACACTTTGTTATTCTGGTTAAAACTTTCTTCACATATAGCAATTTTATATTATAAGTGGTCTAAATATTAAAACATGTACATATTCTTCCACTTCTGTGGAAGTCTCAGGACCAAAAATATTTCGTCCAATCATTGCGTTCAGTCCGAATGCAATGATTGGCCATCTTTTACAGCCGTCTTTTACAGTTCCTCTTGAACCAAAACAACGAGCTTATGCTGCGCTCACGCCATGTCATAACCATAATTACAAGATGGCAACTCTTGAATTTCTACCTGGAGCTGTTCACATCCTCAGACTCGGATTTATGCATTTCTATGTCAACACTATCAGTGGCGAAATGAATCTGTAGCAGTCTGGTGGTACAAGAGCTCTGTGAGTTGTTTACATTCATTAATATTGTAATGTTATGAGCTTTGAGACATGAAGTAATTTAACATTGTCTCTCGTGATGCTTTGCAGAATCTGCTCTGACTGCGCGTTCATGTGTTTTGGAGGAGGCGTGGCTTTAGAGAGTTCTGAAAGGGTTAGTTCACCCAAAAATGAAAATTCTGTCATTAATTACACACCCTCATGTCGTTCCACACCCGTAAGACCTTCGTTCATCTTCGGAAGACAAATTAAGATATTTTTGATAAAATCGAATGGCTCAGTGAGGCCTCCATTGCCAGCAAGATAATTAACACTTTCAATGCCCAGAAAGCTATAAAGACATATTTAAAACAGTTCATGTGACTACAGTGGTGCAACCTTAATGTTATCAAGCGACCAGAATACTTTTTGTGCGCCAAAAAACCCAAAATAATGACTTTATTCAACAATATCTAGTAATAAGCGATTTCAAAACACTGCTTCATGAAGCTTAGAAGCTTTATGAATCTTTTGTTTCAGTGCGTGTATCAAACTGCCAAAGTCACGCCCCCCCAGTGGTGAACCATTGAAATTTCGAAACGCTTATGAAGAAACAAAGCCTCGTTTACTGAAATCATGTGACCTTCCTAGCCTCTATGAAATTGCCTACCCTACCTTTAATGTTAAAAGATGAATAAGTTATATGTAATTTTCTGTCTTTGCTTTCTTTCCTTTTTTACTCATTCATTCACCTGGTCCAAGGCCAAAACTGAGGATGAAGGCAAAAACACAGACCATACTAAGGTAGGGAACCCAAGGGCTGGACTCCTATGAGGGAGAAACAACAAACAAATGTCAATAAAAGGCTTTTGACAATATGTATTGCAAAAAGCTCTACACAAATAAACTTGAATTGAAAATATTAAATTAAATTTGCATACATTCAAATATTTAAAACAAATATTAAGATCACAAACTTTATGCCATTTTTCAACGTAACCTCATACAGTATGACTCTAGTTCACTGAGATATGATACACTCTTAAAAATAAAGGTTCTTTATTGGCATTGATGGTTCCATGAAGAACCTTGAACATCCATGGAACCATTCCAAAAAGGTTCCTTAGTGGAAAAAGTTTCTTTAGATTATTAAAATGTTCTTCACACTAATAAAAAAAAAAGTCTTTTAGAACTTATTTTTATTTTTATAAGCAAATATATTGAACTTTATTTTACAGTCCTGTTCCCCATGTACATACATACTTATTATAGTAATTACAATAACTGGGTAATAATTAGATACTAACCCTTAACCTATCCCTAAACCTACCTTAACTTATGTAGTTACCTTATATTACCCAGTACTTTCTTAGGTAAGTACACCGTAAGTGCACATACTGTACAATAAAGTGCAACCAATATACAGTATATTTATAGTATAGTATAGTATTAGCATATAGAAATCAGGTCACTATTAACCTGAAAAGTCAGTGCAATGGTGAAACAGACACAACACAGGCTCATGAGAGAGTATCCACCGATAATCAGAGCTCTTCTTCCCAAAGACTCGATCAGAAGACCCTGAAATACACACACACACACACAACGCCTGTGTTTAAAACACCTTTCAAAAAGTGGTTCATATAGTGAAATCTCCATACAACTAATTCCAAAGGCTGAAGAACAATTTGTCAGATCAGCACCATGTGATTTGTGGGACATGTCTCTGGATGAACAGGAATATGCCAAACAACTTTATGCCAAAAATGCTTTCTGAGATTAAAGACTTTGTGCTGGTGTACAAATCCCAGACTTACACACGTCAGTGCAGTGATGCATTCACAAGCTCCGGTTCCCACTGTAGCGTACGGAATCTTGTCAGCTGGAATCCCAGCCTGGGTGAACACGTAGTCTGCGTAGAAATAAATCTGATGGGAGAGAAACCTCTATCAACTGGGGTCACATGGACACATATTTATGTACATTATAGATTCAGTCATTTTCAATTGGAATCCACACGATCGTCCCCATACAGATTACACTCATTTTGAAGTTGGTCACACAAATTTGAATTTTTTTTAAAGTGATTTCTGTAGTGTAGTGGAGTAGTGCACTCAAGTCCCCCTGGGAAATTCGTATTTACAAGTTGGGAAGCAACATTTATGACGTCAGGTGCGTTTAAGTCACTAAGTAGATGTCATCAGAGTAAGATGCAGTGTACCTTCTCTATATAACTACACTAAAATACACTCCTAGAAAATGAAGAACAAAGAATGTGCATCAGGTGTGTTTTGCTTTTTTATGCTTTTAATTAATTTATGAAGCCACTAACTTTTTTGTTCCACTCTAAAACAGATTGTAATCATATCGTTTGGAAATGCAACTGGAACCGTTCGTCCAATGGTGGAAAAGCACTGCAAGTTAATAAGGTAAAGTTAAATCTAATTTAAAGGATAACAAATTATAATTTCCCAACAAAGTCATAAAAAGTCCTGTAAACTGTGTTGATTATGTCATGATGAAGTGTTAGGGGATGTCTTATATAGTCTACTTTTAAAAGGTCACATAAACAACATCAATTTTTATGAAGATCAAGTCAGTTTTGAACAGCATATCTATTTTTTTTTATAAGTGAAACCTAACAAAAAAAAATTCTGAAATGTTTGTGCTATCTCTTGGTTTGATGTTTTATCTCATGACACTGACATTCATATATTTACTTTTTAGTAGTGCTTAAGTGTCTAAATAATATTTGGGCCTACTGTACATGGTTCAGCATTGGCTTTGGTTCAGATTTGACTGTCTCACATGACATTCCAGAAAAGCTTTTAACTATGTGTGCAAAATCACTTTCATGCCCATTATATGAGCTGAAGTAAATGTCACAGCCTCAGAGATGAAATCTGAGCGATTTCATATTTTTTTCCCCCCTTTTATAATAATTTACCTTGAGAAAAGATCAGGGTTTAATCCACAGCAGGCTGGTCACATGCTATTTTGGCGGGAGGGTGTGTTTTTTTGTTTTAATGGTGCACATATCAGCAGTCAAGGCTAATCATTTTATATTTCAAGCCATTAATGTGACTTTTTTTTGAATACACACTGCATTGATGCCGTTGAGTTGCTGGGACGTGTGAATCACGAAGAGGGTCAGTAGCTGCCAGCGAAGACTGCGGTCTTTAAAAAGCTCCCAGGGCTTCTTAGGTTTAATGCCAACCGAGCTGTCCCTCTCTCTCTCTATGTCCTCCTTCTCTCCATGGTACTTATCCTGGCCATGGAACCACATTAGAGCTGAAAGAAAGTGGCAAAGGGCATAACATTCCTTTACTCATGGGATTCTCTTCTCCTCGCTTCTGCTGTTGGTTACGGCTCAACTGGTTTGATTTAGCTTCCTCCAGAGAGCTCACATCCCGACATCTGTTCAAGTGTGATCATTTCAATGAGATTTTTCGCTTCAGTCTTTTAAATGTTTTGATTTTCTGATTATACACGGCTGAGATGACAACATTATCTTCACTTCAATGGAGTCATGAGTTTAAATGTGTCTTATGACCTCAGTAGCCAGCAAAACATGATAAAAATATGCAGGAAACAGATGATGTAGGCTTCTTTTTTGAACAATATTACATCCTGAATTTGTGGTTTGTTTACCTGGTTGTTGATTAAGCACTATATCTATCTTTATCTATTCATTCATTTAAAAAAAAAAAAAAAAAATCAGTTTATGCAATCTTAATGCAATTTTTCTGAATTATCACATGAAGCATATTGGTAAAGTTTGTATAAAAATGTGCAGAACTTGTACATGAATAGTTAATATTTGAATCTGATATTTTCTGCTTAAAAGGATAGTTCAACCTAAAATGAAAATTATCCCATGATTTACTCAACCTCAAGCCATCCTAGGTGTATATGACTATCTTCTTTCAGATGAACACAATCGGAGATATATTATAGGTGGGTGCGATTTTGAAGCCCAAAAAAATGCATTCATCCATCATAAAAATAATCCATACGGCTCCAGGGGAGAGAAAAATATACATATTTAAAAACTAGCTTCCAGCAGACGGCCTAAAGACATATACTCTAAACGTTATCATTACCTTTAACAACAAGTAAAAATGTATATTAACGGGTATATCCAACCACATCCCACAACACCTTATTGAAACGATATTTTGCAAACACAGTTATTAAACCAGTCTGTACCCTTTTCGCAAGCAACATCATCTCCACGGTCGATGAGCAGGTAGCGAGGGCTCTCAGGGAACCAGGGCAGAATCAGCAGCTGCAGGACAGCTGGAATACAGATGGTGGACAAGAGGATGGGCCAGTACTCCTCTTTACCTAACAACTCACTGACACACACAGAGAGAGAGAGAGTCTTAAAAACCTTCATGGCATGTTGATTTAGTGAATATTCTTTAGTACAATAAGAGGAATCTTTTTTATGCTAGTTTTATAAAAGTTTAATTTAATCAAAAATGTGAGTGTAATATTATTACAATTTAAATGACTGTTTTGAATATGAAAAGCTGAATTTTCAGCACCATTGCTCCAGTCTTCAGTGTACATAAGTCTATTTTTCTGTAACTTGATCTCTGTAACCCTCCCATATCAGACATTTTGAGTTGAGAAATAAATTAATAATAAGTGATAAATACTTCTGGGAATAGGGAAATTTATGTAAATAAAACTTCTGCTTTTACGTGATGTTGCTCATACACTTTGTCATGTGACAGGATAAAGTCAAAGATTGTTCTATCGGACAGCAAATGAAAAATTGCTAAAAGGGTTAGTTCAGCCAAAAATTAAAATTCTGTCATTAATTACTCACCCTTGTGTCTTTCCAAACTTATAAGACTTTCGTTCATCTTCGGAACACAAATGAAGATAATTTTAATGAAATCTGAGAGCTTTCTGTCCCTCCATTGATCTACCACTTCAAAAAGTTCATAGAGAGATCGTAAGACTAATTCATATGAATTAAGAGGTTTAGTCCAAATTTTCTGAAGAGACACGACTGCTGATGTAATTTAGGCATTTATTCACATATTGATCAACTCACTCATCAGTTGTGGTAAACAGAAGCTCAAACATGTTTGATTGACGTGCGAGAACCAATGAGGTTCATTCTCGTGTTATGCAGCACGTTTGAGCTTCAGCGAGATGTTTGTTCTCGTGAGTCAAGCAGGTTCAGTTGAGCTTCTGTTTATGTTCGCTGATCAATGTTTATATGTGAATAAAAGCCTAAATTAAATCTGTTCACCATATAAAGTGATCGTGTCTCTTCAGAAAATTTGGACTAAACAGCTCAATTCGTATTGATTAGTTTTACGATCTATTTATGAACTTTTTGAAGCGTCAAAGTGGTAGTTGTGCAGCTGTCAATGGAGGGACAGAAAAAGATTTCATTAAAAATATCTTCATTTGTATTCTGAAGATGAACAAAGGTCTTATGGGTGTGGAACGACATGAGGGTGAGTAATTAATGACACAATTTTCATTTTTGGGTGAACTAACCCTTTAAATTTTGTAAATTTCAGAAAAAAAATCAAGAGGTGACATATTTTAAACAAATGTTGACCTTTCTCTTATGTTTTATGTGGTGTTAATGCCTTTGTTTCTTACTTGAGGCCAATCACTTGTCCTGTTAAGATCCCCCCGGTGATGAAGATGGAAGTTCCCATGGCCATGGCTCCACGCAGAGCTCTAGGTGCGATCTCACCAATATACAGAGGCTGCACACATATTCCGATACCTGTCATTCAAATAAGATGTCAGTTATGGGATCACAAACAAATGCTCATAATGTTTTGCAACTCATTTAATTCAATAAGCTTCTCATTATTGTTTAATCATTTAGCAGATACATGCAAATGAGGAAAAACGCATGTAAATCACTTACAGAAATTCAAAAATGCAATGACTACATTTGAACCACATGCATTTATTTTGGGATTGTGTTGTTTCAGGTACAGCTTTTTCACTGTTGTGGGAAAATATACTTTTGGCTTTACTGATTTTTCAAAAGATGATGAAAAATATTCTGATGAAATTTTATATTCACGAATCCAAATGTACTAATTAAAAAAAACTATTTATGGTTTTATGGAGTAAAGCAAGGCTGCTGTACATTGATATTGATATTAGAAACTCTCTGAATAAAAAAAAATATATTAAGACTTTAAATATTTGTGAGCTTTATAAAATAAATACTTTTCTTTTTTGTTTCTTTGTCAAAAGTTTGTGGTCAGTAATTTTTAAAAATTGTTTTGAAAGAAGTCTCTTATGCTCACCAAGACTTCATTTATTTGATCAAAAATACTGTAACAAACAACAATGTTGTGAAATGTTATTACAATTAAAAAAAAAAAAATTTGAATATTTTAAAGTCTAATTTATTCCTGTGATCAAAGCTGAATTTTCAGCATCATTACTCCAGTCTTCAGTGTCACATGATCCTTCAGAAATCATTCTAATATGATGATTTGCTGCTCATGAAACATTTCTTATTATCAATGTTGAAAACAGTTGTGCCGCTTAATATTTTTGAGGAAACCATGACACTTTTTTTTCAGGATTCTTTGATCTTTTTCAGGATCAGTAGAACAATATTATTTGAAATAGAAATCTTTTATAACTATAAATGTTATGACTGTCACTTTTGATCAATTTAATGCATCCTTGCTTAAAAAAATATTATTATTTTTTTTTTTTTAAGTTTGAACTATAGTGTATGTTGTTGACTGAATTAAAAAAAAAAAAAAAAAAATGTATCAACCTTCACTAATTTGATGTGCTTTAAACCTTGAGATACCTGCATTTACTCCTGTCAGGAAGCGTCCAATAATTAAAAGCTCAAAAGTGCTAGAAGGATAACTCAAGCCCATGAAGAAAGCAGCCAACAGAGCAAAGGTGTTGTTAAACAATAGTGTCCCTTTCCTGAAAAATAATAATGAAAAATTAATCTCAACAGGGCTGTAACATCCCTAAAAACTTCATTTGGTTGCATCCTTCAAACACATTCTATACAGTAATTTTGTCTTCCGTTCACCTTCCAAATCTAATGGCCAGAGTTCCCCCAACGGATGCTCCCACAAGTCCACCAAGAGTGAATATGGACACTATAGTGGACCAGAGGAGAGTGAGCACCTGTGTGGAGATTTCAGTGTTGTAGCGCTCTGTCCATGTCTGATTAATGAAGTTCTGTACAGACTGATAGAAAACACACAAGCAAAGGGGATAAATGAATACTGTATTACTACATGAAAGGAAAGAGTGCATTTAAATAGAAACGCTACTGTTGATATTTGAAATCGACAACCAAACACATCCTTCCCTTCGTTGCTCCGCCCCAAAATAAACAACAAAAAGGGGTATGTATTCAAGCAACGGGCTGCCGCTTGAGAGCTCGCGCAAGTATAGGTGAATCAGCTGTGATTCAACAACAGCAGCATTAGTTCTGTGAAACAGCAAAACCAATGTTCCTCACGTATTGAGCAAAATCAAAGCAACCTCGTCGTCCGTTTTCAGGCCTTCCCGCTCTCTAACGTCTCTCCAGAGCTGGAAGGTTTTCTAATATTAACGAGGGTCCTGTAGCTCTTGCTTCTCCTGGCTTTTTCCTCTGGTAATATCTCAGCCATCTCTCTTTCTACAGTCTTTCAAATGTCCCGGTTGTTCACTCTCCTCCCCATCATCATGAGTGTATATGCCCCCTATAGATTGGTGCAGGTATGACGTCACTTTGTAGGCCAATCGGCAGTTAGCATAACGCTCGTTCCCTCAACAAAAACCCAATATGATTTTGGATTATTGCAAAAAAAAAAAAAACAAGCTCTGTGATCAACAAAGGTTTATGATACATACACGTTTTGTCCATGAAGATCATTTTCACACATGAATTTTGAAGCCTAAATGCAGAATTAAAAAGCTAAAGGTAGGCTATAAGCGAACTATACCATGGTCCCACGAGTTCAACGTCACCATCACTAAGCTTCCGACAACACTTTCAGTTTTTATCTAAAAACATTTTCCCAGAACGTTTGAGTTAGACTAGTTTATAAGAATTATGAGCATAACTAGGCTTTAAAAGCGGACTGAGTTTACCTTTTTGGCGTAATGATGTTTAATCTCTGACAGCCTCTATACAACAGCCTTTTTCAAGACACATAACAGCTTAACTAAATCATAAGTGGAGTAATACTGATGTATTTTATGTTGTAGAATAAAATGTGAAAGTGTCTTGAGCTTGTGTTCACCACAGACCTTATTTAACCAATCTTATTTAAAAAACCCATTGACTTCAGAGCGATGGAACCGGAAGTGCTCAAATGCTAACTCGCGTCCACGTTTTGGCCTACAAAGTGATGTCATACCTGCACCACTCTATTGCTGCTGGCTACAAGTGTCCTGGTGATCGGTCTGATCCACTTTGTTTTTTCTCCAATGCAAGGACTATGTACAAACATAGTATTTTTTTCAGCACACACACAGAACAGATCTAGCAAATATTCACAAAATTGTTTGTTTGGGTGTTGATTTCAATTTTTTAATAGCTTTTAAATCGTTTACTGCACCTATAACTTGTATAACAGTAACATGGACAAGTCTTAGAAAGTCAATTACTAATCTAGGTGATGTATGAACATTGTGAAACGTGGTTAAAACTGACCCTGGGTTAATGATTAAAAAAGTGCAAAAAGCCCAAATGTGGGTTTTGGATTTAGTAGCCTACATTTTGTCACATTTTTAGCAAAAGTGCCAGGGACCAAAATCCATATTCACGTAATATATTAACTAACTAAAGATTTCATGTGACTTTTAATCTGATGAGCTCCTGCAATAATAACTTATACATCAAACACATACACACTAAACCAAAGTAAAGTCTTTGACTTAACTCCACTTAATGTGACTATAATGCATACAAAGTTTGTAAACACAAACAGGCTTAAGCAAAGTGATGAATAATCAGGTAAAGACTTGATGCACAAGCTCACACATTTCTTACCTTAGTAGGTGCATTTATGATAGATATATTGTACCCATATTGAAAGGTTCCACCAATGCCAGCCGCCCAGACAGCCAGAAGAAGAGACTTACTGGGAACCTGTAGTTAACAGAGTACAAAAGGCAGAAGTGTTCAGATTTTGATCTAAACTTGCTGTTAACAACTAATATTTATACTGGTTAGGAGAAGTTTAGAGCATTAAAGTGAGGAAAACTGCAGTATTGCAACAGCAACTGAAGAGCTTGAAAATACAAAAAAAAGTTTGTTCATGTTTGTTCACAGTGCATTAAATAATGTTAACAGATATGATTAGTAAATGTTGAAATGAACATTAAGATTAATAAATGCTTTAGAAATATTGTTTATTGTTCATGTTCATGTAAACTAATATAGTTAAATAATGTTAACAAATGGAACCTAATTGCAAAGTGTTACTAAACAGTGTTGGGAGTAACGCATTACAAATAACTTGAGTTATGTAATCAGATTACTTCTTCAATTAACTAGTAAAGTAACGCATTACTTTTTCAATTTACAATAAAATATTTAAGTTACATTTTCAAATAAGTAACGCAAGTTACTTTTTCACATTTACTGACTGACAGCTCTCCTGTCCCCATGTTGAGAAAACTAAAGTGCAGCGGCGTTTGTGGTTATTGTAGTTCTAGATTAAATGTGAACATGCATTTACTCATCTTACTTGCACAAAAACATTCAGTATTCTTCAAAATGAATAAAAACAGTCTCAGAATTTTACACAAACCTGTAATAATTATACTTTATGTATAATAAAGTAATAATAATATACTTTATGTATTTAATCTCACTTTATTAGCCATAACATTTGCCAAAAATAGAACTTTTTTGTTGTTATTAAAAAACAAACAATCAAGCCCAGTCCAGGTGAGAAAAAGTAATGCAAAAGTAATGTAACGCATTACTTTTCATACAAAGTAACTAAGTAATGCAATTAGTTACTTTTGGGAGTATTGTAATGCATTACTTTTAAAAGTAACTTTCCCCAACACTGTTACTAAATATATGCATATTCAAAAATATATGCAAAAAAGATATGTAAAAAATACAACAAATATACAACAATCTAAAAAAAAAATGAATGTAATATGCAAGACATGACATAAAACGTCATGTCCATCACTGTTCATTATAATAGTGCTGAGTACTATAACCTGCTAGTACTGATTATTTTTAATAATCATAATAAAACAATTTGTTATATGTATTTAAAAAATAATAATAATTACAAGAATAATTTTAAGCATACCTTTATTTGTTGAACTGGTTCTTTGAAGTCTTTAAGTAAAGGTTGATATTCCTTAAGCTCTCCATTGTCTTTGCCCATTTTTGAAACTCGTCCAAAATATTTTAACATTTCACTTAATATTCCAAACGTCTCTTAATCACAGATCTGAAATATAAACTCATCCTAGGACAGAACTGCTCTTAGAGCTGAGGTCCATAACAGATATACTAGCAGAAATACAATCATGCTGTTGTTCAGAGCATGAACAGTGAAAACTGCATGGGTTCAGAGTTGATTCAGAATGAAATTCCCTTTAGAGCCACAGAGAAGGTCTGTAGGACGTCTTTGGGATATTTTTGTCTTTTAACACATGCATGTCAATTGCTTTTCCACACTTAGTCCTGTGGATAATGCACTGAGAGCTCTTGTGGTGGACCGTAAATTCAAAATTCTAATGAAAGCTTACCTTTCTTCTTGAAGTCGTAGACTCTTCTGGCCCATTCATTTTAAGTTCATTAATTTATAGCAACTTTAGAGTGCTAAAGAAAGGAGTTTATTCCATCATGTCTTCTAGGTCTCACTGCAAAGATTAACTTTGAAGGAGCGGTAGGTCTGTGTGCAGTCATTAGTGTAATCATAAGCTTCAGTTGACCACTGGACAAACCTCAGTTTGAGGCGCAAATTCAGAATTCTGCATGTAAGATGATGTGATTACAGTTGGATTGTCCTCAAATGGTTATTTGTCATGATGAATGAAATACTTCATGCTAACTGGCTCTTATATGTGTGAGAAGAAACATTTATTCAACTATATCAAGCACTGTGTTGTTTGGCCTTTGATCACAAAGAGCACATTGTTGCTGTTGCAGTCAAGTGACCTGCAGAGCCCATAAGCCTCTTTCTGATTCATAGAGAACTGAACCAGTTTCGAAGGCTCTGACCATACCAGTGTCATCATATTAAGTGGGAATTTAAAGTCTATATTTCATATAAAGGCATGGTAGTGGGTAGGCTTATGTTATATAGGTCAATAAATGATTATCTGAAATGCTTGTGACAGAAGGAAATGTTGTGTCGCCTCACCAAACTCAAATCTTCAGTAGCAGATCCTAATGCATAACCACTATTTAGACTCTAAACTGTATATTTATATATATACTGATCAGGCATAACATTATGACCACCTTCCTAATATTGTGTTTGTCCCACTTTTGCTGCCAAATCAGCCCTAAGTTGCGAGGTGGAGCCTCCATCGTTCGGACTTGTTTGTTCAGCACATCCCACAGATGCTCGATTGGATTGAGATCTGGGGAATTTGGAGGCCAAGTCAACACCTCAAACTCGTTGTTGTGCTCCTCAAACCATTCCTGAACCATTTTTGCTTTGTGGCAGGGCGCATTATCCTGCTGAAAGAGGCCACAGCCACCAGGGAATACCGTTTCCATGAAAGGGTGTACATGGTCTGCAACAATGCTTAGGTAGGTGGTACGTGTCAAAGTAACATCCATATGGATGGCAGGACCCAAGGTTTCCCAGCAGAACATTGGCCAAAGCATCACACTGACTCTGCCGGCTTGCTTTTTTCCCATAGTGCATCCTGGTGCCACGTGTTCCCCAGGTAAGCGACGCACACGCGTGATTCATCAGACCAGGCCACCTTCTTCCATTGCTCCGTGGTCCAGTTCTGATGCTCACGGGCCCACCATTGGCGGTGGACAGGGGTCATCATGGGCACCCTGACTGGTCTGCGGCTATGCAGCCCCATACGCAACAAACTGTGATACACTGTGTATTCTGACACCTTTCTATCAGAACCAGCATTAACTTCTTGAGCTACAGTAGCTCGTCTGTTGGATCGGACCACATGGGCCAGCCTTTGCTCCCCTCATGCATCAATGACAGGGTCATGGTCACCACCGTTCCTTCCTTGAACCACTTTTGATAGATACTGACCACTGCAGACCAGGAACACCCCACAAAAGCTGCAGTTTTGGAGATGCTCTGACCCAATCGTCTAGCCATCACAATTTGGCCCTTGTCAAACTCAATCAAGTCCTTATGCTTGCCCATTTTTCCTGCTTCTAACACATCAACTTTGAGGACAAAATGTTCAGTTGCTGCCTAATATATCCCACCCACTAACAGGTGCCGTGATGAAGAGATAATCAGTGTTATTCACTTCAAATGTCGGTGGTCATAATGTTATGCCTGATCGGTGTATATATACTGTACATACATACATACATACATACACACAAACAAATATATATATATATATATATATATATATATATATATATATATATATATATATCACTTGGTAGTATGCTACTGGTTTAGACAAAAATGGCCTATATTGAAAACATAAAACTATGTAGAGTAAAAGTTTTGTGTACATTTTTTGGGATTTTTAAATATTTATTTAAATATATATATTCTTGCTGAATAGGGGGCACATAATGAGGCAAAATGAGTCTGATTTACTTTTTAGCATGACATTTGCAGATATTTTGAGCCTAAACATTTTTTCCCCATTCAGAGCATAATGTCTTGAGCTTTCCAATGAATCCTTTTGATTCTTTAATTTCTATAAAGAACAACTGTAAAGCTTTGAATACATCTTTGTTGTTGAAAAATAATTTATGTAACAGTTATATGATATTTCTAAGAGATATTTCTCTTCCATTATTGTGCATATATGGATGTAGACCTATACAGTTTCCCCTGTAAAATAATAATGATAATAGTATAATGTCGTAATATTATTATTTGTGTTTGATTTAGTAATTTTTTGTTATGTTTTCTGTTTATTTTATTGTTTGCTTTGTTGTATATAAATTAATGGTTTGATTTTATCGAGAAAATCCATGTGACCTGAAGCCCCGCCCTCTATGCGCTCACGTGATCTCCGTGCGCCTGGTAACAGCGAAAGCGTCGCTCGCGCTATGGAGATTGAGAAGCTGTGCTCGAGGAGCCGCGGAAGATTCAGAGCCGAAAGGGAGCACGATGCGCGATAAATCCTTCGTTCACGTACTTTCAAACAGCTCCGACATCACACACACATGCGAGCCGTTCACGATAACACTGTCACACTGATTGGGATACCCGAATAAGCGTCTTAAGGCTTGGGACAGTAAGTTTTGTTATGTTCTCGCGAACTTAATGAATTTAATATGCGTTAACGTGTGTCTGATGTAGTTTAATAGTAGATACAGGGGTTAATATCAAGCGATGTTGCATGTATGTCATGCAGTACCTGCTGGTTTGCCTTCAAAAGAGCAATTCTTTTTGCACTGGCACGTTGGCACCTATATATTTACACCTAAATGTGAATGTGTGTGTATATACGTTAGCTGTTTCATTTCATATGAAGGTTTATTGCAGAAGATGTCCACTGGAGATATTGGTTTGGCCAAATATTGCCATATTGCATCTTTCTTGTTACCTAATGCGATGAGGAACTAATGCACTTAATAGGATTCAGGTCGCCCTCCCTGTCTTCCTGTAGCTCTCAGAAGCAAGCTGTGCCCATACATAACTGAGCCCAATACATAACTGATTACCAGCTTATGCTAGAGACAACATCAGCATCTGTTCTTGGCAGGTAATAGCTCCCTTGTGAGGTTGCCAGGGACTGATGTCTTCATCAACATGTAAAAAAAACATGTAATTCTCACAGATCCCCAAAGAGTCTGTAGATGGCTTGCAACGTGGGGAGATGAGAAAGGCTTCCTGATATCGGGTGATTGGATGCCCATACAAACATGGGGAAACTACAGAGCAAGTTCCGGCGACGCTCAGACCTTTACAAGTGAGATATGATGAGAAATAATGATTTGACAGATGGTTGTGATGAGTTTATGGTCATTGAGGCTGTATTGTTGTTATTACCTTGACAGGGTCAAAGAGGGGGCGGATACTGCACTTGTGCCCCAGGTAGTGCAGTATGAACCCGCTCACACCGATGCCATCAACTGTGTCGTCAGCCTGACCTCTGACCTGTGCGTGTCAGGGGGGCATGACCAGGTGAGCTGGAGAAGCACTGAATAGGAGGGAGGTTTTGACATTAACTACTGTAGTGGCGTTGGATGTCAAAGGTCAAGTAATTGCTTCGGCACCCAATGGAAATGCAAAAACAATTGACCCTTTACTGCTCTGCCCTGTTGGTTAATGTTGCTGACTGATAATGAAGCAGTTAAAATTGAATGGGATGAATTTCAAAGCATTTTATCTTTAGTTTTCTTTAAATAACCTGTTAAATTACACAGTAGTGTTATAAAACTGCAGCAGAGTGAACCGTAAGTGTAGTCAGTGTTATTGTAAATTAAACTATTAAATATAGTATTTGTTAACTAAAATAAAGCTAAAATAAAATAGAAATATTAGATGACAACTTTGAGATGATGATAATTAGAGTGTTTTTAGAGAATATTAATAACTGAAATAAGTTGAAGTACTTAAAAATTACTAGAAAATTATACAAAATAAAAGTTTGTTTTTACATAATATATGTGCCTGTACTGTGTATAATTATGTATATTTAAATACACACACATACATGCAGGCTATATATTTAAGAAATATTTCCATGTTTTTACTGTATAGTACATCTATATAATTTATATTATATATAAATATTTGATATATAAATATAACAATAATTTCTCTTAAATATATAACATGCATGTGTGTGTATTGAAATATACATAATAATTATACACAGTACACACACACATATATTATGTAAAAACAAACTTTTATTTTGGATGCGATTAATCACAATTGATCATTTGACAGCACTAAAAATGACTAAAACCGAACTAAAAATAATAATAGAAATATTTAAAAAGTACATAAAAAACTACAAAAATGCATAATAAAAGTACTAAAACTTAAAATGAAAAAATGAATTAATAAATACTATAATAATATATAAATAATACTAAAATAACTAACTAACTCTTATTAATTTACTCTTAGTTACTATCAATACAAAAGTAACTAAAATGATAGGAACTATCCAAAGTTACTATCAATACATACATTAAATTATGTTAATTTTTTATGGTCTCAATGGACTTCTGTATGTTTGCAAAGCATCATTACCGGTGCTTTATTGTTCATAGTAACTTGAACAAACCTTTAAATCTTGATTATTACAGCTCTGTGGAATACGTGATTCTGATTGGTCAAAAGCAGCATGGTCAAAGGCAGCAAGCATGGTCTGTGGTCAAATATATTTGTATATTGACATTGTGACTGTATTTTTGACTGTTGTCCCTGACGTCTCAATTTCCTACACTGTGCTAGAGCTTCATGTCTCCCATGATGACTACACATTCTTCATTCACACATAATAAAACAATGTGTCAAATCAATCTTTCATTGAAATACACTGCTATTAAAAAGGTTTGGTTTAGTAAGATTTTTTTTTCTTTGAAAGAAATTAATACTTTTATTCAGCAAGGACACATTAAATTGATCAAAAGTGACATTTATAATGTTACAAAAGATTTCTGTTTAAAAATACTTTCTATTCATCAAAGAGTCCTGAAAAACTGCTACTGTTACCACAAAAAAATATTAAGCAGCACAACTGTTTTCAACTTTGATAATAATATAAAATGTTTCTTGAGCAGCAAATCAGCATATTAGAATGATTTCTTAAGGATCATGTGACACTGAAGACTGGAGTAATGATGCTGAAAAATTACATTTTAAAATTTTTTATAGTAAATTTTTTTAGAAAATACATCCCTTTGGGATTATACAAGATCTGTATCATCCTGTTAGGTTTATATTGCAAAAATGACATTAAGTTGTACACATTAAACTTTGGCATGTCCCTTACTGTTTGTGAAATGGACATGAATGATTCCTTAAATCACGCTGCTCATTGAGGAAAGATGTGCTGGTACGTTTCTTAGTATTTTTGCCTGGGGTGTGTTAAAACTGGGAAGCAGCTACCTAGCAACTACACGGAACACCATAGCAACAGGCTTAAACCACTCTGAACATCATAGCAACATCGGACAACATGCTAACATCAAGCATGTAAAAATCTAGCTACTTTTGCAGTTCAGTTTGGTGCCACTAGTAATTACATGATCCACATTTAAGACTTTATATAAACTGGCAATAATCATAATAATATCATGTTCAATGTTTGATTGAAATATGCATTTTAATATGATTTGTGGTGTTGTTTTTTGGTCAGGCTGTTGTTGTCTATGACTGGAGAGCTGGAAAACTGTGTAAATCATTCCAGGGCCACAGCAGAGAGATTACAAAGGTAATAAAACTACAGTAAGTCTTTCTAATTAGATTCAACAAGCAATGCCGGATCCTGCTTTGACTTGTTTTGGAACAGTTTTCATTGGTGGTACAAAAATAAACACAACAGATTTTGTTAAAAGGTACACTATGTAACTTTTGGCAGTTAAAAAAAAACTCTATGCATTTTGCAAAGAACTTTGTTTTGGTTGTGCTTCGGCTCTGTGTGACTGTGCAGATGAATATGGTTATCCTGCTGCTCAGAAAACATTCACTACTAGGCTTAAAGGTGGACTCAGTATTATTTCAAATACACTGTTTGGAAGTTAGTCAGGCCGATACCAACAACAGACGTCTAACCAATCAACATTAGACAGAACGAGAACTGTTGACGATTAACAACAAACTCTTGTTTGTATTTACTCTTGTGTACTGTACATTCATTTTTTTCGGGTTGAGGTTCGAGACAGACTCGGAGCAGGGTGGTTAGGATTGGAGAGTGAATTTTGGAGTCGGAGCAATGAAGAGAGGGGTGGGTTTGTTTGGGTTGATTTGAAATGTCAACAGTGTTCAACAACGAATTTGAGAAATCGCATACAGCACCTTTAAGAGATACAGTATAACCAGTTTAGAAGGGATCTCAAGCTAACTATCTGAAGACATTGCTGTAGCTTTACCCTTTAATAGACACTGTACTTCCTTAAAATAAATGAATTCCAGCACAGCGCTACAACAACTATAATGAAATGATCCTTCACAATAGATAATGCTTTACAATGAACTCTGTTGGAGATCTACATATGGCAGTGTATCCGTTCAATAAAATACCTTACTCACCTGTTGAGTAATAAAAACTCTTTCTCCATGTCACCTTTACAACTTTTCAAATCCCTTAGTTCTTGTCATATCTGAAAAGCCAAGCCAATGTTGATTCTTGTTTTATTACAAACTCTGTCGCTCATTGTGAACACTAGCCTATGCCACTCCCGCACCATGCATGCGTCAAAGTAGCCGGAGCATTTTTTCTCTTTTTACGTATATGACGAGACACACTCTGGTGATGTACTGTATGTATGCAATTTTCCCGCAAAAACCATTCTGACTGGTCTAAAATATAAACACTTATAATAGGCTTACCTTAATTAATAAGGGTAAGACAAAAAAAAAGTTTTTTTTAAGAAGGGTTGATGATGTATTGACTTTGTTAATTTTGAACAAAAAAAGTTACATAATGTACCTTTGCATGTTTTGCACACATAGAGATGAAGTAATGAATAAGTGTGTTTTTGATATATGTACAATATAAATCTCTCTGTTTTCCTTTAGTTGTGTTGTCTTAAAGGAAGTTCCTTAATCTTCAGTGCGTCCCGGGATAAGACTGTGCTGATGTGGGATTTGGGTCGAGATACAGAACCCGTCCAGGAGTTTTGTGGCCATGAACTCGTAGTTAACGGGGGTAGCGGTCAGCCCAGGTGAACAAACGCTCAAACGATAATATGCAGCGTCCACAAAATCTCAAACATGATCCTGTAATGTGTGTTTTTTTTTCTTTTCTTTTTTTTTGTCTTGTAGATGGCACAAAGCTGTGCACGGGCTCTCGCGATAACTCCATGTCCCTTTGGGACATTGAGTCAGGAGAATGTCTGCAGAGAAACACCATCTCACGTAACCTGGTTAGAAAAGCTAGTCTTGAGAATTGTCATGTTCATGTTCTAATATTCTTGTGCATGTATTAGCTGTTACTATGTGGCTGTTGAATGCTTGCTTCTGATTGGTTGACGAACGTTCTAAGGTGTGCAATTATTTTCCAGTAAACACACATTTAAAGTAGTTCCAGGCAGGTTTTGACTGCATTACAGTTCCATAATACTTTCGCCAAATGATTTCAGCATTTTCAAAGGTCCTTACAGAAACAACAGCAAATGAACCAAAACCCACAAAGACACTGACCAAGCAAGTAAATAGAACAAACAATAGGATAAAAATGAAGAACTATTTGTAACTTTTTCCTCACGGAATTATGTTTTTTATAATCCATGGAAAGCACACTCTCTTTCTCCTGCTCTCTCTCCCATACAAACACACACATACAGTACAGACACATAGACGGAAACATTCACATACACAGAAACTTGTCAGCGCACCCCTGTGACTTAATCAATAAAACAGTTTCACATCTGCAAAACTACATGATGTTTCTCAGTAGCGAGGTAGTAACGTCGCTGTTTTTGAAGCAGTTAAACTTACAGCTTCACTATTAGTAGAGTTGCTGCTGCCGAACACCGTTGAGAGATACACAGACGCAGGTTATTCATATCAAACTCTCTCCAATAACTGCATTAGTCTGGATATCAATGGCTCAAGCCTCCGATACTAGCTCTCAAACAACGTTTTAGAATTGGAAACGGAGGTTTGGGATGAGATGCATAAGAAATTAGTCCTACACACAAGAGCATTTTAAGGACAAAAACCAGACAAATGTCTTGAAATAAAACATCTGAACAAGTCTTGAGAGATGGTAACCACTTATTTATCTAATAATTCAATGGCCCGGAGTCAATTATTCCTTACTTGTGCATTAATATTATTGTTAGTCACTGAATATGAATGTGTCTTGTCCTGTTGCCCTCTGTTTCAGGTGACCCATGTGTGCTGGGTACCAGGAAGCACATCTATTGTCCAAACCTCAGAAGACAAAACTATCAGGTGAGATGATCATGATATGTCATATGATCCTTTATGTTAATGTACAGTCATTGTTTGCAGAGATGTGTTTCTCTTGAAATATTTACTAAACAAATAACAAGCCACGTGATTGTTTATATCATCGCAAAATGTGCACTGTATCATCACACAGCATTAACATTATAATGCAAACTAAAATTAACTAATAATAAAGCATTTATATTCTTAGGTAATGTTAATCATTAAAATACAACCATTCATTACAAAATACATGTTCATTTACAATAAAGTCCCATTATTTAGCTTTAGGTAATGCATTAACTAAAATTAACAAAGACTATTCATTTGAAACAGTATTTTTAATCTTTGTTTATTTATTAAAATACAACTGTTCATTATGTCCAGTTCATGTCCAATAAATAATATTAACAGATACAACTTTCAATTTTAATAATGTATTAGTAAATGTTTAAATTAACATTAACTAAGATTAATAAATGCATTTGAATTATTTTTCATTATACTCATGTAAAGTGATATATACTAACTATATAGCAGATCTCAGCAGCTTGATTTCTTGTATCATCGCATAATGTAAACTATGCTGTCTAACACTTTATTTCGATGGTCCACTTTAGAAATTCTACTAACTATAAGTAACTTTGCAACTACATGTCAACTAGCTCTCATTAGAGTATTAGTAGACTGTCTGATTAATATCTGCTAACTCTTTATTTTGATGGTCAACAGACATTCAACTGACTATAAGTAACTTTGCAACTACATGTCAACTTAACCTACTAATCCTAACTGTTAACCCCAACCTAACAGTCTACTAAAACTCTAATGAGAGTTAGTTGACATGAAGTTGCAAAGTTACTTATAGTTAGTAGAATGTCTAAAATGGACCATCGAAATAAAGTGTAGCCATATATTGTCGCACAGCTCTAATCTGCTAAATACGACTACAAGGCATGTAGATATTAAGAAATTATAAACATTAAAGGGGACCTATTATGCCCTTTTTTACAAGATGTAATATAAGTCTCAGGTGTCCCCAGAATGTGTCTGTGAAGTTTCAGCTCATAGGTCATTAATTATACCATGTTGTAAATGCCCATTTTAAAACATGCGGTTTTCGTGCATGTATCTTTAAAATGCAAATGAGCTGCTGTTTCCCACCCCACTTTCAAGAAGAGGGTAGAGCCTGTACAGCTCGTGCCTCAGATACACTGCCAAAAACTAAACATCATGAGTATTAAACTAATTTCTCTTTAGCATCTTATTGTGCTTAAACTGTCAAATACACACAAGGTTATGTCAAAAACACACAAAGTTCGCATAAACAGTTGGTTATGTCTGTGAACGTAAACAGCAAGTAAAGAAATCGCATGTGTTTATTAGATCTGTGTATTAAAGTGAAAACAGCGTAATATACAGTACCTACTGCAATACATGCTGTTAATATGAATTAAACAACATAAGAAAAGCTGAAAATCACTCACTGCTCTTGATTAAATAACTTTAGTAGCTTTAATAAGAATACATTTCTTACTTAAATGCTGCTGTTAAATGCTCTGGTGAGGAGATAAACATGGCGGACTGTGTACAGCTCACTCAGGGGAGGAGCTAAGCTAATCAGGCAGATTCTGTCACCAGTTGTGGGTGGGGCCTGTTTCAATGTGACGTCACATTGGAGTACATTCCTCAACGGCTTATTCTGTTTCAGATTTATGAAGAAAATAACAAACGGAGTGGATGGATTTTTATCTGAATAGGGTGGTTGTGTACACACACTGCGGACAAATAAAATGTTCAAAAACAATATAAAAGTGAATTTTGCATAATAGGTCTCCTTTTAACATCATGATTTTAATGTAAAGCTTTGAAAAAATGTGTGTGTGAAAAGTGACTTTACTTACAAACTAAACTTGACTTTACTTTGTTAGTGTGTTGATGTGTACTGTCTGTCTCAGGGTGTGGGATAGTCGTACCTGGCAGGTGACTAACACATTTCCTGCAAAGCAGTACATTCAGACACACTGTGACATCAGCTCCAACTGTTACCACCTGCTGTCGTCCAGCAACGGTTTCGGTGGGCAGGGTTGTGAGGCCACGGTGAGTGTGTGTGTGTGTGTACGGATACTGCCAGGACACAGCTGTGCATGTGCATAAGTTTGTGGGTCAATGACATGACGTGCATATTTTTGTGTCCAAGTGCATTATTTCCTTTTAAAATAATTTGACAAATTCATGACATGCCTCACTTTATTCTATAAAAACCTATTTAGTTTGAATTCATTTTTAGTACATTTAAATAATACATATTATTTTATGTTTTGTTATCTTGAACCCCCAAAATGTCAGGTGATGCAACTGTCCGAACAAATGAACAGACTAAGAAAACTATTTAAAATGGTGTCTTAATAATAAACACAAATTAAAAACTAAATACTATGACATAATAGATAAATATCAGTAGTTTTAAAGCTGTTGAGATAACTTTTGTCAAGCAACTTGTATATTCTCAAATGTCAGGGTGGCACAACTGCAAACATGGCTCTTTTATTATGAATTGACAAGGTAATAACAGTAAACATGATAATGCATCATCCAGAGGACCCCAACTGATCCTTGCAGTGGAGTGAAAAGGTTTGTAGATCTCTCTCAAATACTGGTAAAAACTGCTTATTTCAAGTATGGGTAGGTTGGTACACTTTCCATGTCAAGTGGTACAACTATTTGGTTGTACTGCTTGACATAAAAAGACAAAAAAAATGAATTTAAACACTTTGAAATGTTATTTAACAACTGAAACTTGTTTAAACACATTGTTCATGAATATGCATTATATCAGTTTTGAATAGATTTAAAAAAAAAAAAAAAAAAAAAAAAAAAAAAACTATTTTTTTTTTTAAGCTTTATTTGTCAGTGTCCCTTATATGTTTGTGTGTAGCTGTGGGACCTCAGACAGCCCGGCTGTAAGGTGGCCGAATACAGAGGACACCTGCAGACCACAGCATGCTGCGTGTTTGTGCCTCCCCGTCCCGGGTGTCCTGCCCTCGTGGCGTCGTCATCGTATGACAGCTCAGTAAAAATATGGGATCAGAACACTGCAGGTAACACACACATATGCACTTGTATTCTGTTTTTTTAACACAAGAGGATTAACCAGGTGGCTTGTGGGCTCATAAGCCAGTTTCCTGTTTTTGGAAGTCAAAAAACTAAGATGTTTAGGTAAAAGGATGAAAAAGAAACTTTTAAGAGGAGGCAAACTCAGCTGGGGAAGGTTGGCAGGTCCTTTGGTTGGCATATATTTAAATAAATATAAATATTTAATAAATATATGCCACATATTAATTAGCTCAGTAATGAAAATAAAAATGATAATAGTATACATAAATATATAGTCTTAAATGTATATAATTACAATACTGTTCAAAAGATTTTTTTTTTTAAAGAAATTCATACTTTTATTCAGAAAGGATGCATTAAATTGATCAAAAGTGACAGATAAGACATTTTTATAAAAATTATATTTCAAACAATTGCTGTTTTGAACAGGTTTTGATGACATGTGGAATTTAAATGCAAACGATTTCCCAAATACCAAAAAAAAAAAAGACTGACACTTTATCAATAAATAACACTTGCTATGTTGCCATCCAAAGTTGCAAATTTAACTTGTTCTCAGATTTGGAATAACATAAATCATTTGCGAATAAAGCAATGTTTCCATCCCATGTGTTTAGGAGAACAAAATCATCACTTCCTAGGAAATCGGTGCAAAATATCTGTAATAAAAATGGAAGTTGCTGCAATCGGGGAAGCCACTGTGACTCTTTTTTTGCGTCTCAGAGCTCGCAGATGAAACGCAATAAATGCTGTCATGTTATCTTGCGTTCGGTACCTGGTGTTTGGGAATGCAATCATGTGAGACAGTTCTAGGAGAGAATAAAAAAAATCATTTTGATGACAGACTTTGGCTCAGGCTTTTCAGAATGACCAAAGAGATGCTGTGCAATGAAATTGGTCTGCTGTGTTGAGGCAAAGTCACACGAGTTTTTTTGTTGATCGTCGAGGGATTTATTCAGTAAATGTGCTTCCATCATAGTTTATGCTCATCTTCTTATCAGATAAAACATTTATCCACCTCACATGAGCGCATGTTTTTTTTTTTTTTGTGCACATTTTTAGAATTTATGCACATCTTTGCATTTCCATCCAGCGTTTTTTATACGATATCCCAAAATGCACATAAAAATAGGTGGATGGAAATATAGCTACTGTCAAAGGCAAAAGTTAACACACTACATTTAGTATATATCATGCTTTTGGCAACAGATAGCTTTTCCTAAAAATGTCATGCCAGGATAATCGCAAAAAAATGTATCACATCAGCTTTAAATCCACATGATTTAATTCTTGTCTCCTCCATATTCTCTCTTCAGCATGTTTGTACACATTAACACTGGACGGTTCAGGGCCTTTGGTGTCTCTGGCTCCGTGTGACTCCAGCAGTCTCCTGTGTGCCAGTTTTAACACAGGACTGCACCAGCTGCATCTGGATCAGGGAGCAGTGCCCAGCCTCGCTGAAGTGGCTCGCTTCTGACTTCCATCTGGACCACCTGCAAAATCAAACTGACGAGTTAAAGCGAACAACTTTAATAACTGGAACTCCTGCAAATGAAAATGTACACTACGTTGACAAAAAGTATGTGTACACCCTATTCTAAACAGCTTGGACATTTCAGCTACACCCATTACTAACAGAAGCATAAAATCAAGCGTGAATCCATGCAATGTGTTCGCATCCATGTTCCAACATTGTCCGTATGTTTTTGGCCATGTAGCCATGATCACCTGACCACATGAAACATTAAAGAGTGTCCTAAAGGAAAGAGAGTAGGTGGCTGTAAAATGCCCTTCTCGCAGGAATGATTACTGTATGTGAATTTTTCTCTATTTCCAAATACAACCATGAGATAAGATAGGTGCTGTTGTGTGTGTGTGTGTGTGTGTGTGTGTGTGCGTGTTTTTGTGAGATATCAGGACAAAAATTTGTATAATGACATGGGTATGACATAGGTATTACAAGGAGAGGGTGACTTATGAGGACATCACCCCATGTCCCCATTTTTCAAAATGCTTATAAATCATACAGAATGAGTTTTTTTGAAAATGCACAGTTTCCTGTGATGGGTAGGTTTAGGTGTAGGGTTGGTGTAGGGCGATAGAAAATATGGTTTGTACAGTATAAAAACCATTACGCCTATGGAATGTCCCCATAATTCACAAAAACAAACCTGTGTGTGTGTGTGTGTGTGGCTGCTGAATATGCTTGAATATGTTAATTGAGGCCAGGGGTGTAAAGTACTGGAGTAATTGTACTTCATTAAATGCTAAATTATTATTTTAGGAAATGTATATGTGACATTGACTACTGTTGAAAAATATCATACTGTATGCTTCCTAGAATTTAATTTAGAGCTTCAAAATACAAACATATTTTGCATTATCATGGTTTAAAATCATTCCATTCTTATTTTAATGCTTGCTGAGCTAACACATTTTCCTTAACTTTTATTTAAAAAAGTCCAAATCTATTCCATTGTGAAATATTGGACACAACAACATTTAACATGGCCAAGAATCTGATTAATCCACTTGGATTATAACCACCATTTATAGGCAGGATTAACTGAGATGGGAACTCGACTTGAGTTGGGTTTCAGAATATAAATTTTGCTTTAACTAAGTACTGTGTGGACTCAGCCTTTGTCTTTAGTAATTAAATTAGACAAAAATATGATTAAACAAGTTTTTAATTTAATATTATAGTCTCATGATTTCATCAGTCTGTTTGAAGCTAAAATGTTTACTTTTAGTTTTTCTAATGCATAACTACAACGAAGCTTTGTTTTATGCGTCCCCACATAAATATTATGGCTGGATACTTTGACCTGAAATTGAGTAAAATTTAGAAGGACAAAAGGAATATGTTTACTCTGCCTTAAGTATAATTTCTCTGCACTTTTACACCCCTGTTGAAAACCTTTTATTTGCACTAGATAACGGCTAATGGGTCAAAATGGTTCACTGCCAAAGTCATGCAGAAAGTAGCATAGAAAGATAAGAAATCTCAGGCTCTTTCTCCCTCTATCTCTCTCTCAGTTACACAAACACAGACTCAGGTTTTGGCATGAGGCAGAAACTGAATCATTTTTCACAGAGAAGCTTCTATAGTTTACATGCACACAGATTTAAACATTTATGTAAAGAGTCTTCTCTTGTATTTCCTGAGGCCGGTTATGAGTTGATGTGACCATTTAGAGAATTAAATACAAAAACAGCAGATCTTAATATTCTTCCAGAGACAAGTGGCCAGACAACAGAGAATGTAAAGTCAATGAAAAGTCAATGTTTTGTTGTTGTTTTTAATATTTTTTCTTTAATATTAGTATTATAGTTATAGAATAAAAAGTATATTGCAGCTTTTTTCAGCGAATACTGTCTTGCCAACACCGGCAGTGTTGATTCCATATGTATTTAAAAATGAGAAACTGTCGCTGTTTTGAAACTTTTTTTCACAAACATGTCAACCAAAGAGTTATGTTTAATGTATTGTTTTATTTCTGCATAATGCACAGTGGTCCCAAAGTATTTTTTACACTTAAGTCACACTTAAAACTGCCTGAATGTCATTGCCTCAGATACAAAATATCAAATAAATGTTGCTACACTCTGAAAAATAAAGGTTCTTTAATGGCATTGATGGTTCCATAAAGAACCTTTGACATCCATAGAACCTTTCCACTGCACAAAAGTTTCTTTAGATTATTCAAATGTTCCAAATATGGTTCTTTTTCACTGAAAGGTTCTTTGAGGAACCCAGAATGGTTCTTCTATGGCATTGCTGTGAAAACCCCCTATGGAACCTTTATTTTTAAGAGTCTAGAGGTTTTCTCAAGCAGGCATTTTTATCAGGTATTTTATTTAGTTTTTATTTAATTTTATGTAGTGTAAAAAAACAGGTTGTAGTTCATCACATTAAAGGATTAGTTCACCCAAAAATGGAAATTTTCCTATGATTTACTCACCCTCAAGCCATCCTAAATGTATATGACTTTCTTCTTTCAGATGAACACAGTCAGCAGGGTTGCCAGGTTTTCACAACAAAACCCGCCCAATTGCTACTCAAAAGTAGCCCAAAACGGTAAAAATTGTGTTCCAGGGAATAAAATCAGCGTTTTTGGGGGGTTAAAAATCTAGGGGCTAAATATCATGTTATTTGGGGTCGCTTCAAACCGTGGACATGAAAAGCAACCTGCGGCAACAGTGTTAAAGTATCCCAATTCTGCGGGAAAACCACGGACTTGGCAACACTGACAATTGGAGATGCAATTAAAAATATCCTGGCTCTTTCATGCTTTATAATGGTAGTGAATGGGGGGCGCAATTTTGGATAATTTTCTTACAAAAACCCATCACTTTGCTTCAGAAGGCCTTAATTAACCCCCTGGAGCCGTATGGATTATTTTTATGATAGATGGATGCATTTTTCTGCCATTATAAATCTTGGAAGAGCCAGGATATTTTTAAATATATCTCCGATTGTGTTCGTTTGAAAGAAGATAGTCATATACACCTACGATGTCCCTAAATGACCCTAAATCATGGGATAATTTTCATTTTTGTGTGAACTATCCCTTTAACGTTTGTCAACGTTTGTTGTCTTATGCAATGACAAGACATTCATCCAAGTGTCTGAATGCTTTTTTTCAGCCACTATATAACATTAGCAGAATGCTGATGAACAAACAGCGGAAAGGACTGTCATGTATTGTGTAATGTTGTTTTAATGATACAGGAGGATGTAAAGGTTACATTGATGTGTTTATTTGAATATTATGTAAATTCTGTGGTGTCGAGATGTCAATTTGAAGGAAATGTTCATGTATTTGCACGTTACATGATAAATTATTTCAGTTCAATGAGAAGAATCCTTTTTTTGGCTCTTTGTTTGCATACAGACACAACAGGACATGGAAACATCTGTGGAATATTACGTGTACTGTAGCTTGATCTTTGCTGTACTTTTTCAAAACCATATCAAAAGATGGTATCAACTTAAAATATATCTTGTTTGATAAGAATTAGTTGGTTATATATATATATACTTTTACTAAATAAACACTTTTATTATGAATTTACTAGGGCCCGAGCACTGATGGTGTGAGGACCCTATTGGAATTGCTCCTTCTTCTTCTTCTCCCAAATGAATCTCATTTTTGAGGGCCTAAACATGCTCGAAAACTCATGAAACTTTGCAAATGCATCAGAAGTGGTGAAAATTTACGTCTGTTATGGGTCTCAGAATTAGGCATGGCAAAATGACTCGATAGCGCCACCTACAAAATTTCAACGATGTGCCCCTCACGCTACCTTTCACGTGCACGTGCATGGTAGACACATGTAGCAGCCCAATACCTACAAAAAAGTATCCAGGTGCAAAATCTGAAAACTGACAGGAAGTCAGATATTTTTCATTTTCTCAGCAAACTTTGTGCCGTTTTTGCCATTCCCATACGTTGTACTTTAACAAACTCCTCCTAGAGCTTTAATCAGATCAACGTCATATTTGGTCAGTCTAATCTAAAGGCCTTTGCAACGTTAAATTGCGAAGATCTAAAGTTTTCGCCAAAGAGTGTGTCCGTGGCGGCCTGACAAAGTTCGATGTTTCGCCATGAAACAGGAAGTTGTTGTAACTCGGGTATATAATGTCCGATCTGGCCCAAACTTCACATGTTCGATAATAGTCCTGACCTGAAGACATCTACATGCTAATATTCAGTTACAGTCATAGCACCACCTGCGGGCAACAGGAAATGACATGATTTACACTGTGATTAACTACTCATAGACATTTAACCAGAAATCCACATCATATGTTGTCAGTCTAATCTTAAGGCCTTAGCGATGTTAAATTGCAAAGATCTTAAATTTTCGTTGAAGGGCGTGTCCGTGGCAGCCTGACAACATCTGATGTTTCTCCATGAAAGAGGAAGCTGTTGTAACTCAGGCATACAATGTCTGATCTGCCCCAAACTTCACATGTGTGATAAGAGTCCTGGCCTGAAGACATCTATATGCCAATATTCAGTTGCTGGCAACAGGAAATGGCATGCTTTACACTGTTATTCACTCCCATACGTTGTACTTTAACGAACTCCTCCTAGAGCTTTAATCAGATCAACGTCATATTTGGTCAGTCTAATCTAAAGGCCTTTGCAACATTAAATTGCGAAGATCTAAAGTTTTCGCCAAAGAGTGTGTCCGTGGCGGCCTGACAAATTTCGATGTTTCTCCATGAGTTGTAACTCGGGTATATAATGTCTGATCTATATGCCAATATTCAGTTAGTCATAGCGCCTCCTGCTGGCAACAGGAAATGGCATGCTTTACACTGTTATTTACTCCCTGAAACACATTTTAATATGCCAAGAAGTACCAAACATACTAGAAACACGTTAAATCATGCAACACTTGGCTGAGTGCTAATGTATGCGATTAACGCCACGAAACAGGAAGTTGTTGTAACTCAGGCATACAATGTCCGATCTGCTCCAAACTTCACAAGTTTGATAATAGTCCTGGCCTGAAGATGTCAACATGGCAATATTCAGTTACGGTCAAAGCGCCACCTGTTGGCAGCAGGAAGTGTTCCACTTTGAAATGACTTTGCCATAATTCTCCTGTATTTACTCCTTACATGCGTGTCGCCTACTGTTCACTGTTGGCGTAAAGCCAATGGGTGGCGGTGAGCCCGGGTGCGAGGGCCCTTTCATTGCTGCTTGCAGCTTTAATTATGATTATTATTTTAAAATACTAACACGATGCAACCACTGTACCAAAATGTTCTTTTTAAAATACAATAAATCGTCACTATTCTCATCATGGTACTGTCACAAATACTTTGAATGTTGCGATCCTATCGGACATATGATAGCAACCTGAATCGTAACAAAGCACTGTGCGCCAGAGGAGGAGAACTGGCCACCCGACTAAGCCTGGTTTCTCCCAAGGTTTTTTTTCTCCATTTTAACACAGAAGTCTATTTGCCACCTGTTTGCCATCTGATGTCACCTGTTGGAGTTTGGGTTCCTTGCCGCTGTCGCCTTTGGCTTGCTTAGTTGGGGACACTTGACATTTGATATTCAACAGTGCTTTGATCTGCCGACATTGACACTATTCTTTAAGAGCTGCTGTGCAGCCAAAATTATATACCAGTTATCAATGTAAAGCTGCTTTGACACAATCTGCATTGTAAAAAGCGCTATATAAATAAAGTTGACTTGACTTGACTTGACAGTGCTTTTTTTAAAAGGTTATTTTAAAAAAATATGCTCTTCAGTGAGTAAAGATGGAATGCTTTTAGGCCCACATTCTTCACTTCAGTCTTCAGATCAGGTATGTATTCCCTATTCCCTCGTTGTTTCTCTGTCTTTTAGGCCAGGATTGTAGAGTTTACACTGCCGATCGGTCTGGCGGCCACATTTGACTACTCGCTGCGTTTCCTCCTGCCTGCTGCTCCAGTATTCAAATACTGCCATTCTTTACAGCACAGTGGTAGAGAGAGGCTGAGAAAGAAAGCTGAGCAAAAAAAAAAAAAAAGTGGTAGAGTGACTCTTGGTGTTTTGTGTTTTGTTTTTCTATGTAAAATATGTCAGAAGAGCTGTGGTAGATGTCCAAAGAGAAAGAGAGCGACACGGACACATCTCATTCTCTCTGAAAGGCAGC
The DNA here is from genome assembly GCA_037950675.1 of Hypophthalmichthys molitrix. NCBI lineage: Eukaryota > Metazoa > Chordata > Actinopteri > Cypriniformes > Xenocyprididae > Hypophthalmichthys > Hypophthalmichthys molitrix. Next base: position 5,587,023 of record CM075496.1, on the reverse strand, counting down.
AAAGACGCAAACTACAGCCTCAACTTTTCAAAAAAAGAAGGGACATCTTTCCAGAAGATGAGTGAGTATTTGTGAATCTACATATCATGTAATATAGGGTGAATTCAGGTTGATTGGGACACTTTTTCCAAGTCATATCAATGGCAAAAAGTGTCCCAATCACCCTGAATTCACCCTATTTGTGTATTTTTATGTCTGCTGTCTATATAACAAGTACAGCTGGTGATATTAATACATATAAGAGTGGCTTTATATGCTTGATAATAGTCAAGCAAAAATATGCAGCTCAAAGTTAGTACTTTATTAGGCTAATCTACCATTGAAATTGGAGGTTAAATGAGATCATGCCATAAAACTTGTAGACCAACAAAAATGTTGTGAGTTTTTGAAATCTACAAATGTGTTATGCATCTTCAGTCATAAATTTCAGGCATGTTATCCAAAGTCAGATGTTCATCATTTGAAGATTGAAGATGTAGATAATGGAAAGTGTCTTAGCTTGGTGTGCACATGCTCAAACGTGACATGACAAATAGATTAAGGCAATAAATTCTCTTCTTCCCATTTGCGTTCTATACTATGCAGCAATCATCTCGAATCCATTAGACATATGTCTGTAGAAAAAGAAACAAATTGTAGTTAAAAGCTGAAGCCTTGAGCTTCGTTTAAACATCATATTTTACTATACTGGCATCATAAATGTAAACTATGATCAGTTGAGGCTAAATTGACCTCTAATGAAGTAACCCAAACCTTTCTACCTGCATTATGGGTATCAGTAATGGGACACCCTTCTGCTGCTTTGCATATTTGGAGCTGTTCTTTGATGGAGACGTATAATCATTTCCAAGGCAAATCTGTTATTGAGAACAGGTCAGCGTGGGTAGAACGACAACAAGTCTGTTTACCAATCGTGCTACATTTATTTTATTTTATTTAAGTTATAGATGGGGGACAAGAACGATCCTTCTGGAGCAACCTGAAGTCAAGAGAACAAATGTGTACCTTGGTCAACCAGCACATGTTATTTCTACTGAAGCTGGTAGAGCAAGCAAGCCTTGCTAGCCAGGGCTGTGTTTCCCAAAGGCATTGTAAGCCTAAGTTGATCTGGCTAGTTAAAAAGCCTGCTGTGGAATCTGGATCACCAGCTTCCAGAAACACATGATGAGCATCTGCAGGACTCATAAATCTCAAAAAAAAAAAAAAAGTTTTGTTTGAAAGTAACTTAGAATAGAGGAACATAAGCAATTTACCATAGAGCCAACAAAATTCAAAGCAAGATTTTATTTTATTTTATTATTTTGCAGATGTTTTTATCTAAAGCAACTTCCAACAGAAGAACATAAGTAATGTGTCAAAGCAATATTTGTAGTGTACAATGCCAGGTTATTTTATTTTATATTTTATTTTATTATTTTATTTTGCAGATGCTTTCATCCAAAGCAACTTCCAATAGAAGAATATAAGTAATGTGTCAAAGAGCCAACAATATTCGTAGTGTACAATGCCAGGTTTAATTATTTTATTTTATTCATTTAGCAGGCGCTTTTATCCAAAGCGACTAACAAAGCAATTAGTCACAGAGCCAACAATACTCATAATGTACAATGCCAGGTTTTTTGTTTTTATTTTATGTATTTATTTATTTATTTTGGGTCATGGTAGAAAATAATAGCACACACACAGAAAGAAAAATTCATGAAACAAATCTGTTCTTGTACTTCTCCAGACTTGCCACATCGCCATGGACCTTGAAGATGCCCTCTGACTTCCCTCTCCCTCACCTCCCCCCTTTGTCATGGAGTCTGACCCGAACCATCTCCGTGACCCCTACCAATCTGACACGGATGACGGCGGCGAACCACCCGATCTGGAGTGCGCCATCTGTTTCTGCCAGTTCAACAACGTCTTCAACACTCCTAAGGTACTCGAATGCAAGCACACCTTCTGCCTGGAGTGTCTTGCACGGATGAACGTGAAGTCCACCCATCCCAACACCATCCAGTGCCCGCTGTGCCGTGCCTACACCCCGTTACCAGACTTGGGTCTTCCCAAGCTTGCAAATGACTCCACGGTGCTGTCCTACCTCCCGGCTGCCATGCAGCACGTCTACAGCATCCGTTTTAATCGCAACAAAGGCAAACTGCAGGTGAAGAGAGTGCCCAGCTCTGCCCCGGCTCAGAACATCAGCCAAAGTCTGGACGTCGGGAACCCAGCAGGCGAGGATGGGGAGAGCGGCTCGGCCAGAGAGAGGTCTGTAGTGATCACCATACTGCGGACGCCACTGTGCAAAGCTTTTATCATGAGCTCGGTGGCCATAATGACGGTCATTCTCGTCATTACGGTCATCCTCATCCTGAGGGGTTCGGGTTAGATTATAACTGGCATAAACAACAAACAAGCATCTTGATGAGCATATTTTTGAATGTTTCCATATGCAAATCAAACTGTCCCTCATATCCTGGAAGACTACTGCTGTATTTAACAGCTGAGAAGGACTGAAAAGTACTGTGAAGCTACCATGGTATTTAGTTAGCAGGCCTACTACCATGGTACATTTGCAAAACACTATAGCACCTTGTATCTTTTTATTCATGTCCCTTATCGAAAATACTGTGGTAACCTACTGTATAATATACCAAATGATACTTTTAGGTAGTTTTTTTTATTATTATTCTGATTTTCAGAAGGCACTCATAACATTAACCTTACAAAATATCATATGGTAGGGTCAGGTTCCACTGATAATGGTACTAAAATGTCCAAAATGTTTTTTGATAATGTATATTTTAAAATGTGTTATGTTTTAAAATGTATGTTATGATATATATGTTATGATATATAAATATAAAAACAGAACTATACTTTCATACAATTTAAAATACTGAACTGTCTTTTATTCACATTAAAATCTCTCTCTCTCTCTCCCTCCCTATATCCTCCTGACTACCAGCTATGGAGTTTTGTCCTCTGTAAAGTAAACTGTAAACTGCCAAAGTCACGCCCCCCAGTGGTGAACCATTGAAATTTCAAAACAATTTAGTTTGCTGAAATCACGTGACTTTGGCAGTTTGATACATGCTCCGAACCACTGATTCGAAACAAAAGATTCGTAAAGCTTCATGAAGCAGTGTTTTGAAATCACCCATCACTAGATATTCTTGAACTGTTTTAAATATATCTTTAGTAGCTTTCTGGGCATAGAAAGTGTTAATTATCTTGCTGTCAATGGAGGCCTCACTGAGTTTTATCAAAAATGTCTTAATTTGTTAAGATGAACGAAGGTCTTACGGGTGTGTAATGACATGGGGGTGAGTAATTAATGACTGAGTTTTCATTTTTGGGTGAACTAACCCTTTAAAAATGGCTGGCATTAATTTAGTGATCAAATTTAACACCCTTATGGAAATATGATAATATTTTGTTATTATCATTTACATCTGACTAATTTTCAAATTGTTTGTCATTAATTAATATCTCAGGAAAATGTTATGCGGTTTTAAATCAAAATATGACTTTCTGTTACGAAACAGGACATCGATTTTGATGTCCACTGTAGAGGACACCACGACTTAAATCATGTTTATCAGGCATTTTGGGAGACACAACAAGTGAATAGGGAAAGAAATTATATATCAATATTCCTATGAAATATTAGATATTGTTATTAAAATCTTGGCAGTTATTACTCCCATTATTACACTTCTTTTTTCATTACATGTTGCTCCAAGAACATATGAATATACAAATTACATGCATAATGTAGATAATGAGAAAAAACAAACAAAAAAAAAACATTTATGGCCATTTTACACACATGACGCATAAAGCAAAATGGTATATCAAATCACTCTGTTATATCTTTCATAACATAGTTGAGAATCATATTTATACAAAGTTAGTTTGGTATAAAAAATCCTGAAACATAAAAAAATTGATTGGTGATTTTAAAAGAAATCCCATTGTTTTTGCCTTTTTATGTCTATTCATGTCTTATTTTATTTCTGTCCTGGTGTCCACTACAGAGGACAGCGCATATGAATAAAATATCATTTTTTCAAAAATGTTATTTTTCTTATGCTCTAAACCAGTGCTTCCAAACTGTGGGCCGCGCCTCCCGGTGGGCCGTAGCAGTATTGCAGGGGTGCCGTGGCTAGGCTAAATCAAGATATTAAAATAATTTAAAAAATTAAAATATTCTAATTGTTCTGAAATGTGATTTTTTCCCCTCCTTATTACACAAACATAAAACATTTTTTTTTTTCATTATAGCAAGGTGAGATGCTTATTTTCCATTGCTTATTTTCAAACTGACATAAGTTGCTTAGCAGGAATTCGGTAAAAGAAGAGCAGAGGATGACAATCCATCCTCATCAACTGGACCTAACTGCACTTCAAGTAAACGAAAAACTCGTAAGTACAGCGATGAGTCCACTGTCAAGGCATCGTGAGTTCACGTTTTACAGCAGAAGCAGACAAGCGCCCTTGTTTGTGTACAGAAACCGATAAGTGCGTTTTAGCAAATCAGCACGCAGTATTTAGGTCAGGTGACAAGGCTGCTAGTCACTTCAAAAAGACGCGCTAGCTGAGAGAAGTTTCATCAAAGTTGACAAAAAGTGATCAAGGATTTATAATTTCGACTCCTGCAAGTCCTTGTACACCAGACACGTCTTACATGCTGAACCCTTGTTTGTCCTTTTGCGTTTGTTTGTTTGTGTGTGTGTGTGTGTGTGTGCGTTTGTGTGCTCGTGTGTTTGAGTGTCTTAAATGCAATTACAAAGCAATTACTTGGTTTTATTTAACTCTGAAACACGAAATGTGGAGTTATCTGCTTTTGCTAAAATACAAACTTTTAATATATATATATATATATATATATATATATATATATATATATATATATATATATATATATATATATATATATATATAATTTTTTAAGTTACCTGTATTTTTTGGAGTTATTATTACTTAATCAAAACAACCCAACTGCAGTTTGATTGATATTACTTGGAATGCACAAAAACAAAAACATGATTTGTGAGAATTCATAAAAACGGAGTTATCTGTTTTTGCAAATGAACTCTTCAAATAAAGAATGTTTACATCATCTTTCACCAGAATATAAAAATATTATATTTTATGGTAGTTCTCATAATTCACATGAAATTCTCACAAACTTGTTAATAAATGATGATAATTTTGTGCAAAGAGACAGTCTGCTTTATTAAATATACCTAATATACAAATTTATCTAAACATATCTATATACTATTGATCTATATGTTTTTTTATAACAAGGGGGGGTTGTGGAGCTTTTGCTATGTTTTTGGGGGGTCTTACCACTCTGAAGTTTGGGAAGATCTGCTCTAAACAATGTAATGACATAAAAAAAAAAAATACTAAATTCACCAAACTTTTTTTTTTTTTACAGAACTATACTTTCATTGACAATCATCCCAGCTAACAAAAATATGTTGTAACAACGCTTTTCTAACGTTCCCATTAAATTATGAAAATGTTATTTCTGAATGTTCTCAGAGCATTCAAAATGTCCAGTTTTTAAAATGTTTTTAAAATGTTTTTTCTTGGTTATGCGAACGTTAAACATAATTTTTTTTCCTCCTCACTAAACTGAACTCCTTATGTATTGAAGCTTTATTGGCATAGTAAAAGATTGCCAAAGTATTGGTAACATTAAATTATTATATTACACATTTTCACACAATAAAAAAAATAAATAAATAAGAAAAACAAGGAAAAAGCAAAAACAGCAGCCAATAGGTGTGTCCCAATTCACATTCTTGTGCACTATTCTGACGTTTTGCATTAGAGTGTGAAAAAATTAAGGTTGCGTCCAAAATCGCATACTCTCTTGAGTATAGAATAAGTAATTACTTCATGACTGCTAAAAAAGTATGTTATATATAGTATGAATGTGTACTACATTCGCCATGTTGCTCTTATCATGTGACCTACCAGCGTCAGTTGCTTTGCTTCACTGCCATTCACAAATCCTCTCCTGTGGCCTGATGGGATAGTAAAGTGTCCATTGTATGCACACTTCAGTATCTCACCAGAAGTAGTAGGTCATCCGGGTACTTTTTGCCTACTCTTTTATGAGTACTGTGAATTTGGGCATATTACTTTTGTCACTTACTGTTTTTCGCCTACTATAAGGGAAGTATGCGATTTCGGATGCAGCCATAGAGCACTCAAATATGGTAAACAGAAGATCAACCTTATAAAATTCATACACTGTACATAGTGTATAAGTGCATAGTGCATCAATTGACAACTAATTATTTGTCTTACCCTACATAATGATTTGATTTATTTCATATGTATGTTTACAGTGTTGATTAATTATTTTTGTTTCTCATACCAGTACAGCTATTAAAGGGTTAGTTCACCCAAAAATGAAAATAATGTCATTTATTACTCACCCTCATGTCGTTCCACACCCGTAAGACCTTCGTTCATCTTCGGAACACAAATTAAGATATTTTTGATTAAATCCGATGGCTTAGTGAGGCCTCCATTGCCAGCAATGACACCGAACTTGTCAAGATCCAGAAAGGTAAGTTACTCAAAACATATTTAAAACAGTTCATGTGAGTACAGTGGTTCTACCTTAATATTATAAAGCGACGAGAATGCTTTTTGCATGCCAAAAAAAAAACAAAATAACGACTTTTCAGCAATATCTAGTGATGGCCGATTTCAAAACACTGCTTCGAACCTTTACAAATCTTTTGTTTCGAATCTGTTGTTCGGAGCGCCAAAGTCACAGTTTGGCAGTTTGATACGCGATCTGAACCACTGTACTCACAAAAACTGTTTTAAATATGTTTTGAGTACCTTTTTGGATCTTGAGAGGTTCGGTGACATTGCTGGCAATAGAGGCCTCACTGAGCCATCGGATTTTATAAAAAAAATTTCTTAATTTGTATTCCGAAGATGAACGAAGGTGACATGAGGGTGAGTAATAAATTACATTATTTTCATTTTTGGGTTAACTAACCCTTTAAAGTCATATTGTCTCATTGCCCAAAGCAATTACATAGCTATAGCATTATCAAAGTTTATCAGAGTGATGTAGAAAAAATAAATAAAAATACTGCAAGTCTGTTAGGGAGCCGCCACTACCCCGCACGTCCACCAGATGGCGCCTTCTCGCCAGAGTTCATTGACGAATCTGGCCCGAACTTCACCGCGCTTCAGTAATGCGCGGCCTACGCAATGGAAAAGTACCAGAGCTCGTCAAGCTGCCCCTCTTGACTCCCTTACCTTGTATGGCTGACACAACCTAACAAACCAGTGAAAACATGAGTGTCGTCTGATTCTTGAAACCGCAGAAATGGGGAAATTAATTTCTGTGTAACTTCAGTGACTTAAGCTAAACGGATATGGTGGGAAAAGTGTAGAGAAGGAAGTAATTGTTTGGAGTTTTCATGAATTTTGAAATCAGTACATCAGTAAGCAAAATATCCAAATATAGCCCTCTGCATTAGCACAAAGGTCTCTTTTGTTAACATTAGTTAATGCATTAGCTGAGCTATATTTACAGCATTTCTATTATTAGCCATCTTTATTAAATTTGGTTAATAAACATAAGCTAGGTACAACATGGTGCATTAACTAATATTTGATTTAAAAAATGTATTGTTGAAATTAACCATAAGTATGGAAGCTTGTTTCCACCACAGAATAAAAAAAGGTAATTTAGAAACTTTTTTATATCAAAATGTCTGACTTTTTCTCTGATGATCATGATTGCAAGTTTATATCTTGTAGTTCTTTGTTTCTCACATTTGCAAGATATAAACTCACAATTGTAAGGAAAAAGTCAATTATTGTTTTTATTCTGTGGTGGAAACAAACTTCAATATGTAAACAAGATTAATATGCATATAGCCTACATGCTGTAGAAGTATCGTTCATTGTTAGTTCATGTTAAATAATGCAGTTAACTAATGTTAAAGAGAACTTACTGTAAAGTGTTACAGATACATCTGGTCTTGAAATAAATGTTGATTATAAGGTGTGCCCGTTGTTTCTGTGTGGATTTGGATCATATATCCACAGACATGACCAGTTCTTTTCTTCGAGACGGTTTGATTGTACAGTGAGGTGATTTTAATGTACTGTATTAAGGTAAATGTTGGGTTAGTCTGATCACCACTGATTCTTCCAGACAGTTTGGGTGAGCAGTGATGTCATAATGCGTTGTCGCACTTATGTGACACATTTCTGCCTATGTATTGTCGCAGCTAATGCTAATGTACGTCATCTGATGTTTAAACTGGCACAAAGACTGTGACCAGACCGGATTACAGCAGTCATGTTGTGTTAGGCCTACTATTCTTATTCTCGTGTACAGCATGTGAAGTTTCAATGCGCAACTGTGCTTTTGCTTTGAACTTGTTACTTGTGTAGAAAGAGATTTTGACAAAAGAATGTGTATGTGTGTGTGTTATGAATGTGTGCTTCAGCCAGCTGGTTATGTGTGTATCTCATGGGAACCAGCAAGAGTTTTGTCTGTTCCTTATCTTTGTTTTTGTTGGTGGTCGTGTTGAGTCTGCATGTGTGAGTCTTTGTACTGTATGAGTCATTGTGTATCTGTGTATTAAAAAAAAAAAAAAAAAAAAAACTGGCTGCTTCCAAAATCACATACTCTCTTGAGTAGGTATTTATTTTGAATAAGTAGTTACTTCACGACTACCAAGAATTTACAGGATTAAAGGGTTTTTTTGTTTGTTTTTTTACAATAAATGACTGTAGTCAGACATTTACAGTAAAATGAATGCATGCTGGGTCATTTTCTTACAAATTACTATTAATCAACAGCAAAATGATACATCACAGTAATTTACTGCTCTTGTTTTACTGTGAATTCACATTATAAAGTTGTCTTTAACCATGCCACTGTAAGAAATTATATTGTTTACCACTGTAATTGTTTTGAAGTCACCATTATGATGATCAGTGTTCCATTTGCTTGGGGTCTTGGACCTTGTATTTTCATATTCAAATTTCTGATCTAGCCAAGTCAGAAGTGTGACAAATGAAAACATTTAGCTACAAGCTAGAATATAAAATAAGCTAATTGGCTGATTTTCAGTTAGTCAGACTATTCTTAGCATGAATGGGAAGATTTCGCTTTAGCATGAAGATTTACCCGTATCTTATTTCAAATTCCTAACAGTTTGTAGATTGATCTTTCACAATAGTGAAGCAACTGCTGAGATTTATCTTTGAAAGGTGAGACATCATCTTGCAACACAAGACTTTTTTTTTATAAGCATCAAATATACACAGACATCAATACTACAAAACACAATGGTGACACTAAACAAATAATGCTATAAAAAAGAACACAGATCAGCTGCACAAATAAAACCAACAAGTATCTCTACAGCATAACCTATTCATGCTGCATTGCATGCTGGGTACCTTCATAGTACACATGCACTATAGAAATAGACTATCATACTGTTTGTTTACAGTCATTTTTGTTTTCCAGTACTGTAAAGTCACTTTTTTTTTTTTACAGTAAAATTGTGAAAACTTCACTGAAATTGGCAGTACTGTAGATTTTATAATGAGAAGTCCTACTGTGAAATTACTGTGAAAGTAATGCAAATATTAACCTAGAATATACTGTAATTTCACACTAAAATGTTTAACAGTGGTATGAATGTGTGTAGAATGTAATCTGGACATACGCCATGTTGTCATTATCACGTGACCTACCAGCATCAGTTGCGTCACATCACCGCCATTCACAAATCCTCTCCCGTGGCCTCATGGGATAGTAAAGTATCCATGGTATGCACACTTCAGAATCTCACCAGAAGAAGTAGGTCATCTGGGTACTTTTTGCCTACTCTTTTATGAGCACTGTGAATTCGGACATACTTCTTTTTATCACATACTGTTTTTTCGCCTTCTATATAGTAGGGAAGTTAAGTATGCGATTTCGGATGCAGCCAACCCTTTATATTCTCTACTGAGAAATTGATTTTTACTGATTAAAGGTACACTATGTAGCTTTTTTTTTGTTCAGCGTTAATAAAATGTAAATAATGAATCGGTACATTACCAGTTCTTCTTCCAAAATGTGTTCTACCCTGATTCACTATGGTAAGCCTGTTATAAGTGTTTATATTTTAGACCCGTCAGGATATTTTTTTGCTGGAAATTGCGTAGATACGTCACTCACCTGTGTCTCGTCATATCTGTAAATAGAGAAAAGTTGCCGCTACTCTGATGTCAGAGTGGCATATGTTAGTATTACAACTAACGAGAAAGGTTGACTCAGAGCCGCTAAATCTCGAGCCTCTGGTGAATCACCCATTAAAAAAAAACGCAGAACAGCGGAAAATCTGTTGGCAATAAGAAAAAGTGACAGAGCTCGTAATAAAACAAGACTCAACATGGGCTTGGCTTTTCAGAGATGGCAAGAACTGAGGGATTTGAAATGTTGTAAAAGCAATGTGGAGATGATGTTTTAATTACTCAACAGGTCAGTAAGGTATTTTATTGAACAGATAAATTGCCATATGTAGCTCTCTAACAGAGTTCATTGTAAAGCATTTTCTATTTGTGAAGGCTCATTTCATTATGGTTGTTGTAGCTCTGTGCTGGAATTTATTTTCAAGGAAGTACCGTGTCTATTAATGGGTAAAGCTACAGTAACGTCTTCAGCTAGTCAGCTTGAGATCCTTTCCATTTAAACTGGTTATATCTCTTAAGCCTAGTAGTGAATGTTTTGTGAGAAGTATGATAACCATATTTATCCGCACAACCAAAACAATGTTCTTCTGAAAAATGCATGCAGTTTTGTTTTTTAACCACTAGAGGGCCAAAGGTGTACCTTTAACCCAGGGGTGGGCAAACTCGGTCCTGGAGGGCCGCTGTCCCTGCAGAGTTTAGCTGCAACCCTGATAAAACTCACAAAAGACAAACCTAAAATGAGCTCTTAGATTGCAGTGATATATGCCAAGTCTCTGTGAGGTCAGTAAGATTTTTTGAAAGAGGTCTCAGGTGCCTTTTTTAATCAAAAAAATAATGTAAAAACATTTTCAGCATCATTACTCCAGTCTTCAGTCTCAAAGTTTGTAGTGTTGCAATTAACTCAGAACTGCTTATTTGATTATTGTTTTAGAACACTTTATTGAAGACTTTGAATCTGCTGAAAAAGTGGGCTGTCGTTGTTGTGCTCTAACAGCAGCAACAAATAAATATTCCATGTAGTGTGTGGAAATGGCACAGTAAACAAGCTTCCTCCCACCATGTTGTAAATACCACCGCTCTTTCAGGCAGATGAAAGAGTCACTCTTATTTCTCTGAGGTCAAGGCCAATTTAATTTACCCCAAACACACAAGCAGCATTACTCACCAGCCCCTCCCACATACAGTGTGTTTTCCTACAGGCTCCTCCAAGTGGGTGAGTAATCATTCCCTTTCCTTTCTTATGCAATATGATGTCAAATACTAACAGGAATCACTCTCTAGTAAACATATAACTAGACCACTGATTACTTAAGATATAATTATATATTTGACCAATAATCTGCTTAATTTTTATATTATACATTAGTTTAATTTATTGTTAATAATAATAAATTATGTGTTTTGCAGAAAAGTGCACCACTGGCAGTTTTTAATGGTGCCATGGAAATAGAAACTCAGTGTCCACTCAAGATTGTGACCAATTGGTCATTCAGTTTTGTGTACAAACAGACATACAGATGACGAACTTTATGACAAACGTCCCTCAGGTGAAATATCAAGAATATGAACTTTCATGATTAAATTTGTGTTCTGTTTCTGTCTAGACGCTTGGACGTGGAATACTGTTCATTATTTTGTTAGGAAAGTTGTTCCTACTAAACTACTCTAATTGAATAATTAGTGAATTAGACTGAAAATAATCCAAAATAATACCGCTGTCTGTTCCACCCACAGATCAGTTATGTAAATTTAATTTAGATAATTTGTGAACAATGTAGAAATACGCCAGTGGTGTAGAGATGGGTCATTCCTCAGACACGGTGGCCTCTGATTTATTTATTTATTTATTTATCCATCCATCCATAAATGATACTCATATATCTTAATATACTGTACTGTGTTCTATGAATAAATTCATATAAGATTATTATATTATAGGATTAGAGAAGGGTACTATTGGCTGTCATGCTTTTTGTCAATGGTGTTACACTAAATGAAATATGATGGGAACCAGTAACACTACTGTATCTCCAGGTTTAAAGCCTAACATGTTTGATACACAAATTTCTTAAGGCCTGTAAATTATAAACATGATCAAAACTTTGCTTTAAAACCTGTTGAACACTATCTACTACATGTCTTCTGTCGTCCAACTGATAGTTTATACTTTTTAGCAAGTAAAAAGCATTTTATTATAATTGAGAATAACTCGTATGAATCATTTTATATTGTTAGTAATATTTCAAAATGAACTGGATTGAAACAACTTAGGTTTACTTGATTATCCATCATTTTTTTTAAAAATCATGTTGAAATGACAGTATCAGATATGATCCATCAGGCTTTTGAGGAACATTTATTTGTTCATCTCTGTCATCATTGCATTATATGATGATAAAACTAAGCATTTAAATATCATCTTACTAAGACATATTATTGGGAGATATAATGACGACTGGTATGCTTTTTATGTAAGTGTCTGCAATAGCTTACTGCAATAAAAATCTCATTGATTTGCATTACAAGCTAGCAGAATTTCATCTTACTCTTTGTTCATATAAATACAGTATCAGCAAATGCACCAAATTACATATTAGAACTTTTCACACTGTACTTAACCCCAGGTTATTGTCGTTCTAAACGCTGCTTTTAACCCTGGGTAAAGGAATGTTTCACACTTGTAATTTAAAAGCAGGGTTAGCACTGCTTTTAAATTAGCACATAATTTATTTGGATATTAGCTACAAATCTACCTCCATAGGCTTGTGAGCGCGTGTCACTTTGACGCAGAATACTGAAAGTATTCTTAAATGCATTATAATAATGATAATAATTGGTAATAAATTATTATTTACAGTATTTTGAAGTGCCCACGATAACAATATCGTGCATATTCATTATCGTGATATTTCGCATTATCGAATATCGGCACGTCTAGTATATTGTAGTATAATATACCCTAAAGTTGTAGAAAACTTAGTACAATATTGGGTAATTTGTTTTTATTACTATAGTTGTTATATTATCACAGCAACTATAGAATTACCACAATAAATTAATTCAAGTATTTTATTATAGTATGGTTCAAAAACACTATAGTATTTTTTCACCTGGGCAAGCAACGTAAGACGATTTGTAAAATATCAAAAGACCTGATAAAGTGACTTTGAAGCCCATTTACAAAATATTTGAGTCATGTTAAGTGTTAACGATCGATTAAATACATAACACAAAGAAACTTTTTACCATGTTCTCTTCTTCCGCCATGATTGTTTGTTTGTTTGTTGCTAACTCCGCCCACATCCGATGTGAGACTGTTACTCCGCCCACTTCCGGCCTCAGGCTGTTAGTCTGGCGTTGTCATCCTCAGACTGTCATGACGTATGGTTCTGCGGTTCTGCAGTTGGTTATTGTTGGAGCAGAGCGCCATTATCGTCAAATATCAATATAAACATCGTTAACGGTTTCAAGGTAGTAACATACAATTCATGTTGAATTAAAGTAATGCCGTTTGTATGTTTTATAACATGGCCTCAACAGGGTGCGAGATAGTTTTGCACAATTTTAAACGTCCACAAAAGTTCTGCAGTCACAGCAATTTCCACACACACGTCTTAACTATATCACGTGGTGAAGGAAGGTACACTCAGATATGACTAAATAAAAAATAAACAAAATAAATAATACGCGTGCAACTTATTTTGTGCTTAAAATAAGTCTAAAATGCAAAATAATAGTTAAAAATAGTTGAAAGTTAAAACAGTTGTAATTTCTGTATACAGTAAAAACATCCTGTGAAATTTAAAATACTACATTCAATAATGTTAAAAAATATTAGTTAAATGCCGTTTTATGTATCTTCTTATATTTATGTTGTTTTATTTTTGTAATGTGTTTTTGTAAAGTTACTTCTGTTATAACAGGCATATTGTTTTGAACTGCGTTTACAATGGTTAGTCTATAATCGTGTAATAGTTTTTTTGGTGCATGAATTGTATTAAAACCTATGGAAGCCCGTTTCCGCCACTAAATAAAAAAAAAAAAGAGTAATTGCGACTTTTTATCTCAGAATTCTGACTTTTTATCTCGCAATTGCGAGTTTATATCTCACAATTGCGAGTTATAAAGTCAGAATTCTGAGATATAAAGTCGCAATTGCGTGATAAAAAGTCAGAATTGCGAGTTTTTATCTCAGAATTCTGACTTTTTTTCTCGCAATTGCGAGTTATAAAGTCAGAATTCTGAGATATAAAGTCGCAATTGCGTGATATAAAGTCAGAATTCTGAGATATAAAGTCGCAATTGCGTGATATAAAGTCAGAATTCTGACTTTTTTTCTCACAATTGTGTGCAACTTTATTTCTCATAGTTCTTACTTTGCTTGCGTTTCCTTTCATTCCGGGTGACCATCAGGATTGCTGCTTCGTTATTATTATACATAAAATGGAAGACATCATAAAGGATTATTTTTAGCGCGGATTTACCAATAAAGAAATTTTGATTTTATTGGAGGAGGCACATAACATGAAGATTAGTCTCCGGACATTAGAGAGAACATTATGCAGGAATATGCGTAACCTTGTACATGAGTACAGCGTTTCCAGGAGAAAAAAACAGCTTTTACTGCCATCTAGTGGGCTTAATACTAAAACGCATCATATTTCATATCATTTCAAATCATATTTCATCAACTTTTGTAACTGCAACTCAAGCCTGGTGGCTCCATAAAAGGGGGCATTCAAGGGTAGAATTACAATTACAAAATTACAGTGGAAGTATTTGGTGAATAAAAGTTGTTTTTAACAGAATTAGATACAATGATGAATTTGACAAGTTTTGAGCAAATGTGTTGTGATTACACAATAATACCAATATAATAGTAATAGTAATAATAATAAGAATCAACTGTGGCGGAGGCGCAATAAAACAGATGAAGCTGAAGTGGCACATTTTATACACCAACAGCTTCAGACATCAGGACGGCAGCACTGCTATCGTTGGATGCACCAGATGTTGGATGTCCGTATTTGTTAGACAGAGAAACTGTCCGTCAGTTAATTACAAGAAAAAAAGTCATAATTTTTCTCGCAATTGCGAGAAAAAAAGTCAGAATTCTGAGATAAAAACTCGCAATTCTGACTTTTTATCACGCAATTGCGAGTTTATATCTCAGAGTTCTGACTTTATATCACGCAATTGCGACTTTATATCTCAGAATTCTGACTTTATAACTTGCAATTGCGACTTTATATCTCAGAATTCTGACTTTATATCACGCAATTGCGACTTTATATCTCAGAATTCTGACTTTATAACTCGCAATTGCGAGAAAAAAAGTCAGAATTCTGAGATAAAAACTCGCAATTCTGACTTTTTATCACGCAATTGCGACTTTTTATCACGCAATTGCGACTTTATATCTCAGAATTGTGACTTTATATCTCAGAATTCTGACTTTATATCTCAGAATTCTGACTTTATAACTCGCAATTGTGAGATATAAACTCGCAATTGCGAGATAAAAAGTCAGAATTCTGAGATAAAAAGTCGCAATTACTCTTTTTTTTTTTTATTTAGTGGCGGAAACGGGCTTCCATAAAAACCAGAGCAAAAATCCTAATAATCAAGCTAAATCATAATAATTATTAATGTAATAATGTAAGGAACCCACAACAATTAAAAACAAAAACATTCAAAAATATATTGTCCCCGTTTTTTAGTAAATAGATAATAACAAATGAGATTGTGATATTTTGACCACTCAAATAGGAAATGTCCCCATTTTCCATTTCAGAAATCTGGTCACCTTACTATAAAGGTAAGAATAAAACTCTCTTCACTCAAATTGTCGCGTTTTCTGTCAGCATTTGACATTTTTCCTCTCAAACGCTTAATTTGCTGTTTATACAATGCGCAGTGTTTCTGTGACTGTCTAAAGCACGTGAATATGAGGCACGCTATTGGTTATCCGGTGCTAAGCGTCTAGTCGTAACATTCTAACACCGTGTCGTTTCACACGTACCACAATGCGGGGTTAAAATACAAGTGTGAAACGTTCCTTTACCCGGGGTTAAAAGCGGTGTTTAGAACGATAATAACTCTGGGTTAAGTGCAGTGTGAAAAGCCCTTTTGTGTGAAGAAGAGACCATTTCATTCCTATAATTATAGTCCGAAATGTTCATTCAGTATAAACTCGATCTACAGTTGGCTATACGAGGATGCGCAATGCTAGAGCCTTCATGTAAACAGGTCACATGCTGCGTTCAGCCAAACATTGACACTGACATCTCAAATATGCAAATAAGAACATTAACCCAGGGTTAGGTTAGGAATGTACAGTGTGAAACGTCAGCTTATGAATACCCATGATTAACTGTTAACCATTTAGAATGACCCAGGGTTAAAGGATTAATTCACTTTAAAATGAAAATTATCCCAAGCTTTACTCACCCTCAAGCCATCCTAGGTGTATATGACTTTCCTCTTTCTGATGAACACAATCGGAGTTATATTAATATCCTGACACATCCACGCTTTATAATGGCAGTGAACGGGAAACAATGAGTATGAAGCTCATGAAAGTGCATCCATCCAAAGCAAAACGTACTCCACACGGCTCCAGGGGGTTAATAAAGGCTTTCTGAAGCAAAGCGATGTGTTTGTGTAAGAAAAATATCCATATTTAACAAGTTATGAAGTAAAATATCTCACTTCCGCCAGACCGCCTTCCGTATTCAACTTAGGAAGAAACTTACTTTTTTCATAAGTTGAATACAGAAGGCGTAGGATGTAGAGTAAGTGTTTTGAACTGCGAGAGTTTTACACTTCATTAGTTGAATACAGAAGGCGGTCTGGCGAAAGCGAGATATTTTACTTTACACCTTGTTAAATATGGATATTTCCTTACACAAATGCATCACTTGTGTAAGAAGGCCTTTATTAACCCCCTAGAGCCGTGTGGAGTACGTTTATGATGGATGGATGTGAATGGATCCACTTCATACTCGCTGGTCCCGTTCACTGCCATTATAAAGCTTGGATGCATCAGGATACTTATTAATATAACTCAGAATGTGTTCATCAGAAAGAAGAAAGTCATATAAGGTGAATTCAGGTTGATTGGGAAACTTTTTCCAAGTCATCTCAATTTCAAAAAGTGTCCCAATCACCCTGAAGTAAAGCATCAGTTCACTTCTGAATTAAAATTTCCTGATAATTTACTCACCCCCATGTCATCCAGAAGTGAACTAATCCTTTAATCCTACACCTAGGATGGCTTGAGGTTGAGTAAAGTTTGGTGTCATTTTCATTTTAAAGTGAACTAATCCTTTAACTATTTCAAGTGTGAAAAGCCCTAATTTTGCTCAGTTTGGGCTTCTGAATAAAACAGCTGAGGTGTTTTTTAAATATGGGCTCCATATTCTCACTATATCATACTAAATGAGCCATAAAAGCCTGATGTATCAAATATAATACCATAAATGTTTTCAACATTTTGTCTAAAGGTTTCTGATTATTATTTTATATGGCAGGCTTTACATGGTTATAAAAGATTTTAATTAACCGTCATAAATGGCATACTAGCATAAATGACTGCAAACCAACTTTCCTTGCTCTAGTAGACTTAACCTGAAACTGTAAATATTCATAATAAGATTATTTATACTATTTCAAATTACAGTCTAAAAGTTGCTTTAAAACATGCATGATTTACTATATGAACTGCATAGTGACTTTTTTCCATCTGAATCTGAATGACACTGATATAAGCTACTGTTTGTGGTTCATTGGACACGGAAAGAGAGACGTGAAATGACAGTGGAGAGGGTGGAGCTCAAACACAGAGATGGTGTGATGGACATAGGAGGAGTGAGCAGGTAGCCGAAAGGTGTGCATGTGTATTTGGAACATCGTCTTCATATCAATCATCATCGTCAAAATCACCGTCTTTGAGGACAAGAACCAACACTCAAGGGGAAGGAAGCAAGTAGACGGCCTCATGCAGCTTTGAAGGTAACAGTTTTTGTTTTCTGTCTCATCATCTTTTTTATTTTCTATTTTTGGTTTAACCTCATTGTTCATAGACGTCACGTATTTCTCTTTATCACAGTGACATCGTTGCAGGTGATACCAGACTCATCCATGCAAGGTAAAGGTCCATGTTGTATTTCATATCTATACAATCAGGCAAGTTCAGGCATCTGACCATGATGTTGACAAAAAAGAAAACATAAAATGTTTTTTGTAAACATTTTTTACGTTAGTGCTTTTGTGCAATGGTCACCATTTGCATGGTGAAGTTTGCATAACTGCCCTCACAGAGCTGCGTGCAAACAAACACCATTCTTTATCCATCCATTGAAAGAAGGAAATATACAGTTATGTTTTTATATATGCATCTGTAGTGGCTTCAGAGTTTTCACACTATTAAAAAAATGTCTGAATGTCTTTGCATTAGATTAGGTGGCATTTATATTTAAGGCAAGACATGCAGGTGAATAGGGTAAAGAAAAACTATGAATATCACCATACTTTTCCAGTTTATTGATTGATTACATTAAGAATTGCATTTTCTATATCACAAGTTTTCTGAAATGTACATTTAAATATACAAATAAGGCAGTGTCTAATCAAATATGCTCTAATTTGCATACATTTACATACAGAAATCTGAACCTTGAATGAAGCCAGGTTCAAAACTTTTCTTTCATTTTGTCAACTTCTTTGAGTTAAAGGCTTTTGCAGAAGTTTACATTTATATTTGTTTGTTTTTATTGTATTTTATCTTGTTTTATTGGTTTGTGTTTTTGCTGCTGTAACACCATAATTTCCTTTGAGGTATCATATTGTATCCTGTCTTTTTATCACTCCATGGGTCAAAGATGAAAAAGGGTTTTCAAGCATCAAAACAATAAGTGTAATACAGCTTTGAATTGTGTGGTTGTTTTTCAATACATCAGAATGGGTCCAGTTTAATCTGTTTGCTTTATTCTGAGCAAAAATTAAATATCATACATTTTTACCATGATTTACAGAAGACACCCACTAAAATGTCATTTCTTGTCAGGCATATTTACAACAAAAATCTATTTATGCCATATTAAAGACTAATTACTTTTACCCCAAATGCTAATTACGTGTAATTTTACATTTTTAAACTTTGCCACTATCCTAGGTTTTGCCCATTTGTCAGCAAGAATTTTTTACTCATTTAAAATGCAATAAAATTTAGTATGCTCACTTATTCTTTTATATATGTTAATACGTACAGGTCAGAATAAGTATGTTGTTTCAGTTTTTACATAAATATAAGTGTTACACTGAATGACAATGAACATTATTTCACCCACATTTCTACGTTTTATTATCTCAAGACTTATTTGAAACCTTAAAGGGTTAGTTCACCAAAAAATGAAATTTTGTTTCGAATCGGTGGTTCGGAGCATGTATCAAACTGCCAAAGTCATGTGATTTCAGTAAACGAGGCTTCGTTATGTGATAAGTGTTTCGAAATTTCAATGGTTCACCACTGGGGGACGTGACTTTGACACGAAACAAAGATTCGAAACAAAAGATTCGTAAAGCTTCATGAAGCAGTGTTTTAAAATCACCCATCCATAGATATTGTTGAATAAAGCTGTTATTTAGATTTTTTTGGTGCACAAAAAGTATTCTCGTCGCATCATAACATTAAGGTTGAACCACTGTAGTCACATGAACTGTTTTAAATATGTCTTTAGTAGCTTTCTGGGCATCTGAATGTGTTAATTATCTTGCTGGCAATGCAGGCCTCTCTGAGCCATCGGATTTTATCAAAAATATCTTAATTTGTGTACCGAAGATGAATGAAGGTCTTATGGGTTTGGAACGACATGAGGGTGAGTAATTAATGACTGAATTTTCATTTTTGGGTGAACTAACCCTTTAAAAGTAGACATTTTACTTGCATTTAATGTGCTTTCTATGTATTTAAAATCACTTTTGTAAATTTCTATTGATGCGGACATCTAAATGTCTTTGACCCCCATATATCAGTAAATACTGTCAACAACCAGAAAAAATAAATACACTATGTTTTTAGGAATAAAATGTTGTATAAAATCAGGCAAATAATATATGAACGAACTCCACTGTAAAAATCTTTAGAATATAGATAGGAGTAAATCTGTAAAGTTGTGCAGGAGGGAAAAAACATTTTGAGAAAATCGCCTTTAAAGATACAGATGATAAAGTACAATAAAATAAACATTTAAAAGTCTATTTGTATGTTTTCTTTCCACTAGTCTGAAAAAACTGATTATGAAAAGCCAAACAGCTCAAATCCATTAAAGTGCCCCTATTTTGTTTTTGTTTTTTTGGATATTGCCTTACATTTTGTGTGTAATGTAGCTTTTTCTGAATGTAAAAGTTCTGCAAAGTTTCAAAGATCAAAGTGCATGACAAATGGAGTTATTGTCTCCTAAAAGAAAGAATTCATTCTGAACTGTGCAATGAGCATTTAGTTTCTAACATGTGATGACTGGGCCATCTGACCAATCAGAGCAGAGTAGGTTTTCAGAAAGGAGGGGTTTGGAGAGACTGATTCCTTTATTGAATCATTTCAGACAGTTATGTTTTGCCTGTAGTGTCTTGCCTTAAAGGGTAAGACCACCCAAAAATAATGTGTAAGAAAAACGATTTACTCACCCTCAAGCCATCCTAGGTAAATATGACTTTCTTCTTTCAGCCAAACACAATCAGAGTTATATTCAAATATCCTGGCTCATCCAAGCTTTATAATGGGAGTGATTGGAGGATGAGTTTTTGAAGCCCAAAAAAGTACAGCCATCGATCATAAAACGTACTCCACGCGGCTCCGGGTGTTAATAAAGGCCTTCTGAAGTGAATCAATGCGTTTGTATAAGACAAATATCCTTATTTAAAACTTAGTGCCATACGCATTCGACTTGTGTCCAAAAACCGTTAACTTCCGTGACGTAATACACAATCACATGACACTTTACGCTACGCCTTGACGTACTATGCTATGTCCTACATTATAACGCATAGTACAACATATCATTGTGTACTACGTCGCAGAAGTTATGCGTATGGCATTTGTCGCACCGGAAACACGTTACTTTACTTTATAAAGTTTTAAATATGGATATTTTTCTTACACAAACGCATCGCTTCACTTCAGAAGGCCTTTATTAACCCCCCTGGAGTTGGTATCTTTTATGATGGATGGTTACACTTTTTTTGGCTTCAAAAAGTCATCCTCCAATCACTCCCATTATAAAGCGTGGACGAGCCAGGATATTTTTAATATAACTCTGATTGTGTTCGCCTGGAAGAAGAAAATCATATACACCTAGGATGGCTTGAGGGTGAGTAAATTATAGGGTAATTTTCATTTTTGGGTGAACTAACCCTTTTAGATAGATAGCACATGCACTTAAGCATGCATCTGAGTGCAGATATAGACACTTACCTAATGCAATGACATTCAATGAGCCTGAAATCTCCACTTCAGTAGCACTTACATACATCAAACTTTTACGGTTTTAAGCGTTCTAATTTTTGGAGCCATTATTTCACACATAAGTGGAATATTGTTATACAGGTAGAACCAAAAGCTCAGTCTTTAATTTCAGTGCCATAGCATATACAGTACATTAGCTTCCTGTTTGTACATTTGTCATAATGCAAAACAGCAGTGTGAGTGTATAGACAGCTATACAAAATGGTAAAGTCATCACAGACACATAGTGTAACACATCCCTTTCTTTCTCTGCCCGGACATGTGGAGCTCAGGATGATGTGATTATTATACACATAAGAGGAATGTGTCGAAAACCTTAGTGAGAAATACATCTGGACTTCCCCTGTGTGTATGCATATGTATCTTGAGTAAGCAGAAACTAGATTATTACATTTTCTGAAGAAAATGTGATTTACTTTTTTTTTTTTTTTTTTTTTTTTTTTTTTGACAAAGTCTTAGTGGTGTCTGCTCATGCAAAAGATGCCACCATGATGATTTCCAGGGCATTGTTGTGCCATTGCTAAGAGGTTCTGAATAAATTTAGTTCATTGCTATGCTGTTCTGAGTGGTTGCCAGGTGGTTTGCCAAATCAACTGAGTATTAATAGTAATAAAAAAATGTTCACCCTTTTTTTTCAGTTATAACCCTGATTCAGAGATATAGGAGAGCTTATCTCTTAGATCAGAAATAAATTGTATAAGATCAAAAGATCGTTTCCATCCAAAGTTGTGAATTTAATTTAATTCCAAAATTGGAATATCGCATAAAACATTTGCAAATAAAGCACCGTTTCCATCCATTGAGCTGAAGAGAACAAAATCATCACTTCCTGATAAACCGGTGCCAAATATCACTAACGCTTTTCCACCGAAATTACCCGGAACAATTTTTCTGAGGAACTTTTTTCCCACAGACCGTTTACAGGTATAAATGAGCATGTATTTTATTTGTGCATTTGTAAAATTTGCTTTGTTATATTAGATGTGTGGAGATTTATCACCAAATATTTTGCTCTGGAATTATAGCAATTGGTTTATAGCAAATTATACCATGGTCTGTCTGAATACATGACTCTGATTGGCTGGAAAGTGTACATTAAATGGTTTAGGTAGGTCCAGTCAGTTTAATCACTGTATGTTAATGCAGATTTCATTGAAGCGAACACACACTCAGGTTTGTTTTGCTATCAAAGTGAGGACATTCCATAGGCGTAATGGTTTTTATACTGTACAAACTGTACATTCTATCCCCCTACACTACCCTTACCCCTAAACCTAACCATCACAGAGAACTGTCTGCATTTTTACATTTTTAATAAAACATTGTTTAGTATGTTTTTAAAGCTATTTTAAATATGAGGACTCATGAAATGTCCTCATAAAACATGTTTACGTCATAATACCAGTGTAATACCCATGTCATTATACAAATTTGTGTCCATTATACAAATTTGTGCACACTCACACACACACACATACACACACATTACTTACAGCCTGTATCAGAAATGTGCTTTTAATGTGAGCATAATTTAATATCAGAACTTTCTCAGTGACTTTGTA
The DNA here is from genome assembly GCA_037950675.1 of Hypophthalmichthys molitrix. NCBI lineage: Eukaryota > Metazoa > Chordata > Actinopteri > Cypriniformes > Xenocyprididae > Hypophthalmichthys > Hypophthalmichthys molitrix. The sequence goes on along the minus strand of CM075496.1, from coordinate 5,563,698 downwards.
AAGCCATGAAAGTGAAATCTATGCTATTTAAACTTTAAAAAAGCAGTTAGATTTATTTGAGGCCAAAATGCTCTTTAGAATTGGTTTGTCTTGCCGTATACTTTCCTTACCTGAAGTTCATGTTTTACAATTTACATCCACTCTCTATATATACACATCTCTATTGCTGCCAAATCCAGCCTCTTATTTAGCCTCTCAATCTTAATTACCTCTAATTATCACACGTTTGCCAAGAGACAGCAAAATGTAAGACTGTTCAAAACCAGTCACGCTAACTGCCTTGACCTAAAGCAGAACTGCATGAACTTTGAGTGGATATTTTGCCAAGTAAGACATGTTCCTGGTTCAACATATTTTGTTGATCCTGGAACAACATTCCTGTCTGAAAATTTAGTCCTAGCCCTAAACCTAACCCTACCAATTACTTACCCCTAAAATCAGAGAGAAATGATAGGTGAATAACACTGATGTAGAACCATCTAACCCTGGTTGTAAGCCTAAACTTGACATAAACTGTAAACTTGTCCCTCAAATCTGATTGGTTGATTGGAAGTGTTCCAGGATCAACAAAGATGTTGATCCAGGAAAATGTTGTACTTGTTGAAATCATGTTTACATTTTACAAGAAAATACTATTTCAGTCTTTCTACTTCAGAATTGTTCAAAAGTGTTACTGGCTGTTTCTCTGTAATTGTTTGTGAAATTTACTAGCAATTTCTGTAAATCCTACAACATTTTTTTTTTCAATGTGTATGCTTTTATATTTCCTATAGATCAACTGTAACACTGAGTTCAATAAAATACACATACCAAAGTGTATTCTTTGAAGGCACTGTAAGAGTTGTATTAAAGCATTTACCAAGTGAATTAATGCAAGTATTTAACTATAACAAGGTCCTGTTTGTTTCTCTCAGTATTCTAGACCGGTGGTGGATTGTGAAGGGGTTTCAATGGATGTTCAAGTGGAAAAGGAGAGAGGAGATGAGGAGAAAGAAGGTGGGCAAAGAACGTCCATCTTCTCCCCGCAGCTGAAAGCCATGATGCGAATCAAGAAAAAGTACCTAAAGAGATCTAATTCAGTAAAATTGGCTGTCAGCTCAGTTGCCTCCGATCCTAAGAGCCCCCAAACCAGAAAGTTCAAGCGAAGGAAGTCCCGCGTGCTGTTCCCTAATGACACTTTGATCAAGCCAAAGAAAGAGCGCAGCCGAGCGAAACCTTTCCTAGTGCTCTTTAGCGTGATCGTCTTCGTCCAGGTAATGCTGCCTGTTCTTTTCCTTGGGTGTCATTTCTTTTGTGCCAGAATTGAAAAAATAATGAATGTCTTAAAACAAGTTTTGAACATTCCATCTGTCTACCATTGGTTGGCTAAACAGATTATCACACCCTAAACTCAGTGTTATTGTATGTCACAGACTACTTTAAAAGAGACTGCAAATCCGTTTGGTGCCACTTCACCTTTAACGCTTGTTAATTCTCCAGAAATTTCAATTTTATTCCATATATATATATATATATATACATACATACATACATATCTGTCATATCCTCTGTGTTTGTTGTCATATCTTCTGTTTGTTTTTGTTAACTGAAATAAAGCTGAAATAAAATAAAATATAAATATTAGATGGAAAAACTTGATCTTAAAAAACAATCAAAATTACAAATGTTGCCTTGGCAAATAACTAAAATAAAATAAGTTTAAGTTTTAGAACAAAAACAAACTAAACTAAAACTGAATAAAAAATAAATTAAAATATTAAACATTAAAAGAAATAATAAAACAATATACATAAATATATAAATATATATAAATAAATATATATATGTTATATATATATATATATATATTATTATTATTATTATTATTATTATTGGCCAGGCACTGTTTGGATAGGAAAATACTTAATGACTGAATCATTATTTCTGTGATTATTATGTTTCTATGTTTCTAGCATGTTATATGTTTGGCAACGGTTCTTTTAACCCTAACAGATGGAGTGTGTAGTTTTTCATTTCTTAAACAACCATGTAGGAAGACGCATCATGGCCATATTCCAGGATGACAAAGACAAGATTCATCAGCTCAGATTGTGAAAGAATGGTTGTGAGGAGCATGAAGAATAATTTTCACACATGAATTGGCACCTCAAGTTTATGGGATGTTCTGGAGGAGACTTTACAGAGTGCTCACCTCTTGCATTGTCAATACAAGATCTTGACCAAAAAATGATGCACCACTTAAACCCAAACACATAACATGCTAGAAACATAATAATCACTGCAATAATGATCCAGTCATAGACTCTTAAGTATTTGCCAATTAATAGTAATAATCCACTGAGATTTTTGTTTGCAGTCTGACAATAGATGGTACTGTCCACAAATAACTTTTTAATGAAAAATCTAGCATGCCTAAGACTTCTGCACAACATTTTCTTTGGCAATGCTTTCTTTCTCAAGAAAACTACAGGAAAAAAGTTGCTGTTGTAATAATTCTTACAATGCAGTTGTGATAGTAATCTTAATATAATTTAATTTTATTCACATGCATAAACTCAATGTGTCAATTAGAGTTCTGGTAAAGACAATGCTGCTACAGTTACATTCTCTTTTGATTATACAAAGTTTGGATACACTTTATTTTGATGGTCCACCTTAGACATTCTACTAATTATAAGTTACTTTGCATCTACATGTCAACTAACTCTCATTAGAGTATTAGTAGACTGTCTGCTTAATATCTGCAAACACTTTATTTTGATGCTCCTCAACAGATATTCTAATGACTATAACTCTGCAACTATGTCAACTTATTCTACTAGCCCAAACCCTAACACCTAACCCTAACCTAACTGTCTACTACAGTCTACTAATACTCTAATAAGAGTTAGTTGACATGTAGTCGCAACATTATTTTAGGTAGTAGCAGGGTGTGACATTAACTTTTGGTAACACTTTAGAATACTGATCCTTCATTAATGAATAACTACACAGGAAGAAATAAATAATGCATTATTAACACTCTAGTAACTACTATTAACTAACAAGAAACTCTGATTAATGAATTAGTAAGTAATAGTGATCAGTTGAAGGTGGTAACTAATCAGTAACTACTGTTTTTTCATTCCTCCCAGAGAACTACTAAGAACTACTATATACAGGTTCATAATTAGCATGAATGATGCATAATGTATAATTAATTCTAAAGTGAAGATCATGGTAACCCACTAGTAATGACTGAAGTGTTACCAAATCCTTTAGAAGGAACTACTAATTATTTGGATCAGTATTCTAAAGTGAAAAAAAAGATAACTGTCTAGTAACTACTGAAGTCATTGTAAATTTTTGAGGTTTTTGTACAGTTTTGGATAGTAATAACTCAAGAGTTACTAAATAATTCTAAAGGAACTACTAATTATTTGGATCAGTATTCTAAAGTGAAGATCATGGTAACCCACTAGTAATTACTTAAGTGTTACCAAATACATCAGAAGGAATTACTGTCCAAAACTGTACAAAAACCTCAAAAGTTTACAAACAGTAAAGTGATTAGCTAATAGTGAACTACCACCTTCAACTGAGCAATATTACTTGCTAATTCACTAATCAGAGTTTCTTGTTAGTTAATAGTAGTTACTAGAGTGTTAATCATGCTTTACTCATTTGTTCCTGTCTGTAGTTATTACCTAACTTTTTTGCTCACCAGCCACTTTTCTTTCTCAGTTGTTTACGTTTACTTAAAACATAACTGACTGTGTTTACATGAATACTCGCCAAGACCGACATTTTGACATTATTTTGTGTGTATTTGACTGTTTAAGCGCAATAAGCAGCGAAAAAGAACTGAATTTAGTACTGAGAGGCGGCTTTATGTGCGTACTTTGGGTGTGAGCAAAAATTCTGCAGAAATGAGTACAATTTTACGCAATCCCACGCCAAAATTCAAGCCCTGTAACACCAACAATATTCATCCAGAGCAAATGAAATGAGTGAGTGAAGGGAGGCGGGTTTGTGTGTCAACTCGCTGTCGGAGAGATGAGAGAGCGAGAAAGAGCAGCTGGTATCGTGTATCTGTTCTGCAGAAAATGAGTATTGGAAGTGTTTCAAAATCTATATTTTTGACAATACATTGCACTTAGTTTAATGAGTGACTGCGTGACACGCCACTGCTGAAATCCATTCACATTTGCCAGGTGATAATGTTAGTATAATGTCTGAAGTGGACCATCAAAATAAAATGTAACCTAAGCATTATTAAAGGTGGCTTCCCATTCTCTTTTTTAATTATTTCCTGTTCTCCCAGGTGTACAACGCCATTGAGAATCTGGATGACCATGTTGTGAAGTACGATCTTGAGGGTTTGGAGAGGGCGTTGCACAGGGAGGTGTTTGGCCAGCCAGAGGCGCTAGAGGAGCTAATGGACCATCTGAACGATTACCTGTCCACTTATGCCCACCAGCATCCCCTCGCCCTATCTTTACACGGGGCGCCTGGTGTCGGGAAGAGCCACCTGGGTCGCCTACTGGTACGGCACTTCCGCTCCGTGGTGGAGGACAAGCTAGTGGTGCATTATTTATCCAAACACCACTGTCCCCTAAAGGAAGCAGCGCAGCACTGCGCCTCCGCACTTGCTCAGCGTATAACTGAGGTAGTGACTCGAGCCGAGGAAGAGGAGCAGATTCCCTTCTTCATTCTGGATGACGTAGAACTAATGCCGCCTCCGCTGCTGGATATCTTGCAGACGTTTCTTCAGTCAGATCAGACGAATGAGTTTCTCAACGTGGTTTATGTTTTCCTCAGCAGTCTGGGGCAAAGTGAGATCACAGCTCATGTTCTTCAAAACGCCTCCACCGCTGGAGCCCATATACCACTCCGACGGGCCCTGTCTCTCATCCATCCTCTATGGACAGAGCCAGCACTCGAGCTTATACCTCTTTCCCTGCTGGAGCGGGAACACGTCATACAATGCTTTCTAGAGGAAATGACCCTGGAAGGGTTTTACCCCGACCTCAGTCATGTAGAGACACTGGCGGATGAACTGGCCTATCACAGAGCGGCTGGAAGACAGTACGCAAAAACTGGATGCAAACAAGTAGTGGGAAAAGTTAACCTGCTCTGAGAGATCTGAGAGTTCTGTTTGAAAATGTGTACCGTTCAGCTATTTTCAGTTACGCAAATACAGCTCCTATCTGAGGAAAGACCGAAAAACAACTTGCCAAACTCACATTTCAAATACACCATTCAAAAGTTTGGGGACAGCAAAGAAATTAATATTTTGTATTCAGCAAGGATGCATCAAATTGATCAAAAGTGACAGTAAAGACATTTATAATGCTACAAAAGACTTGTATATCAAATAAATGCTGTTCTTCTGAACTTTTTATTCATCAAAGAATTCTGAAAAACATGTATCAAGGTTTCCACAAAAATATGCAGCACAACTGTTTTCAACACTGATCATAATAATAATAAGAAGAAGCAGCAAATCATCATATTAGAATGATTTCTGAAGAATCATGTGACACTGAAGACTGGAGTAATGATGCTGAAAATTCAGCATTGATCACAGGAATAAATTAGATTTTAAAATATATTACATTAAAAAAAAGTATGTTTCAGATTGGTCCAGATAATGTGCATGTGCAATGTAGAGCAAAATGTTTCACATAAAGACCAGGTGACTGGCAATTGGCTCTTTATTTGGAAGACAGGACTTACTTTATTAGTAAGTAAAAGTGAGGGTACAACCTACATGATGACAAAGTCACTATCACTTTTTTTGTCACCTTGATTATGTAGCTGTAAAATTCATGTTTAGCTGTAGTGGCGAATAAATTTTTTTTTTTAATTCAAATGATGTGTCTCTTTGTGAAATATTTCTCAAAAAAGTAACAGAAATATGTAAGAAGTCACCAGATCTCAATCCAACAGAGCACCTTTGGGATGTGGTGGAACAGGAGATTCACGTCATAGATCTGCAGCAAATGTGTTATGCTATCATGTCAATATGGACCAAAATTTCTGAGGAATGTTTCCAGCACCTTGTTGAATTTATGCCACAAAGAATTAACGCTGATTATGATTTCACTTTTTTAACTTTAGTTAGTGTGTAATATTGCTGTTTGAGTATAAACAACATCTGCAAAGTTATGACGCTCAAAGTTCAATGCAAAGGGAGATATTTTCTTTTAAAGAATTCTCTGTTTAAGGACTACAACAAGCTTCTTCACAGGTTAGTGACATCACTAACCCTAACATTTACATAAACCCTGCCCCCGAGAACACACAAGAAAGGGGGTGAGGCCATGTTGGGCTGCTTTAGAGAAGAGGAAGAGTTGTTGTAGTAGGGTGTTGTTACAATGCCGTCATTTTACGCCGGACTGCTTCACACACGAGGGTCAATTCAATGCTGGATTTGCACAAAAGATTAACATGACGGCACATGCTAGTCGATGAGTTGAATCAACTCCGCAGTGTTACAACACGGACGGCACGGAGACAGGAAGTAAAGCAAGATGGATTTATTTATACACACAGCAGAGTAAACAGTGAAGCAGGTGAGTATGTGTAGATACGTGGATGGTATATGGATGAAGATTAGTAATTCAGTCTCTGATATAGTTACAGGAAACCGCTTGGAGATGGAGAATGGAGTCGCTGGAGAATGGAGACACTGGAGAATGGAGACGCTGGAGGACGGAGACACTCACACACGGGTTGGTAACAGACGAGGAGATTGGTAGACGCTGGAGACAGGTAAGTAAGCAGGTAAGGAGTCCTTGAGATAAGCATAGGGTATGTTTTAACTCGAACGAGACCGGACGATGAGTGAGGGTGTGTGAGTGTCTTTTGAAGTGCAGTGATGAGTGAGCAGTATTCTGGAGATTGAGTGCGCTGTGATTGGATGGAACCTGGCGTGTCTGTGACAGTACCCCCCCCTCCACGGCCCGCTCCTGAGGGCCGAGGACCCCGACGTCGTGGTGGTTGTCCTCGTCCGCGGGGAGCCGGTCTGTCAGGGTGGTTAGTGTGGAAGGTATGAAGAAGATTGGGATCAAGGACGTCGTCTCGGGGGACCCATGAGCGCTCCTCGGGACCGTAGCCTTCCCAGTCCACCAGATATTCTAGTCGACCACCACGGCGCCGGGAGTCCAAGATCTCACGCACCTCGCTGCTGCCACGCCAGGTCCTGTGGAGAGAGGAACAGAAGGGTCGTGAGGTTTGAGAAGAGAAACGTGAAACGTGGGATGAATTCTGTATTGAGGTGGAAGTTGGAGCTGGTAGGTGACGGGATTGATCTGCCTGGTGATGGTGAATGGGCCAATGAACCTGGGGCTCAGCTTACGGCAGGGCAGACGCAGGCGGATGTCACGGGTGGACAGCCAGACCTTCTGTCCGGGTTGGTAGGAGGGGGCGTCAGAACGGTGAAGGTCGGCTGTCATCCTGCGTCTGCGCAGGGCTCATTGCAGTTGGTGGTGTGCTGAGTCCCAGACCCTCTCGCTCTCCCGGAACCAGTAGTCCACGGCTGGTACATCGGACGGTTCCCCTGTCCAGGGGAACAGTGGGGGTTGGTAACCAAGCACGCACTGGAATGGAGTGAAACCGGTGGTAGGTTGGCGCAGGGAATTTTGTGCGTACTCGGCCCAACCCAAATACTGGCTCGAGGAGTCCTGGTGGCCGTGACAGAAGGTACGGAGGAAGCGACCGATCTCCTGGATCTTCCTCTCTGTCTGCCCGTTCAACTGTGGATGATATCCTGATGTCAAGCTGATGGTCACACCTAGGAGTTCCCTTCCAGACACGGGAAATGAATTGTGGTCCTCTGTCAGACACTATATCTTCTGGAATGCCGAAGTAGCGGAAAACGTGGTTGAATAGAAGTTTGGCTGTCTCCATGGCAGTGGGTAGTCCGTTCAGGGGAATCAGGCGGCAGGATTTGGAAAATCGATCGACAATGACCAGGATGCAGGTATGGTTGTCAGATGCAGGGAGGTCGGTGATGAAATCGACTCCTAGGTGTGACCAGGGTCGATTTGGAACGGGCAGAGGCGGGAGCTTGTCAGATGGAAGATGGCGAGGGCTCTTGGAGATGGCGCATTTCTCACAGCCCTGCACGTACCTTCTGACGTCGGCTGCCATGTTGGGCCACCAGAAGCGTTCCTTGAGCAACGAGAGGGTTTCATTGACCCCCGGGTGGCCAGTGCCGAGTGAAGTGTGAGCAGAGTGGATAAGTGGAGTGGGCCGTGCTCTGGGAGTGTAGTGCAAGCCTGGTGGGCAACCCGGCGGAGCGTTGGTGGAGGCATTGGAGGAGGGTAAGGTTTCCTCTGACCAGGTAATCGGGCTGACAAAGAGACTGCTGGGGAGAGGGCGTCTGCCTTGATGTTCTTTACACCTGGGCGATAGGAGATGGTAAAGTCGAATCGTGTGAAGAACAGGGCCCAGCGTGCTTGCCTGGGATTTAGTCTCTTGGCAGACCGCAGATATTCTAGGTTTTTGTGGTCGGTGAGAACCAGGAACGGGTGTTTTGCTCCCTCCAGCCAATGCCTCCACTCCTCTAGGGCCAGCTTGACTGCGAGGAGCTCCCTGTTGCCGATGTCGTAATTCCTCTCCGCCGGGTTGAGCTTGCGGGAGAAGAAGGCACATGGATGGAGTCTACTTGGCGACCCCTGCTGCTGGGATAACACCGCTCCAACTCCGGTGGTGGAAGCGTCCACTTCCACCACGAAGGGTAGGTCGGGATTCGGGTGGACAAGGAGTGGAGCGGTGGTGAAGGCTTCTTTTAGGGCTTGGAAGGCGTTGGTGGCTTCAGGGGTCCAGGACAGAGACTTGGGCTTATTCCAGAGTAAACTGGTGAGAGGATGAGCAATGGAACTGTAATTCTTGATAAAACGACGATAGAAATTGGAGAATCCGAGGAAACGTTGAAGTTCTTTGATGGAAGAGGGTTGTGGCCAGGTCTGGCCATGGGACTGGCGTGCACTGAAGGTGAAGGAGTTGGTGTTGTGTTGACGAAGGTGATGGCAGGTGAAGAGGGTGGTGGATGAGTGGTGAGTGCTCGACGAAGTGCTTCGACGAGCTCTTGAAATGGATCCGGGTTGCTCATGCTGGTGTTTCTCTGTCTGGTCCGGTCTTCTGTTACAACACGGACGGCACGGAGACAGGAAGTAAAGCAAGATGGATTTATTTATACACACAGCAGAGTAAATAGTGAAGCAGGTGAGTATGTATAGATACGTGGATGGTATATGGATGAAGATTAGTAATTCAGTCTCTGATATAGTTACAGGAAACCGCTTGGAGATGGAGAATGGAGTCGCTGGAGAATGGAGACGCTGGAGGACGGAAACACTCACACACGGGTTGGTAACACACGAGGAGATTGGTAGACGCTGGAGACAGGTAAGTAAGCAGGTAAGGAGTCCTTGAGATAAGCATAGGGTATGTCTTGACTCGAATGAGACCGGACGATGAGTGAGGGTGTGTGAGTGTCTTTTGAAGTGCAGTGATGAGTGAGCAGATGAGGTGCAGGTGTCGGTGATTAGTATTCTGGAGACTGAGTGCACTGTGATTGGATGGAACCTGGCGTGTCTGTGACACACAGCAACTACATAAATTTATCCACTAACCATTCAGAAATGTCCAGTTTCATTCTAAAAGTTGTAACTTCTTCCTGAGTCTCTCCATCAGTGTCCGACTCCGGTTTGAACAATGTAAGGTTGAACACCGTTACTGACGATCCTCATTTTGGCAGCGTGAGATTCTCCAGCTTTGTTGTTGTTGAGCAATCAAAGCGTGAGCTGTTAAAGCTTTGGCCTCTTCTGGAAAGCGGGTCAGGAGCAGGAGCTCATTTGCATTTAAAGTGACATGCACAAAAATGGCATGTTTTTGTTCACACCCAAATAGCGGCAAATTTGACGAGCTATAATAAATGATCTGTGGGGTATTTTGAGCTGAAACTTCACAGACACATTCTGGGCACACCAGAGACTTTATAGGCCATTATAGGTCCCCTTTAATAAAGTGATCAGTGATTGTATATGTATATCAAATATAGAAGCTATAAATGCATTGATTGCCTCTGTTAGTTGTCTTGTGTGCAAAACTGTGATATATTGGTGTTTGGTGGTGTGCTTGCAGTCTTTACTTGGTTGATGTTTGGGTTTGTTTCCTCTGATTGGCAGGTTGATCTTGATTTCACCTTTGTGTGTATATTTGTGTGAGACAGAAGCCTGGTTACAACCACAAATAATTTTGAATCCCAAATACACACCCCGTATCTGCCTACAGCCCTCTGTCTAAGAATGCTGAACATAACAAGATTTAATTTTAATCACTTCGAGACACAGCCGAAAAGTGTATGTCACGCGATCACCACACATGCACACACTTTCCATGTGAAATCCTTTTCAGTTTGGAGAAAATGCCTTGAAATATGAGTGCTTTTGACTGTACTAGCAAAGGATTCACGATGTATTAAAAGTTGATATTCAGACTGCAAACAATGACGTTCTTCCTCAGTATTTGTGTCTTCTTTTCCAGAACAAATATCTAAACATTCTTAAATCAAAATACATTTACTTGAGAAGCAAAATGACAAGATATTTACTCTTGTTTATTGTAAAAATTGATCAAAATTAAGTGAGTTTAAGCTTAAAACAAGAAATAAAAAATCTGCAATTGGGGTCAAAAAATAAACTTAATTCAAAGGAAAAAAAAAGATTATATTCCTGACACCACTGGCAGTTGTTTTTTCTTGCTTTAAGCAAACTCACTTCATTTTGATATATATTTTTAGAAAACAAGATCTAAGTCATTTTGCTTCTCAAATACATGTATGTTAATTTAAGAATGTGTAGACATTTTCACTAGAAAAGGAAGAGAAAGAAAATCTTTTCCACTTAAAATGATCCAAGAGTCATTTAAATGCAATCCTGGCTTGTTCCATATTTCACACTGTTCATACTTTATCGTGTTTTTAAGCTTTTTTTATCTATACCTTTAGTACCGCAATTCTGGATTAGCATTAACCCAGGGTTAAAATCTGTGCCAAATGTATTTCAAAATTAACACTGGGTTTAAAAATGTGCTATAGCAGTTATAGCAATACATCTACACTTCTTAGCATAGTTCAGTCTGTTTGACTCAATAAATTGATTCATAACTTTTCGAACGATTCATTTGTGCCAAGTCTCCACATGGCATTTTTTATGTTTTGTTATAAATATTTGTAGTTAAATATTCTGGTGTATTGAAATATATCTGAAAAATTATTCAATATTTTATTAATATTTTAAACAGTATTGAAAAAATGCATAAATTGGGGCAGGGTGTTATGACAAAAAACATATATATATATATATACAGTATATAATCTTTATGTTTTTGTCATAACACCCTGCCCCAATTTTGCTTAAGTTACTGTTACTTTTTTCACTGCACACTTTCCCACCTTCTTATTTTAAATAAAACACGTGCCATGGGCAGTTTTAATAATAACAGCAACAATGTTGAGACATGCATAATCTTGACAGCTGCACGTACAAACAGACAGTTTAATTATGTGCTTTGAACTTTCTGGTAAATCAGTGTAATTCAAAATAGTTACAAGGGTGGAAAAGGGCAATGGAGGTGCTGGAGGGGTCATATTTCCATGTTTCACACAAACTAAATACAGTACTGGAAGGTACAGAAGCACCACAGAGAAGTTAGAGTTTGCAAAAAAGCACTTCTGTCCTTTGTATCATTTGGTAAAATAATGAGTAGAAGAAGAAGAAAAATAATGACAATGTAGCTGGTCAAGCATGAAGGTTTGATTTTGTGTCTGATCTCAGTGTTGCTTGCAGCAGCTGTGAACAAAGAGTTAATATCCGAAGGAAGGTGGAGACCAAGGCCAGTACATTCTTTTGTTTTGTGGTTCAGCCCAATGCCAGACTAACTTCGTATAGCTGCCAGCAATTTTATTGCTACAGGATCTTTCAACACACCAGAACTTTCCAGAGCAGATTTGCACATTTACTGCTTTATTAAATTGACTTTAAATACAGAAGTTGTTTAAAATTGTGGATTGCATCACTGGAAACAGGAAAACTTAGTGGAGCAAACCGGATAAGAACTTACAAAACATCCTATTAAACCAGGAACCGAAAACACACTCCTCTGAAAAAACATGACTCCAGATTTTTTGGAGCCAGAGTTTCATTCTGAGTGAAATCACAGGCCTTCTAACATCAATTTTACCTCCGGTGTAGAAATTAAATCAGTTCACTTGAACTCTTTCATTGAACTGACTCAATCTATCAGATTTTACTAAGGCAAGCATCACTATTATAATTGCTCATACAAGGTTATAATTGCTCATACAAGGTAACTCATCCTGCACTGTATGTGCTATAGACGTGAATGACTTATGAAGTGGATTTGTGTAGATTATTAAAATGTTCTTCACACTAAAAAATGGTTATTTTAAGAACTGTTAAACCAAAATGGTTCTTCTGTGGCAATGCTGTGAAAACGCCCTTTTGAAACCTTTATTTTTAAGAGTGTACTAAAAATAAAAGAGGGTCCCAGGCCATATATAGCAACCTGAATAGCATATAAAGACATGGGGATGGACTCGAAGTTGGGACATGAAGCAACCACCCAAAACTGCACAGCAACACACGAAAAAAACCATGCACTAAGAACACCTTAGCAACTGCAAAGCAATGTCTTGACAACCACAAACAACACCATAGCAGTGAGGTTTTGCCTGGACTAGCACCACACTAGTTCAAAGAACAGGTAAACATCTATTATGTTTTGTGATGGATCATCTTGAACCAAGTGCATTCTGTTTATATACAGCAGGCTGTTTATAAGACTATGTAGCATAATCATCTTTTCATTTCTTAAACAACCATGTAGGATGACACATTATGGCCATATTCCAGGATGACAATATCAAGATTCATCAGCTCAGATTGTGAAAGAATGGTTGGGAGGGAGCATGAAGAATCATTTTCACACATGAATTGGCACCTCTGAGTTCATTGAAAGTCTTTGGGATGTTCTGGAGGAGACTTTACAGAGTGCTCGCCTCTTGCATTGTCAATATAAGATCTTGACCAAAAATTGATGCACCACTTAAACCCAAACATATAACATACATAAACATAATAATCACTGCAATAATGATCCAGTCATTGACTCTTAAGTATTTGCCTATTTAAATCCAAACAGTGAATTTATTTTATTTATTTATTTATTTGTTGGCCAGGCAGTGTATAATTGGACAATGAAACTGAAACACTGGCCTGTTATGTTGTTTATGAGGTTTCACGCCTAAATTTATGGTCTGGTGGCCCAGGTTGAATTAGCATCCAACATGTGTAACAAGAAGAAACTGTCTGAAAGGTACTAACCCACATAAAACCACAGCTTCCCAACTCACTGCAGAATTAAATGCACATCTCGACTCTCCTGTTTCCACCAAAAGCTTCATCAGGAGCTCCACAGATTCCATATTCATGGTTGTGCTGCTATAGCCAAAACTTTGGTCACTCATGCCAATGCCAAATGTTGGTTTCACTGGTGCCAACACTCTAAAAAAATGCTAGGTTAAAAACAACCCGAGTTGGGTTAAATAAGTAACAAACGATTGAGTTGTTTTGACCAAATTTCTGGACAGTTTTAACGCACCTGTTGTTTAAAAATACTATATGTCTGGCTTAAAATTAACCCAAAAATAAGTTATAAATAAATTAAAAATCAAAATAAATTAAAAATCAGACACATAACTACTAGAGGCAACAGTAATAATCAAAAGGTGACCATTTATTAATAAGCAATTTAATAAATGTTTATTATTTAATTATCATTTATTAAGCTGATTAAAAAATGTTCATTTATTAAACATATTTATAAATAGAGGCTTTCACACCGGAGGAACCTTTTCATAGTTCCTAGGACTATTGGCTGAAGTATCCGGATTTTGCCGTGTTCACACCACAGGATCTAGGAACGATTTTAGTTCTAGGAACTCCTTTTGGAGGAACTATATTTCGACAGCGTGTCACAGTCACTAGCTCAGTCACCAGCACCGGTACTACATTTCCCAGCGTCCCTCCCATTCCTCACCTGCACACGATCTCCAATCACCGGCACCTGCAAGTCATCACCTCTCATCAGCACTCCCTAGATAAGCAGTCACCATCCTCACCACAGTGTCCGGTCTCGTATGTCAATTGTGTTGTGTTGTGTTCATGCCTGTTCCTGTATCTCCCGTTGGATTGCCAAGTAAAGACTTATTTGAATGTATATTCTTTGTCGTGTGTTTCCTACACAAGCAACGCGTTACAGAAGACCGGACCTCCCATAGATGAATGGGAAAGATTCTTCGCCGTGGCTCAGGAGAGCTACGATTTTCTGTCCTTCACGTCCCTGTTTTTTCACCTTGCCGTCACGAGCCAGCTGGAGGATGCAACCCTGAAAACCTTGTTCTGGATCGGGGTGAATTTCCACGGCCCCAGCAACCTCCCAGACACCTCCGGCTTGAACTGGAGGGAAACTGTGTTGAGGTGTCTGGAGAGCAAACGGCCCCGATCCAGAGCCCAGCCTAGCCCAGTTCCCAGTCAGAGACCCACCTCAGATGGAGTGAACGACTCCACCGTGACATCAGAGCCCGCGCCAGGAGGAGCAGCCGAGCATGACATCACTCCGGAGCCTGAGGGGTATCCATCTGAGGAGAGGTCCGAGTCGGCAGTCCTATCCAGCGCCGAGGGAGTAGGTGTCGGAGACGAAGGGCTGGTCAGAAGCCCCGCCCACCCGCCCGTCACTGAGAGTGAGTTTACCAACAACAACTCAACTCCCCATCTGCCTAACCATTTTATACTGGACTCACTGGTCCCACCCAGCCTCCCTCTCCCACATCCTCTCCTAGATGTTTCGGTCAGCTCGTAGTCCCAGCCTTCTGCCCAGACCCCAGCCACGTCTGCTGTCCTGCCCGAGCTGTCCCCCATCAGTCCCACTGTACCACCATTATCTCCTCTCAGTGATGTGGTTACATCGCGGGCCTACTGTGAGCCACCTCCTTCTGGGCGTGAGGATCCCGTGGCTCCGCCTCCAGCTTCTGTCCTTGTCTCTCCGCCTCCAGCTTCTGTCCTTGTCTCTCCGCCTCGACCCGTTGCCCTGACTCCTCCACCTGCGCTCCTCCCTCGACGTCTGCTGGGACCTTCGAGCCTTCGGCTTCGCGGAGCTTCCTCGGACCGTCGGCTTCACCCGGGTTGGACGTAGCGTCACCTGCGCCACGGACTTGCTGGCCATCCGTTGCTCTCCGGCCCTCCACCCCTACTGCTCCGGCTAGCTCCGCCCTCCCTCAGGCTCCGCCTCTGCCCTCGGTCGCTCCAGCTACACCTCAGACCTCCGGATCCCTGCATCCATCTCGGGGGGTCGTCGCTGCAGCTCCGTCGTAGTCGTCTGGGTCGTCGGCATCGATCCAGTCCATCAGCCCTCCATCTGTGCCGTGGGTTCCTCCTCCGTCAGCGACGTAGCCTCCGTTCGTCCCCAAGGTGGTGCAGAAGCCATCACCACCATGGCTCCTTCCTCCAGCCGCCGCCGTAGTCCACCATCCTGGCTGGGGACTGGGCCACCACCTGGCTCATCCTCCAGCTCAACCGTCCTCCTCCTGAGCCACCTCCAGCACCTTCCATCTCACTTTCACTCCATCCACCTCCAGGACCCCCTTTGGATCTTCCATTATGGCGCTAGGATGTGCCTCGCCGGAGGGGGATGTACTGTCACAGTCACCAGCTCAGTCACCAGCACCGGCACTACATTTCCCAGCGTCCCTCCCGCTCCTCACCTGCACACAATCTCCAATCACCGGCACCTGCAAGTCATCACCTCTCATCAGCACTCCCTAGATAAGCAGACACCATCCTCACCACAGTGTCCGGTCTCGTATGTCTATTGTGTTGTGTTGTGTTCATGCCTGTTCCTGTATCTCCCGTTGGATTGCCAAGTAAAGACTTGTATCTTCTTCGTCGTGTGTTTCCTTTTTACACAGCGATCTTGCGTATTTATGAATTAACTGCTCGTTTTAAAATCTTCCAGGTCTACTGACATTTGTTAAGACATCTGCTTTAAACATTAATGATCATGATAACTTTCATTAACTCTATAACAAGTAAATCCATTTAACCAGCTAGTTATTCTTTGACAGCAATGCCATAGAAATACAGGGCTACCGCAAAAATGGCAGTTCAAAGACAATATTATAAAGATGGTGGCGCACTTGTTTCTCTGGCACATAAGGTCTATAGGAACTATCAGTGACGTAAGTGTACGTTGATTGGTCAAAAGCACCCAGAATTTTTAAAAAGCCGTGTAAACATATTTACTTCACAAAAATGGAAAACAGCGAAAACGGCATATACCTGCTGTCTGCAGGGTTGTGTTCAGGGTGCGAACTACGGGGGAGCTAGGGGGAGCTCAGCTCCCCTTAATAAGACATGGGCTCCCCTGAAAACGTGATTTGTGAAATTTTGGGGTGTCTCAAAAAATATTGACAATGTGTTATTTTGACGTGCAATTTCAGTTTTGTGTAATGTGATCATCGTGGATTATTATGTGTAATTGCAAAAATATCATTCATTCATGCATGACTATACATGATATTCTTGTCATGAGCATCAAGTTGTGGGGGCGCTGTGGTGCAAATTTCACTCATGTTTAGTACGTGTTAACTCAAAGATTCATAGAAAAAATATAAACATTGGAGTTGTGGTTGATTCTGTGTTAAGGTAAGGCATGTTATTCACAATTATGTGTTGTGGCTGTGTTGTTATAGGCCTTCGTGACTCTAGGCCTAACTGAATGGAGAAATTATGGTATTCTTCTGTAGCCTGACGAGTAACTTTAACCGTTGTGCATGTGAACTCAAAGACAGCCTGATGCTTTGTTTATAGACTAGTTGTGGGTGGCTGTTTGTTGTTTCACCTATCAATTTGTGTAGATAAAGTATAATAGGGTAAATCCTGTATAGTGATTTATCCTATATAGTGCTTGCATAAAGCATGTATTGCATACACTTGTAGCTGTTATATATTTTTGTAAGTCATAAGTCCTCTTTTGAGGCAAGCGCACGCTGTGGACAATGTGAAACATGTATTGTTCTCTGATGAGTCCACCTTCACTCTCTTTCCCACATCTGTGGGAGTTACAGTGTGGAGAAGCCCTAAAGAGGCTCAAATCTGGACAGTTGCTGCCCAGAGTTAAGCACAGCGGTGGATCAGTGATGGTTTGGGCTGCAATATCATGACATTCCCTACTGTGCTTGATGGGCATGTCACTGCCAAAGACTACTGAATCATTCTGGAGAAACATGAGCACCTAATGGTTCAAACATTGAACCCTGAAGGGGGTGTCGTGTTTCAACATTATAATGCACCAATACACACAAGACTTGTAACAGAATGAACATGAAAGTGACGTTGAACATCTCCCAAGGCCTGCGCAGTCACCAAATCTACATATTTTTTAGCCACTTTGGGGTATTTTGGAGGAGCAAGTCAGAAAACACTTTCCTCCACCAGCATCACATAGTGACCTGAACACTTCTGGAAGAAGAATGGCTCAAAATCCCTCTGGCCACTGCGCAGGACTTGTATCTGTCAAAGACGAATCGAAAATCTCGTGTACCCTTAATTTCTTTCTGTTAGACCAAGATCATTAAATTAGTGCATAAAAATGAATCAAGTGTTACTGCATTTTTAAATCAAATTTATTATTAAAATATTATTTTATCATAACTGTAGACTGTTTAATATAGGTTGGGTATTGTATATCCATCTCTAAGGGAGATCCTAAATGCTTTTACGACTTACATGACCTATGTTAGTTCATTTGAGAGTGACGCGGCTGCTACTATATAAACACGCCTCCACAAACAGCCGGTCACGAAATGGAAATCATTCACAACTCCGACATCATCTAAAAGCTAACGTGACCCCATTACTTATTCTGAAACTACATCTTTCCTGGTTAACACTAACTGCACATTTTGGATGGTTTTGTGTGTGTGTGGGAGTGATAATATTAAGGACAGTTGTAAAGTTCAAAGAATTTATAATCTGTGACTGTACCGTACAAGTCATCAATGTGATCTGCAAGCTTTTGTGTAGGAGTCCTTTTTTTCCCCCTAATTGTGTTTAATATTAGCATCCATAAACATGTGCGTGAATTGCCAAATTGCTTGGCTACAGAGGAACAAATGAGCATGTAACAGAAGCTCTTTGATGGTATTTATAATAATCCTGTCCGGAATGTAAAGAACAAAACATTCTGCTTTAGGTGTCTCCCTGACTTCTCAGAAACGCCCAGCATTTTCTGTCTGCTTTCGTTGTGCCTCAGGCCCCTCACTGCCTGTAATATTATCAGTGGTGACTTTAAGTAACATTTCCTGAGAAATGTCTTATCACTAAAAATAGTAACAGCATACACTGTTTAATATACTGATTAAAATACGTACTATAAGGTTTAAAAAAAAGTGTGTTGAACAGAATTATTGGAAATATGCACTACTGTTCAAAAGTTTAAAAAAAAAAAAGAAATTAATACTTTTATTCAGCAAGTATGAATTAAATTATTCAAAAGTTACAGTAAAGACTTTGAAACTGTTACAAAAAAATTATATTTCAAATGAATGCTGTTCTTTTGAAATTTCTATTCATCAAAGAATCCTGAAAAATCACACACACACACACACACATATATATATATATATACACACACACTAAAAAATTATGTGTTGGCTCAACAAAAAAAAATAACGCAACAGTTTGAATCATTTTTTTTTTTTTTTAGAGATGCACCAATGTATCAGCCAACAATCGGTATCGGACGATAAAAGCTATTATTATCACTATCGGCCATCAGCCGATTGTTTAAAAACTGCAGATGATCAGGGCCGATTATATTCTGTCAATCAAAAGGGTGCAGAAAAACGTGTTCAGACTGCAACTCATACATACTGTGTGTGAAGAAAATCACTCGTGTTGAATTTTAACGCATTAACAGTTTAAAAATAGTGACGTTAAAGCAGGCTCTTTTTGACCCTATGAATCAACCGTAGTTCAAGCCAGGGTTGCCAGGTCTGCGGTTTTTTTTTTGTTTGTTTGTTTTGGGTTTTTTTGTTTGTTTTTTGTTTGTTACATCAAATATTATTTGTAGCGTCTCCCATCCAATAATCGCAAAAAGCTTTGTGCTTTGTTACTTCTGATAAGAATAAAAGTTTCAGTTTTCATGAAATTCAAACAATAAATGGCGTTTTGATGCTTTTAAATGTGACGTGTCAGATCGCTGTAATGTCTCAGTTCAGGCGGCAGTGCGGAGTCTTTTCTTCCTCTTCAAAACAAGTTAACGTTATATCTCGAAAAACATGCATGAACAAGGTATGTTGAAAGATATAGTACAACTTACTGGATTGTGTCATGTCTCATGTAATCACTTTATTTGTGATTCAACCGTGGAAAGACGTCAATAAAACAGCTTGTGAACAATATGTCACATCATGTCAAATTTACCTCAAATGTTCCTTAGCTATCTCTCTATATAAAAAAAAACTAGAGAGGAGCTTACTGTTAATTATGTGTTTGTGCAAATTTGCCATGAAGACAACAAGTGCTTATGAAAACTATGTGATACTATAAGTTTTATACAAACATTTCAGTTTTTATTTGAGTGTAATTATTATATCTAAAAATAAAAAGCAGCTGAATGATACCTCTGTTTTTATTTGTAACCTCTAATATTGAAGTGTACCAAATGAGAGGGTTCCCTGTATTGTTTGCAACATTATTTGGGAGAGGTTTTTTTTTCCTTAAAAAAAAAAACAACTATCGGTATTGGTATCGGCATCGGCCGATATCATTCTAAATAATCGGTATCGGCAGAGAAATTTAGTATTGGTGCATCTCTAATATTTTTGAGTTATGACAACTTTGGGTGAATTTACATTCAACCAACAAGCTACACTGAGTTAGAGGAACTTAATAATTTGTAGCATAAACAAAATTTTTTAAGTTGATTATAAATTAAATCGCTCCAACTACCAGAGTTGTAGCACTGGAACCAATTAAATTTGTCAGTTTCAGTTCAAATCAACAGCTATCATAGCACATGCTAACATAACTTAATATGTATATTTAATGAACAAGTTGTCACTGGCATTAGCACAGTCATTGCTTATAGAGTCAATGTAGTGTTTACCTTCATCTACTCTTCAGCACAAGGGTAAACACAAAAACTTAAACATTACAGAAACTCTTTTAAATGTCAAACATAACAGCATTAAACACTAACAGATTTTTCTTTTCACTAAAAACAAATAAATTAACACTTAATTTCAACATTTATTCTCCTTATCCAGTCCTATGCAAATCCACTGCCTAATTTCCGAAGTTATCAAGACAATTTCATTACGTTACTACAACCTAATTAAAAAAAAAAGCCAATTAACACAGAAATTTTGAGTTTAAATTACAGACAATATTAAGTTGATGTAGTGATCGACATTATTATGTCAACAGAACTCTGCAACTTAAAAGTTTTAATTAAAACAATAAATTAGAATCTTTAATTTATTTAAGTTGTGGTAACTGTAGTATATAGGCTAGGCTATAGAAACACACAAACATAATTTATAGATATTTAGAATTATTTTTGATGAGTTAAGTTATAGCATGCCGCAGCATATAGCAGATCACACCATGAAATATTAAATAAACCAAACCTATTTATGAAAACCTAAGCATGATGTACTGGACACTGCCAGTACTCAACTTGCTTCATGATCATGCAAAAATCAGAGACAAAGACTCTGAAAAGTTGGTGCATAGACAGTGTGCATAGACTGTGTTTTTCCCGTTAGGGTTACAAGCCGAGGCGTACTTAAAAACACAAATTTAAAAAGCCACAAAAATGTTGCGATTTTGTGATATTAATCAGCATGTGAACCGACACGCTTAAAAAACCAACTGCTTGTATGTTGCAATAAATTCAACAAAACAATTAGTAAGCAAGTATGTGAAGCATGTCATGGAGCATGAGGGCTTCCCTTGTCAAAGGTGAAAGGGAGGTTGGAGGGGTAAACAGACATGTGCATCTCTAAAAATAACCCAAGGAACCAATCAACCGCACACAAGGCGGGCACAAAATCCTCAGGTGTGCAGGTTACACCCATCCAAAGTGCATGTATAAAAGGAGAAATGAAGTAAGCAGAGGAGAAAGAATAGACAGTAGGCAGTGGCAAAAAACAACTGGTAAAAGGAGATTGAGAGAAGAGTCAAGACAAAAAGAGACAAAAAAACGGCATCAACCAGAACAGAACAGGACCAAAACCAAACAGAAACACATTTCAACTCCAAAGATGTGCTCTGCATCCTCAAAACATCCTCGTTCTGGTGTGGAAAGGTTTGGAGATGGAGAAAAGGCATCAAAGTCACCTTTAATCTCTCCAAAACCTCAAAGACTTCGTGCTCGACGGGTCCTTTACCCTCCAGGAGTGAGGAAGATCATGCCAAAAGAGGAGTCAGATCCTGCCAGACGTTGGCTGTTCTTGCTATCTGCTCTGCTCTTCCTGCAAATCTACATGGAGGAAGGGCTCTGTGACATTCAGACCGTCTCAGACCGACCGCAGGCCCAGGATGATCACTGCACGCTTGAGGAAAACCCTTTCACACAGGGGAATCCGGAGGCAGACGTGGCTCAGTGTTCGGGCATTGAACAGTCATGCAACTTGCACTGGAAAATGAGGAGCTGTTTCTGAGGCTGGTGCCAAATCCATCAACAGTATGTGAATGCAAACACGCATGCTGAGCTGTGCTTCCTGTACGGTGGGCTGCAGGGATTACTCTTTGTGCTGAGTGAGCTTTTCCATCCGTACTCGGCTATGAGACGAGGGTAGACAGAAGGGGCCCTTTTACAGAAACCAGCAGCATGCCTGAATAAACTTGTCTGAGCTGGACTGGATTTCCCACATTTGGGAAACGTGGCCGCCCGAGCGCTGCACTGGGGTCGAGACTCCAAGTGTAACCTGATATGCATGTACGTCACTTCAGCGTAGGGGAAAGTGATGATTCACAGAGTGAAAACACACTACACTAAACACTCTACAGACCTGAGACTTAGCTGTGTGTGTGTGTGTCTGGGAATGCTTCTGTCATTGACAGCAAAACATGTGTAATACTATGTGTGTGAATAAATGCGTTTCCGGGGGAAATTCATAAGCGTAAAAATGGGTGAAAAAATGATTGTGTGATGATGTAAAATGTCTGTGGATGTGTTGAGTCCTCCATCTATGTAAAAATCACTGTATAATCATTACAAAGACAACTAAACAGCATCAATATGCATGATTAATCAAATAAATATGTAAAATATATATTTCTTTGTGAGTGTTTTCTTTGTGAGTGCCTAATTCATTTTCAAGTGAAACATTTCTGGATGGAAAATTAGTCCATGAAAGGCTATATGTATATATATATATATATAATCTTAGTGTACATTAAAGGATTAGCTCGCTTTCAAATGAAAATTACCCCAGGCTTTACTCACCCTCAAGCCATCCTAGGTGTATATGACTTTCTGATGAACACAGTCTGAGAAATATTAATAAATATCCTGATGTATCCAAGCTTTATAATGGCAGTAAGCATTACCAAACGAGTATGAGCTGAAGAAAGTGTCTCCGTCCACATCCATCCATCATAAACATACTCCAAACGGCTCCGGGGGGTTAATAAAGGCATTCTGAAGCAAAGAAATGCATTTGTGTAAGAAAAATATCCATATTTAACAAGTTAAGAAGTAAAATATTTATCTCCCGCCAGACAGCCTTCCGTATTCAAATGACATGTTGCATCAGTTCCGTAAGTTGAATAGGGAAGCGTAGGACATAACGTAAGCTTTTTGAACTGCTAGAGTTTTACACTTTCTTTGTAAGCAGAAAGTGTAAAACTCAACCAACCAACCCACCAATCAATCAATCAACCAACCAACCAAACAACCAACCCACCAATCAACCAACCAACCAACCAACCAGCCAGCCAAACAACCAACCCACCAATCAATCAATCAACCGACCGACCGACCAACCAATCAATCAATCAATCAATCAATCAACCAACCCACCAATCAACCAACCAACCAACCAACCAATCAATCAATCAACCAACCAACCAGCCAAACAACCCACCAATCACTCAACCAACCAACCAACCAACCCACCAATCAATCAAACGACCAACCAATCAATCAATCAATTAATTAATCAATCAATCAATCAACCAATCAATCAAACAACCAGCCAACCCACCAATCAATTAAACAACCAACCAACCCACCAATCAATCAATCAAACAACCAACTAACCAACCCACCAACCAACCAACCTATCAATCAATCAATCAATCAATCAACCCACCAATCAATCAAACAAACCAACCAACCAATCAATCAAATCAACAACCAACCAACCAACCCACCAATCAATCAATCAATCAATTAATTAATTAATTAATCAATCAATCAATCAACCAATCAATCAAACAACCAACCAACCAGCCAACCCACCAATCAATTAAACAACAAACCAACCAACCAATCAAATCAATCAACCAACCCACCAATCAATCAAACAAATCAATCAACCAACCAACTTAATATATTCTAATCTAATGAACCTTAAGCAGTACCTTAAGCAGTTGGAGCTAAATACACTGCAGAAAATTAGGTAAAAGAAAAAGATGAATAAAAAAATGTATGAGGGATTTCAGTTCAGTTTCTACTTACTGTATTTTAGTTTTAGCTACAGTTGCATGTAACCTCGTGTCGTTTTCATTTAAAAGTTTTTTTAATCTACCATTCAGGAAAATGAAATCGCTCTATCATGATACAAACCATACAAAGCCTTTGTACACTAAATAAAAGAAATCTTAACATCTAATACAAGAAAAACATTGAGCAGACATGTTTATAATGACACTTGATAATAATTTACCAATTTTTTGTTGTTTACAAACACTTTTATACAAATTATCCCACTGAAATCAAGGTCTTTACATTTTTATAACCAATTGGGAATCAAACCCACAACCTTAGCATAGCTAGTACAGTATCACTATGCTATAGGCCATTGATGGCTGACTGCACTATGACTATAGCAGCTATAGATTCATACAGCTGTCATACAAATATCATCTAATCAGAAAGAACAATGTCACATTCACACATTCTGAAAAACTTTATCTTTTTATCTTCTGTAAACACACATGACCTGACCTCCCTTAGGTATCTGATGATGAAAGATATAGTTCTTTTTTATAGATAAGTTTCTCATTAAATCTTCCTCCTCGTCCTATTTCTGAGCTAATGCATGATGACTTCTCTATTAATGATGACTGTCGCTGTGTCATTATAATGAGACCATTGTCTGTCTGACTGTGTGAACACTCTCAGAAAAAAAGGGTGGCGCTGTCACTGGGGCAGTACCCTAAGGGTAAATATAGTTACTTTTTTATATTCATTTTTTATATAGAAAACATGTAAATATATTTTTTAGAATTGTTTTACATAATTTGCATTTATATCATGGTTAATATTGTTAACTAAATCTATTAAACATTTTTGTTAATTGAAATTAACTGAAATAAAGTATAAATAACAGTTGAAAAACATAAACTAAATTAAATTATATATTAATTAAATTATATATTAAGTTGAATTGAATCAATCAATCAATCAACCAACCACTAAATATAAAAATAATATAAAATAAAACATATAATAAAATAGTTTGCCATAAATTATTAAATTAAATATAACATTAAATTATATATTAAATTAAATTGAATCAACCAATTCAATATATTGAAATAAATTAAATTAAGACCTCACTAATCACTCACTAGTCACACATTACACTTCCTGAAACCCATCAGTCAGCATTACATCATTGTGAAAACACCATGTACATGTAACATATAACGACAAATTGTAACACCTGCTGAAGGTGACAATTAAAATGCGTATGTGTGTGTTTTAGCTAACACATATACCTGTAATGACTTCATACTTTCACTTGGAAGTTTTCACATCTCTCAAGAACCGGTGTGATGCATTACACATGCTTATATCCACTTCATCACCACCACCAGCATCGTCATCAATGATTTCATGATCAAAGTCAGAGCAGTGATTTTTTTGTGCATCACAATTAGTCATGTGGTCCATGCCATTATAGTAGTTGTTTTCTACAGAATGCAGCAGTTCCTGAAGTCGTTCATTTCCTTAAAGAGAAACTTAAGAGATTTTATGTGATAATGTGCAAAGCTTTCAAGATCAACTAACCATGACCTCTGAGGTTATGCAATATTATACACTTCTGGAGAAGCTTATGGTTTAAAGTCATCAATGAACTGGCAGTATTTTGCAAATGGAGTTTGAAAAGTTGAAGAGTTGAAAATGATACTGTTACTCAGCCGGAAGTGAAAGTATTGACACCCAGACAAAACACAAAATGAATACCTTCAAAGCACTTTAAGCCACTTTGAATAAAAGTGTTTGCCAAGTACGTAAGTGCTTCATCCATTCGCGTCTTAAATTGCAGACTTGAGCTGATGGTTAATTGAATGGCGGTTAAATATTTCAACCTTTAGAATTCTTTAGACACATCAGACGCATTGCCTTAATCCATATGACGCTGTGTCTGTTTCTCACACCTGTTCTGACAACTGAATTGTTTAGAAAAGGTCAGGCATTGTTATTCCCACACAAGAGGAATCATTCCAAACTATAAATAGATGCATTTCTATAGAACTATTTTACAGCTTTAGAAACATTTCATTGTTCTTTAGTATTGTTCTTTTGCATTTTAGTTATATCCAGTGGTGTAGTCTACGTGATACGCAGGTATACACCATATACCCACTAGGAAAGGTCAAGGGTTTCCATATACCCACTTTAAAAAGTGCAAGGATACGTAACCATCCAATAAATCACAATATGATTTGTTGCTTTTGACATGAAACAAAGTCTCAAGTTTCATGTTTAATGTGTCGTGACAGATCGCTATAGTTCAGGAGAAGCGGCAGCCTGACGCGCATGTGAACTGATCCTCTCCTCCGCTTTAATACCAGTTACAGCGTGAAATAAACATGAATGAACATCTCAAGGTATGATAAAAGATACAGTACAACTTAACAAAATCTGTATCATGACTCGTATAATCGCTTAATCAGTGTTCAACCGCGGAAAGACGTTAATAACAGTTAACTCTAGAGAGGGGCATTTAGCTAAATATATACACCATAATTATAATTTTTAATGTTCATCAATAGCCTATAAAGCATGTTCGAATAAATCCGTCAAGTTGACAGCCACATTTAAATGTTTATATTTAAAAAAAAACGAATTAGATTAGAAATATTATATATTATATATATTATAACTTTATTTTTATAAAAAATTCCTTAAGTGTAATTTAAGTTTGTACAAATCAGTTCATTTTAACCTTCAATATTAATGTAGTAGGCTACCAACTAATCCATGTATATTTTATAGCATTAG
The DNA here is from genome assembly GCA_037950675.1 of Hypophthalmichthys molitrix. Lineage (NCBI taxonomy): Eukaryota > Metazoa > Chordata > Actinopteri > Cypriniformes > Xenocyprididae > Hypophthalmichthys > Hypophthalmichthys molitrix. Next base: position 5,537,100 of record CM075496.1, on the reverse strand, counting down.
TTGAGATTTTTTTTTTTTTTCTTGAGAAAATTTGCCATGTACTGACCTGATATACAGTATATCCAAAATAACTTATATTGAATCGAATTGCAAGTTAGTGAAAGGAAGTGCATAACTATGATGACAGACTGGCAGGAAATGGTGCAAAACAGAAAACAAAGTCCAAACGGGGTGATATTGTGACATACTGATCTTCCTCATCTTTCCATTACTGTTACAAACAACCCAAGTTGGGTTGAAAATGGACAAACCCAGCAGTTGGGTTAAATGTTTGCCCAACCTGCTGGGTAGTTTCATTTAACCCAACTATTGTTTAAAAATGACTATATGGCTGGCATAAAATGAACCCATAATAGGTTGGAAATTGAAAATCATACACATAATTACCAGAGGCAAAAAAATAATCAAAAGGTGAACATTTAATAATAAACAATTTAATAAATGTTTATTGTTTAATTATTATATATAATATTAATAAATGTTAATTTCCAACATATTTTGGGTTCATTTTAAGCAAGCAATACAGCAATTTTTACACAATAGTTGGGTTAAATAAAACTATCCAGCAGGTTGAGCAAACATTTAACCCAACCACTAGGTTAAAACAACCTAATTGCTGGGTTTGTCCATTTTCAACCCAACTTGGGTTGTTTTTAACCAAACATTTTTTAGAGAGTAATAATAGTTGCATCTTGCACTCTTAAATGTGCACTGAAACTTGCCAGCTGATAAAATATGCTCCGGGGACCATCTAAGGCTATCTTAAGTGGCTGAGTGGGTGATTGACACTAAACAGTAGAAAATCAGTCCAGAGTCTCTCCAGCTGTAAATGTCATTGGCTGTTAAAGTCTTGTGTTGATTATAATAAATTGACATTTTGATAAAACACACATAAGCAGTCTTTCAGAATGCTCTCAATAACATGTAGCCTAGATCAGTTGCATACTATATGCATTTAGTGAGTGTGGTGGTGCTTATGGGGTGTCGCTCTGGGACAGGTGAGTATAAAGCTGGGAGGGAAAAATCACAGTATACTTACTACAAAAAACTAGACTACACCTCTGGTTATGTCATATATAGTATCATAATGTTACTGTGGTTGAATCTGTCTAAAACCTGTCTAGATGTCTGTCGCCACAAAATAAACCAAAAAGAATATGAAGTAATATTTTTTATAATTTAAGCAAATTTAAGAAATGTTATTTTACAAATTTAAGTAAATTTAAGCAAATGTAACTGAAAATTATTATTCTCTTTCAGACCATTAAGATTTCCATTGTGACATTATTTTTCATTATTTTTAGGACAATGCAAAAAAGTATTCATAATTATTATAGTTAATTATGGTAATGTGACTATAATATATATATATATATATATATATATATATATATATATATATATATATATATAATAAATTGATATATTGATATAAATTGATATGATATATATATATATATATATATATATATATATAATAAATTGATTCGACAATGTTAATGGTATTAACTGATATTAATATAATACACTACGCTTCATTTTCTTTAAGTAAAACATTTATTATTACACTTTTTTTATTTTATTTTTTTTTGATTTTGGGGTGAACAGGATTTTTTTTAAACTATTCAACTCTAAACTATTTCCATGCAATGCACTAATAAAATGAATCCACTTTAAATCTGCTTGCATAAAATCCTCTGCCAATTCAATAAATGTCCTGTAGGCTAAATGTTAAATATAGTTGAAGCACACTGTAAATACAAGTACTGTGTGTAGGTGAAAGTGAAACAGTCCGCCCCCTGTCTTTAATTAGCGGCACTGCACATAAATGACGTTAAACACTCATGATATTCAGCACGTAGGCACTTAGAATGAATGGGGCATTATAATGAGAATTACTCGCGAACAATGACCCACATCTCGCTAACAACCCAAGAACATAGATCCACGCTGTTCTGCCTGTCAAGTTGCATCTGTTGCCGTTGCAAAAACACAAGCTCAGTCAAACATGGTCATGAGAACTGTTCCCTTCTATTACTGAGAATGTACACTCTACAATCAGACCAGATTAACCCCTTTAAAGCCTGACATATGTGTTTTTTGCTGAGTATCACATTTAATACTTCAGGCTTTTGTGGCTCATATAGTATGATATACAGCAGAAGAATATGAAGCTCAGACTGGAGGAGGAAAAAAACACCAGTTTTATTCAGAGGCCCAAATGTTGTACCTTTATTTACTATTTACATAAAATGCACATAAATATCAGTTGTTACTCTACATCTCCCAATAATGTATCTTAGTAAGATGATATTTAAATGCTTAGTTTTATAATCAAAGCTCTGTAGTTTTTATTGTGGGGGGCAAAACATAATGCAATGCAATACAATGATGATTGAAAGAGGAACAAATAAATGTTCCTCAAAAACCTAATCATATTTGCTACTCATATTTTAACATGGTTAATCAAGTGCTTCATTACAGTAAGTGTTCATATTACTAACTATATAAGATGTATTCTTACATTTACTGTGTAGAATTTCACAGCAAAATGACACATGTACCACGACCTGAAGGGGGACATTTTTAGGAATATGCTAAAAGGCTTGCTAAAAAAGTGTGACCTTTCAATTCGGATGGCAGAAATTTATTTGCATATCAAATATGATACAGTAGGCAATATAAACTCCAGATGAGTCTGCATTAGTTCACAGTGCCGTAATGCCGTTGACCTCCTATTTAGCGATAACAAAATTGCTCTAATCTACTTTAATAATAAAATTCACGCTTTAATATCAGACAAGTTTAGCTTGAGGAATCAAGAACAATGTTAAAGTCACCACATACCAAGCTGCTTCACACACCACTGAAACCATAAGTCATACTATTCAAAGTTCACACCCACAAGAGCATTCACTCTCATACCTTTGTGTGTTTGAGTGTTAATTTTAGTAAGGTTATACGCAAAGTCTGTGCAGCCCTTCCTAATGTAAACATGCCAGGCCTGAGGCAGGGATTCCATGCCTGAGGCTTCACCCGCAGCAGACATTCCACAGCTCGTGCTCACCGAGAAAACCCATAAACCACAGAGGGTAAAAAATGCAGGTGCTGCCATTTGAATAAAGGGAAGCGCTTGTTCATATCATGAAGAAGCTGATGACGGACACAGGAATGGATGAGTCCGTTTGAGGTCACAACCTCATTCCTCCTAAAAGTTCACGGCATTTAGATAATGTAGTGCACCTCAAGTGACCCAAATACTAACCAACTAGCCATCAGCTGCAAGTTAAAAAAAAATATAACTGCAAGCAGCAATTATCAGGGTTTAAGCGCTTTAAGGCTTTTAAGCACATGCTTAAAAAAGTATTATGTTTTATATAGCAAGCCTGTAACCATCTCGATCATAGACCATTTACAGCCAATACAGGAAATAGGGTTAAATGCCAAAAACCCAGGACTAGTTTGCGAAAGTTCGTTTTTAAATAATCTCCAATATTAATGAACGATTCATTATTCGTACTAGAGGCAAAGGTGCTCAGACTGAGTTCTACCATGTGGTATGAATGTCGTGGATGTCTGCGAAAAATCGTGTGATATACAATCCTTTACGCACGTGAAAAATGTGAAGGCTCTTTCAAATTTACTCTTCGTTACGATCGGCCCTGCGTTAACCTTGTCTGATAGCTGCTCGAATTCATTGGCCGATGGCAGACATGTTTTTTGAGATGCGTCAATGTCCTCATAGACAATCATGGCACCTTGGACAAAAACACCGCATGCCAATTTTCAAGTCAATCAGAGTCATTTTCCTGTTTTTTTTTCCTGTTATAGCGCCATCAAGTGGCCAGACGCCACATGCTTTTTCACACGACCACAGAATGAGCCCTTATGTGAGTTTGGTGAAAATATCTAGTAAAAGTGGCTCCACCCACTTAGGGACTGTGAATCGAAATTTTAACTTTTTTTGATAATTACTGACTCAGACTCCGGAGAATCTTGCTGCGCTGGTTTGGTTCCAATCTGCCCAAAAACCTAGGAATAGTTTGCAAAAGTAGGTTTTTCAAAAAATCCAAAATACCCCGAAAATTTCGCCATAACAACTAGAAATTAATTTTGTCCGTCTTGAGCCAAGCATTCTAATGAAATAAGACTTAAGACTATAGTATTCATACTATATAAAACATACTTTTTTAGTGGTTGTGAAGTAATTACTTATTCAAAATAAGTGCCTACTAAAGAGAGTATGTGATTTTGGACCCAGCCAATGTGTCCATCCAATGTAGCCGGGTACCTTTTACCTACTCTTTTATGAGTACTGTGAATTCGGACATTCTACTTTTGTCACATACTGTTTTTCACCTTTTATATAGCAGGGAAGTACGATTTCGGATGCAGCCAATGTTGTCATTTGACGAGAAATGGCTTCCTTCCTCTGAAATGAACCAACTTAAATTAAAAATTAAAAATACATATTTATTCATGCAGGTAGGCTATAGATTTAAATAAGATTTAATAAGACATTTAAGCCTACGTCTAACAGTTTAGGAGTTATGAGCGATTTTGTACTTTTGACCGCTGTAGCGCCCCCCTTCAGGCCGATTGGGGCGAGCCTTGGTGACGTTGTAGATGGTGTGAGTACTAGCATCCCTCAAAGTTTCAAGTCTCTACGACTTACGGTTTGGTCTACCCGATCACTTTTAGGGGAGAATGCTGATCCCTGGAAATTTTAACAATTACAAGTTTCAGTGCTACATGCTTGAATCCCAGAAAAACCTGTATGTCTGGTCTAGGCTAGCTCGGGTTTCCTGAGGTCCCAAAAGGAAGGCAAGTTCAAGACTAAACTATGCTGCCAGTATATCTGCTTAACCAATGCATGCTTACAATTCATTACATGCTGTAACCAGTATTAACAAGACAAATGTGAAAATTAAGTGAAGCAATTTGATCATACTTTTGAATGTCGTCTAAACTAATGACTCATAATCACATCAAACATATTACTGCCAAAGTAATAAAAGTTGAGGTGAATATTCCTAGGAACACTATATAATATTCTGTAAACAGTGAGTACAAATGCACTCTTCTGCATCACTTATGTGAAGTCTTTGAAACAATTCTCACTCATAATCACACACAAATAATTACAAAGAAACAGCATGTGACCCACTGACTTAAAAGGATTGTTCACCAAAAAATGAAAATTCTGTCATCATTTACTCACCTTCAAGTTTTTCCAAACCTGTATGAATTTCGTTCTTCTGTTAAACACAAAATAAGATATTTTGAAGAATGTCGGTAACCAAACAGTTTCTGGTCCCCATTGACTGTATTCTCTGTCCCCATGCTGTACAAGAAACAACTCATACGGTACTAATAAGATTTATGTGAAGAGCCGCTCTCTAGATAAACCTTATTAGTACTGTGTGAGTTGTTTCTTTCTGCCTGTGTTTTTCAGAATATGTTGACGTTTAAAAAATACACTAATATGCTGTTTTTAAATTAATTATACTGAATGAGAGGTTATTAAAAGAAATGATTTCAATCATCATCTACAACTGTTTTAACTGACTAATTAATCAGGTGAATTGAATTATTTAAAAAAATTGCATTCATTTATATTGAATTAAATACAATAATGCCAAATTAAATATATGAATCAACTGAAATATGAATATTTTGACATCACAATTGTTCATATTAAGACAGCTGTTCAAATTAAACTATGTGCATATGTGGCTGAATGATATGAGGCTCTATTAAATGCAGTCTGTACAAATGTATTTAATACATGCACACTTGCCTGTACTTCTATGACTGACATGTTTTCAAATTAAAACTCATTTTGAAATTCTTTATTTTTTTTTAAATATAAATAAATAAATAAATAAAGAAGAGGGAAGGCTGAAATTAGCTACTGCGAAAAGTCTTGTTCTAAAAAATATGTGAATTCGGACATTCTACTTTTGTCACATACTGTTTTTCACCTTTTACATAGCAGGGAAGTACGATTTCGGATGCAGCCAATGTTGTCATTTGACGAGAAATGGCTTCCTTCCCCTGAAATGAACCAACTTAAATTAAAAAATTAAAAATACACATTTATTCATGCAGGTACGCTATAGATTTAAACTTTTAAATGTCTCAGTAACTATAAAGATTCGATTAGAAGTGCGATCGGAATTTTCACTTAATAAGTAATAGCGAGCAAAAGTGTTCGCCTAATGAGGTAACTTTTCCCGCTTAATGTTCCCGCTATTTTTTCTGCTTAGGCCTACGTCTAAAAAAAACATTACAAAACTGTCATTATTTTTGAATCACTTAGATTTAGATACCACACATATATAGAATAATTAACTAAGTAGCTAGTATATAGTCTTAAGTATGGTGTCAAATCACAGTTTTCGCTACGCAGACGATTGTCAAAAGATTGTAGCATTAAATGTAGCCTACCTATACATTACATATTTAACAGATGCTTATAAATAAACAAATAAATAAATGGAACGTATTAAAAGTCAACACTCATTGTAAAATTCACACATTTAAAGAATAGGGGTTTTAAATAGGCCTAAATAAATAAATCAAATGACTTTGTGGAACAACTGATTTTTGTTTGTTTTTTTATTTAAAATATAATTTGAAAAGTGTAGCTATCTTGTTTTTTTTTATATAGTATATATAGGCTATATGATCTTTTTTTTTACTGAACTATAATTTTTTATCTGAAGTCAAGCATACTTGGCTCCCCCGAGAAGCTGTTGTCATATGTTGAGCTCATAATAAGCTAAAACCTGGGAATTTTTGGTTAAAAGCATATATTTTCCGCCTCGAGTGAAGGGTGTGGCCATTTCTATGGGCGTCTCTTAAAAGCAAAATATATAAACCTCACGCTGAAGTTAGAGAAGTCACTTCTGAGAACCAGAGACACAGAGCAAGTAACGCATACTGGAACTGACCTGAACTAACAATGTACACCAGATCAGACAGCCTGGTCCTCTCAGTACCGACAAACACTTTCTTCCAGCCGCAGTCGCAGTTCGATTTCAGACCGGCGACGATGCAGCGCAACACCGAGCCGGAGATCTTCACTTTCGAGCGGATCCCGGAGCCGCAGTCATTCCCTCACCGCGGAGCTCCGCTGCGCCCGCGCAAGAGAAACACCCGCGTCATGTACCCCTCCAAAGTGCGCAAATATCTGCCACCGGCCGAGAAGAGCCCAGCCAAACGCTGGCTGCTCGCGCTGTGCCTGGTCGTTTTCCTGCAGATCTACACGGAGGAGGGATCCGTTGAGACGACGCAGAGTGAAGGACCAACCTTCACCGATGCCACAGCGTACAATGTTCTCCCTTTCCAGTCTGCTGAGGAGCAAGCGAGACAGATGATGGGCAATTGTCCTGAGGTCTTCAGCCAGTCTAGCAGCGAGAAGGAGAAGAAGGAGAACTCTTGGTTCCTGAACACTACATGCCCGAGCTCAAGCCTGGAGGAGGACTTAACTACTCTCTACCAGCAGAGCCGAAGGAACGGATACGTGGTGGCCCTTCTCTACCCTGTATATCATAGACTCGGCACAGAGAAGTAAATGAACTCTTAACCAAGTCTGTGGACTAACCAAGACAAGTTAATGACTGTGAACCTTCTTGGAGTAGAGAAATAGGTTCCTGTAGTTCCTAGTGGTGCCTGGAGAACTCATCTGCTCCAGCTGGGCGAAGTGATGAAACACACAATTTGAGGAGACATTTGATGGACTTGAATGATGAACAAACTTATAATGGAATGAAACTTGAATGGCTCATTTAGATTTACTTGAAAATGTTTCACTTGAAGTGTATAGATTTACATCGTAGCCTCACAAGTAGACCTGTCTAAACTAATGAGAGTGTCACAATGACCATTTGTGTTACTGAACGCTGCGCTCGCAGAAATACTTGAATCTCACATTGATCATTTTATTGTGTTATATATGAAGAAATATTTGTTGTAGATATTTATTTAATGTTATTTATTTATTGTTATTGATTTATTTATTTCCTATTGCCTTGTGAAAATAAATTGACATTTGCATCTTCAATTCTTATTTACTTTTTTCATTGTCTTCTAGAAACATTATTAGTTCATAAACATGGTTCAAAATACAATTATTTCTCTGTGCCACCTCTGAGAGTACAATACTCAAATAAGAGATATAGAAAAATATATGATTTATGACATGTTGTACATTACACTTACAAGTGCATGAACACTAATGCTGATATGGCTCTTTAAAAAAATATGTTTGTGGATTTGATTGAAATATTAGAACAGATATACTTTGCTAACTACTCAATTTTGAGTTTATTGTTCAAGTCCTAGAGATAATCATTGTAATATTAACACCAGTACTAATTAATACCATCATTTACGAGCAGTATAAAGATATAAATGTATGATCTTCATATAATGAATAAAGTTACAATGATCACAATAATACTTTGTGTTGTTCTTCAGTTTCATTACATGAGCATAATCAGATCATGATTATTTAATATGACTGAACTACTCTAGCTTCATTAGGTTACACTATTGAATGTGATTTTAAAGGGACCAGATCATTCATAAATAGCTCCTTAAACTTAATATGTTACATTTTTAGAATGTATTTTTAGCAAAACCTCATTGGCACATTCTAAAATATTAGGTATTGAGTGAGTTTTAAGAGAAAATACAGTGTTTTGTCAGTCTAATGCATCATCTTAATGTGGAGATGGATATTACAGTAAAAATAAATAAGGGAAATGACCAGATTAGTCCTGCAAAATGAGGTCAGCAGTTAATAAAAGAAACATTCTGCTTTTTCTATCAGCATTACTTTTGCAATCTTTATTGCAAAAATTGCAATACTATAAGAATATTTATAAAAAAGTGGTACACTGTAAAAAAAAATATGTGGCAGCTGTGGTTGCCAGAACTTTTATGTTTCAGGCATCATATTACTTTATTTAAATGGCTTATTATAAATCTATATATATATATATACCCCTTGCAGAATCTGCAAAAATGTGAATCATTTTAACAAAATAAGAAGGATCAAGAAAATTGCATGTTATTTTTTATTTAGTACTGTCCTTAATAAACTATTTCACATAATAGTTGATTAACAGTTGATTCATAACAGAAGGAAACACGATGCATTAGGAGTCAGGGGTGAAAACTTTTGAACAAGAAGTTGATGTGCAGGTTTTTTATTTTATTTTATTTTGTTTAAAGAACATATTTTTTCATTTAGTTCTGCCCTTTCAAAGCTACAAAAGATACTTACATGTTTCCCAAAAGAAAAAAAAAGTATAATTTATTCTGTTCATCTAATTCAAAAAGTTTACATCCCCGACTTTTAATGCGTCGTGTTTCCTTCTGGAGCATCAGTGAATGTTTGAACCTTTTTTAATAGTTGTGTTTGAGTCCCTCAGTTGTTCTCAGTGTGAAAAGACGGATCTCAGAATTATACAGTCACTGCTGGAAAGGGTTCAAATATGCAAAAGATGCTGGAAAACTGAAGAATCTGCAGGACCTGGAGGATTTTTCTGAAGAACAGAGCTCAGTTTAACTGCTCAGAACAAACAAGAGATTCATGAACAACCATCACACAACAAAAAAACAGTCGTGGATCATCCAAGTAACCACACAGTGTTAAGAATCAAAGGGATGTAAACTTTTGAATGGGGTCATTTTTATAAATTCTGCTATTTTTTTCTCTTGTGAACAACTTGTAAACAACTGTTATGTGAAATAGTTTATTCAGGACAGTACTAAATAAAAAATAACATGCGATTTTCATGATCCTTCTTATTTTGTTAAAATGATTAACATTTTTCTAGATTCTGCAAGGGGTATGTAAACTTTTGAGCTCAACTGTATGACAGCAAGTATCATCAGACATATTTGTGTTTACAAATATGTGACTTGTCGGAAGTTGTGGCCAGCAGCCCATGAGGAAGCCTTGTGGGAGATTCCCCGATACACTTCCTCTCCTGTGCAACCACTTACTTTCCACAGCCACAAATTTAAATACACAATATGGTTTACATTTTAACTCCCCCGGACCAAACACACACTCTCCCTGTGCACGCAAACCTCCTGGTTTTCCCTTGTTTTGTCCTTTCATCTTTGCCCTCTCTCTCTCTCTCTCTCACTGTATGCCTCTGTGAGCTGGCATTCCAGAGATGTGAGTCGGATGACAACACATGAATCCCGCCTACAGCCCTGAAACCAGAGAGCTAAGCTACTGTATGAAAAAAAATACTGAGAAGAAAAATAGAATTCCTCTCATGGCCAAGGTGTGTTCCGCCTGTTGGGGCTTGATCAAAGAGAGAGTGCACAAAAAGTCTTTATCTTGACAAGCACCTGTTTGCTCACGCAAGGGCATACACTGTAGGCCAGAGGTGTTCTTCCAGAAGACTGAGTATGAATTAAGTGCACGTGTTTGGCCTCAACTTTGTGTCAAATTGTCATTTCCTGCTTGTCCGATCTGAGCTCAGTGCAAACTCAAGAGAGTGTAGGAGTGCATAAACAAACAAATCATGCTCTTTACCACAAAAGTTTAAGAGTTTTTTTTATATAAATAAAATACACCTAATCTCATTCATCCATCCATTATCCAAACCACTTTATACTTTCCTAGAGTGGCAGGGGGCTGGAGTCTTACCCAGCAGCTTGGGCCACAGGTGGGGAAACACCCTGAATGGATGGCCAGCATATTCCAGGGCTCACACACAGACACATTCACACCTACAGACAATTTAGTGTCCCCAACTGATCTGTGCTGCATGTCTTTGGATTGTGGAGAAAACTGCAGCACAGAGGAAACAGAAAGGCCGAACTAGGGACCTTTTTGCTATGAGGCAACAGTCCTACCCGAGTCACTGTGACATTGAAGCACAGTTTTAGTCAGTCACGGTCCTTGAATATAAGCACAGGAATGGTTTTGTTAACATAACAATCAAATAATGGTGATTCACACTCGTAAATCCATTATTTCAAAGTCAATCATGCTCTCAGATCGTCTTGTAAGGAGCATGTTAGCATTGTAGGTCAAACAGTATAGGGCATTCTGTAAGTGATACCTTGTTTGTAGGTTTAAATCCCACAGAATCCATGATAAAAAGTTGCTTTGGATAAAAGAGGCTGTTAAATGCATAAATATAAATCATTTGAAAATATAAATAATAAAAAAAAGCTTTCATATACAGCTATTCACTGAATATAATGTATTTTTGTAATGATTTTAAAGGTTTATGATTGATTGTATTGTTGAATAAAATTATAATAATTTTTATTAAGTTGGAATGGATATAGTGAAAGAAAATGACTAAAATCAGTAAAAGAAATGTCTTTTTAAACTTAATGTCTATATAAATAAACATAAAAATGAAATATAAATGTAAATCAATGTGAGGTTATGAGTAATTTTGATTGACTATTATTTAGGGTTTATGGATGTTACCAACTATTGTTCTAGAAATATTACAAATCTAGAAATGATAAGAATCTGTTCAAAAGGGTGGTTGAGAGGAGTCTGAGTAACCTGTGAACCAAATGATTGAAATCATTCCAGATGAATGACAATGATGTCATGACAAACTCAGTTTGCGAAAGGTGTGAGAGAATTTCTGTCATTCTCACTCTCTCTCTCTCTCTCTCTCTCTCTTCCACACACAGAGGTTTATAATATTAAAAAAAACAAAAAAAACTTTTTTTGGAATATCAACAGGGAAATGAGCACATACATGTGCATCTCTGTATGTGAGAGAACAAGAAAGACGTTCTGCTGCTTGTCCTGAAGTCGCTGCCATGTGAATTGTGCTGTTAATGCATGATTTGGTGTTGTAATTTGTACCTGCATATTCACGGTAGTTTCAGATGCATGATATATGGCATTATTGAAATTACTCGGAGGCTCTGTGGTCTGAAGATGGCCGCTTAAGGAGAAGGATGAGAACCATTTCATGCTGATGGAATGGTAAATATGCAGGAATGGTTTCTGTATATTGGAGCAACAGTGTGAACTGATACAACACAGCTTTTATGAATGTAACTACTGTTCTACAGAAATGTAAGGAATTGGAAAACTTTAGGAAATGATAAGAATCTGTGAGCTGAAAAGGAAGGTGAGTTGAGTCTGAATAAGCTGTGAACTGAATTTGTGAAATCATTCCGGATGAATGTAAATTATGACATGACAAACTTAACAAAGAATGGGGCAAGGCCCATGATTGCATTTAATGAGTTTCAATTCAATTCATGAATTTCAATCAAGGGAGCCCACAGGAAGTAAACTGATGTAATCATGACTTTTCATAGTTACACTGCGTTTCATAATTTGTTGTGTCATCATGCTGTGCAGTCGTAAAACCACTGAGACTAAACGTACAAACACAACCTGAGTTTCAGGTCTAGGATTGTAAAGGCCTGTAATCACCAGTGAAAGGTGTGTGTAAGAATGTATGTTATGTTTTCATTCACCGCTGTCTCTCTCTCCCACACACAAGCCCACATAGCAACATTGTGCCTGCCCAGATCCGACCCACATCTGGCACATGTGGTATTGTGTGGGCCGTTTCTGTTTTCCAGATCTGGGCCACAAGCAGGCCACAGCCATGCCACATGTCAGCCAAGAGCAAGACCTTATCTGAGCCACAAAATCTGTGTATATTAAGTATAGTGTCATCTCAGCCTTAATAAGCCTGTTAACAAGCAGAATTACTGAAGGAAAGAAGAGAACAGAAAAAGAGACAAGCAGAAACAAGAACTACAACTGACTTCAGCCACAGCCTTAGATGAAATCAACTGAAGATGAAAGACATTAAATCTCTCCACATCTCAACAGAGGATGATTAAACAACTCCACAAACACATTACCAGCTTCACTTATTACTAACCAGATTGACTTTATCTATGTTAGACATCTACAAAAGTTGTTATTGAGAATTAACAGGGATTTAACTCTAATGTGTTTCATTTGAAGTCACCATACCAGTGATTAGTTGTTCCATTAGTTGGGCTCTTAACTCTAATTATATGTTTTTCTTTTCAGGCTGCTGTGACAGTGTGTTTGTTAAACACATTTGCAGTAGCTAAGGAAGCTAAAGCATAATGGCATCAAGTGATGGTGTTTGTCTGTTGATTGTTTTGTGGTCATCATGAAATGGCCTGATGACAATCATCATCACTTGATGTCATTTTGCTTTTGCTTCCTTTGCTACTGCAAATGTGTTTAACAAACACACTGTCACAGCAGCCAGAAAAGACAAATGTATAATAAGAGATAAGAGCCCAACTAATGGAACCACTATTCACCATTATGGTGACTTCAAATGAAACAGTTAAACCTCTGTTAATTCTCAATAACAACTTTTGTAGATTTCATAAATAACATAAATAAAGTCAATCTGGTTAGTAATAGGTGAAGCTGGTAATGCGGTTTGTGGAGTTGTTTAATCATCCTCTGTTGAGATGTGGAGAGATTTAATGTCTTTCATCTTCAGTGTCTGTGGCTGAAGTCAGTTAGTTCTTGTGTTTCTGCTCGTCTCTTTTTCTGTTCTCTTCTTTCCTTCAGTAATTCTGCTTGTTAACAGGCTTATTAAGGCTCAGATGACTCCATATTTAATATACACAGATTTTGTGGCTCAGATAAGGTGGCTGACATGTGGCATTGCTGTGGCCTGCTTGTGGCCCAGATCTGGCAAACAGAAGCAGCCCACACAAGGACCGTAATTCATTGCAGCATGTGGGCCAGATCATCATGCCACATGTGCCAGATGTGGGCCGACACAGTGTTGCTATGTGGGAGGTACAGAGGTTACTGTAGATTTTTGTTGCTGTTGAGCTGCTGTACAGCTAAAACAAACTTTGTCTGTATAATTTTCCTGTTATCACTAAAGCTACTTTGAAGCAATCTGCATTGTAAAAAGCACTATATAAAGAAAGGTGACTTGACTTGATTTGTAATACTAACAGGGAAATAGGCCTACATTTGCATCTGTGTAGGAATGTGAGAGAACAATGAGGCTCATTTAGGCTTCAGGTGACCCGAGCTCGAGTTCCTCCTCAGGTAACTTTCCCGATCTCGTCCCACTCTCTCCCCTACTTCTCTTCCTGTCAGTTCTCTATATCCTATATCAAGGATACTGGCAAAACGTCAAAAAATAAATAGGTGAGAGAGAGAACAAGAAAAAGATTCAAACAGGAAAATAAGCAAATGAAAAGAGGTATAAGGCAGAGCCAGCATGCTAGTTTTTCTGAAGAAAATATGAGTGCTGTTTGTCTATGCAAAATTCTAGGTGGTTACTAGGATGTTCAATAATTAAACTGTCCCCCCAGTAGGCTATTTGCTATTCTTAATGCTGCTCTGCATTGAAAGAAATGCAATATAATATAGGCTACATAACTGTTTTCAGTGGTGTATGAAGACTTTACATAATGAACCGTTATGTTTTTATTAACTTAGCATGAGCCATTTCTATCTACAAACACCTTTACATGTTAAGTCACCATTTTGCGCCAACATGTTTCTACAGTAGCGCTAAACAGACAAACAAACAGCTCTACAGAGCGCGTCTGCTTGACTAGCTACTCTCCTCTGTCTCAGACGACGACATATTTGTCCTGTGTTGGCCACCGTAGCTTCTCTATATTGCAATTAGCAAAAGCTTTGTTACTTTTGACATGAAACAAAGTCTCATATTTCAAATATTGATATGAAATAAAACAAAACAAAGTCTCATATTTCACATTTTGATATGAAATAAAAAAACATATACCGTTTTGGCGCTCTTTAATGTAGCATGACAGATCGCTGTAGCGCCTCAGGTCAGTTCAAGAGAAGCAGTTAATACCAGTTACAGAGCGAAATGAACATGAATGAACATCTGAAGGTATGTTAAAAGATACTAACCGAAATCAGTGTGTCGGATCTAGAGAGGAGCATTTAGCTAAATATATGCACCATTTTACATATTAATTATAATTTTTAATGTTCTTCAATAGCCTGTATAATGCATGTCTGAATAAATCCGTCAAGTTGACAGCCACCATTTAAATGTTTACATTTATAAAAAAAACAAAAAAAAAAAACCCGAATTGGAGTAGAAATAATTTTAAAGTTAGTAGGCCTATTATAACTTTATTATTATAAAAAAATGTCCTTAAGTGTAATTTAAGTTTGTATACAAATCAATTTTAACTTTCAATTTTAATGTAATACCAACTGATTCCCATGTAGGCTATATTTTACAGCATTAGTTTTTTTTTTTTGTGCCATGTACTGTACCTGATATACAGTATATCCAAAATAACTGATATCGAATTGAATCAGTAGATCTTAACTGGCTGAGTTAGATGGTGACTGACACTAAACAGTAGAAAATCAATCCAGTTTCTCCATCTGTAAATGTCATTGGCTGTTAATGACAGTCTTATGTTGCTTATAATAAATTGACATGTTGATAACACACACAAGCAGTCTTTCAGAATGCTCTCAATGACATGTAGCCTAGATCAGATGCACTATGCATTAGTGAGTGTGGTGGTGCTTATGGAGCTGGGAGGGAAAAATCACAGTACTCACTATACAAAAAACTACACCGCTGGATGTAAGTAGCTAAACATGTAATATTTGACAACTGTTTTATGATAGAAATGTTCAGAAACTGACAGTAACATCCAGTGATGCAAACTGGTCAGCTTTTTATGAAAAGAATTGAAAATGTGTTATTATTTAGGCTACATGATTCATGTAGTCTAATTCATAACTGAATGTGATGAGACAAGAAATTAAGCAAAAAAAAAGCATTTTTTACATAGCCTATTAGACATATGAATTAGAGCGAATGTTTTCAGTTATTTTTGCTCTCTTAATTTCATTTGATGGAGTTTTAGTTTGTATTCTCTAGTCACATGTGACTCCTTTGTCTCAGGGGCTGTTTACACGACACCGTTTTCAACTAAAAACGGAAAACTTTTTATACGTTTTGGCTGTTCATTTACACGACAATAGAGTTTTGGTGGCCTGAAAACACAAACTTTGAAAACGGATTTCAAAATTTGGAAGTTTTTGAAAACGATAACGTTATTATCTCTGTGTAAATCTGTGAAAACTGTGACGGCATGCACACGCCCACCCACCCCCTCATGATTCTGGCCTTGCTCTACAGTATACACTCATGGCATTTCTATCCTGAGAATCTACTTCATCAGCTGGAGGCAGAGCTGGAATAAACTGGTTTTGCAGATGTATATCCTGTCGGGATGTTTCCATGTGCAGGCATGAAAAAGCAGGAATTAAATGAGGGTGAATGTGTCTTCCTGGGCATGTCTGAACCTATAGGAATCGGTGTTTCTGGGTAGGAAAGAGGGAATGGCATCTAGGAGAGGGTGGCAAAGAGGAAACCTTCTTTACATCATACATTCATAACATTGTCATCAATTGCATATTGTACTGTATATCTGATTACAGATGTTCATGGCCCCGTCAGGACTGTTGCCATGGGACACAAAACACTGAACCAAGACATGTAAGATCTTTGTCATAATGGTCTCATAGTGATCACTAAAAATATATAAATATATAGGTAAATAAAAGTAAACATGTCTGAGTTGTAAAGATTCTTACAACTGTATTGGATTGTGATGTAATTTCCTGTATGTTGTAAAGGTATGATACATTACATGATATTGTATCACTACATTGACATCATCACATTGACTTTGATCATTTATAGTATTACTTTTAACATTATTTATAATATTATTCATATTTTATATTTGTTATATTATTGATAATAGTATAGTATTTATAATAATAATAATTATTTGGTAACACTTTATTTTAGGGTCTTTTAACTTTTATTAGCATGCATATTACTAGAATATTGGCTGTTTATTAGTAATTATTAAGCACATATTAATGCCTTATTCTACATGACCTTATTCTATATTCTTAATCTTACCCAATACCTAAACTTAACAACTAACTTACTAACCATTAATAAGCAGTAAATTAGGAGTTT
This sequence comes from Hypophthalmichthys molitrix, assembly GCA_037950675.1. NCBI lineage: Eukaryota > Metazoa > Chordata > Actinopteri > Cypriniformes > Xenocyprididae > Hypophthalmichthys > Hypophthalmichthys molitrix. The sequence goes on along the minus strand of CM075496.1, from coordinate 5,520,061 downwards.
ATTGAGGGAAAAGTTGTGAATACATGTTCCCTATTCTAAAGTGTTACCAATTATTATTGAATTATTATTATCTTTACACCAACTTGTCAATCTTAACTGTAGGCCTCATATCATAATTCAAAATATACATTTTAATGTACTATTAAACAATGTTTATCATAGAACATTTATTCAAGTCATTGTCTGTATAAATTGCATTTGTATTTTTGCATACACTTCCAGATCCAGACAATTAAAAATATCATCAATCCATAAATAATCAGCAGTCCTTTTCATTATTTCAATATTAAACTTTCTGTTATGAGCAAACCAGTGGAAATAGATCATCTGAGAGAAGGCTGTAAATGTTTTTTTTTTTTCTTTTCTTTTCACTGATAACTAGTTTTTCATGTAAAAGACTTTTACTTTGAGCTTGTTGCTGTCACCGAGACGAACTCTGTGGTTCCCTCCTCTGACCATCGGAGGGAGCCCTCACCTGAATATTGACTCGCGCACTCACACTACATTTCCCATCAGCCCGTACCTTGGACCAATCAGTACTCACTACACCCAGCTGCAGCTCGTTATCTGGACTATTTAAGACCCTCTCGCTCACTACCCCTTCTCGAAGTCTTGTATTGCCCCGGTGTACATTACTAAGCGTTGTCTGTCTGTCTGTCTGTCTGTCTGTCTGTCTGTCTGTCTGTCTGTCTGTCTGTCTGTCTGTCTGTCTGTCTGTCTGTCTGTCTGCCTGCCTGCCTGCCTGCCTGCCTGCCTGCCTGCCTGCCTGTCTGTCTGTCTGTCTGCCTGTTGCTGATTCTGTTTGCTACCCATCTACGAACCTCTGCCGCCTGCCTTAGACCTGTGCTTGTACCTTGTTTTGTGAGTGATATCTGCCTGCCCTGATCCTCTGCCGGTTTATTGACCACGATTCTGTCTGTGCCCTGTTACACCTGTCAGCCCCTGTTTTGACCTTGCCTGTACGACTACGCTTACTCTAATAAAGCATGCAAATGGATCCCAGCCTGAATGATGATTCGTTACAGTTGCACATTTATGCAGGCTTTATAATCCTCACATCTACTGTATCATATCTCATCTTGGTCCTAATCTTGATCAAACTTGTTTCTAGAAGAGAGTAACGATCATGCTCCAGGAACTGTAGATCACTGTCTGATGGCGGATATCTGGCGGCAGACACAAAATGTCAGGCTAAATATAGAATGATAGTGATCTTGTTTTATTAGTTTTTTCAGAACAATGAATGGCAGAAGGGAGTTTATCGGTAAATGGTGTAAACTGACCTGTAAGGAGACTTTGTTGCTTATAGTATATCTGCAGGGAAATCTCATCTGCATATCTGTTCAATCAGCTGTTGGAGAAACAGTTTCTGAAGAAGGCTATTGAATTGTGATTTATCATGGTATGTTTGACTCCTATAAAATCATCAAATGAGTGTAACTATGAGATTTTTAAAAGAATTAAGTGTGTATTTAAATGTCATTAATTAACATTAAATATAAACATTTGCCATGATAAAATGTTGAATTGATTAATCACATTTAGCCTAAATAAAAAACATACATTTAATAAAACAGGATACATTTTTTTAAAAAACAATTCCATTTCATTCATTTAGCTAGATAAAGAAACCACAATACAACTTTTTAAAGGGTTAGTTCACCCAAAAATGGAAATGATGTCATAATTTTTGGGTGAACTAACCAAATGAACAAACAAACAATCATATTTTGCTAAATAATTGTATTATTCATTTTGTCATTAATTGTTTTGGGTTCTATAACTGTTTAGCTATTATGACAATTTACCTCATAGGCTACAGTGTGACAACATGCCCCACAAGTGGGTTGTTTTCCTGGGCAATAAAGACCCGTTCACACCAAGAGCTATAACGATAACGGTAAAGATATAGTTCTATAATCGTTCTAAATATAAATAATTGCAGAGTCCACACCACAACTAAAATAACTGCACAGAAAAATGAAATCAGAGCAACTTTCAGAATGATTTTTCCCATTTCCAGTTGATGAATGGTAAAAACAAAGTGACAGCCAATCAGAATCCATTCTTGAGCATTTAAAGCGGCAGACGACAACTGCAGCACGCGTTTAATAAACAGAATTAAATTATAATAATATCTTTATAGTTAACGTTTTTGGTGTAAACGGGCCTTTAGGATATGTGTCAATACAAACATTAACATTTACTTTAAAAAAGTATCTTTCCAAATGCAAATTGAAAACTGACAAATCATTTTCAAATTGTGAATCAATTTAAATATTACAGACAAGTGAACAATCCCTGCTCAACCCTTAATGTGTTTTCCAAACTTTCTCTCCAAGATCACTCCCTCAGTATTTCCTGTGTTTATCACATGGCTTCATTTCCTCTGCTGCTCTCTCTCTGGCCAGCAGAGGAGAGGAAATTGTTACATCACTCAAGTGTTGTTTAATGGAGGCCTTTCCCAAATACTTAATCACTTTCACGTGTCATAGTAATGGTCATCCAACCAAGCCACTCATAACCGGTTGCTTTGAGGATGAAGAGGTCAAAATGCCACTTATGCCACAATGACAAAGCACTTCCTGTCAGTTGTGATGTTTTATAAGTGTGATGGATTTTGCCGGTTGTGAAACATTACAACTTAATGAATGTCTGGAAATTTTTATTCAATTTCCCCTCTTTTTTGCCATAATGATTAGCTGACTGTATGTACATATATGGAACATATATATTTCATATGGGTTTAAAAAAAAAACAACAACAATAAGTTTGTACTGCTGTCTGATTTAACCATTATGGTTAAAATTATGGTTATGTGGAAATTAATTGAACTAACTTTAATATATATATTATATATATTAAAGTACCCAGGTGAAAAAAAGTACACTTCTATATTGTACTTAAAGTGCTCTATTTTCGTGCACTAATTTTGTACTTAATATACTAAAAAGTCTTCTTTAGTACTTCTTAAGATAATCTTAAGAACATCTAAGTGTACTCAACTGGGCTATTCTGAGACACCATTACATATGCTTTTAATATACTATCTCTGTATTTAAAAAAATATATTTAGTTACAACTTGTAGTACACTATGGGTTCAAATGTACTATAAGTGGTAACTAAATACATTTTTTAAATACAGAGATAGTATATTAAAAGCATATTTTAGTTCACATGTAATGGTGTCTCAGAATAGCACAGTTTAGGTACACTTAGATGTTCTTAAGATTATCTTAAGAAGTACTAAAGAAGACTTTTTAGTATATTAAGTACAAAATTAGTGCACGAAAATAGAGCACTTTAAGTATATCATAGAAATGTACTTTTTTTTCACCTGGGTAGCCTATATATATTGAAGTACTTTAATAGGCTATATTTACGTTTAATATATTAAAGTACAAAATACAGCATTACAGAATGGAAAACCATTTTAATAATGAAACATAATAATGAAACACATTTAATAATGAAACTCAATAATAAAACATTTTGTATGATGAAACAATAATAAAACTGTTTTAATAATGAAACATTTATTAAAGTAGCCTATATATATTGAAGTACTTAAACATATTTACTTTTAATAAAAGTACAAAATGCGCATTACAGAACCGTTTTAATAATGAAACATTTTGTTGACATTAATTGGAGTCTTTCTGGCACATCCCAATAACTCATATTTCCCCAGAATGCCAGTAATCCATGCTGTATCACTCCTTACTAAATATAAATAATGGAGACAACTTTTCAGGAATTTGCCGAAACTGCTGAGGCACCACCGCTGTCAGAGAGGCGAAAAATGAGTCTGTGCTGTCCCCTGATGGATCAAAAGAGCAACTACGGTATCTGCCTGAAATAAAGGATCTTTAAGTAGCCTATTGCATTCATAAATAATTTAAATAATAATAAAATAAATAATAAAATATAAAATAGAATAAAAAGGTAGGCTAATACTCATATTTAATCATCAGAGTAAAGTAAAATATTTATGAAACATTTTCATCAATTTCATCAGAACTTTCTCCCGCAACCCACAAAGCATGTCTTGTCTAGCTTTACTCTCACCATCCCATCGCCTAATTGCTCAACTAGCTCATCTACACTCTAAAAAATAATGTTGGCTCAAAAAAAAAAAAAATTCAATAATTTTTTGAGTTATGACAACTTTGAGTGAATTTACATTCAACCAACATGCTAAGTTAGAGGAACTTTTGTAGCATAAACACAAATTTTTAAGTCGCTTCAACTACCAGAGTTGTAGCTGGAACCAATTAATCTTATCTATTTCAGTTTAAATCCACAGCTATCATAGCACATGCTAACATAACTTCATTAATATGTATATTTAAGGAACAAGTAAGATATTACTTGTCACTGGCATCAGCGCAGTCATTGCTTATAGAATATTTACCTTTACGTTTCTACTCTTCAGCACAATGATAACCACAAAACCTTCAACATTACAGAAACTCTTTTAAATGTCAAACATAACAGCATTAAACACTAAAACCGATCTTTCTCTTCGCTAAAAACAAATAAATTATCACTTAATTTCTACATTTATTCTCCTCATCCAGTCTTATTCAAAGCATGCTGTGAACTAGAATTCCACTGCCTAATTTCTGAAGTTATCAAGACAATTTCACTACTTAGTGACTTTAAAAAAAAAAAAAGCCAACTAACAAATTTGAGTTTAAATTACAGACAATATTTAGTTGATGTAATGATCAACATTTTTATATCAACAGAACTCAGAAATTTTTTGCAAGTTAAAAAGAATTTTTAACTTGCAACCATGCATTTATTTAAGTTGTGGTAACAGCTCCCCTGAATTACTTTTTAGAGTGTACTTGTCAGCCAGATCCAGCACCTATCTCACTTCTTAAACCTGATCAGCTGCTCTATTTACTCTGGGTCTGTCCCTCTATCATTACAAACTGCTGCTTTTCCTCCTATTTTGAAGAAATCAGGACTAGTTTCTTCTGCTATGAATAATTTCAGACCTATATCCAATCTACCTTTCATTTCTAACCTGCTCGAAAAAGTTCAGCTACAATCTCATCTTTCTGTTAACAATCTTCATGATCCCTATCAATCTGGTTTTTGATCAGACCATATCACTGAAACTGCACTGCTAAAAAATTACCAATGACCTTCTCCTATCTGCTGATTCTGTCTTTCTCATCATACCTGATTTACAGCCGCTTTTAACACTGTATCCCATCATGTACTTATCTCTCGTCTTTCAGCTATAGGCATCACTGTTAGTGCTCTTTCTTGCCTTGGTTTACATCCTATCTCACTTACAGACAATTCTTCATCGCTTTCCATAACTTCAATTCTTCCATTGTTCTCTCTCTCTCAAGGCTCTGTTCTTGGACCTTTTCTTTTCAGTATTACTTTTCAGCTACCTCTTGATCATATTATCAAATGTTATGTTTTGCCATCATTGTTAATGCTGATAACCTGCAGATTGACATATCTGCTTGCTCCGTTTCTGCTCTTCATTCAATGCTGACTTTAAATTGCTGACATTAACATTTTGTGTGAAATTGAATAATGATAAAGCCAAGGTTATTGTATTTGGTCCAACATCCCCTTTAAAAAAGTCTGAACTGAGTTTTTCGATTGATGGGGCTCTATTAATTCCATCTCAAACTATTAAACTCTTCACTTACATTTCAATCTCATATAAACTCTATTTCCAAGACTGGATTTTAGCCCCAAAGGCTCTGATAGTCTCACATAGCTCGCTTCTTATTGGACTGCCCACTAAAAAATTGCTAGATTACAATGTTCAAAATGTGAGTCATTTCTCAAGTCAAGAAGTCTAAACACATCACCCCTTTGCTCTGTAATCTACATTGGTTGCCTGTTTCTCTACCTATTCATTATTAAATTCTCCTTTCAACTTTTAAATGCCTTCATGATCTTGCTCTCCATTATCTGTCTGAACTGTTATTATTCACCCCCTCACTCTCTTCGGTCATGTGACTCAAAACTGTTTACGGTACCTCGCTTTCGTCTCTCATCAATCAGTTCTATGGCACCAAAACTCTGGAACACCTCTACTATATCCTCATTCAAATCGCAACTAAATCTGTCTTTTCTCAAAGTATTTTCAGCCCACCTTCATCTAGTGTTTTACTGTGTGTGTACTGTATATATGTATGTATGTATATATGCGTATAGATATGTCTTTATCTTGTTGATACCATGTTTACTTCATTATCTCCCTGTAGTGACCTTGAGCTTGGGAAAGGAGCTTTATAAATAAAGCTCATTATTTTTAATTCATATTTAAGTATTATTTAAATGCTATTATAGTTTATATTAAAGCTGCCATCTGTAAGTTTTGCCTCTTTGTCGCCACCTCTGTTGGAAACCTGCAATTGCAGTTATTTGCGGAATTATCATCTTTACGTGGGTTGTGCAAACATGTTTGCTGTCAGTCATACCGGTGTGGATACTGTACTTCAGAATCACATAAAAATGTCATCTGAACAAGTAAGTAACATGTCTGCCACTTTTGTACTGATCAACTTAGGGAAAAAAAGCATTACAATATTTTGCGCTGCCAATGGTGATTAAATCTAATGACATCAAACCGTGCAAGTTATTATTATTGTTATGCTTTGTTCTCAAAATTGTTAATGTTCATAACATCAGCATTGCATGACTATGTGTATTTAGTGTGTATTAGCGTTACCTGTAGATTTCAATTTCTGTAGCCACTCCGCAGTCCAAATTCTTTTGCTTTTACGGGTGAATCTCCAGTTGTCACTGATGATTGTCATTTGGAGCTTTCTGGATTACAATCCGCCATCAAAATGATAAGTTTAATTATTTCAGCTGCTGTGAGAAAAGGCTATAAATTATCTGCATCCTCACATATAGCTAGCTGGGACTATAGTTGCGTCCCAAATGACGCACTATGCACTTATACACTATGTACATTTGCACTATGTACTCATCCATGTAGTGTGTGACTTGTATAAGCTTATTTTGTCCTTTAACAACGGAGTCTGATCCTCCCTCCCCCTCCGCTACGTAATTAAACCTGTGAAAGTTGAGTGCATAAAGAGTCCAACATTCCACACTTCGTTTTTTCCGTTAATTTAGTGCACTTTTTCTTTTTGGAATTTACTGTGCACACACTACTCGCACTATTTGTACTTAAAAACGTAATAGAATAGTGCATAAGTACTCGAATTGGGACGCACCGTATTTCTTTCTGTTTACAGACGTGACGCAAAGACGAACGGCTGCATGCTCGAATTTCCAGCGGAAACCCACCAGTTCCAATTTTATTATAAAACATTATTACAAGCTTACCTTAAGTTAAGGAGAAAGTTTTGAACACTGGCTGGTTATATACTTGCTCAAAAATTGATTTTGGATCATTTTTAACCAAAAAAAGTTACAGACTGCAGCTTTAATGTTGAATTTGCATTCATTTTTATATTTTTAGTTTAATTTTTAGTATTTTTGCTGTGTGCTTTTTCCATTTGTATTAGTTTTGTTTTTATATTACTATTTAGGTTTACTTTATCACTTAATATTAGCCTAATCTTTTATTTTTTATATTTAAAATTTATTTTTAATATTTTTATTTTTCGTTAACTAATTTTAGTTTACTTTAAGTTTTAGTGTTAATTAACAAAAAAAGTTTTAATAGTTTTAGTTTTACTCACAGTTAATAACCCTAATTTGGACTTAAAAACAGTTATAGAGATATAGGAAAACTTGCCTGTGTGAAAGCCAGTCTCCCCTATATATCTTGTTTTACAGCATATTTTAGTTATAATAATATCATATAATATAATCTATTTTAAGTGTATTCCTTCATTTGTTCAGTGTTACATTCATTGCTCTCCTTCTTCAAGTGGCCGGAAGAGGGATGTGATGTAAAAATCACATTGAACCGTTTTTTTCCCTTCCCCTGTGCAGCAGATCTTCCGATGCATTGTAACAGTGTTGAAGAACATAAACTCTTGAACACAATGCCTCGACATCTGTAATGGCGTGCTGACTTTCGGATGTGACTTCGGAGAAACGATTGTCAGGATCCCGAAAACAGGTAATTTGTCAGTTTAAAGCGAAAGATAGAAAAGTTTCTGAAGACAAACTGAAGTTGTTGATTTTTCTGGACTCTTTTGTTGCGATTGAGAAACACTCTTGCGTTCAGACAGATCCGATGTGTGTTGCTGATGAACTCGAGGTGATTCATAGATGCTTGAAACGTTGTTTTGTCAACTTTGGACGCTTTTTTAGACGTCAGCACAGGTTTATCCTCTTTCATTTACAGTTGATTGTGTGAAAAGTTTTGAATACATTGACAGTATCATCCACATGGTCCTTTTTGTTGTTTGATGGGTATATCGGTAGAATGGTGAAATGTTTTGTGGCTGTTCTTTCACTTTATTATCTTGATGAGTTTGTTTCTGTATGTAGAAGTTGCTACTTTGTGTTTTCATTTGTCTCCTTGACGATCAGCTTTATTAACCAGGCCGCAGTGCGCATGTCCAACTTTTACCTATAATAACTGATCGCCGTTACCATGACTACCCCTAAAAAGATCTGTTAAATGTTTTACCTCATGGATTCTGCATGAGGGATGTCCGTTTTGTGAACGAATCGTTTTTTTCGAGTCGGTTCACAAACAAACTGGTCTGAACGATTCGTTCACGAATCGGACTGAATCAGTCCAAACGGTTATATGGAGCGCAACAGTGCCCGCCCCCTTTTTCAGCGGCGCTGGTTCCTGAGGTTTTTTTTATTTTTCATTCATTTTTCACATTGGGATTTTAAAGAGTCTTCGTTAAAGTCCTCATTAAAGAGCTGAATCCCATGAAGCATTGCAAACAACATCATCGAATTAAAACCGATGGAGAAATATAAAATACTCATTTACAATGTTGAATATATATATAAGTTAATTGCAGAATATGCATATATAGGCCTATACACAAATATTTAAGTATTTTGAGACTAGAGATTGTAAAAAAATATGGACGTAGTGTCCGTGACATCACCCATAGATTTCTGAAGAGCATTTTTGAAGCGAAAATGAGGCCGCCGCCATCTTAGCAGCACGTCACGTCACTCCCGGATAACTGAAAATGGGCAAAGAGGCGGGACGTGATTGGAACTGAGGTGCCTGGTTGCTGAAACCACGCCCGCCTAGCTCGACGTGATCATGTTAGCAGGCTCAAGAAGCTAGCTATCTATCTATCTAAGATACTATCCAAAAGATTAATAAAGATAAGTTATATCATTTGAAAATTCTAAAGGTTTACTGTCAATCTACGATGTCTTTTTTATGATATAGATGCTGCAGGGTGTGCAAATAACAACATGAAAAATCAAACGGGACTTCATACCTTTATATTGAAATAGCGATCGCAAGATAAATCCATTCCGTGCCACTTGGGTAAAATGTCCATGAGTGTCCATTGAAAAACAAAAAACAGTACTTTTTGTCCACAAAAGCATTAAATCCATGAAATATTGATATATTATCCATTGTTTGCATCACATTTCTTTTGAATGATCTGCTCTCCATCATCGTTCTTCAAGAAATTATGCAATCTTAGCAGCGTTTATGTTGTAAAACTGTATATGATCGTATCTCACAAACAAATGTCAGGAACAAAACTTTTAGCTAATGCCAAGACGATCCAACAACGTGTGTTCTGTTTATCTTCCGCATGCATCTGTCTCAAATCTCGACCATTAAACGCAGCAAGCCATATTTTATAATTGTATAGATTATATTATAATTTTATAATTGTATAAAATAATCCCGAAAAAAAGCACAAACACGGCAGAGATGGCTGGAATTAGCTGAGGTGACGGCTCACAGACAGCAGCGGCAAACCTGTCACTCAAGTGACCACGCCCTTAAATATGCAGAACTTTAAGGCTTAATATAATTTAAATGGATGAGCTATAAAAAAAATTCACCCCCCTCAGAGTTGTCATGAAGGACAAAATTAGCTGTATAGACCAAAACCCCAATTTGATCCAGGCTGTAAACATGATTTTTTCTGCTGTAAAGTTGGCCATTTTAACATGGGACTCAATGAGATTCTGTTCTCTTTTGGAGCCTGACCCTAGAGGCCAGTCGATGAATTGCAGTTTAAGTCACTTCCGTATTGGCTTCAAGACTGGGGGAGGTTGCCGCTTGCTAGAGACTCATTGCGTCATTTGCAGTGCTTCATGGTAGTGGGCGGAGTAAACAAGATCATTTGGCGCATGTTGCTTTTTTCAACTCTCTGATTGGTGTAATTTTCTGTATCATGGGTAATGTAGTTTTTCATCAGGAATTCTGCTGTTAAACACTATTTTAAAGGGTTGGTTCGCTCAAAAATGAAAATAATGTCATTTATTACTCACCCTCATGTCGTTTCACACCCGTAAGACCTTCGTTAATCTTCGGAACGCAAATTAAGATATTTTTGTTGAAATCCAATGGCTCAGTGAGGTCTGTATAGCCAGCAATGACATTTCCTCTCTCAAGATCCATTAATGTACTAAAAACATATTTAAATCAGTTCATGTGAATACAGTGGTTCAATATTAATATTATAAAGCGGCGAGAATATTTTTGATGCGCCAGAAAAACAAAATAACGACTTATACAGTGATGGCCGATTTCAAAACACTGCTTCAGGAAGCTTCGGAGCGTTATGAATCTTTTGTGTCGAATCATGATTCGGATCCCGTGTCAAACTGCTAAAATCACATGACTTTGGCGCTCCAAACCGCTGATTCAAAGCAAAAGATTCATAACGCTCGGAAGCATCTTCAACAGCAGGAAATATTATCAATTAACAACCTCGTAGCTCACAGTAGGCCTGTCTTTAAAGGTTTATAAGTTATAGTTAAAAATCATTTTCCCTATGGAGAAAATAAATTGAGATTTACCAGAACCTGACTGTTGCAACTCGTTAACTTGGTAAATCGACAGTGGAATTTTTCCAACATGTCCAGTTCGTAATAGAATATTTACTGATGGGGGGTGAAGTCTGTTTCTTTAATGGACTAAAACAATTTTATGACTTGCATACGAAGAGTTGGTTTTAATAAATAGTTTTGTTTTTTATCAAAACATAGAAAAATGTTTTAGTAGAGAAATGAATTACTTCATGCCGTAAAAGAATCACAGATGTATTTATTTTATCCAGTTCTTTGAATCGAACTGTTCGGAAGAACCAATTTGAGAAAATGAGCCTGACTTTCCATCATTGGTCCTTATCAATATCACATAGGGGCAAGTTGTCACATTTTTTTATTGGGTCATGTGCCATTTTCATAAGTTGTAGCCTAATTTTATACAATTTACTAATTGCAACTCTTTTATTGAAAACAGTGGTTTCATGTTTTTATTTGTTACATTTTCAATGTTTGATGTTTCATGAAATCTTTTGTGTTTTTTCATAAATGTTTTACTGTTTAAATTGTGCAGAAAAGCCTAAAATAGGCTATTTAACTTACTTATTATTTAACTTACTCCTTTAAATGTACCCTGCTATTGAATTAGTTTTAAGAAGTATGCTAAACTTACTCTGAGAAATATTCACTAGAGTAAGTGTGACGACTAGCCCCAGTGTATTAATAGGAGCGTATATCAGAAACTTTCATAAAAGAAGTACAAGAACAACACAGCTCATTGGATTGCCCTCAGTGTCTATTGATTTTTAGGAATTGGTGATGGATTGATATGTTGCTGCATTGAAAAGTGAAAAGTCTTCATCAAGTTCACCTGTTGCATGTGAGTTGACAGGTTATTGATATTTATTAACGATAAAGCATTTGTAACCGAGAATCCGAGGCATTTCATCCCTGAGTTTAATCTTCATAAACCCGGTTATAACAGCGATTTCCTCTGTGTTTTTTATTAAGTGCCTCATGTGCTGTTTTTCTTTCTCCTGTGATGCAAGAAAGTGTTGTGTGCCAGAGCAGAGGTCAGATGTTGCCTAACAAATGAAAAATGCCTCAAGCGTAAATTCTCATGAATTCGCTCATGCTCACAGCTCTTGTTTCTGTCTGTGTCTGATTATCAGGCTCTCTGTTCAACGTTTATCTGTGAAAGTTACTGCAGACCTTAACGCTTGGCACTTTCAGCAATAACCCGATTGCTAAAGCCATTTTAGGTTGATGAAGAAAGGGTTTTGGTTATGTCATAATGGGGATGCGAGAGAGGATATGTTTGTTATAGAACCAATATGAATTTGATGAGAGGGGTTGAGTGATATTTAAAGGGTTAGTTCACCCAAAAATTCTGTCATTAATTATTCAAACTCGTAAGACTTTTGTTCATTTTCGGAACACAAATTAAGATATTTTTGTTGAAATCCAAAGGTTTCTGAACCACACATGGGCAGCAATGTCACTGCACCTTTTGAGGTCCACATTTTGAGGTCCTTTGAGCACCTTTTGAGGTTTGCTGCACTGCGTTCACTTGATTTAATAAATATGTTAATTTGTGTTCTGAAGATGAACAAAAATCTTACGGGTTTGGAACGACATGAGGGTGAGTAATTAATGACAGAAATAAAATTTTTGGGTGAACTAACCCTTTAAGTACCACAGTAGATGTAATAAAGCACAGAGAAGCCTTATTCACTAATAGCTTGCATAAACTACTGTACATAGAATGCAAGAAAAGCTCATTATTTACATATTTGTTTTTACCCAAGTGATTTCCCAGAAATAAGAACCAAATATATTCCCTGATGGGTTTTGCAAGCTGATGTCGTCTTTTTGCAAAATTTTTGAATTTCATTTTTACTTTTAATTTTAATTACAATTAATACTTTTATTTAGAAAATAATATGTATTGAATTGATCAAAAGTGACAGTAAAGACATTTGCAAAATATTTCTATTTCAAATAAATGCTGTTTTTATAAACTTTCTCTTCATCAAAGCATCCTGAAAAAAAATATATAACGGTTTCCACAAAAATATTAAACTGTTTTCAGCATTGATAATAATAATAGTAATAATAAATGTTTCTTGAGCAGCAAATCAGCATATTAGAATGATTTCTGAAGGATCATGTGACACTGAAGACTGAAGTAATGACGCTGAAAATTCAGCATTACGGGAATAAATTACATTTTAAAATATATTCAACTAGAAAACAGTTATATTAAATTATAATAATATTTCATATTTTTACTGTTTTTACTATATTTTTGGTCAAATAAATGCAGCCTTAGTGAGCATAAGAGGCTTCTTTCAAAAACATAAAAAAATTAACTTTTGAACTGTAGTGTATATGTTAAAACTGCACACTTGTTAGCCCAAGTTACTCATTTAATAGCAGCAATAATAGTACCATGATACCACTATGGAAAAACATCAGTCCAAGCTATTAAAAAAAATGTGAGAAACTGTGTCACTGATTCATTGCTGTCGTGATAAGTTATCTTGAGTTTACCAATCCTCTCAGCTATTCTCAGTTTTGATAAGTGCAAGAACATGAAACAAAAGGATGTTCAAGGTTAATATTGTGCAGATACACATGTTTTATTCCACTTGTTCCTTAACTGAATTCAGAATTAGTCTGGAAGAAGCTTGTATTAAAGCTCAGGAGAAATAATGGCATTCTCAATGTTTAAACAAAATCAATTTTTTTCTCTTTTGTTTTTTTCCTTCACACTCTTTGAAATAACAGAAACAAATGAAATAACAATAGAAACAAATTTACAGGCTAATACAATCTATATAAAAAATCAGAAGAATTCAAAGAGAAATGTTTGAGTTCATATTGAGACCTCTGACTGGTTTATTTATTCATTTGTTCATTTTATGCATTTTACCCAAAGCAACTTATATTGCATACAAGGTTTACGTTTTATCGGTTCATGCATTCAGAATATTCTGCGCTAGAGACTTCTAAACATTAATATCTATATTTGCTTGCCATATTCAAAAGATCTCAGTTGTGTTTTTTCCCATGGGTTCTTTTCATGCTTAGAAAATATAAAGGTCTTAGCATGAACTCCTGAATAGATTAAGGACTTGAAGTTTTCTTCAACTACAATTGTGTGGCCAGTGGCCACAGGAAGTTTGTCCTTGAGGCAACAGCATTTGGCTTTGGATACATTGAGACTCCTCAGTTTTTAGTATCCTGTTTTATCCCCCCTGTGTGCTGTATCTGAAGTACATCTGAGGTCTATCTAACCTGACTAACTGACTGTTGAATGAGATTATTTACAACATTAATGACGGTTCTGGCTGTGGTTTTGTTCTGTCTCTCTCTATCTCTCTGGTGAGCTGCCAGCGACTCTTTCTCGGTTTTGCTCTGCACATTGTTTATTGTGTTGCATAATTTGAGATGTTTGGCAGTAAGACTCATCAGAGGCCGTTGAGTGAACTGTACTACAGTTCCCTAACACCAGGATGTAGGAATGTGAGTGTGATACATGTTTTTGTGTGTGCGAAACATATGTAGATGAGAGTGAACAGTACGGGTTCATGTTTCTCTTGGTCCTTTAATTCTAGCTCAGTAGGGCAAACACGTTCCTGCATGCTTGCAATGGGTTCACATGTTTGTCAGCATGCATGCATGTACATGCTAGGTGTAAGAGTATGGAATTTGGGAAGGTTAGACTTTCTCTCATGAAAAAGCCTGTTCGTTGTTTGCAGCACTTTGTAGATACAACATCTTATTAGGAAAGGTGCAGTGCAAATGCAACATAATGTTGCTTAATTCACTGATTTACTGTATGTATGGCCTACTGAAAAAAATGGTGTACACTGTAAAAAAAAAAAATTTTTCGAAGTTGTAAATAAAACAATAATCATTAGGTTTTTTCCACTTCAGAATTTCATGTTTAATCCTGGCTGTTTCTTTGTAATTGTTTTTGAAATTTACGAGCGGTTTCAGAATGAAAATTTCTTTCTGTGCAGTATAAAAAATTATTTTTCTACTATTTCAGTCTTTCTACTTCAAAATTTAATTAAACGTTTACTTCAAAGTTTAATTCAGTCTGTTACTTGCCATTTCTTGGTACTTATTTGTGAAATTTACATGCATTTTCGAAGTGAAAATTGTTTCATAGTCAACTTTAGCTTAAATAATTATTTTTAAGCTCATGTGTTATATAGTTTCATCAGTGTAAAATAAATCCGTAACATGTTAGTGGGATTGTATGCTACATTTTGGGCAATACTCCCATATAAAAATTGGGTAATTTTGAAATATACTGTAGTGGTGTCAAAAGTTCAGTTACTTCGGCTTCAGTTTGGCTCTAATTAAAGCACATTACTTGGTTGACAAATGCTATTTATTTGCTAATAATTATATTAATATTAAACCTTAATCAAGGAATGTGTTCAGTAGCATATTAATTTTTGCTGTGGTATTAGAATTGTGAAATTTCACTGATAAGGGACAATAAATCTCAATTCGTGGATCGACTCTGAGATTTTCTGAGCTTAGTTTTTAAAAGCACATGGCGCTTTAGGCTAGTTTTTAACCACACGCTCAAATGCTCACGAAGAAGAGCGCTCGTGCTTTCAGCTGAGTCTGAGAATGTATTTGCACCTCATAAATGCTTTTATGATGTGAGTTTAATGTAAACAGCCCACTGCAGACACCCTTGTAATTCACCTCGAATTTTACGAATGATTATTTTATAGAAGGTTCAAGTGGTGTGTGTAAGAAACTAGAAGCAAGCAGAGTACGGCTGTTTCTAAAGCACGCATTGCCATCTGCTGTTAAAAACTAAGCTCAGAATCGATTCGAGAGAGAATCGTGATGCATTTGGAAAATCTCAGAATCATTTCTTGATTTATTGCAATGATTTATTGGCCCAGCCATAGTATTGACTACTGAAGTTTTGGGTGGACTACTAAAGTTTACCTAAGGTTTATTGACTACTGAAGTTTTGGGTTAAAGTAATTGTGGCAACCCTAACCCAGCAAATATTGGTCCGACGGCAACGTCTTGTCCCTGGCCAAAAATAGTCGTGGTAGGACGGCATAAATCTGTAAAAATATGTAACACAAAGCATTTCCTAAAAATGCAGTCTACAATTCTCTGGGGTTGCATGTATAATGGTTACTTTGACTTTTAGCTTCATGCAGTTCAATATATAATGCTTAATTAATAAGAAAACATTTAAGACGTCTGTTCAAATTTCATTTTGGAACTTTTTTTCAACCATTATGGGACATGTCAGAAGGATGTCTTTTCAACGGTCATTAAACGTCCAAATGTTTGCTGGGAATATATCGTGTAAATTATACACTATTTACGCATTATGGTAGTTTTGTCATACTGCCTTTAATTTATGCTGAATTTAAAGAAAATAGATTGTATTGCATGTTTTTTTTTTTATTATTAGATTCTCCCTGTTAGCAAAGGGTCTGTTAGTGCTGTTAATGTTTTGTTGCTTTGCTGTGTTTCCCAGTCGGTCACATGAGGCCCCTTAGAAAGATGAGCAAGAAGGCTGGAATCCCGGCACTGGACAGGCCTTTACATGAGCCAAACATTACATAAACCATCTGCAACCTCCATCCTCTCCCTCTACCTATCTCTCTTCTTTCTTTAGTATGCACATGATATCTGCGGCCCCCTATCATGCAATAGCAATAAAGTATCACAAAATTTTCTCTCAAAAAGTTTTATTTGCACTCCAGAAATTTTAGTTCGATTATGTGTGTGCATGTGTTTTTGTTCACTGTAACATACAAGTTGGGAGGAATATGTTCCGTTCCTGCAAATTATGTAATGGCTCATGGGGTATTCTCATCAACACACTGAGAACATGCTGTATGATAAACACATCACATCACAAATCATGATTGTGTTTACAAGCTGTAATGATCAAAAGCATGTTAATGCATTATCATTTGAAAGTTTGTTTGTAAGATTTGTTTAAAGTGCCCCTATTATGCTATTTTAAAAATTCTTAATTTTGTTTTAGAGGTCTCCTGCAATAGGTTTACATGCATCAAAGGTCAAAAAACACTTTAAATTTCTCTTCTGTTAGACTACTCTGCTCTGATTGGTCAGATGGCCTAGTCTGTTCTGATTGGGTTACCGATGACAGTGCGTGTTGGAAACGAAAAGCACATTGCCATATCTGAATTTCAGCTCTGCCTGAGAACTTGCACACACAGTGATACGAACAGTATCATCGGCATCAGTTTTACCATATCAATTCCAGCGCGAATCCGCATCCTTTTGGAAGTGTATTTGCTGTGCTTTCAAGTGTAGTTGCTAGCACAACAGAAGCAAACAAGGAAGCTAGCAGCAGACCAACAATGTCATAATGGACTATGATAGCAACTGAGACAAAGATACTGCATGTCAATTTTGAAGTCAGTCAGACCAACAATACTGTAGTTAGAGCCAATTTCATGTTTTGTTCAGTCCCACCACTTTTTTGTGTTAAATTTTGACATTTGGCTATTAATGTTTAGTCAACGACCCATGTTTCCTTTGTTTTTTCTACAGTGGTTTCGTCTTGAGCTGACTAACGGTTTCTAAGATATTCAAGAATGTCGTATAAATGCTAAATCACAATTTTGCACTAACCATAAGGCGAAACCTAGTATGTTTGGTATCGTTGGACTCGGCAAGGATTCAGGATTCCAAGGAGATAATTCCTGTGACAATAAGTCAACCACATCCAAAGTTATAAGCGTGTAAATAATTTTTACCACTAGGTGGCGCTGGTCCGAAACTTCACAGACTCCTTCAGGGCATTGTGCTGATGACCCATACTAAGTTTTGCAATGATGTGTTCATGTGTTTATAAAATACAGCATTTTACTACAAAATTCAGAATGGCCGATGCCCGAAATGGAGATAGGAGACAACTGTATATCATTCAACTTGGCATGATGCCCCAAATCTAAATAAATCTCTGATTTTTGGACAAACTGTTCAGAAGTTATAATCCAAAATAGCCATTTTTCATATCTCTGGACCAGTAGGTGGCGCTGTAACCTCAGGTCATGCTTGTGATGACATGGACCAAGTTTGGTCTGAATACAATAAAGCATCGAGGAGATGCGTCTATTTTCGCAAGAGCTACATAAAATTCGTTCGCACGTTTTTTGAAAGCGGTTTGACAAATCAACTTGAATTCCAATTGTCATAAATTGGAGCAATGGCCTAGGAGGAGTTTGAAAATTTAAAATGGCTGGAAAATTTTCATGACTGAAAATGATGTAGTAGAAAACAAAGTCTCAGAGTACAGGAGGAGCCAAACCATTTAAAATTTTGTATACAATTTTAGACTTTTTTTTTTTTTTTTGTCTAATAATTTCAAAAAAAAAAAGTCTAAAATTGTTAAAACTCAAAAGATTGTTTCTCCAAAATTGAGGGCGGGTCATAGTAGATGTTCGCAGATAGCCAGTGAAGATCATAGGCTGGCATTATGCAAATTTGTTGCAAAGGTTCGTGCAGGAAGTAAGACTGAAATTACTGAAGACTCGTTTTTAGACAGTTCAGAATCAGTTATTTCTTTTAGGAGACAACAACTCAATTTGTCATGCACTTTGATCTTTGAAACTTTGCAGACCTTTACGCTTTTTTCACAAACAGCTATATTACACACTACGTGGAAGGTGATATCCGAAAAAGCATAATGGGGGCACTTTAAATCTGATCTCAGATAATCAACAGCACAAGTGAAATGATTCGAAGTACATTAACATTAAAGTCTGTAGCACAAATAATCTAAGTAATCAGCCGTGATCGGTTGTCTGTGATGTTGTTTTGTAACGACCAAACTCACTGAACTTGTCATAGTTGTAAGTAATGGCTGATGATGGTTTGTGTGTAATTGTCTCTGGGGTAATGTTTGGGGCGTGATGCAGTCATGAAATCAGACACATTCCTGTGGTCTGAGGTTTGGGGAAAAGAGAGAGACCCTCCACAGTAATCGCACTGCAGTCAACACAGTTTCAAACATGAAGTGCACACTGTCTGTTCTAACAACAACACTAACATTTATCTCAGTCTTTCCAGCGCTGATACTCACTGCTATCAGAGGGGCCCTCAGGATCCCGGCTCCAGAGAAGAGCGGTGAAGTCTGGCTCAGGCTTTTGATGAAAGTTTTGTTAGGCTTTGTTCTGCAAAACACTGATTTGTCATAATATGTTCAGTTTCTTGCAAGTCTGTTTGGTTATAATGTGTCTGCAGGCGCACAAATGCATGTAAACTAGATTCTGAGGAAAGTGTGAGTGCTGTTTGTTTGCCTGTGCATGTGTGTATGCATATGTATATATGTATATGTACACTACCAGTCAAAAGTTTGGAATCGGTAAGATTTTTGTTTTTAAAAGAAGTTTGGTCTGCTCACCACGGCTGCATTTATTTAATTAAAAATACAGTAAAAACAGTAATATTGTGAAATATTATTACAATTTAAAATAAGTGTTTTCTGTTTGAATATATTTTATAAAGTAATTTATTCCTGTGATCAAAGCTGAATTTTCAGCATCATTACTCCAGTCTTCAGTGTCACATGATCCTTCAGAAATCATTCTAATATGCTGATCTGCTGTTTAAGAAACATTTATGATTATTATCAATGTTGAAAACAGTTGTGTACTTTTTTTTCAGGGTTCCTTGATGAATAGAAAGTTCAAAAGAACAGCATTTATCTGAAATACAAAGCTTTTGTAACATTATACACTACCGTTCAAAAGTTAGTCAGTAAGAATTTGAAAAGAAATTAATACTTTTATTCAGCAAGGATGCATTAAATCGATCAAAAGTGACAGTAAAGACATTTATAATGTTACAAAAGATAATATTTCAAATAAATGCTGTTCTTTTGAACTTTCTATTCATCAAAGTGAATATTGTACATATTGTAAATATTGTACACAAATATTTTGTACAATTGTACACAATAAATGCAGCAGATCATCATATTAGAATGATTTCTGAAGGATCATGTGACACTGAAGACTGGAGTAATGATGCTGAAAATTCAGCTTTGATCACAGGAATAAATTACTTTATAAACTATATTCAAACAGAAAACAGTTATTTTAAATTGTAATAATATTTCACAATATTACTGTTTTTACTGTATTTTTAATTAAATAAATGTAGCCTTGGTGAGCAGATGAAACTTATTTTAAAAACATAAAAAAATCTTACAGATTCCAAACTTTTGAACGGTAGTGTATGCATTTGTATGTATGTGTGTATATAATATATATATATATATATATATATATATATATATATATATATATATATATATATATATATGTATATATAATATGTTAGGGGTGGGACGGTTCAGATTTCTCACAGTTCGGTTTGTATTACGGTTTTAGGGTCACTGTTTCGGTACAGTTCGATATGTGCTATGTTCAGTAAAAAATAGGATACATGTTAAATAAACCTACTGTATCTGAAAAAGATTTTTTTTTTTTAATTTACTATTGTTTTTGTAATTTGCTTTGTTCTTTTATATAGCCTAACAAAAATAACTTATAAAATTTATCATATTAGCCTATGCTCATATTGCCCACCCCTTGCCCACCTGTACATACCATCTGATATACAATGTAGTCTTGATTTGGGTGGTCTATCTGCATTTGAAAGTTTGAAAGGGTTTTAAATCTTCTAAATCAAGTAAAATGACTCAAAATCAAGTAATTTCAGCATGCCAAAGTTAACTTTAATCATATAAAATGTAATTTCCCAACAGCAAAATTGTGGCCAGTTGGAAAACCACTAGCCACAGTGGCTGGTGAGCAAAAAAGTTAATGTCAAGCCCTGTGTATAATAAATATATATATATATATATATATATATATATATATATATATATATATATATATATATATATTATATTATATAATATTATATAATATAATATAATATAATATAATCTATATCTATATCTATATATACATATATGTATATATATATATATATATATATATATATATATATATATATAATGTATATATGGGTCAATGATGTGACGGGTCATTTTTTTGTTCAGAGGCCTTAATAATAAAAAAACAAAGATATGACATCCAAAGTACATAAGGTAGCAAAACTAGATCTGTTTTATTGAATCCAAAAGGTTTTAATTATATTTTGCTACATATAAAGGTATTAAAGATTTTGAAGTGTCAAAAGGCCATTCAATTTAACTGTCCAAAGGCCAAGTTATTTCATTTGTGATTAAAATATCTTAAAATGTAATAAATGAATATATTTTTTTATTCTGGCATGATTTAATAACATCATATATCAACATAGTGCAAAATGGTATTAAAATTATGTGTAGAAGTCATTGCTTTGTTATGAGAAAGAATGTCCGGAAAAATGAATTTCATTGATGTCATTCGGAGTAACCAATATAAAGGGACCATTTTGGATCAAGTCATGCGGTCAGTATCATGTGACAGGACATGACATCATTCAGACACTTGCAAAGGACCACATGGTCATGAAGCAAAGTAACTAACTCTCTCTTAACTATTTAAAAAAAATTCATGTTTTCACTTGTACACTCATACGCATGTCCCAAAACATCAGGTCATTCGGTACAACCGCTATAACACATGGAAAGTGTTGTAATATTTTAAAAACTTGTATTAAATATAAAATGTTTAATTGTTCTTTTGCTTGCTAGCTATCTAGCTAGATATCAGCCTGTTAGCATTGTTCGAAAATATCATAATTTGGTATAACCAAAAGTGTCATTCGGTAAAACCGAAATTTTGGTTAAACCGAATTACTTTTTTGGTGACAAATTTTGTCCATCTTGTAAAAAATGACAAAAGCAGTGTTAATTGATTATAAAAACCACATAATGCATTTAATAAAACTTCAAAATTAATTATATCTCCATTTTGTTTTTTTATACTTTTAAAAACCTTATTCGTCAATGACCCATTTATTATTAATTGCTGTCCTAATTTCTTAAAAAACAAAACAAAAAAAAACATTAAACCATCAAGATTTAATTTTGGTGGAAAACCACTGGGAGCGCTTCTCATTACAAGTTTGGGAAGATGGCTGTTGCATGTTGCATTCCCAAATGCATGTTATAAGCCACCCAATTCAATAATCGCACTAGGTCATATTGTGATTTTAATTTTATTTTCCTTTAACGCAGGTCCAAGTGCTTAGAAAAGTAATAGGAAAACTGCTTTACTCAATAAGTTGCATGATCTGAGGAATCATTCATGTCTGGAACAAGTTTCAGAATGATTTTTTCCTGCTGATGAACAATAAAGACCTTGACAGGCAATCAGAATCCACCCTGCTTTAAAGAGCTCAAGCATTTAAAGCTGCAAACACAAAACTGCAGCGCGTGCTTAGAATAAACAGAACAATATCA
The DNA here is from genome assembly GCA_037950675.1 of Hypophthalmichthys molitrix. Lineage (NCBI taxonomy): Eukaryota > Metazoa > Chordata > Actinopteri > Cypriniformes > Xenocyprididae > Hypophthalmichthys > Hypophthalmichthys molitrix. Next base: position 5,497,706 of record CM075496.1, on the reverse strand, counting down.
TCGACTAATATAGTTATCGTTATCTTTATAGTTCTCCTTCTGTGGTGTGAACGGGCCTTAAAGGTTAATTTTCACAAATTAAGAATTTGTTCTCATGACTTGTTAATTAATTTCCTTCTTTTTAGTAAATCGTGTTTTTTAGGGGTTTTTTTACCGGCATGTCATGTGCAGGGCTCCATAAGAGAGCTTTAAAAAAAATAATAACAATTTTATTAGGTGATCATGTCACAGAGTTTATGTTAATCAAACCAACTTTTATTCATAAAGTGCACAATAATATGGCATGCATGAGCAACTGCTGTTAATAAAACATTATTGTTCACATGCAAATAATGGAATGGTATTTTATGTAACGATACTTGTTTTACAATTAGAGTCTCAATAAGACAGAGCCTCTTTTATTCATCATTATTCAGAATCCCGCCCTGAATGAGCTGGAATTCTCAGTCATTCCCGGCCACATCTGCTCTGGCATAGTTTGCATAGCTAGCATAGAAGTGATGCTAATATGACCTGTGGGTTCCCACAGGACTCGGAAAACCCAGAGGATTGTGCATCTGCGGCCTGCATGAAAGCATCAGGGTGCTGATTTGTGTTGCATTTACAGTCGGTTCACTGACAGAGTTTAAACACATTTTCTTCAATGTTTGACAGTGAGTGCAAATTGTGTTCCAGTTAAAACACAAGCATGCTTTTAATAAAGCACAGAAAATCAGTGTCTCATGCTCACCAAGGCTTTGTTTATTTGATCAAAAATACAGTTAAAAACAGTAAAATTGTAAAATGTTATTACAATTTAAAATAATTGTTTTCTATTTTATTATGTGTAAAAATGTAATTTATTCCTGTGATGTAAAGCTGAATTTTCAGCATCATTACTCCAGTCTTCAGTGTCACATGATCCTCCAGAAATCATTCTAATATGCTGCTCGAGAAACATTTCTTATTATTATCAATGTTCAAAACAGTTGTGCTGCTTCATATTTTTTATATTCATATTTTTCAGGAGTCTTTGAGTAGGAAGAACAGCATTTATTTGAAATAGAAATAACATTATAAATAATTACAATTACAACAACAACAAATGTCTTTTAAATGAATCAACTGAATGTGTCCTTGCTGAATAAAAGTATTAATTTCCTTAAAATAAAATAAAAATGACCCCAAACTTTTGAATGGTAGTGTTTATTTAAAGAATAGAGTCTTGTATTTTATTTTTCATTTTTAAATATTTTGGTTTACAAAAGGGGTATCTGACTGGAAAATTAGTAGATGCTACATTAATGATGTTTCTTTGTGTTTTTCAGAGATGTAGTCTGCACTCTGGTCTGTTGGCAGACTCTGAGGTCTCACTATGCTGCTTTATCTGCTGCTGGCCATCTTACTAACGAACGTCAATGGCCAGATAGACCCAGGTAATGTTACATGCACATTGCACACCTACACAAAACATATGCATCCATACAGACAGGGCCAAAAACATTCACTGTCTCATTGTGTCCTTCAGCTCACTGTCGTTATCCTCTCGGTATGGAGGACGGGAGGATCAAAAACGACGACATCACTGCCTCCAGCCAGTGGTATGAAACCACAGGCCCTCAGTATGCAAGGTAACGTACATATGACAGACCACACTGAACACTGAAGTCCAGAAGTGTAGTAGATAGGGCTGCATGATATATGTATTTATATCAAAATAAAATCGATATGGCTTAGTCTGTGATTGTTGCAATTTAATTAAGTGAATATATAGGTGCTACCGGTTTTAGAGTGAAGCGCGTCATTTACACACGTGTAGTTCATGATACAGCGTTTCAGAGTCATTGCCAGCAAATATAATAAAATTTTAAAAAAATAAAATAAAAGCTTAATGATAGACCATTTGAAAATGAAAAAATTAAGATTTAAATATTAGCACTGTTAATTCATAGTAAAATAAAATTAATTTTATAGCTCTGTTTATTTATTTTTTTTACTGTACATAGTATTATTACAGTATATTTCTTATTTTATTTACCTAAATTCTTTAAGGTTTGTTATGGAATATTGCAGTGTTTATTATAAATGATTTATCTGTTTACAGTGCACATCATTATTTTTGTTACGGTCATGTGCCCTCATAATCTTTAATCAAAATAACTACCCCTCCCTCTTGCAACGACATCTCTTCTCTTCTCTGATGACATGTTTACTGGCATGAGGGCGGGGCAACCTGTCACTCACACGAGATCGACCAATAGCAAACCACAACCATCCAACAATCCATACAATTCCCCATTGACAAAATCAAGTCCCGCCCTACTTTTTTTTTTTTCTTGTTCAAGAAGCCGTTTCACTCAAATATGTCACAATAAGGAAGAAAAGAACATCACAACTTCTGTTTCATGCCAATTTTAAAAAAAGTCTTCAGAGTGAAAAGTAAATTTGTGGCTCTTTTTTTTTTTTTTTTTGCTGTCATAATAAAATCACCCCACTCACTCTAGAATGATTATTTCTGTTCAAATAGAGTTATTCAAGTCATCTGGTGAAACGTCCTGTTGTTTTTCTAGTGCTGTCAAATGATTAATCGTGATTTATTGCATCAAAAAGTTTGTGTTTACATGAAGTATGTGTGTGTGTACTGTGTATATTTATTATGTATATATAAATACACACATGCATGTATATATTTAACAAAAATATATTATATTTATATGTAAAATATAAACTATATGTAAATATAAAAATGTCTATATATATATATATATATATATATATATGCACGTAAATATTTCTTAAATATATACATTCATGTGTGTGTATTTATATATACATAATAAATATACACAGTACACACACATACATCATGTAAACACAAACTTTTAGTTTGGATGCAATTAAAAAAACTGCAGTTAATCGTTTGACAGCACTATCGCAGTATATATTGAAATATCTCAATGTCAGTTTTTTCGAATATCGTGCAGCTCTGGTAGTACATAAAGCTTGGGAGTGTTTTTATAGTGCATCAAGCTCTATAATTTCATTCCTCATGATCTGACCTGTTTAAATAAAGCTCTAGGCCTCTTAGAGTGTGTAATGACCGTTTATAATTTGCATCTGTCTGTTGTTGCATCAGGTTAAACCATGAGGAGGGGGACGGCGCCTGGTGTCCTGCTGGTCAACTGCAGCCCTCAGATGTTCAGTATCTTCAGCTTGACCTTCGTCAGCTCATCTTTCTCACAGTGGTTGCAACACAGGGTCGCTATGCACGCAACTCCGGCAACGAGTATGCACGCAAGTACCGTCTGGAGTACAGTCGCGATGGACGCCGCTGGATCTCCTGGAGAAACCGCTTTGGCAGTGAGGTAGGGAAGACAAGGGTGTATTTCATAGATAGTATAATGAGGTACTATATGATCAGATTTAAAATAAATGACCTGAATGAACTAAAGTTTTTGTATTAAGCTATTATTAGTAAATGTGTAGTTATATCTGAAAGCAATTATGCTATACACTACTGTTCAAAAGTTTGGGGTTAGTAAGATTTTCTTTTAATGTTTTTGAAAGAAGTTTCTTAAGCTCACCAAGGCTGCATTTATTTGATGAAAAATACAGCAAAAACAATATTGTAAAATATTATTTAAATTTAAAACAACTGTTTTCTATTTTAATGCAGCCATTATTTGGGGAAACTGATATATATATATATATATATATATATATATAATATATAATATATATATATATATATATATATATATATATATATATATATATATATATATATATATATATATATATTTTTTTTTTTTTTTTTTTTTTTTTTTTTCAAGATTCTTTGATAGGAATGATTTATTGATTTGATTCTTTTATTCTATTCAGGATTTAACAGAAAGAATCTTTTGTAACATTTTAATTAACTTTACTGTCACTTTTGATTAAAATAATGCATCCTTCCAGAATAAAAGTATTAATTTTATAAAAATCAAATCAAAGTTTTGAACAGTAGTTTATATAGTGCATTACACTGTATGTGCAGTATATAGTTACAGTAGTTGCAACTATAATGTTGACCGATATTGTTTTGTTTTGTTTTTTTTTTATTGCTGATGTCAATATACTAGGGAGCAGGATGGCCGATATAAACACTACCATTCATAATTTTGGGATCAGTAAGATTTTTAATGTTTTTAAAAGAAGTCTCTTATGCTCATCAAGGCTTTATTTATTTGATTAAAAAAACAAAACAAAAAAAAAACAGTAATTTTGTGAAATATTATTACAATTTAAAATGTTTCCTATTTGAAAATATTTTAAAATGTAATTTATTCTTGTGATGCAAAGCTGAATTTTCAGCATCATTACTCCAGTCTTCAGTGTCACATGATCCTTCAGAAATCATTCTAATATGCTGATCTGCTGCTTAAGAAACATTTATTGTGTACAATTGTACTAAATATTTGTGTATAACTATAAAAATATATATTTTTTTTTTCAGGATTCTTTGATGATTAGAAAGTTCAAAAGAACAGCGTTTATTTGAAATATAATCTTTTGTAACATTATAAATGTCTTTACTGTCACTTTTGATTTCTTTAATTTCTTTAAAAAAAAAAAAAAAAATTCTTACTGACCCCAAACTGTTGAACGGTAGTGTATAATGTTACAAAAGCTTTGTATTTCAGATAAATGCTGTTCTTTTGAACTTTCTATTCATCAAGGAATCCTGAAAAAGAAAGTAAACAACTGTTTTCAACATTGATAATAATCATAAATGTTTCTTGAGCAGCAAATCAGCATATTAGAATGATTTCTGAAGGATCATGTGACACTGAAGACTGGAGTAATGATGCTGAAAATTCAGCTTTGATCACAGGAATAAATTACTTTATAAAATATATTCAAACAGAAAACAGTTATTTTAAATTGTAATAATATTTCACAATATTACTGTTTTTACTGTATTTTTAATTAAATAAATGTAGCCTTGGTGAGCAGACCAAACTTCTTCTAAAAACATTACAAAACTTACCGATTCCAAACTTTTGAACAGTAGTGTATATACTTTTTGTGAATTAATATTTAATAAATTAAAAAAATAAATAAATAAATTGAGAATTCAAAAATATATCTTTAAATTAAACACACTTACTTTAGATGGCAACCTCTTGATTCTGTAATCATCTGATACTGGCAGGAAACTGGGTGCTGCAGCAAAATGGCTGCCCACTGCTCTGGGTGTGTGTGTCTACAGTTTGCTGTGTGTGTGTGTGTGTGTTCACTACTCACTGCTCCTAATGTGTGTGCACTAACCTGGGTTAAATGCAGAGGACAAATTCTGAGTATGGGTTACCCTACTTGGCCTTCATGTCACTTTAGAATATCTTGTATCTTATTGTTTAACGAATTTCTTCTGCACTTCAGATTATAATGGGCAATATAAACACCTACGACTCAGTGGTGAGAGACCTCCATCCTCCCATCATCACTCGGTTCTTGCGCTTGATTCCTGTCACCGATGCTGTACACACTGTGTGTATGAGAGTAGAGCTGTTTGGATGCGCCTGGCAGGGTGAGTCATGAAAATTACCCATAATTAATATTATACAATTATAAAAAGTTATTACAAATATAATTTTATTTATCTGCTCAGTGCTCATTCTAATAAAGGGTTAGTTCACCCGTTTTTGTTTTTTTTAATTTATGAGTAAAATAAAGCCTGTGGTAAACATAACTTGACAATACTTTGACATTTTGTTCTAGAACGTGAATTGCACACACTGACTTATTAGAAACATATGTTTTCAAAAATAAACATAACTGCTTCAAAATTTGCAGTATGTTTTCGGTCGATTCATATGGATTTATTTTACGATCTCTTTATAAATGTTTGAACTGTCAGAGTTTTGTGTGAATAGACTTTCAGTGGAGGGGCAGAAAATTAAAAAATATCTTCATTAGTCTGTGCCAATAGCCTCGAGGGCAGCACAACAACATATTGTGCAGTTGCTCTTCGGGCGTCCCGGCTCATGGACCTTTCCCGATCCCGTCCCCCCTCTCTCTCCAACTTTGCTTCCTGTCAACTTACTGTCCTTTCATAATAAAGGCAAAAAAAACCTTCATTTGTATTCCAAAGATGAATGAAAGACTTATGGATCTGGAATGACATGAGGGTGAGTAAATGATGACAGAAATGTCATTTTTGGGTGAACTAACCCTTTAAGCTGCCGAATGGCAACATTTACAAATGTTGACTTGACAAGCTATTACAATCAGATTGTGCACAAGCTTATAGACATGTGAGTTATGCATGATCTCATGCGGTTCATGCTAATTCGGTTTCATACTTACATATGGGATACAGACTGATGCCGATCGTTTTGGCAGTCACATTCGAGCAGCTGTGGTCTGTGTAGATTTGCCCCCTAGTGTCTGATTTGCTGCAAGTTAGTTTCATTTGACCTCAATTACTCCAGTGCCTTAAACATGAGCCAAGAGAAATGAGTAATTACATTCTGGAGCTAAAACAATATTAAAGTTTGGGATCTTTCTGTTTCTCTTTCTCCTGGAGTGCAGATGGCCTGACAGCGTACAGCTCTCCAGAGGGCCAGACCATGATGGCTCCTGGATATCCCATCACACTTCTCAATGACTCCACATATGACGGGGCCCTGGAACGCAGGTGAAAGTCTAATCTAATGCTGAAGGATTCAAAGAATATGTTTAGCCTTTAGGGATGCACTGATGCTAAAATTCTGGCTGATACTGATTAGCGCATAATTATGGTCACATTTTAACTTAGGATCCAATTCTCACTATTAACTAACTGTTAACTGCGACTTTTACCTCGATAATCTCCTAATTACTGCTTATTAATAGTTAATGTAGTTTAGGTATTAGGTATGAATAAGGGATGTAGAATATGGTCATAAGGCACTGATATGTGCTTTATAAGTACTAATAAACAGCCAATATCCTAGTAACATGCATGCTAATAAGCAACTAGTTAATAGTGAGAACTGGACCCTAAACTAAAGTGTTAACATAATTATTTATATCATAGTATATCTGATATTCTTAAACATATCTCAGAAAAGTCAGTGTTTATTAAGTTTACTGTCTTTACCGGTTAAGTTAAATATTCTATATAACTTGGCACAGACAAGGTCAGCATGATGTAAGCACTTTCATCACATAGTCTCGTGTAAACACAGACTGTTAGCCGATAATTATTTTTTATCATGTTATGGCTGATAATCGATAAATAAAAAATTTATTTTAAAATAAGTTGATTTTAAAATTCTATACTATTTTGTCTATATTAAAATCAATAAAACATGAAAAACTAAAATCTTAGGTATCACAACATTTAAAATTCATTATGAGTTTTGCTAAAGATTACATTTAACAGTGTTGTTAAACTATTAATATTTTTAAAGATTCATTTTAAGTGTGTTTTAGATGATGGGAAAAGTAATCTAAGTATAAAATAAAATACATATAAGAAAGATACCGTTAAGAAGTTTGCAGTTAGTACATTTTGTCTTTGTTTTTGAAAGAAAATATGTTTATTCAGCAAGAATGCATTAAATTGATCAAAATGACAGTAATGTTACAAAAGATTTTTTCAAATAAATGCTGTTTTTTTTATTCATCAGAGAATCATAGAAAAAATGTATCATGGTTTACACAAAAATATTAAGTAGTACAACTGTTTTCAACATTGATAATAATAAGAAATAATAATAATTCTTATAATAATAAAAAATGTTTCCTGAGCAACAAATCATCATATTAGAATGTGACACTAAAGACTGGAGTAATGATGCTGAAAATTCAGCTTTGATCACAGGAATAAATTACATATTCAAATAAAAAATAGTTATTTTAAATTGTAATAATATTTTACAATACTGTTTTTTACTGTATTGTTGATCAAATAAATGCAGTCTTGGTGAGCAGGAGAAATTTCTTTCAAAGACATTAAAAGTCTTACCAACCCCAAACTTTTGAACAGTAAAATGTGTACAATTAAATATCTAATATTGGTTGATACTAGAGATGCACTGATGCTAAATATCTCCGCCGATAGCGATTATTCACAGTGATATCTGCCGATGCCGATACCGATAACTATAGTTTGGGGGTTCTGCCGTTTATACCTTCTTTTAAATTAATGATAATTTCATTATAATTAATAATAATTAATTATTTTTAATTATTATATTTTGAAGGAAATGCAAATAAAAAGTTTAATCTCTTCATTTCATCAACTTTCAGAGTTTCAGAGTAACTGGTATCAGTCATAAACAAACACATTACTCAAAATAATATTAAAACACATTAACTAAATTCTGAAGATTAAATTAATATTTCTTAACTTTCTGAATGTTATTAATTCATATAATTACTATTAATATTGAACATCAAACTGGTTTCTCAGCATTTTCTTTAAACAAAGCCCAAATACAGTACATTTTCCTGCCCTCTTTTGATTGACAGGATATATCAGCCCTGACTATTGGCTGTTTTTAAACTATCGGCCGATACCGATTATTGGTCGATTTATCGGTGCATCTATAGTTAATTACAATTAAATAATAATAAAAAAACTTGAATGATTTGAAGAAAGAAAGTTGTACAGGTTTGGAATAACATGAGTAAATGCTGACAAAAACAAACATTTTTTGGTGAACGATCACTTTAAATAGGCTTTATACATAGTTTGCAGGTTGTCTGTTTCTTCACAGTGATTCTACATCCTCTTTTTCCTGTCTTGCCGGTTCTAGCCGACTTTGGAATTGTGGAGTTTACAGGATCATTCTATGGCAGAACAATCAAGATTATATTTAAGTTCTAGAATGAATGCTAATCGCTCCTCGCCTAAAGCTAAGTGCTTCCTGTCTGTCTCTGTTCCCACAGGAAGCTGTCTGGGGGGCTGGGTCAGCTGACGGATGGTGTGATTGGTCAGGATGACTTTGTACAAAGAAGGCAGTACCGGTTGTGGCCCGGATATGACTACGTGGGCTGGAGGAACGACAGCTTGGGCCCTGGATATGTAGAGATGGAGTTCCAGTTTGACAGACAACGAAACTTCACCTCTATGAAGGTGAGAGTGGAGGAAGAGCTGTGTGTGATTACAGTGAGGCACTAATGAAGTAAACAGGACCAGCGGTTTAAATAGGGTTGGGCGATTAATTGAAAAGTAATCGGAAACTAAATTCAGAACCTCTAACCGACGCAATGTTCCCATGTTTTTTTAATCTTGTTAATACTTTCCTCTACTGCGTATGTAGTCACGTGTCTCTAAAATTCTTTACTGTTACTTTTGATCAATTTAATGCATCCTTGTTGAATAATAGAATTAATTTCATCAAAAAAAATCCTACTGACCCTAAACTTTTGAATAGTAGTGTGTATAATATTTAACATCTTATTTTGATACTCTTGAAACTCTGTGGGGACAATGTTATTCATTTATGACCATAATTATTTTCTATTGTAATTGACATTCAGCCACTAACACTGTCGATAGAACCTAAAATATTCCAATAACCATGTGCATGTGTTCTGGGTATCATCTGTAATGTGTATAATTTGAAGCTGATGTGCTTTGAAGTGTTTGTTGAATGACAGCTTTAACGTAGCACCATATTTCACACATAATAACACATAATTAAAAATTAGAGCAGGATTGTTAGCCATAATAATGATGCTTATTTTGTCTGTATATAATCATGTCAGTGTCTGTGGACTGTGTGGTTTATGTGCTTAATCTTGAAGTAATGATTTTATATTAGAAATCATATGTTTATTGAAGCTTGGGCACTTTGTTTTAGTTGCTTTGTATGTTAAATTCAGCATGAAATCAGAGTTGATCTTATTTAATTAAGATTTACTTGTGAACACTACCATCCAAAAGTTTGGGGTCAGTACATTTTTTTATGTTTTTGAAAGAAGTCTTTTTTGCTGCATTTCAAAAGAACAAAATTGATTTGAAATAGAGATATTTTGTAACATTATAAATGTCTTTACTGTGACTTATCAATTTAATGCACCCTTGCTCAAAAGTATTAATTTCTAAAAAAATAAAAAAAAAAAGTTAAGAAGATGGAATTGTGTCCACAAGGGACTGGAAACTGAACATAATGCCAACTTTTCACTTAAAATATATCACTTTATGAAAGAAGAGTTATAAATGTAATTCATGTTGACTTTAAATAGTGCAGATTATAATACATTGAAACTCGATTTATACTAGTGAACACAGAAAGGCTTCAAATGTTAATGATGCTTATTTATCCTCTTTTTAACAGGTTCACAGTAATAACATGTTCTCTCGGGGTGTGAAGATCTTCTCATCCGTGTCCTGTGTGTTTAAATTGCATCTCATTTCTGAGTGGGAAGCAGAGCCGGTGGAGTTTCACACCGTTCTAGACGACCGGAACCCAAGCGCTCGTTATGTGACCGTCCCGTTAAAGCACAGATCGGCCACAGCTCTGCGCTGCCGCTTCTACTTTGCTGACACTTGGATGATGTTCAGCGAGATCTCATTTCAGTCTGGTATGAAATAAGAACAGCTCACCTCTCCCTCCCACTGGTATTCTCAGTATTTCCTCATTAAAATACAGCCAGAATTGTGAAATGCTTTTCATATCATCATTCCTAATTTCTTAATTTCCACTTACACTGTTGTTCAAAAATGTGGGATAGGTGAGATATTTTAATGTATTTAGTCTTTTAATCTCTCCAAGGCTGCATTTATTTATTTGATCAAAAATACAGTAAAAATAGTAATATTGTGAAATATTATTACTAATTAAAAGAACTGTTTTCTATTTGAATATATGTTAAAATGTAATTTATTCTTGTGATGCAAAGCTGAATTTTCAGCATCATTACTCTAGTCTTCAGTGTCACAGGATCCTTCAGAAATAAATTTACTATGCTGATTTGCTGCACAAGAAACATTTTTTCTTATTATTATTATCAATGTTGAAAACAGTTGTGCTGCTTAATTTTTTTTTTTTATTGAAATCGTGATAGCATTTATTTGAAATAGAAATCTTGTGTAACATTATACATGTCTTTACTGGCAATTATGATCACTTTAATGCATGCATCCTTGCTGAATAAAAGTATTAATTTCTTTCAAAAGTATCTTATGAAAATACATGCATCCCTTATAGTCTTGAAGTCAAGTGCGACCAAATACTTATTAACATTTAGAGTAATCAATGTATTTTAATGTGGGTGTAATTTAAGGTTTAGTGATTTCCTGTGATTTAATTATTTTCTATTGCAGCAACTAATGTGCTTCCTACCCAGAGGCCTCCAGTGTTGACCCCTCCTTCATATGAAGGAACTGGAGGCAAAGTATCAGAAACTACGCAAAAAGCAGGTGAGGAGCTGCAGTTATTGTCAAAATGAAACCAAATTTGATAGAATTTTGACCATTTACTTTCTTAATACATGTTATTCCAAAGAAAATTAAATGTTTGTCCAACCGAATCATATAGAGACTGTTTTTCGTGATTCAGTCAGTTTCCGATTAAAACAAATGGAGGAAATGTGTCACATTATGGAAGTAAAATGGGTTGCGTACATAATTTCCTGTTGACTTTAAATGAATACACCTAACTACTGTACACACTTCACTTGAACTTTAATAAACCGTCTGTGTTTGACAGAGGACCAGACGACGGCATCAAAGACGGGCCCACCTGAAGAGGGCAGTACATCGATTCTGATTGGCTGTTTGGTGACTATTATTCTCCTGCTGGTGGTGATCATCTTCCTGATTCTGTGGTGCCAATATGTGTGCAAAGTCATGGAGAAGGTGTGTGTGTGTGTTGTGTTTGTATTGATACAACGGATTATAAAGCTGTTCAACAATAGATTAAATATTTGGGTTGCACGTACGTGCACTTACAGTGTACTTAGCTAAGAAAGTACTGGGTAATATAAGGTAACTACATGGGTTAATGTTAGTTTTAGGGGTAGGTTCAGGGTTAGTACTTAGTTATTACCCAGTTATTGTAATTACTATAATAGTACATAGTATGTAAATGGGTGTGCTACTAATATTTGAGTAGTGTAAAGTACCTTGGTCTACCTTGAGCATAGCTGAATTTGAAGATGTGACATCTATGAGAAGTTACCTCTGAATTTAACCCCTTTGAAAGCAAAAAAAAAAATGTTTGCCTAAAATATATTAGCCCTCCCACCAAAGGAAAGAATATAAAACATGTTTTCTGGCATAGAAGTAGCTTTTTTTTTTTTTTTTTTTTTATCCCCTGCGGTTCATATTCCAAAGTGACTTAGATAACTGAGTTAGCGTCAAGCACACTAAACATGCTCAAAGCAGCCATATTTGGATTTGTGGTGAATGAGAGAGGTACGTGAGCTCAATTTTATTTGTATAGCGTATTTCCCACACAACAGTAGTTTAATTTTTGCTTCAAATCTATTTGTTTACTTTTACATGCTGATTGGTTCACGCAGCATTTTGATTGGTTGACTCCATGCAGCATTTTATTTCAACCACCATTTTTAAAAGTCTGTTGCGGTACGTGCAATAAGAGTTGTTTGCTATTCGAATCAACAGTAGAGTTTAAAAATTATGACCGATTGACCGACAACAAGGTTCAGGCTTTATTAAGCTTATATGCGGAGGGCGAAATCCAACGGGAACTGGAAAGTTGCGTGCAGTCCTACGTCACCGGACTTAATCTTCATGGTGGAAACGCAGACAGCAACAGATCTGGGGGAAAAAAGTTCCTGGGACAAATTGTTCTGGGTAATTTTGATGGAAAAGCAGCTTAATTTGTTTGTTTTATCCTTTTTTTTCATTCCTGTTCTTTTATGAATACTGTTAAATTTAAAGGATTTGTTGTAAAGTGAGAGAAACTAATATACATATTTATAGTGTTTATAATGTTTGTTAATATTTCATTAATTTACCTGTATTTTACATTATTTCTGAATGTAATGTGACTTGTACAATGATGCAATGTATTTCTTTTCTCTCAACAATGCAGTTTTGACACAGTGCAACTTATTTTTGAAAAATATGGAAATATAAAAAGTCTGTCTCTATTTCTCTCTTAGGCTCCCAGGCGTATTTTGGAGGAGGAGGTGACTGTGCGTTTGTCCTCTAGCAGCGACACTATAATCCTGCAGACTCCCCCGGTGCCCCCGCGCGTCTCCCTCGACCCCCCTTATGAGAGGATCTTCCTTCTGGACCCCCAGTATCAGGATCCCGCTGCGTTCAGGAACAAACTTCCAGAGCTGTCTCAAAGTGCAGAGGCTTCTGGTACCATTCATTAAACATGAGCACACAGACTAGCTCAGTCTCAAACCCTAGTGAACTGCCTCAATATTTTTCATCAGTAAATGGGCTACTGATCAGTTGAATCATTGCAAATTATGTAATTATTTATGTAAATTATGTAAGGAAGGCACAATATAAAACTATTGCCTTAATCCAAAGGATAATAAGAATAAAAAAAGTATATTTTACGTTTATAATCAGATATATGCTAGTATATACACCACCGTTCAAAAGTTTGGGGTCAGTTAAGACTTTTTAATGATTTTGAAAGAAGTCTCCTGTTCTCTTCAAAGCTGCATCTATTAGAAAACAGTATTTTTGTGAAATATTATTACAGTTTAAAATAACTGTTTTCTATGTGAATATATTTTAAAAAGTAATTTATTCCTTTGATCAAAGCTGAATTTTCAGCATCATTACTCCAGTCTTCAGTGTCACATGATCCTTCAGAAATCATTTTAATAGGCTGATTTGCTGCTCAAGAAACATTTCTTATTATTATCAATGTTGAAAACAGTTGTGCTGCTTATTATACACTATTATACACTATTATACATTTGTTCAGGACTCTGATGAATAGAAAGTGCAAAAGAACAGCATTTATTTAATTTATTTTATTTTTGTAACATAAAAAAGAGTTTAATGCATTATTGCTAAATAAAAATATTACTTAATTTTTTTTTTTTTTTTTAAATGTATTCACCCCAAACGTTTGAACAGTAGTATGAGTACTTGTGAGGGAAAAGACTCATTTGCATCACTAGATGTTAATGTTAATTTTGCAAAGCATTCTAGGATTGTCTAGAATGCATGCAAAGCTGCCTTATAATTTGAGCAAAAACTATGCATCTTATAAGCATAATTTTGTTGCCTATTGGAGCAGCCTTCATGTCAGGATATCAAATTTGAATCCTAAAAATAATGCCTAGGTAGTTAGCCTACTAGGTTTTGGACCAGAGCTACTGTGAAGACTTCCAATACTGAATATACCTCTCTATGATGTCCTTTTTATAACTAACCTCTTGTTCTTTCTCTCAGTTCTATATTTCACCCTTTTAAAATGAACTTGGTTTCATTGACACTTGTTTCCTCAGTAGTTTGCATGCTGCCTGCCAAAGCACTTTCTCCTTTCTTCCTCCTCTAGTCTAGTGTTCTTTAGCCTTTGCTCGCAGTCTATGAACTCCATCTGACCTTGTTACCAGACAGACGGACTTTGCAAGGGTAAGAATTGATGCTAGATTTTCCTTTGCTCCTTTTTGACACCCTGCAGTTTCTTGCACCCGGTCACCTCAGTGTTTTGGTTGAAATAAAATGACTTAAGTTGACATTTTCTTCTGCTTTTTCTGTCTCTCTTTCTTCCTCTTTCTCTTACTCTCAGAGTCAACAAAGCTTTATTGACATGATTGTCAGCATGTGAAATATTGCAAATAGATGATAAATAAGAAAATAAATAGGGTGATATGCATAAATAATGCATGAAATGAAGGATATACTAAAATGGTAGCACTTTAAAATAAAGTTCCATTTGTTAATATTAGTTAACTGCATTAGTTAACATGAATTAGCCATGAAAAGTGCTTCTAAAGAATTTTTATTAAAGATAATGCAATTTTAAATGTTCCTAATTTAGTTTTGGAGGTCTTCTACAACAGGTTTAAATGCATCCAAGGTCAAAAACCACTTTAATTTTCTCATAATATACATTGCAGCATCACCTCTTTTCTCATAGTGTCTGAAACTGTTCGATAAATGATTCTGTCTCTCTAAACTCCTCCCTTCTGGGAGCCTCTGATTGGTCAGATGACTCTGCTCTGATTGGTCAGATGACCCAGTCTGTTGTGATTGGTCTACTGCTTACAGCACGTGTTGGAAACGTGAACCAAATGAACCAAACGTTGTTCGCAGACAGCCGATGAAGACAATAGACTGGAATTACTGACGACTCATTTCAGGCAGTTCAGAATCGGTTCTTTCTTTTAGGAGACAGTAACTTCATTTATCTTGCACTTCTGTTCTTTGAAACTTTGCATACCTTTTACATTCACAAACAGCTATATTACACACTACTTGAAAGGTAATATCCGGAAAAGCATAATAGTGGCACTTTAATGGATTTGAGCTAACATGAACAAACAATGAACAATTGTATTTGTTTAACTAACATTAATAAATACTGTAAAATATATATATATATATTGATCATTGTTAGTTAATGCATTAACTAATGTTAACTGAGTCCTTATTGTAAAGTGTTAGCATTAAAGGATTAGTTCACTTCAGAAATAAAATTTCCTGATAATTTACTCACCCCCATGTCATCCAAGATGTTGATGTCTTTCTTTCTTCAGTCGAAAAAAAATTATGGCTTTTGAGGAAAACATTCCAGGATTTTTCTCCATATAGTGGACTTCACTGGGGTTCAACGGGTTAAAGGTCCAAATGTCAGTTTCAGTGCAGCTTCAAAGAGCTCTACATGATCCCAGACGAGGAATAAGGGTTTTATCTAGCGAAACGATCTTGCTCGGTACTTCCACCTACGTCAATGTGATTATGTAATGTGTGGCACATCGCAGAGCAGTGCAAGACGAGCATTTGTGGTTAAAAAGTATATAATTTTTTGTGTTTTTTAGAAAATGACTGATCGTTTCGCTAGATAAGACCCTTATTCCTCGTCTGGAATCATGTAGAGCCCTTTGAAGCTGCACTGAAACTGACATTTGGACCTTCAACCCAGTGAACCCTGTTGAAGTCCACTATATGGAGAAAAATCCTGGAATGTTTTATTTAAAAACCTTAATTTCTTTTCGACTGAAGAAAGAAAGACATCAACATCTTGGATGACATGGGGGTGAGTAAAATATCAGGAGATTTTAATTCTGAAGTGAACTAATCCTTTACAATAAAATAAAATAAAAAACAATGGGTTGATATAAATTACAATTAGTCATGTGTACTGACATGCTGACATCTCTTTCCCTCTGTAGCCTGTAGCGGAGGATATGCCGAACCCGACGTTACCCTGTGCACCCCACACCAGTGTTTTCAGAGCAGCGTGCCGCACTACGCTGAAACTGACATCATTAGCCTGCAGGGCGTCACCGGCAGCAACATGTATGCCGTTCCGGCCCTCACCGTAGATTCCCTGACGCGGAAGGACATATCGGTGGCCGAGTTCCCTCGAGAGAGACTGCTGTTCAGAGAGAAACTGGGAGAAGGCCAGTTTGGTGAGGTGAGTCTAGATGAACCACAGCAGGAGGTTTTATGATCGTTGCTGTTGTTGTTTCATAGACTCACTTCTGGATGCACTTGGATTGTCTTTTATTCTGAGTTAGTTGGGATCTTTTTACACACTGTTTTTGCTGTGTTTTAAACAAACACTACTGCAATGCCTGAGTGTTTGAGTGTTTCCCAGAAGACCCTGTTATTAGTGACCACACATGACTGTTATGTATGGTTTTATTAAAGGGTTAGTTCACTCAAAAATGAAAATAATGTCATTTATTACTCACCCTCATGCCGTTCCACACCGTAAGACCTTTGTTCATCTTCGGAATTAGAGGAATTAAAAAATATTCGGAAGATATTTTTGTTGAAATCCGATGACTCAGTGAGGCCTGCATAGACAGCAATAAGGCAGCAATTTCCTCTCTCAAGATCCATTAATGTAATAAAAACATATTTAAATCAGTTCATGTGAGTACAGTGGTTCAATATTAATATTATAAAGCGACGGGAATACGACTTCTATAGTGATGGCCAATTTCAAAACACTGCTTCAGGAAGCTTCGGAGCGTTATAAATCAGTGTTTCGAATCATGATTCGGATCTCGTGTCAATCCGCCAAACTGCTGAAATCACGTGACTTTGGTGCTCCGAACCGCTGATTCGACACGCTGATTCATTATGCTCTGAAGCTTCCTGAAGCAGTGTTTTGAAATCGGCCATCACTATATAAGTTGTTATTTTGTTTTTTTTTGGCGCACCAAAAATATTCTTGTCGCTTTATAAAATTAATATTGAACCACTGTACTCACATTAACTGATTTAAATATGTTTTTATTACATTAATGGATCTTGAGAGAGGAAATGTCATTGCTGGCTATGCAGGTCTCACTGAGCCATCGGATTTCAACAAAAATATCTTAATTTGTGTTCTGAAGATGAACGAAGGTCTTACAGGTGTGGAACGGCATGAGGGTGAGTAATAAATGACATTATTTTCATTTTTGGGTGAACTAACCCTTTAAGAAAAACATTGGAAATCTAGAGTGAGAGCCAAGGTTTTTTTTTTTGCAATAGTGTTACTAATACTTTTAGCTGACTTTTAGTTGACCCTGATTCTGTTACTCTGGCGACACCATGGTAGCAGATAATAATAATACCATAGTGCTATGAAATTATACACTACCATTCAAAAGTTTCAGTTTGGCAAAAAAACAGTAATATTAAGAAATATTATTACAATTTAAACTGTTTTTTATTTGAATATGTTTAAAAATTTAATTTATTCCTGTGATGCAAAGCTGAATTTTCAGCATCATTACTCCAGTCTTCAGTGTCACATGATCCTTCAGAAATCATTCTAATATGCTGATCTGTTGCTCAAGAAACATTTCTTATTATCATCAATGCTGAAAACAGTTGTGCCACTTAATATTTTTGTGGAAACTCTGATTATTCAGGATTCTTTGATGAATCTTTTGTAACATAAATGTCACTTTTGATCAATTTAATGCATCCTTGCTAATTTAAAGTATTAAAAAAACATTCGGACCCCAAACTTTTGAACGGTAGTGTATATGCTGGTACTGTGACACATTTTGCAAACAAAATGTTTTTGTTGTTTGTGGAGCCCATGCAAGTGTGTTTTTGTTCTCAAGCTGTTTAATATGATAGTTCACACATGTTCATACTCTCGTCTGCTGGCGTTGCTGTTTTCAGGTACATCTGTGTGAGGCCGAGGGTTTGGCAGAGTTTCTGGGAGAGGGTGCGCCTTTACCGGAGCAGGATGGCAGGCCGGTGCTGGTAGCAGTTAAACAACTCAGAGCAGATGCCACCAGCAATGCCAGGTTTGAAACATAAACAAACAAACAAAAACCCACTAACATTTGATTGAAAAGTTGCATCATGGATGAGACTGCCTTAAGTATTTCTGGGAAGTTCCTGCTTAAAAGTTCGGAAGTGGTTATGTAATTAGGATGTGTTGTGTTTGGTTGGAATAAAATTGATTGGCACATGGATGAGCCAATCAAATGGCAGAAACTCAATACATTTAGGCATGTAGACATGGTCAAGATGATTTGCTGAAGTTCAAACTGAGCTTCAGAATGGGCAAGAAAGGTGAATTATGTGACTTTGAACGTGGCATGGTTGTTGGAACCAGACGGGCTGGTCTGAGTATTTCAAAAACTGCTGATCTACTGGGATTTTTACGCACAACCATCTCTAGGGTTTACAGAGAATGGTCTGAAAAAGAGAAAGTATTCAGTGAGTGGCAGTTCTGTTGGGGAGAAAGTGCCTTGTTGATGCCAGAGGCCAGAGGAGAATGGCCAGACTGGTTTGAGCTAATAGAAAGGTGTAGGGAAATTTACAGTTAAGGACCCAAAGACCAGATTTGATGAATAAAGACCCGGAGACAGAAATGCAATCAATTGAAGAAAATTTTACTGAATATTAATTTGCAGTTTCATCAGCAGGGGTCAGCTTCAATACTCAGCAAGGAGTTTGTAGGCCGCTCTGCTTACACATTCAAGCAGCAGCAGTTATACTCTAACAGAGTCCACTAACTACGTCATTACTTCAGGTTGAATGATTCTGATTGGCCAAGAAATAGATAAACTTAGAAAATGTCCACACATTGATTGGCAGAAGCATATCTCCAATGATTATCCGGATGACACCAAGACCATGGTTTAGGCACAAAGTGACCTAGATCACATATAGAGTTGTCAAAAGTACCGACTTCGGTACCTAAATGTTAAAAATGTGACGCTTTGAGCGCTGTTGAGGGTATTCGTAAACACTTCTGATTGGCCATTGTGTTCACGGCTCATCGGATATGTCTGTGAGTGGCTTCAATGATCAACGCTTCAAAAACATTGTAAATAATCATGAATGAAGCTCTTCTCCAAGCACTTACACAGACACATGGGATCGTTTGAAAGCAGGCATCTATTGCGGACCAGTTAGACACCTGCTTTCAAACACTCCCGCTTTCAAATTCAAACACTTCCGTGGCTTTCAAACGCTATCCGATGAGCGCGTCAACACAATGACCAATCCAATCAGAGGTGTCTACGAATCCACTCAACAGCGCTCAAAGCGTCACATTTTTAAAATTTTAGTACCGATTGCTACCGAAGTCTGAACTTTTGACAACTCTAGTCACATATATGCATTTCTGGGCACCAGTTTGTCCACCTCTCCAATACAGGGTCTGTAACAAAAAAATACTAGCGCACATACACAGATGCATAGCTTCTTCAAGGTTGAAGTTGACCAGGATACTTCGCCAAAACATACTGATAACATGTTCTCTCTCACATAAATGTTGATTAATAACTTGATTATAAATCACTCAAAGATATACATTGAAGCGGCAGTGGATTCCAGAATCCATCCCCTTCAAAGGCAATAGTAACTCTAATAATCACTCGTTACAACCGAGGTCTGCAGAAGAGCATCTCTGAACGCACAACACATCCAACCTTGAAGCAGATGGACTACAGCAGCAGAAGACACACCAGTGTCAGCTAAGAACAGGAAACTGAAGCTGCAATTTACATGAGACACCAAAATTGGACAATTTAAGATTGGAAAAACATCACCTGGTTTGATAATTTCTGCTGCAGCATTCAGATGGTAAAGTCATGAAAGCATGGATCCATCCTGCCTTGTATCAGCGGTTCAGACAGGTGCTGGTGGTGTAATGGTGTGAGGGATATTTTCTTGGCACACTTTTGGACCCTTAGTACCAATTGTTAATCATTTAAATACCACCGCCTACCTGAGTATTTTTGCGGACCACGTCCATCCCTTTATGACTACAGTGTACTCATCTTCTGATGGCTACTTCCAGCAGGATAACGTGTCATGTCACAAAGTTCAAAGAATCTTAAACTGAATATAAGTTTCTTGAATATAACAGTTCACTAGACTCAAATGGCCTCACAGTCACTAGATCTCAATCCAATAAAGCTCCTTTGGGATGTGATGGAAGGGAGATTCATATCATGGATGTGCAGCTGACAAATCTGCAGCAACTGTGTGATGCTGTCATGTAAATATGAACCAAAATCTCTGTGGAATGTTTCCAGCACCTTGTTGAATCAATGCCATGAAGAATTAAGGCAGTTCTGAAGGCAAAAGGGGGTCCAACCCAATACTAGAAAGGAGTACCTAATAAGTCCTCCATAAAATGTTTAAAATTGTTTCAGAACATAGTCATTAGTCATTTTCACTATTCAGTATTATTTCCACATCAATATTTAGTGATGAACCTTTAATCTTTCACCTGATCCCATGATAACTTCTGACTTTTGTCTGTGTAGAAATGACTTCTTGAAGGAGATAAAGATCATGTCACGTCTGAATAACCCAAACATCATTCAGCTGCTGTGCGTGTGCGTGAGCTCCGACCCGCTCTGCATGGTGACGGAGTACATGGAGAACGGAGACCTCAACATGTTCCTGTCCCAGAGAGAGATAGAGAGCACACTCACACATGCCAACAACATTCCGTCTGTCAGGTGTGTGTCCATCATTATGAAGAACCCTGACAAGTACAGACTTTCATCTCCAGACAGGGGTCAATATCACTATTCTACAAGTCAGAGTCAAACTTAACATTCTTAACCTTTGAATTCTTCAACTTAACCTTCAAGTTTCAAGTCAGCACTCAGTTTATGATGGAAATGTTTCAGATTACAGGTTTAAAATGAAGCCAAGTTTTCAAGCGAGACCTCTCGAGCCTTCAAGTTATAAATGAATAATACGTGATTTTTATCTGTTCTTTTTTGAAAACCCAAAATAAAAACCTACTTTTTAAAATTAGAACCTGTAATAAGATTTTAAAAACCAAATACTAGCCCAAAAGGGGGAACTTTTGTATCTTTTACTCACCCTCATGTTGCTCCAAACCTGTGTTCTTTCTGTTTAACACGTTATTATAGTATTTATTAATATTTTGCATTTGATTTTATATGTATATTTTAATTTTAGTTTAAAGGTGCAATATGTAAGAATTTTGCAGTAAAATATCCAAAAACCACTAGGCCAGTGTTATATATTTTGTTCACTTGAGTACTTACAATATCCCAAATGTTTCCAACTATTTGTAAATCGTGAGAAAATCGCAATTTTAACCAAGGCTCCGGGACGTGTGAGGAATCGCCTGTAATGGCGTCATACCCGCTTTACCCTCGGTTTCCGGTTTTATTTTGTAGAAAACATGGAAACACCAAAGACTCTTTAATATTTACATGTTTTAATAGACAAGGGAACAACTGTTTTTTTATATATATAATATGTGTGTGTGTATATTATATACAGTATATTGTTATTTATAGACAGAAAACTTATTATTGTTATATAGCTCAACACGTTTAGTCTTATTGTTTAAATCTAATTTTCTTGATTTTTTGCGAGTACCATGCTTTACCATGCCTCAGAGAAAAACACTATTTTGTGAAGTAGCTAACATAGCATAATCAGATGCAGCTTTATTTTTAGTAACAGTAATACAGAATTTTCTCCATCATACAATACGTTTTAAAATTAATTGCATGCCATTTATCAACACAAGCCATCCAGCATTTAACATGATATTCTAATAGCAATCTAGTTTACTGCAGTGTGCAACAAGTGTCTCACAGCAGCCACCGAGCGAACGCACAGAGTAACGTTATAACATTTTCAACACACTCAAATCAGAGATCGTATTATTATAGGGAGATAAGAGGGTCTGTATCTCTTACCGTTGGAGAAAGCGTAACTGCTAACTTAATCACGTGCGGCACCTCTCAGCCTATCATTAGCTGTTATGCTTTTTTGGCTAAAGGTTGCAGGCTTGCCTTCCAGTGGCTTTGCTCAAATGTATCTAATATAATAAACAGAGCTGCGTTACCTCATACTCATGACCGGAAAAGCGGAAGCGGCGCCGGCGACTGTGTCATAATAAAAGTTCCTCTGCTCGTGAGGCGTGTGTTGCGCAATCGCTCCAGCGGCCTCGTTCAGCTCCCACAACACTCGGTCCTGCTCTGCTTTATACTACAGTAACGTTAATAATCGCATCCATGAACATGATTTCTTCCCGAGTCCTATCCCAATTGTTTTCCACAGGCTGTGAGGTGAAGACGAAGACGACATGTCCCAAGATTCTGCGCTCAAACTTGGCGTCATCAAGCTACGCCTTTGTTTTGAATAGGCCTCTAGCGACCTCTAGCGGACAGAAATATTACATATTGCACCTTTACTTTACAACTTTATTTATTTATTTCAGTTTTACAGTATATTTAGTGATTTTAGCACTTGAGTTTCATTTTTTTAAGGTTTAATTCTAATAAATATATTCAATTTCAGCTTTCTTGCAAATAACAAAAACCATTTTAATAGTTTTAGATAACAATAACAACACAGTTTCACACAAAATACATTTTTCTATACATTGAAATTGAATGTTCTGAGGCTTCTGAGCTCCAAAAAGGACAAAAAAAAAAAGCACCATAAATGATATCCATATCAATTGTGCATTGTATTCAGTCTTCTGAAGCCAAATTATATGAAAAATTATTTGCTGAAAATGTGCCTCTCCCTGATAGCTTTCAAATCTCTTTTCAAAAGTGGTGCCAGCTGGATTTGATACTGATTCAAAGTCATGTTTTAGTCCTCATCTCTGACTCTTTTATTTCTGTTTCTTTGCAGCATTGCTGACTTGTTGCACATGTCAGTGCAGATCTCTTCTGGGATGAAGTACTTGGCTTCTTTGAACTTTGTGCATCGTGATCTGGCTACTCGGAACTGCCTCCTGGACCGCCATCTCACCATAAAGATCTCCGATTTTGGCATGAGCAGAAACTTGTACAGTAGTGATTACTATCGTATACAGGGGCGTGCTGTGCTGCCTATACGCTGGATGGCCTGGGAGAGCATCCTACTGGTGAGGGAAAGAAAAGCGCTTTATAAAAGCAAAGGCACATGCATATACATTACCGTTCAAACGTTTGGGGTCAGTAAGATTTTCTTTTTTAAAGAAACTATTTTTATTCAGCAAGGATGCATTACATTGATCAAAAGTGAAAGGAAGGACATTTATAATGTTACGAAAGATTTCTATTTGATTTCTATCTGTCTGCAGTGGCTTGCTTTCTTTGTATCGGTGCATTATGGGATACATGTGTGTGTTTTCTAGGGGAAGTTCACAACAGCTAGTGATGTGTGGGCATTTGGAGTAACTCTGTGGGAGATCTTCACTTTATGTAAGGAGCAGCCCTACAGCCTGCTGTCTGATGAACAGGTCATCGAGAACACCGGCGAGTTCTTCAGAAACCAGGGGAGACAGGTACACACATGGCAAAGTTCAACTTATTGTATTGTTCTGAATATAAGACAAAGTTTTTTTCTTAGAAATAGATCTTAAAAAATGTGTTTGTCTTATATTCATGGTCTAGAATCTACAGTAGACTCTAGACTTTTACATGTCAATAATACACCCACAACAATAGGTGGTGCCAGTTACACGTAAAAAGAGTGTGCCAAGAAATACGGTGTGTCAGAGTGTAATGTTAGAAGATCACGAGCACAAAAAGACGCTAACAGTCAAAGAAAAGCTTACCGTCTAAGAGCCGCGTGACTGTAATGTTTGCGTGCCTCGCTGATGGGACCAAACTTCCCACGTACGTTATTTTAAAATATAAGACGGTACCCAGACTTCAAAACTACAATAACATTTCACTTTTACTTTTAATGAAATTTTGGTAGGCTTCATGGTTTTCACTATGAGATGGATAGTCTAATTGTTATATAATTCAGATGGGCTAGAGGTTATTTTTAAGGTATGTCAAAAAGTGTTTTTTGACATACTATTTTAAATGTGATCATTGGTACATTTTACCAGTATTTACTAGGGGTGTGACAAGGCCACTCACAAGACGAGACGAGATTTTTACACAGAATTTTTAAGAAATCCTCAATGATCAAATACATGACTAGAAAAATAGCCTGCAGGTACATTTTGTAAGGCCCGCCCAATCGGCCCAACTGCGGTTTCCCACAGGACGGGGAAGGTTTCTTGCGCATTCGTTCTTTTCAGTGTGGCAAAGTAGTTTAATTCCAATTAAACTTTTATCTGACTCCGTTTTATTATGACCTCAAATTTATGGTAGAATGTCAATTTATTATTGACTATTTATATGATAATTTATCTAGACATTTGATTATTCTATTTAACTCTTTACTCTTATTGTACTCGTTCATTCGGACTCCTATTACGCTTTGAGTCTCGCACCGGCCGGGCATACGATCTCATACTCACAATCTCGTCAGTCAAGGCCGTACCCACTTTGCTCATTCTAGAATACGTTTATTTAGTCTCCATAGATCTGAACACACTGAATTAAGGTAAGATTACTTTTAACCAGAGGCCATGACCATTACCATAAAATCAGGCTGACCAATTTAGCTTGCTCTAATGGTAACTTTACATAATCATGCAGTGGTTTACCCACAGACACTTAGTTAGAATAATCTTACCGTAATCAGAGGTTGAGGCCCACCCTGTTTAGATTGGTCTAGCAACACATTGTTGCTCTAAAAGGAAAAACCCATTATTAGCCTACACAGTCTAAGTACACATAACTAATGCCAATGTGTTCGTCGGAGCTCTAAAATATCAGTTGGTGTGCCCCACTGCTCCACCTAAACTGTACTTTAGTCCGTTACTAACCTGAGTGTAGATTTGTGGGGTTATGGACTTAACGTAATCTACTAGAGTCAGTAATTTCAGAGTAAGTCAGAATAAAATCAAATGTAACAATTTATTAGTCAGGTAAATGTATCATGCTAATTACATAATCAATTCAAAGATGATCAATACAAAACTTCAAGTGCTCAGAAATAGAGTAAAAATGAATACCTGACATTAGAAAAATGCACATTGCTGAGTGTCTGAAGGACTGATCTGATTACAGAATCGCGCCCTCAGCCTCCTGCAACATCTCTTTAAATACTCAGACCAAGACAGAAACTTCTTTCAAATGGAAACATGAGTTCACAATGGGAATTTGCATTAATCAGGGTCCTAGACTGAGTAGTTTACACCTTTTGGGGACAGAAGGGCATTTGAATGAAAGACCCTGTGAAGGTGGACACACCCATTACAGAGAGCAAAATATCTCTAAAATCTTAAAACCTTTATTACCTTCTGGTTTACTTCTGTGGGAATGAGACCTCTGTACCAGTCGCACTGAGACATTTCAGATGATACCAAACATGTATAATGTTGTATGATAACTGTTCACATTGAACCATATAGATTTTGGGTGAATTTCAGGTCATCTCTGCATGTAGAGAGAAGAGATGGGGGAAGAGGGGGTGAAGGAAAGGAAATGTAGATTAAGGCAATGCTGAGGTGTGATTGCATCTGGATGGGGATGCTAATTTTGCAAGAGAGAGTTCAAATGTTAATTTCCTTTGTTTTCTCAAAGAGTAACCCTCTCTTGGTCTAGACAGTCCAGCATCATTCTTACATTTGAAATGTTTTAACTAATCATCTTATAATGAATGTCATTTCAGTTCTACTTTCTGAGTATGAATTATCATATGCATAGGTTTTGCCACAAACACAACTGACTGGCTTCCCTCCTGTATGATTTCACGAGTCTCTTCAGATCTTACTGTACTTGAATTATGAGCTTCTGCAACGTTTGACTGCAACTGACCTCCTTTCCACAAAAATAAAAATGAATAACAGTTTTCTCTTAGTCTTATTACGTGCAAACAATAAGTGCAACCATAATCAAAGTACTCTAAATATTCAAAGTGCAAATAGAGACCAAATTTTTCTTCAAGCATGATACAGAGCTGAGAGATGGTTACACCTACACAGCCCAGCTGAAGATAGCTTTCATATTGGGAGATATTTGCATGCATCAGGGTGCCGCTTTCAAAATGCAAGGTATTGAAATTGCGTTTGAATGCGCACTCGCGTTTTACTTTTGCTTTCGAGATTGAGCATAATAGGGAGCATAATGTGCTGAGGGCACATTCTACAAGATAAGACATTTGTCAGACGCTTAGTCTCTGTTGTGCAACGAATCCTCCGCCATGGTCTTGTCAATCATCTCGTCACTTACTCTCGTAACGTGATCAGTGAACCCTTGATTCCGGTTGCACTACGTACGACTTCGCAGCTCCTGTTGGATGAGCTGGATGGGATTGAAGCGAACATTATCCAACTGAATTAAATGGTTTTTATTTCTATAAAAAGCAAAACGACAGTGGAGGCGTAATTTAAATGTAGCGGTCGCATATTCTAACCTAAGTTCACCCTCACCTACTGTCATGGTAATATCACGAGACAGCTTTTCACCTTGATGAGAAATCTCGTCACATTTTAATCTTGCGAGATCTCGTGGCACGAGATCTCGTCACACCCATAGTATTTGTCATACTTTCAATACAAAAATTAAAATATGAAAAATATGCAATATGAAATTTATTTCCAAATAAAAGCATTTTCTTTATAAAATACAAAATTTGGTCTTTTTCCAAAAGTTCGTCTTCTACTCGGGGTCGTCTTATATTCTGAACAATACGGTACTTTGATTTTGGTTTTGATTTTATTTTGAAATGAGTGAATCCTAAATTAAGTGATTCATTTTTTTTTTGGCAAACTACAGCGAGTTTGAATGAATGCGCACTGTTGCAGTATAAAAACCTTTAAATGAAATGCATGAAGTAGGTTTTTGGAGGTTTCATCTAAAAAGATTTCTGACCTTCTTATTTTTCACTCTCTTTCTCCTCCTAGATCTTTCTCTCCGCCCCACCACTCTGTCCATCCTCTCTGTTCGAGGTGATGATGCGCTGCTGGAGTCGTGACATCGCGGACCGGCCCTCTTTTCACAGATTGTATCAGGCCCTGCGAACTTTTGTGCCCCACTCATGACCGATACAACCTGGAGCAGAACTGTTAAATAAGTACTTGCCAGTCAGGGAAGTAGAGCGGAAACATTATAGCCATAATGTAGCGTCATCAGAAATCCAATGGAGGAGAGATCTAGAGATGATGAGATTTCACAAAAGGCATTGATTCATTAATTCATTCACTCGCTCATATATTCATCTCCATTGGGACTCAAAGAGCTTCTTTCCAATCCATAGACACTTGAGATTTTTTTTTGTACTTTTCGTTGTTAATATTTCCTTTTAGTACAATTATCTTACTTTTCTTCATCATAAATGTTATTTCTGTTTGTTGTTTTCCCAGAAGAACAGTGACTCTTAAGCCTACTGTGTATTCTAGGCAGAAAGAACCAACTGGACGAATGTCGTATTTGTCAAAACTGTGGTTGTGTATCGTTAAGCACTGCTGTCTTTGGTTATTTCATTTTTGTTCCTTATTTACCCCCACACTGGAGTTACTGTGTCTTGTTATGATATTAAGTGTTGTTTTGCTCTCTGAATATGAATGTTTTACAGGTTCTTTGGATATAGCCGGGTCGGAGACTTGCTCTGCCTGGATCTAGCAGAACTACTGTTATAGTTAGATTAAAAACCCTTTCGGAGGGGAGATGGAGAGGGTTATAGAGCCAACAATGGACTGACGTGCAATTGTATGCACTGTTTCCTCCCCCAACTTGTAACAGGCCACTTTAAAGTCAACATGAGATCAGAATGGACTCTGTTTGCTTTCTTCAAACTCATTTCTGGTCTCAGTGAATGACTCAAATTTCCAAAGAAGACAATGTTTGTTATTGTAATTTCATCACAATGTAGTAACTTGTTTCTGGGTTAATGTTAAAAGGACAAGAAGCAGATGCATCAAAATGCTCTTGTCAAAATGTTCTTTACACCTTCATTTTCTGCATGCAAGTGTCAAATTATGGGAGTAAAATGGGTTGTTAACGCCATTTCATGTTGGCTTTAATATCCAGCCAAAAACGGCAATATTGCACCATCACAGCCAACTCAAATTGCAAAGTTAAACACTACAACTCTGCAGTCTCAGAACTATATGCCAATATTACATTGTTGTTGAATCTGTATGAATTAAGTCTGGCTGAGGATGACGTACAGGACCAATAATATCAATATTATAGAGATCCATATCTTCGATCTCAGTAAAAGGCACATGGTTTTAGGGGATTATGTATGTAAGATTAAAAATTATTCAAAGCACATTTTTCTTTCTCTCTTTTAACCTACTTTAATGTTTTATACAAGTTTTTTAATGCTTTTAGTAAATGTTGAATGAATGAGTTGCATAATTCTAAAAAATGATTTGGTGGACTACAATGTAATCAAAATCTAGTATTTCTGTCTTTGTACTAGTTTCTACAGCATTCCTTTTGTGTAGTTTGTGTTTACTGTATTTCAGAAATTGTCATCAAATGTACAGGAGACGTTTTATTGTTTGGCTGCTGAAAGGTTTGGCTATGCAGGACGTTTGAAGAGTCCTCCGATAGCACTGGGATTTCGATTGAATGTTGGTGGTAGGAAAGCTAGGAGCTCGACGCTGTTCATCGAGAAGGGCAACCACTAAAACTCAATTTCCCAGAAGCCTTTGCTGAAGTGAGCCTGAGGCAATTTCTGTTATTACTGATCAGTTTTTTTTTCACTACATATTTAGAGACCAAGAATGCATGTCTGTGTGAATGCAACATACTGCGAGTGTGGTTTTGTTTCAAGTGAAATTAAATTGACCTTCTTTTAGCATTTAGTACTCAATAACAGCCTTTAATTCAAACTTTTTAACTCTCTGTATGTGTCCTTCATGTACATTACATAAGCAGAGAAGATACTGTATGTATAGTAATATATTGGGGACTAAGTAAGACCTTTTTCTTTCATCTTTTTTCTTATTTTCCATAATAAATATCGATTTTGCTGTAACTGCAGTGTTTAGTGTGTTCTTACTTATTCTGAATTTTATTTTTCTAAATATCTTGTAGTATGATTTTATGTAATCATTATAATTACTATTTGAATGCTACAAATGTGACATTGATCCCCGGTTTTACAGACAAAGCTTAAGCCTAAAATGCATGTTTGAGCTGTTTTAACTGAAAGAAATTTGCACTGACATCTGTTTTGTCATCAGATGCACACCAGTAATGTTTTTTATAAGGCACATTTATAAAAGCTACTTAATTATGATCTAACTGAACGAAGACCCAATCCTGGTTTAATCAAAGCCCTGTCTGTGAAACCAGGCCTTTATGTTTGACTTTGGTTTGACTATAAACTTGGTCACTACAGTCCAAAAGAATAGATGATATATTAATGTGTGTTGGGCCTACACACCCTCCAAATGTCTACCTTGGCAAACAGTGTCGCTTTGACTACAGTAATCTGAGCAAGGCCATTTGGCAATGCCTTTGTGTTAGTTTATGCTTACTGAATGTATTTGACACCCTATACTTCTAGCATAGCAAACCCCAACTAGCAAAAACAAGTGTATCATGGTACTCATATATTCTTTGAACATGCAGGGTAGGGTATTGTGGCTTATTGTAAATACTATGGTAATAATATTCAAAACTACTCACAAAACCACCTATAAAAAGCAACCAGTATCCTATAGATTAATGCTATGTTGCTTCGGATATGTACCGTACCGTGGTATTACCGTCTGATATCGTCACAGTGCTACTACCACAGTACCAAAAAGAGCGGATAATTTTGACAAAACGTAAATTCACATATAATCATGTATCCGATCTTAAGATTAAGTTTACATATGTGAGAAGCGCGTGGGACTCATTATGATCTTTATAATAACCGATTGTGTGAGTATATTATGCACACATGAGCGCGCGCAGCTCTGCTGTTACTAGAGAGATTCTTGCAGGGTCACGTGATTATCAGCCAGGAAAGGAAGAATGAAGGGAGGAAAGCAGTCTGCTGGCGTCCAATAACACACTCAGAAGGCAAGTTAAACATCGGTAAATGCTCGAAACGACGCACTAGCTCTCTTAAACCTTTCTCTTCATGAGTTTTTCTATCTTTGTAAACTGGCTTTAACAGTTTTACGCTAGTAACAAGATTGCGCTTGATGGTTTAATGTCAAGCAAACTGCTCGAGCTTAGTCGAGAATGACAAAGACTGTATTATAAGTCATCATGTTGACTTCATTTCCACATGTTGTGCTTATGATGATGGATGATTTCCTGTTTACGAGTGTAAATGAGTTTGATAAGGTTATATTATCTTTTTTAACACCGCATTGGTCGTGGTTGTGTGTTGCAGATATGATATGACAATATATTTCTGCAGCATTCCGATGCTCACTTGAAATGTAGAGTATATATCATTTACAGTTTTATTTTTGAACGCCCATTGGTATAAAACTGCTGTCTGGATTACTAAAACTTTTATAGTAGGCTGTTTTAGCGGGTTGTGCCACTAATAACCCTGTTTTGTTTACTGTGGCAGTACCATGAAACAGTATCGGATGGAAATTCCATGGTATTTTGATGTATACCATGATACTGAAATGCATGTATCATAGTGTTTACGTGATATTAAAATCAACTTCCAAGAACACTATGAAATATGTCTAGAACATAAGACTACCATGGTGCTCATTGGTTACTACTTTGTAAATGTAACCTTAAAAAAACAAACAAGTGATCAGATATCAAAGGGTAATGCTATGATACTTTAAAATGGATGTACTATGGCATTTACCATAGTACATGTCCTAAGTATTAATTTTTTGTATATACCAAGGTATTTAAGAAAATGTGTATTATCCTTATCAAAAGTGTTGTGGTGGTACCATAGTATCAGATGGAATATCCATGGAAAACATGGAAACATCAAGGATATTTGGTTACTTCCAGGGCTGGAAAAGTCATGAACATGAGTCATGAATATTTATATATAAAAACAAAGAAAAGAGAGAGAGAGAGAGAAAGAAAAAAAAAAAAAAAAGTATTTACATTTTTTTTTTTTTTTTTTTTTTTGTCACTTGGTTTTGATGCTAGGTCTGATTCCTGTATAGTTTATTCACTTCACACAGACCTTTATTTATGGCACTTGTTTTAAGAAAGAGGAATTTGCTTGTTTTAAACCAAGTCAGATGTGTGAAGTGGAATGTTCCTATATTTATGACACCTCAGTCATTGACTTCACTGTGTGTGGCTGTTTCTATATTTTTTTTAGAGCAGAAATGGGATGGAGATGTTGTACATGTGCTGGTGTTTTGATTGAAGGTTGGAAGCAGGCCACACGTGAAGGGTTCGCAGAAGAGCTTTGAAAGAACGGTGAATTTAGATCTGTCTCTGTTCAAAAGTTTGGGGTCGGTACGATTTTTTTTTTTAAAAAGATGAGCAAGGATGCATTAAATTGATCAAAAGTGACAGTAAAGACCTTTATAATGTTACAAAAGATTTCTTTTTTAAACAAATGCTGTTCTTTTGAACTTTCTATTCATCAAAGAATCCTGAAAAAATCGTGGTTCCCACAAAAATATTAAGCAGCACAACTGTTTTTGGCATTGATAATGTTTTTTGAGCAGCAAATCAGCATATTAGAATGATTTCTGAAGGATCATGTGACACTGAAGGCTGGAGTAATGATGCTGAAAATTAATGATGAATTTTTTTTTTTTTTTTTTTTTTGTAGTTACATTTCACAAAATTACTGTTTTTACTGCAGCATTAAAAAACAGACCCCAAACTTTTGAACAATTAGTGTGTTTTCATTCTTTAACAATGTTTAATATATTTCCAATCTTCACGTGTTCGTTCAGGAATCATCATTGTGAAATCATACAGCCTTTGTAGCCTAGTACAGTAGTAGCTAGATGTTGTAAGAAGTAAAAAACCTATAAAAATCAAGCTAAAAGTAATAATCAAAGCACTGTTTCAAGTTTTTAATGAATGTAAGGGGAAAAATAATCTTTTATCAATTTATATTCATGAATATGACAAAATAAGCAGCATTTTTACCTACAAATATTTTATTAAAGCATTTTAATACATAAAAAAAAATTCACACTTCCTTGAACATTACATAGTGACCTTGATTATTTGCTGAATCAGTTTAGAATTGATTTATTGGAACATACATATTCAACTAATCAACAGAAATTAACTTGAACTCTTTATCATCATTGTAATATTGGATTGCAAAACAAATCTAATTACACAGTCTTTAAAGGGTTAGTTTACCCAAAATGTATAATTATGTCATTAATTACTCGCCCTCATGTCGTTCCACACCCCTAAGACCTTCGTTCATCTTCGGAACACAAATTAAGATATTTTTGATGAAATCCGGTGGCTCAGTGAGGCCTCCATCGCCAGCAATAACACTCTCTTTTTCAATGCCCAGAAAGCTACTAAAAACATATTTAAAACAGTTCATGTGAGTACAGTGGTTCAGCCTTAATATTATAAAGCGACGAGAATACTTTTTGTGCGCCAATATTAACAAAATAGCGACTTTATTCAACAATATCTAGTGATGGGCGATTTCAAAACACTGCTTCATGAAGCTTCGAAGCTTTATGAATCTTCTGTTTCGATTCTGTGGTTCGGAATGCGTATCAAACTGCCAACGTCACGTGAATTATTGAAGTTTCAAAACACTTATGACGTAACGAAGCCT
Source organism: Hypophthalmichthys molitrix (assembly GCA_037950675.1). Taxonomy (NCBI): domain Eukaryota; kingdom Metazoa; phylum Chordata; class Actinopteri; order Cypriniformes; family Xenocyprididae; genus Hypophthalmichthys; species Hypophthalmichthys molitrix. Next base: position 5,464,564 of record CM075496.1, on the reverse strand, counting down.
TGTTTACTGAAATCATGTGATTTTGGCGCTCCGAACCACTGATTCAAAACAAAAGATTCGTAAAGCTTCGAAGCTTCATGAAGCAGTGTTTTGGAATCGCCCAGCACTAGATATTGTGGAATAAAGTTGCTATTTTGTTATTTTTGGCGCACAAAAAGTATTGTTGTCGCTTTATAATATTAAGGCTGAACCACTGTAGTCACATGAACTGTTTTAAATATGTCTTTAGTAGCTTTCTGTGCATTGAAAGTGTTAATTATCTTGGTGTCAATGAAGGCCTCACTGAGCCATCAGATTTTATCAAAAATATCTTAATTTGTGTTCCGAAGATGAACGAAGGTCTTACGGGTGTGGAACGACATGAGGGTGAGTAATTAATGACAGAAATTTCATTTTTGGGTGAACTAACCCTTTAAGAAAGCTAATAGCCAAATAAAAAGTGGATTTAAATCATTGCAATAATCATTATACATTGGCTGATAACTGATTTGCAGAACACATTTTTATTGTATTATTTTTTCTATTTGCCATTCTAAAAAAAAAAAAAATTACATTTACATTGGGTGCTCTTTGGGATAAAAAATTGGGATAGAAAATTGGGATAAATCAATATTAATAAAAATTGCTGAGTTAAATACTGTCTCTAATGTTAACTGTAAATGTGTGTACTGTAAACTCATTTTACAGATTTCTGTTTCAGAGACGGGTGTCCTCACCATCATGAAGTTGAATGAGAGGAGCGTGGCGCATTATGCCACATGCAACTCTCCTCCAGACAAGACAGGCTTCCTCTTTAAGAAAGGGGAACGGAACACGGCGTACCATCGGCGCTGGTTTATTCTGAAAGGCAACATGCTGTTCTACTTCGAGGAGAGGGAAAGTCGAGAGCCCATTGGCGTCATTGTCCTGGAAGGCTGTACGGTGGAGCTCTGCGAGTCTGAGTCCGAAGAGTTCGCCTTCGCCGTTAAATTTGACTGCGTCAAAGCGAGGGTGTACAAGATGGCAGCGGAGAGCCAGGCCGCCATGGAATCGTGGGTCAAGGCTCTGTCACGAGCCAGTTTCGACTACATGCGACTGGTTGTGAAGGAGCTAGAGAGGCAGCTGGAGGAGGTAAAAGGAGAGAGATTGTTACAAGCGAAAAACAAGGCGAAGAAACACCAGTCTCAAGTGCAGGGAGCTGAAGCGGGCCTCCGAACCGCCGCCCCGTCCCTACAGAATGCCGCCATAACGGGGCCTTTGCAGGAGGGGCTGTCTAGCAGAGAAAATGGGGTGTCTTGGAGTAAAAACAGTGGTGTGGCAAATGGTGTCAGCGAAGGCTGCGCCTGGGAAGGGGACTGCAGCGCGATGGTAGAAGGAGTCAGACCACCTCCAGTTCCTCCGCGGAGGAAGGCCAATGGCGGGTCACTCGAGAGCCCCGTTTCTCCCGGCACAAGCTGCTTCGCCAAACTTCATGACTGGTACGGCAAAGAAGTGGCTGAACTGAGAATAGAATGGCTGCAGAGCAAATGAATGAAGCTGGACATCTGCAAGAGACTCTGAATATACATTCACACTCGTACCATGTTTAGTGTGATTTCGGTTTTTAAGATATAATAGGTCAAATTCATCTAAAAATGGAGAAAGCATCAGAAAGATAATTGCTTGTCCACTGTTTTTTTTAAGGGAACATTCTGTCATCATTTACTCACCCTCATGTCACTTTCCAAAACTGTGAAAAATCAAGTAATTTTTTTTTTTTTAAATACAGCAAGCGACCAAAGTTAGAAAAAAATAATTTATTAATTATATATGCATCAATATGACAAAATAAACCACAATATTTACTTGCATATATTTTTACTAATACATAAAAAACATTGCATTTCCTTGAACTGTTGAGGGTGGACCTAAATGAATCTTTGAATCAGTTCATTGGATCACACAGTTTGAACTGATGCAAAGAAACTAATTTGAACTCTTTATGCAATTTTTGCTATTGAAGTTTAATTCAGAAATGCTATTAAAATCATCTTAACATTCCTGTACTCACAAGTAGTGAGACAAGGATGACAGTCTTAATTTCCAGATAAAAAGTACATTAAAGTCATTGCAATAATCACAGTTGAAAAACATTATACATTGTCAGAAAAGTCATTGCAATATTGGTATATCGCCCAACCCTAATGATTACAGATTACTAGAGATTGACCGATACAGATGATTTTTTTTTTGTTTAAATTTGTTTACATTTATTTGTAAACCCAATATGACATAACCACTCTAAAATATGAAAATTATCCCATAAATTACTCACCCTTAAGCCATCCTATGTGTATATGACTTTCAGCCTTTCTTCTTTCAACCAAACACAATCAGAGTTATATTAAAAAATATCCTGGCTCTTCCAAGCTTTATAATAGAAGTGAATGGGGCTTGAGATTTTGAAGGCCAAAAAAGCGCATCCATCCATCATAAAAGTAATCCATATGGCTCCACAGGGTTAATAAAGGCCTTCTGGAGCGAAGTGATGGGTTTTTGTAAGAAAAATATCCATATTTAAAACTTAATAAACTATAATCACTGGCTTCCGGTAATGGCTGTGCGCAAGTCGAGTTCCGGCGGAAGAGTGACCTCTGACCCAACGTATGACGTATTGACGAATGCGTAAGCGCAGAGGATAGAGCAAAACAAAACACCGGTCACAAATTAGAAGCATAAACGAGAATTTTTAAAGAGAAATGTTGGAGGATTTTGATTTAAAGGGATAGTTCACCCAAAAATGAAAATTCTATCATCATTTACTCACCTTCAAGTTGTTCCAAACCTGTATGAATTTCTTTGTTCTGCTGAACACAAAGGAAGATATTTGGAAGTATGATTGTAAGCAAGAGCAAAGAAATTCATACAGGTTTTAGAACAACTTGAGGGTGAGTAAATAATGACAGAATTTTCATTTTTGGGTGAACTATCCCTTTAAGAGAAGAGGAGCTTGAGTTTGTTGCCCAGCCCTATGTGTTTGAACTGTGAGAGGCATCTACTCTCACCTAAGCTTATGCTACTCCTACATCCTACGTCATGTGTCGGGTCAGAGGTCACTCTTCTGCTGGAACTCGTTACTGAAACCCAGTGATTATAGTTTATAAAGTTTTAAATATGGATATTTTCTTACAAAAACCCATCACTTTGCTTCAGAAGGCCTTTATTAACCCCCTGGAGCCATGTGGATTACTTTTATGATGGATGGATGCACTTTTTGGGGATTCAAAATCTCCAATCTACCATTCACTACCTTTATAAAGCTGGGAAAAGACAGGATATTTTTAATATAACTCAGTTTGTGTTTGTCTGAAAGAAGAAATTCATTTACACCTAGGATGGCTTGAGGGTGAGTAAATCATGGGATAATTTTCATTTTCGGGTGAACTATTCCTTTAAGTATATACATGTGAATATTAGTTAAAACAATATTATTAAACATTGCTAAGTTAAACATGAGTCTACAGTGCTCTTTACCATATCAGAATGAAATAAATGGGCACTGGGGCTCAAAAATGACAAAAAGCACCATAAAATATAAAAATAGTCTAAACGATTTGTGTTTAGAACTTTAAGAAAAGCACAAGGTTTGACGTTGTGATGTCAAACATTGGTTCTCATGTTTCGTCGTTAACATAACTTGCGTCATGTGTCCTTTTTGAAGTTTTCTGAGATTTTTACTTAAAGAAAAAGACTTAATATGTGGTGTACAAAAATGTGTGACTTCGGTTTGGTGCACAGGTACTACATTTATGGAGCTTTTTAAGCTTGACAGTCCCAGTCCACATTGTGAAAAAGAGCATTCAAGACGTTCTGCCAAACTTCTTCGTTTGTGTTCTTGGAAGCAGGAAAGTGATGTGGGTTTGGAACGACATGAGAGTGAGTAAATGATGACTGCGTTTTCTTTTTTAGATGAACTATTCCTGTAAAGTCTCGTACTTAGCTTCATGTTTTGATTTTCTTAGAATCTCATGTTGAAGTGGCTTGCCATTTCCTTCTCATTTTTAATTTTTTTTTTTTTTTTAAATTGACGTCTTACTTGCATAACAACACTGTGAATCCTTTATCACAATGTTGGACTGGATAAAAAATAGAATAGCGGTACAATATCTGTGTTTTCAGAATCAAAAACACCTTGAATGTTAAACATTACAGTGCCAAAGCTGGTCTATGGTCATTTGTAATCTTTTTTTAAAATATAATGTAGCAACAAAATATTGATTAGATGCATCAAAATAATAATATTCATTTCACTGCAAACTTCTAGGTGGTGAATTTTATGCTGAATTTTAGGATATCTACAATCGAACCTACCAAAAACATAATTGCCAAAATGATTTCTAACTTTCAAATGCATGTAAAAGTGTCAATGGACAATGGAGCCATCTAACTAGCCAGCTAACATATAATCTTCGGTTAATGAATCTTTTTTCTAAGCAGCTCTAATACAAGATGTTATTCATTTTTAGGCTAAGCTTTGCTATGTTTGATTATTATATTATCATACGTGCCAATAAGTCAATGCTTTGCCTTGCCTTTTCAAACTGACCAATTATAGTCATCGTACTGTGACCAACATGTAATGCATTATAGAATAGTATATACAGACAGCTCTCGAATTTATTTATGGAATTTTTAATGGTACAAATTGTGTGCAATCCTGTAATCATATCTGGGGAGGTATTACCTACAGTTGGGTTAGACATTAAATCAACCAACCGCAGTGCCTTCAGATTTCATATTAAATACTGTGTTAGACTGCACAATAAAATAAGGATTAAGAGACGAATGTGGTTTTAATCCTAACAGCTTGTGTATTAACCACTGATCGTAAAATGACAAAAACTGAAATAGAATTTACTTGTTGTAAAGGCAATAACCAGTGTGTCAAACCAGGAACTGAAATTACATTGTGTAAAATATTTCATTTGAAGGAAACAAGAATGTAAGTTGAATGTTTTTTTAATGAGTCAAATAAAGATGGGATAAAATATGTATTAAGAAGTTGTGTTTTGTTCTTCAAAATGTGAACTCGCACAATATCACCACAAGGTGGCTCAGCATTGCCTTGTATTGCGAGTAGTTTCATTTGATTAAAGACTGAAGCGTTCATTCACAGATCGCGTGTGATCACATTAGTTAGGTATGTCCATGTATGGATTGGAGATGCATTGAATTTTTATTTGATGGTTTCTAAAATTCAATGCTCTTGACTTTTCTGTACATTCTCTTGTGCATAATAAAAAATAAACTATGAAACATACACTATTACATTTTTATATGCCCTTCATGGCCTTTTCAAGGACATGGCAGTAAAGATTAAGTTTTGAGGGGATTGTTACTACTGTGGAACGTCTTTTCTACACTGAGTATTTAACTGCTTTTTCCTAACACAACCTGACAGTTTCATATTTCTCACAGCTAGTAACACGCTTTTAATAGACTGCAGACTTTGACAGCGGAAACTACAAAATTTACCATGTGAAGCCACAAAGAAAGCACTGAACAGGAAGCTGTTTTTAAAATAAAAGTCCCATAGCGCCACATTAAATTAGTGAGTTGACATGACGTCAAATAGTGTGACATACTATACTTCCAACTATTTTAAACGTTTTTGTTTACAATTATTATTATTATTATAAGTTATTATTTTTTTATTATTATTATACATGCAGTTTGTGTGACTTGATATTAATTGAGCGACTAGGCCTACATGGGAGTTCTAAATTAAAGTACTTAATTTGTGTGTGTGTATAATATTTCTAAACAAGGAAATTATGTTTATTATTTATTGCCTCATTTTATATATATATATATATATATCAAGAACCTCTTGAATGTTTCTCGGAATAACCCATTTTTATATATTATTTCCTTGTTTTGAAATATTATTGATATTATATATAGTGATGTAATTGTACGAAAAGGTTACAAAAATGGCTTAGACGGGCTTTTATTTTGTTAAGGATTTTTTTGTCGCTTGTTGTCGCTGTGTCCATGAAAAGTTTTTTTTTTTTTTTTTTTTTTTTTTTTTTTTTTTTTCCTTCCTGAAAGTTTACGCAGGACTGTTGTTGCGCGTATCCAACATGACAGAGAAAGTAACGGACATCACGGCTGGCAGGCAAGTCATGTTTAATCATTACCATAGCTCTCTCTTGTAGTAACTTAAGATGTTTAATAGGATTCAGCTAAATATTAACTGTTCGTGATATATATCCCGACACTTTGGGCCAGAAGTTTCTTGGTCAGTGAAGATAACGCAGAACGTGAGAGTTTGAGTCGAAAGGGGGGGGGGGGTCTCCCGTTTCTGCTCCCCAGCAGTTATGACACCGCAGTAATTATTATGAAAGTTTCATATAACTCATATATTGGCTGTTGAGGTTATGTGCTGCTATCTTCCCTCTCAAAGTTTATTGCAAAGTTATAATGAACTTGACACTCGCACGCGAGGCACAGAAGAATGTTTAAAGGGATCACGCAGTTTCACAGCGCGTGCCTGGCTCAGTCCGAAAGATACGTGAATTACGTACGAATTCTTAGAATTTGCGTCATTTCGAAAGGTCAATTAAAGAAAGCATCGCAAAATTATTATAATAATTTGAAAAGATTAAACTGCACGTGCTTGTGCGTTCACACCCGCTAACAAGTTTCTTAATGGCATCGAATTAAGGCCGGTGATTACGTAATTTTTGTTACACAACATAAACATTATTATTATTATTGTTATTATTATTATTATTAATTATAATAATGTGACCCGAGCTAATTTGCACACGCATGCGAATCGGGCTCGTAAACGTGTATACAAATCCGAATTTATGGCAAACACCGCCTTTACTTTAGTTTACGATGTATTGTATTATTAAAAATAATAATATGGCACGAGCTCACTTGCATACACATGTGAAATGGGCTCGTGAACATGTGTATACATACAAATGAGTTTATGCCAGATGTGCTTTTCATTATCTAGACCAAGCGACCGGAAACCCTTCTTTTGCTTTAGTTTATGATGTATTTTAATAGTAATAATATGCCTTGCTCATTTGCATAAAAATATGAAATGGGCTCATGAACACGTCTATGCAATGAGTTTATGCCTTCATCATCTTGGCATCTGGATCAGTTTGTAATGTTTATGTCTGGCAGATGTTGTAGCCCTGCAGCTGGAATACAAATCGTAAATTGTGAAGTATTTAGGTAGCATCTACTGAGTGTGTGACTCGTCTTAGCTCATGTTGTTTGACTTTTTATAAACCGATATTAGGGGACGTGAATGTTCTTGCAGTGGTGAAATGATGTTCAAGAGTTTCTTAAAAGTAAAAAAGCAAATAGCAAAGTAGTGGTAGTTCAACACACAGTCAGGCAACAATGCTAATCATTGGCCTCAGCATGACCAAACATACTCATATCGCTACTAAATATTGATCATTAACATATAATCCACATCGTCTGACAGACATGTAAAGTGACCCACCACAGATTGTTTTGTTTTTACATTTTGTTTAGAGGTGGGTTCATCTGAGATATAAATAGGTTAGATTATACCTCAGTAATCAAAACAAATCAAACCATCAAATTTATGTAAAATTAGCCAATCAGCTTTGAGTTTAGTGGAACGAGAACGTCAAAAAGACCTCAGTTTTTCACATTCACATTCAAAATGTGAATGTGTTTCATTGGCTAACTTTTTATTGTACTTTTTTATGTTTTGTACGTTTTATTGGTGTGATCAGGATCCAAAATTAGCTGTTTGCCACACCTGGCCTGTAGGCTAGTAACTTTCTGAAAATATTTCTTATAGCCCACAAAACTGTATTTTGTGTCCCTGTGACAATGGAGCCATTTAGTTTCCTTAAAGGTGCAATGTGTAAAATGTGGGAGGGTCTATTGACAGAAATGCAATATAATATACATAACTATGTTTTCAGTGGTGTATAAAAACCTTAAATAATGAACTGTTATTTTTGTATTACCTTAGAATGGGCCATTTATATCTACATACACTGTGGGCCCCCCCTCCATGTTAAGACGTCATTTTGCGCCGACATGTTTCTACAGAAGCCCTATGTTGTTCTATTTCTAAATCGCTCGTATTTTTAGAGGCAGCTTGCATCATCACTACGTTGAATACGCACAAAGAAGAAGTAGTACTAGTAGTAGTAGTAGTAGTTGTCGTCGTCTGGTTTATTAGAAGCAGAGACCGTTCTTTTTAGAAGTAAGAAGAAACGTACTCTCTGCTGTCCGAAGCCCCGGGTATATTTCACTTTCCGCGCCCGGACGCGTTTCACACGCAGTCGCGTCCGCGCATCTTTCAAAGTATACTAAACCACGAAAATTACGTCATGCGGACGGTGCACAATTGCGGACGGCGAAGTATACCCGGGGCTTCAGACGACGACATCTTTGACTTGTGTCGGCCAGACGGCCACCGTAGCTTCTCTATTTTGCTTTGAAAGGGAGGGGTGAGCTGCCGTTAGTTGCAGTTCACAAACTCACAGCTAGATGCCGCTACAATTTACACACTGCACCTTTAAAAAGACCTGATTGTGTCAAACAGCAGATAAATAAATAATAGAGATGCACCGATTGTCCAGCCAGGGATCGGAATCGGCCGATTTCCCGCATGATCAGCGACCGGCCGGTCAGTCTCGCGTCTTTCCGTCAGCTTTCCGTCAATAACGTCAGCTGCGTGTTCTCGCTTTCTTCTCTCAGACGGCGAAGTGATACACAGTCGCCTCCTATAGGCGAGTATTCAGTTAAACACAGTCAGTTTTGGAACGTTACAAAGTTGAGAAAGATAACGTAAGTTGTGTAAGAGTATTTTGGGTCCTTGCATAAATTCTTAAAGTAACAGGAGTCCAATATTCCTGCTGCTGTCTGTCATGTTAATCAAACAACAAAAGACAAAGATCACTTTCTGCTTTTGACTGAATAAGTTTAGTAATTTTAATTGTAAGCATTAACCTGTTTTTAATTTTTACAGTGAAGACTATCCAGTGTTATTTTACATATGAATATATTAACTTCTGTAGTATTTCTTACCTGAATAAAAACCTGAAAAACTTGGCCTGGTCTCACAGACAGGGATTAGCCTAAGCCAGGATTTAAGTAGCTTTTACAAATGAACCCTAAAAAACATTACTGGTGTGAATCCAAAACAATGGCTCTGACATATTTTAAGGTATGTCAGTGCAAGTTATTTTCAGTTAAAACTGCTCAAACATGCATTTTAGTCTAGGACTAGCTTAAGTCTTGTCTATGAAACCGGTGGATAGTTTCATAGCTCTCTTTATTTTATTGCATTTATTTGTGCTGTTGTTTGCCATTTTTGCAATTTGTTCTTATTTTATTACTCTCTTTATCTTGTTTTTTTTTTTTTTTTTTTTTTTATGCATTGAAGCAAAGTAGATTTTCGTTTATGCTGTCAGTTATAGTTCTTAGAAAGAAAATCAAAATAGGCAAAATCAGTATCAGCAGGTCACACTAACAAAATATCGGAATCGGCCAAGAAAATTGCAATCATGCATCTCTACTAAATAACAAAATGAACATGCAATGCATTATATTTTCTAATGTTTATTTCTATAAAATGCTCTTACTCTCGTATGGACTTTGGCGAGTGTTAAATTTTGACCTTGTTGGGTGTGATATTTATAACATGCATCAGTACAGTTTCGGTTTTCTGTGTATTATATGGATACGAATTTCACACATATCTCAGAGCACATCTGAAAACTTGAATGTATGAATATAGAGAAGCACTGAGGCCAACATGTGCATGTTCACGTACAGAACAGGGGATTCCGTTGCATCATGCGTTTGTCTCAAGCTGTAAGAGTCCCCCCGTTCCCACACTCACTGGCCCTTGATCTCCCACCCTACATGGGGGAACAGTGTGTCACGATGTAACTCTGTGATATGGTCGAAGGAGCCTTAAATGCTCAAAGCAGCGTGCTACTTGTATGTGTGTGTGTGTGTGCACGCGTGTGTGTACATTCACTTCCTTTTGATCAACCTCCTCAGGCTGTGCAGCCTCATAAAAGGGCACAAAGCTGTACTTTAATGCGTGTTTTCTGCCCCGGCATCAGCGTTTTTGTCTGGTTTTTGTGCATGCTAGTGTCACGGAGAGAAAGAACGACTATTGAATGGGCTTGTGCAAACAGGACAGGGGAACATTACAAGGTAGCATTGTATCTTGCTTGCGGTTGAGTCAAAAATGCTGTCATTGTGTGTTTGGAGACGCAAAATATTTGTCTAGCAGATGCACAGACGTTCTTGAGTGCCACTGAGGTGTTGTAATGTGTTTTTGCTCATTTGAAGGCACACTTTGGATTGCCTCCCACAAAGTATGTATAATTAGTGCTCTGTGCTAAAGCAAGTGTCACTAGCTGTATTGCTCACACTTAGAATTAGGGGCTTGTTCACAGAGTTTGTGCTACGAACCTCAAATCAATTGTAAGCAATCAGAAGTATAATTTTTACATGGTGGATGATAAAACTTACATGGAAGGAGGAACCTGAGCCATCTCTAGGGACCAATTCATGAAAATCTTCTTAAGATACTTAAGAAATAGTAAGAATTTTTTTGAAAAATTCTGGAAAAATATTGTGTGGTTAATATATTTTTTTTGTCGAATTTGAAATATTCTTAACTTATACTTAAGTAAGGAAAAAAAACGGCCCCAGAACACCCTAGTAACCACCTAGCAACTGCCCAGCAACTGCATGGCAACAACCTAGAATTGTGTCTTGTGATGTTTGCACAGACAATCGTCACTTATATTCTACTAGAAAATGTAATGTTGGTGTAATGTTGGTGATTCCAGAGAGAGGAGGGCAACCAGCATTTCATGTCTTATGGCAATGCTCAGAAGTCCATTTTTTTTTGAAGATAGGTGCATGATTATATTTTAAAGATATCACAGACCCGGTATGAACCCTGTCCTAGTTTATACATTCTTGGTGACTTTTGGCCTTTTAGTCATTAAAAAAAAAAAAAAAAAATCACAGTGGATACAGTTCTGCCACGATATAAAAAAAATAAAATAACTGTGACTTTTAATCTCACAATTCAGCTTTTTTCCTCTCACGATTACAAATTTACATCTCGCAATTCTGACTTTTTTCTCAGAATTGTGAGATATAAACTAGCAATTGCGATTTATAAAGTCCAGTTCTAAGGAAAAAAGAATTGCGACTTTTAATCTCACAATTCTGACTTACAATTGCGAGTTTATATTATGCAATTCTGAGAAAAAGGTCAGAATTGATATATATCCGCAAGTATAAACTCGCAATTCTGACTCTTTTTTTGCAAATGCGCGTTTAGCTATATGAGATATAAACTCGTAATTGCGAGATATAAACTCGCAATTTGCGAGTTTATATCTCGCAATTCTGACTTTTCTCGCAATTGCAAGTTTATATCTCGCAATTCTGACTTCTTTTCTCAAAATTGTGAGATATAAACTCACAATTGCGAGTTATAAAGTCCAATTCTGAGGAAGAAAAGATTTTTAATCTTTTAATCTAAAGTTTTAATCTCACAATTCTGATTTTATAACTCGCAATTGTGTTTATATTATCACGCCATTCTGAAAAAAAAGGTCAGAATTGTGAGATTAGCCTATTTTTTTCATTCAGTGGCAGAAACAAACTTCCATAGAGCTGCATCATGTTGGGCAGATGTGTGATTGTGAAAATCTTCCAGAAGGCCTTCAGTTTTTGAGTGGCTTTCAGATTTAGGGCAGGTGGCAGCCCTTGAAATACTCTCTTATGGTCTGCATGGGAAGATTGATATTTATTTTTATAAATGGGGAAAACATTTGCATTTCTGTAATACACAGTACTAGCAAGCTTGTGGGCAAGACTAAAATAATGGTCATGCTAATATAGTTCCTAAGAACTTATGGTGTTGGCAACACCCCTGCCCCCCTTTTTTATTTTACTTTCACTATTTTATTTTTTTACTTATTACTTATTATTTATATTGTTACCATTTTATTGACTAACTTTTTTTTTTTTTAGTGGTTAGTTTATGTCAAGTAGGCCTACATAATTGTTTATATTATCTCTTGTTTGCGAATAAAAAAAAATCAAATTACAAATCCTTAAAAAAAATTAATATTTTAATTTATCTTTTTAAACATCTCTAAAATTAAATTAAAAAAATATATTTGTATTTTCCTGTATTTATGAGCTCAATGTGTGTGAGAAGAATGCACGAAATGGTGGGCATAAACAATGTCTGGACCATGTGGTCAGCTAGGTCACCGGAAATGTGACACGAATGCACACATACGCAATGGAGGCAAAGGGGAAAACAATCCCAAGAGCCCCTTCTTTTTTGTATCCTGCTGCTCTGGCTGTTTGAAAACCATTCTTCCTGTGTTGATTACTTTGATTTAAATTGTAAAAAAGCTAATCGAATTAACGTGATATGCTGATGAATTAATCAAATGAATCACAATTAATCACATATAATCAACATTTAATGTCAAAAACCACAATTAGACATTATTGCGGTAGCATTAGACTAAATAATCACTGAATAGATATTAGAAAAAGCATCTTTAGAAGTCAGTATATTGTTTGTTTTATTTCATAAATGAAACTAACTATTATTTTGGTAGTCGATTAATCCACCGCTTATTAGAACGATTAATTGACTAATCAATTATTTGACGGATTATTCCGCTTTTGCAGTTAGTTAAAATGTTGAGTTATACCTATTCAGATTAATAAATAAAACATGGAAACCACTTAATCTTTTTGTCTTTTTAATGCACTTCCGATATAGATAAATCAATTCAATATCAATTCATCTGGATAAAGATTTTGAAATGCTGTAAACTCTTCAGGGATCCTAGTGATCTGGTACATTACTATAATATTAAAGGTTAAAATTAACAACTTATCTGCATACAATTGCATATAATGCTATTTTTTTATAATAACGTTTTGATAATAGCTTTTTAATATGAATAAAAATATGAATGTAATATAGTGCATATTTTTTGAAAAATACTCCTCTCTAGTATCTTTCCGCGGTTGAAACCGTGACTGAGCGATTACATGAGACATGATACTTTTCAGTAAGTTGTACTGTATCTTTCAACATAACTTCTGATGGTCATTATTGTTTGAATTTCATAGCAAAATTGACAGAATTTAAAAGCTGAAACTTTTTCATATCAAAAGTAACCTGCTCTGTCTTGTCTGTCGGCGCGTTTCACTGCATGAGAAAATGGACAGCATTTTTAAAACATTTTTTGTAGTTATGCTAAATTTTCCCACACTTTATTGGTTCAGCTTCATTTGCACTCTGATGCGCTGTGTCTTCTTCTATGCGATTTCATCCGGAAGGGCAGCATTACAGTATTGCGCTACAGTGCCCCATTGGTCACACCACGTTATTGCAAGCCCTATTTAGCCCTATTTCATGTCATTGAAATTAAGCTGATCACTGGCCTACAGTCCACAGCGTTCCATTTTACAATCGAGTTTGTCAGTCTGTCCGAGCTGACATTTAACACTGGACACATTTGTGCATCTTTGGCTATTGAGTTGCGTCTCACTGTTTTTCAGCATCTCATGCCATGAGTGTTTTGTTATTAAGTAGTTAAAATAGTTAACTTAGAAAAATGTGTCTCGCACTGTTGCATTTGGTTTGATTACGATATTTTGATTTGGAAGAAAGTGGTGATACTTGTTAAATTTGGTGAGTTTAGTTGCGTGCAGACTCTCAAAAAGATGAAGCTGATACTTCAAACTGAATTGCTCCAATGGACAGTTTTGGAAGGTATATATTTAGCATGGAGTTGCTTATGAATCGGGGGCATTATTAATTGAGGCCTCGTTTACACTAGTGTGTTTTCGTTTTAAAATACATAACTTTTGCTATGGTTATGGCTGTTGTTTACACTATGACTTTCGAAAACGCACGCTGTGCGTTTCAGACCCTGTTTACATTAGTGCAGTTACATTAAAACGGCATTTTAAAATGAAAACGATCCTTGTCTATACTGGCGTTTCCACTGCATCTGAGAAACAATCTCAGTTTTGCTCCGTTTACACTGAAATGCAACCCTGGAATTTTCAAACTAAAATGGTGTCTGCTCCGTTTTCGAAGGTTAGAAAACACCGGCATAGTGTAGACACCAGGCGTAACTGTAGAAAAACGTATGCTTTTTAATGCATACAAAACTAAACTAAAACGCACTAGTGTAAATGGGGCCTCAGTGTAAACGGAACAAAACGTATTCACTCTGCGTATCCTTGATGACCGTGTAAACAATAACATGAAGACTGAACTGCAATCTTTGCTGTCTTTATAGTTGTCATTTTTAGCATCCATTGTGCAGTTAAACTTTTTTAATACTGCAGCCACTTACATGCGCAAGATGCAACTGTTTACACTTGTACGCGCATGCCCAGTGTGCGTGAATGGTCATGTGACATGATTTTGGTCGTATAGTGTAGACGGAGATCGTTTTTGAAACGCCAGTGTAGACGAGGATTGTTTTCATTTTTAAACGGTGTGTAGTGTTGGCGCACTAGTGTAAACGGGACCTGAGTAAATGTTTTATTTTCGATATTTCTTGTAATAATTTAATTGCATTAAATGGAATGGAATTTAAAAGTAAACACATGGCCTTTTTCTTGATTTCGTCCTGTGACATCATCCCCTTCTTGACATCTTATTTAAGTTTTGCTTTAGCTACAATACTTGTCACACCTAAAATTTTGAAGTCAAAGTATATATCTGCATCTGAACGGTGTGTGTGTGTGTATAAGTAAGTGGCCACTAAGGCAGGGCAGGGTTTCCTGTCTCTGTGAATAAGCCCACTGCCTGTCTGCTTCCCGCACTCTTTATTTTTGAGTCTTGTTATAAAGAAGTTCTCATGCTTATGCGAAGTGTTTGTTCCTTGTTGTCTGCACGCTCGTCGAGTCATAAGGAGGAAGCAGGCATGAGGTTTGCAATTTCTCTGATTCAGCAAAATTACGTGTATGAAATCAGTTTCTGAGACTCGGTATCATCTGAGCACTGCTTTTATTATCACGACCCTACAGTACAGGAAACTCACTGTGTGTGTTGAGCTTCCAAAGACCCCAGCCGGGGAATTAGAGGTCGCAAATGTAATGGGCTTAAAGTTGAATTGGAATACAAAGCACGGAAATTACACCAGTGCACCAAGTTGAAGTGTTTGGCTCAAATGATGACTTTGAACTGTGTATGTTTGATTTGGTTAATGTTAATAGAGCAGTTGATTTATAGTGGTTTCTTCAGTCCATAATATCTGTTAAACCTACACAGAGATCAGCTCATATTTAATATTTAAATATTAGCGGCTTGAATCTTTTTTTTTTTTTTTTTTTACATAAAGTTAAAGAATTCAACTGATTTTTTAAATTAAATTAATTTTCATTAGTGACTTTTCATCCGTTTTTTTTTTTTTTTTTTTATGCATTTTTGTGAAACGATTATTGTGGAATTGATACTGTTATTATACTTTACATTATAAGAGTAAGGTTACACATCTTGGTAAATTTCTGATTTTTTTTATACACTTAAACTAATTACCCTACTTATTACCTAAACTAATTAAAAGTTGTTTATGAAATACTAGCAAGTATTTTTATGTAACGTTAACAGTAGGCATTGCATGATTAGATTTAACCTAGCAAGGACTTTTAAACACCATAGCAACTACATTGCAACAACTAAAAATCAGGACACCTTATCAACCACATAGCAATGACGTGGCAATCAACCACAACTGCCAATCATGGTTGTGACTCTCATCGTTCACATTTAGGTGTTTGCTAGATAGTATACATTGGTTTTTAAATGCTGTTTTTGAGTCATTTGATTTTAACTTGTATTTTAAGTCTTGTATAGTGTGAAGATGCATTTGTTCTGATGCAAGACTATTGACTGTTCACATAAAACACAATTTTGCATTCCACTGCACTGCTTTTCCATTGTTTTTCTAAGTAAACAACACTACATGGACATCTTTGACTGTTGCATAGGCCTGTCACGATAATTACTTTTTGTTGTGCGATATATTGCCCCAGAAATAATTGCGATATGCAATATTATTGTCATTTTAAGACCATTTTATGCCACTGAATATATAATCATAATATAACAGCATAATAATGCAAGTAGGCCTACACACTTTCAAATGGCAATGAACTTAACAAGAATATTTTGACTATATTTAGGCTACTGGAATTGAAGCGTAAAAAATTAATAATGTTGAATAAATAATAAATAAACCTTTGCTAACAAAAACTGAAAAATAACAAGTAGAAAAAACACTTTCAAATGCACAAAGGGCACTTATATGGAGATTTTCATCTACAGGTTTTTCCCTTACCTTATTTTCTCAGTAAAATAAGGGTGCACGCTATTGTCAGATGTCCATATGAACAAAGACACAGATTTAGCAGTCAGATATGGCCTGTTGAGGTATCTGTTTTTCTAAAAACTTAACTTTCGTGCATGCATCATGCATGAGACGCTGTGAAAGACGCGAGTGCAACAGTCAATCAAACACGTTTCCATGGAAAAACGGTGCAGTGAAATGCAAAAATGCGTTCTCTATGAAAATGAACTAGACACTCGTGACTGCCGCGTCCTGTGTGAAACTAGCTGTGAGTGTGCACCATTTCGCGCTGTCATGTTTATATTTGCACCAGTGAATTGCGGAAACTGAGTGCATTTGCACTTATTTTTCCAAACTGTCTGTAGTTGTCAGGAAAACACTATAACGACTCGAATGGCGCATTTTTCCGCCTGTCGATGTCAGCTCTGTGTATGAAGGAGCTACCTGAGTCCCACTTTCGCCTCGGAGAGCTGACGAGATGACAAAGGCAGCATGATCGGCAAAATGTCTCGGTGACATTTATTTTTGTGTAAACATAATGGGCAATATATATCGTGTCACCAAAAATTATCGAGGTCACGTTCATATATCGTGTGATAAGTCGATATATCGCGACAGGCCTACTGTTGCACTCACATCTTTTGCAGACTCTTGCTCATGACAAAGCGTTCTAAAAATGTTACAAGTAAAAGTCTGTAAAGTTACTGTTTGAGTTACTGTTACCATTCTAATAGCTGGAACCAGTCTGTCCATTCTCTTCTGACCTCTCGCATCAACAAGACATTTTTGCTCTTAGAACTGCCACTCACTATATATTTATTTTCTCTTTTTCAGACCATTCTCTGTAAACCCTAGAGATGGTTGTGCATGAAAATTTCAGTAGATCAGCAATTTCTGAAATACTCAGACCAGCCCGTCTGGCAACAACAACCATGCCACATTCAAAGTCACTTAAATCACCTTTCTTGCCCATTCTGATGCTCAGTTTGAACTTCAGCAGATCGTCACTCTTGATCATGTCTAAATGCCTAAATGCATCGAGTTGCTGCCATGTGATTGGCTGATTAGATATTTGAATTAACAAGCAGTTGAACAAGTATACCTAATAAAGTGGCCGATGAGTGTGTGTTTGTGTGTGTGTATATATATATTTATAAAATATATATATATATATATATATATATATATATATATATATATATATATATATACACAGGTGCTGGTCATATAATTAGAATATCATCAAAAAGTTGATTTATTTCACTAATTTCATTCAAAAAGTGAAACTTGTATATTATATTCATTCATTACACACAGACTGATATATTTCTAATGTTTATTTCTTTTAATTTTGATGATTATAACTGACAACTAAGGAAAATCCCAAATTCAGTATCTCAGAAAATTAGAATATTGTGAAAAAGTTCAATATTGAAGACACCTGGTGCCACACTCTAATCAGCTAATTAACTCAAAACACCTGTAAAGGCCTTTCAGTCTAGTTCTGTAGGCTACACAATCATGGGGAAGACTGCTGACTTGACAGTTGTCCAAAAGACGACCATTGACACTTTGCACAAGGAGGGCAAGACACAAAAGGTCATTGCAAAAGAGGCTGGCTGTTCACAGAGCTCTGTGTCCAAGCACATTAATAGAGAGGTGAAGGGAAGGAAAAGATGTGGTAGAAAAAAGCGTACAAGCAATAGGGATAACCGCACCCTGGAGAGGATTGTGAAACAAAACCCATTCAAAAATGTGGGGGAGATTCACAAAGAGTGGACTGCAGCTGGAGTCAGTGCTTCAAGATCCACTACGCACAGACGTATGCAAGACATGGGTTTCAGCTGTCGCATTCCTTGTGTCAAGCCACTCTTGAACAACAGACAGCGTCAGAAGCGTCTCGCCTGGGCTAAAGACAAAAAGGACTGGACTGCTGCTGAGTGGTCCAAAGTTATGTTCTCTGATGAAAGTAAATTTTGCATTTCCTTTGGAAATCAGGGTCCCAGAGTCTGGAGGAAGAGAGGATAGGCACACAATCCACGTTGCTTGAGGTCCAGTGTAAAGTTTCCACAGTCAGTGATGGTTTGGGGTGTCATGTCATCTGCTGGTGTTGGTCCACTGTGTTTTCTGAGGTCCAAGGTCAACGCAGCCGTATACCAGGAAGTTTTAGAGCACTTCATGCTTCCTGCCTCTGACCAACTTTATGGAGATGCAGATTTCATTTTCCAACAGGACTTGGCACCTGCACACAGTGCCAAAGCTACCAGGACCTGGTTTAAGGACCATGGTATCCCTGTTCTTAATTGGCCAGCAAACTCGCCTGACCTTAACCCCATAGAAAATCTATGGGGTATTGTGAAGAGGAAGATGCGATATGCCAGACCCAACAATGCAGAAGAGCTGAAGGCCACTATCAGAGTAACCTGGGCTCTTATAACATCTGAGCAGTGCCACAGACTGATCGACTCCATGCCACGCCGCATTGCTGCAGTAATTCAGGGAAAAGGAGCCCCAACTAAGTATTGAGTGCTGTACATGCTCATACTTTTCATGTTCATACTTTTCAGTTGGCCAAGATTTCTAAAAATCCTTTCTTTGTATTGGTCTTAAGTAATGTTCTAATTTTCTGAGATACAGAATTTGGGATTTTCCTTAGTTGTCAGTTATAATCATCAAAATTAAAAGAAATAAACATTTGAAATATATCAGTCTGTGTGTAATGAATGAATGTAATATACAAGTTTCACTTTTTGAATGGAATTAGTGAAATAAATCAACTTTTTGATGATATTCTAATTATATGACCAGCACCTGTGTGTGTGTGTGTGTGTGTGTGTATGTGTGTGTATATATATATATATATATATATATATATATATATATATATATATATATATATATATATATATATATATATATATATATATAAATTATGCTGTGTATATGTATATGTAATTTTTTTTTTTAATAATAATATTTGCAAATAAATTAAATCACACTGTGATTTAAAACTTTGGTCATACTGCCCAACTCTGCCAGAAAGACTGTTATCAGAGTAGTAAAGTGCAAAGTATATGGAGAGGGGAAAACACAAGTGAGGAAAATGAAAAAGCTAATGGTGTGAAACAGGAAATGGGTTAAAGTGGTTGTTTGGGTATGTAGAGGTTTGAAGATGCAGAAATAGGGCAGTTAGGATGAAAAGAAAACACGATGGTGGTATTGCAAGAATTGGAATTTAACATGCACGCATGTGAAGGATGAGGAAGGGGAGAATGATGAGGAGAGAGAGACGGCCAGAGAGGAAGTGATGTTAGTCTGTTTGGAGGTTGCTGAGTCATGAGTGGGCCGGATGATCACTGATAGAACGTGCAACCGGGGGCCAGCGCAAGGGGCGGGACTACGTCACACGGCATGTGCACTGAACAACAGCACCCGCTCTGCAGGACGGGCCGTGCTGTAAACACGACGTATGTCTTGAATTCTGCTGAAAAGATCAGCTTATGACTTTCCAGGCTGGTTAGGTGCTAGTCTGGTGCTGGTTAACCAAGAAATTCTTGCTGGTTGTAGAAATAGTTCATCCTAAAATGAACATCATTGCATGACTTTCCAAACCTGTATGACTTACTTTCTTCTGTGGAACACAAAAGTGGCATATTTATATGATGAAAGAAAACCATACGGGTTTTCAGTGACAAGAGGGTATATAAATAATGCCAAAATCTTCTTAAGAAAAAAGGTTTTTCCATTTTCCATGCGTCTGGTAAATACAGAAATGCATGTGTGAACAGCCCCACTCATTTGCTCTGAATAATCTGGTCTTTGGTTTGCATCCACAAATTTCCAGATACATCTGGAAAATAACCAAATGAGCTGTCATTTTTATTTGTCAAATATTCAATCATGGATTATCATATGAAAATGGCTTTGCAACATGGTTATTTAATAGATAAAACAATTTCCATCAAAAATATCCATTGGACCCTTTTCATAGACTGTGATGACAGTTATTAACATTGTAAATCCAGCAAAGTTTTGTATATTTTCATTTTTAAAAAGTGTAATGTACATTTATAACACTATACTTACTTTGTGTTATATTACATTGACATTTAATGACATTCTTCTGACCAACATAATCTCTCTATATTTTTTTCTGCTTTTTGTAAAGTCTTTTCCTGTTGTAAATGAAATTAAATCATACCGTCATTTAAAACTTAAAAACTACCAGAGTTTGCATTTTTGAGTAAACCATTTCTTAAGCAAGTTAGGAAGCCTTGTGTGCAAACCACCAAACCAGCAACACATCTTAAAGACGTTTGTGACCAGCTTTGCTCGTCTTGTCAGAAAGGACTTTGCACACCAAAGAAAACAGCTATACATGTGATGGGTGTTCCTCTCCCTGTGTAGGTTAATGCTTCCTGTCACCCAATAAAAGAGCAGAGCGCATGGTGCCATCTATAGAATGGCCCCCTTCTCTTTCTTTCTCACTTACTATGCGAGTGTTGTGGTTTTTCTGATCTGTTGCTCTCTTCATGTACTAAACCTTCATTTTGTCATGCATCAGGGCTTCCAACGGAACTTTAAGAACAGCCCTCTAAAAAAGAGCAGCCGCGTTTACTTCTCACGCAGAGTTAAACGCTCACAGGCGTCCGAGAAGGCTGTGTGTTCGTGAATGAGGATGTGGGGAACGAGAATGGGGAGATTGGCTCCAGTTGTGTCGCAACGCGTCTGGTGCAGCACAGCACCCATGTGCAGATTTTTTTTTAGCCTCAAAAGAAAATTTCCCCAGCTGCAAATGGCGACTGTGATCTGATTCCGAAGGTGGTTTGCACCACGTGTGGAGGTACTGCGGGCCCGTCAGGGACTGGTATCAGATGTTTCTGACACTTTCAACTTCCTCAGTCTTCCTCTTCACATCAAAGATGGCCTCAGATATTTCTGTGTTTGACCTGTGGCGCATTATAAAGTGGCATGAGCGATATTAGTCACTCTCTTCCTGTACTGGAGAGCTGAATGAGTGAGTGAGTAAAAGTGAAGAATCTGTATTGTGCCAGCTGAGTTCAGAAGACTGCGTCAGCCCTTCAGTGATGAGCTAAACTGATACACTTTGTTAGCGTTCATAGAAAGTTTGATTCATTGAATAGAATAGTTTCGGTACAGAGATTGCTAAGTCAGTAGATGTGCAGAGTAAACAAAGAGATAAATTGTTCACGCACACTAGAATATCAAAACCTTATATAATATGATATTAAAACAATCTCTCACGAAATACGTGTTCACATAGTGGCAGATCTTTAATTCTGTATTGTGGCACATCCAAGTGAAACGGATTATTTAAAAAACAAGCTCTATGGTGGGACTTGGTTCAGTTTATTGGTTGTTGGTTGAATGGAGGCAGATCTTAGGCCCTGTTTACTCCTGGTATTAAGATGCGACCAAGTAGTCGAAAACACATTGTACCGGATTGCTTTCATAGTGTAAACGCTCATGTGGTCGAATGCGTTCAAACAGCACAAAAGACTGCCTACTCTCCGTCTACTGACCTAACGCATAAACATTATGGGAAGTGCGCTAGCCAGACGCGCTAGCCACAACTTTGTTTGGTTTGGTTTGTACATACCAATCACAATGCTTTCTCACCATTCCTGATTTCTAACATGTACTCACAGAGTTCGTCGCGGTCTTCAGAGCAGAAACGAAAGCTGATGCTCTCTCCGTAAATTGCGCAAGCTTATTTTGTCAATTAGATCGAAAGATCTGAAAAAACCCATACATTTACCCACCCATAGACCCTCCCTTCGAAGAAATCAGGATTTGTTGAAAGTGGTCAATAGAGACGGAGGCACCGATAGCCTTGTGGGCAGCACCGACATATAGCGCCGTTCTGCTTTGGGCGACCCGAGTTTGAGTCCTGGCTCGTGGACCTTTCCCCGATCCCGCCCCTCTCTCTCTCCGACTTCGCTTCCTGTTTACATACTGTCCTATCATAATAAGAGGTAAAAACAGCTAAAATAAATCTTAAAAAAATACCAGGTATAAACGAGAATGTCTCCCTCATCTACTTGTGATCCGATTGACCAAAAAGCATCTTAATACCACCAGGTGTAAACAGGGCCTTAATGTGAACTTGCAGTTGATTTTTAGAAAGTGGTGGGGTTTAAGCAGATACAATGATTTGAGAAGTCCAGCATACATCACCAGAGAAAAGTCTGTCTTTTTCACCGTAAGATTGACTTCAGAATTTGAATTTCCATTTCTTGCCACTTTGAGCAATCACACTGACCTGTTTATATGCACTTATGAAATCACTGTCGAAGCTCTCATTGGTAGTCTGTAAATGTTGTTGCTGCTTATTTGAAAAAGTTGCACTCTGCTCAACTTTGTTGAATTGTGTTCAATGATCTTTGACACTCAAATCAGTGGAGATCAGCAGTTTTATTAGGTACGTTTATGTGCACTGTTGTTTCAAAGGTTTGTTTAAATATACCATAAACTTTGCATTCACATTCATTTATGTGTGCATTACATCTGTTCTGAGCAAAATTTCTGCGCAAGCACAGTGCCTAGTCACCACAATCAGAAACAAAAAAAGCCAGCACGAGAATGTCACCAGAGCTACCGTGAGCATAAATAAACACGCACGTTCGCAAGACGTAATATGTATATTAACACACATCAAGACACCGCATGATGTGTGCAACACATTTTTAAAGCAGTTTGAGAAAGTAGTCAGATTAAAAGATTTACAAGGCTAAAATTTTCCTGTTAAACAGATTAAGATCTTTACCACCCCTCAATTGCTTAGAAGTTTCATTTGAAATTTGAGCTCATTCAAATTGATTGAGTCCAATTTAGTCATCAGTCTGATTACAGATGGATTATTAGTTTGCATATAAATGTAGCTTATGAAAATGAATTATGTTTGGTTGCCTTTCTATATTAATATGCAGTAGCCATAGAGTAGCTTACATGTTCCGGAGTTGCTTCACAAAATAATGTGTACTTGATATTTTCACAATATTTCACAGTCTCTTAATTTCTTGTGCATGGATGCAATTTTGTGATGTTGTTCATCTGTTTTTCACAGTGATTTCCTGCTGTGCTGGTTACTGCAATGAATGGTAACACTGTCCAGCAGACCACAAGCACTGCACCATCCGTAGCACCTCCTTGTGGATGGAGGGAGTTCTGCGAGTTGCATGCCAGCACCACGGCCCGAGAACTTGCCCAGCACTACCGGCGCTTCATCAAAGAGCGGCCGGTACAGGATGTGGTCCCGCCGGAAAGTTTCTCAAAGCAGTTCAGTGCCCTGTTCCAGCACCACTTCAGCTGTGAGGTGGCTAAAGATGCAGAACCCGCCTTGCGGCCCCCGCCGCCTCCGCCCTTACTACCCATGACTGGCCGCTTACGCATCACTTCCTTCTCAGGGGTGCTAGATTACCGGGAGACTGTGCGGCCGGGAGTGGCTCCGCTAGTTGCCGTGTTTGCGCCCAAACCAGATGCCAGCGGCATCCCTAGGGAACAGGAGCAGTTGCAGCGCTGCTCTCCTACAGACACTACACGCAGAACACGGCCACATAGCCAGGAAGACGAACACCCGGAGCGGAGGACCGGGTCAGAACGATACACGCCCCCTGCGTTTCCCTTCCCTTCCCATAGTGAGGTAACCCACATTTCCTTCAGACGCATTCGAGAAACCGTATGCCAAGTCTTTAAGAAATCTCCGCAACTTGATGAATCTTCAAGTGGTTACCCAAGGGACGATTCAGTCCAGGTGGGCGGACCATCTGCGACTGTTGAATGCACCTCTCAAATCCCACCTCAGACTGCGCAGGTACCTGCCCATCGCACCTCAAAGAGGGCTATGCTGTGGGAACGTTGGAATCCATTGCGAACTGTGAGACGGAGGCAGGAGACAGGAAGTGTTTGTAAAGAGGGGCAGTTGCGGTACCTGGAGGTGGATGACACTATCTCAGACACACCCCCACATTGGCTGCGCTGCCGCCTGCAGGTCAGGAGGACCAATGACCACACAGCTAGTGAGAGGTACCAGCTAGAGCTCTATGACCCACCCAAGGTAAGGAGACCGGTCGAAATGCATTTTTCAGGAGTGACTACTGTCATGCGTTTATTTTTTTTCCTAATTTGTTAAATGTAGAGTTTGTAGTTGTTGCTGGCTTACTGTAACTTGATATATTGGTCAGATCTTTTAAGGCGCTTTTCCACTGCGTGGTACGACTCGGCTCGGCTCACTTTACTTTGGCTCGGTTTGCTTTTCCACTGGAGTTTAGTACTGCTTCAAAGTCTTGTGTCGCAAATCCAATAACGTACCAGGTACTAGGTACTGTACACAGTGGAAACCACCCAAAAGTGTGCCATGCAGTGGAAATGTGCCATTAGATAAGATCAGTTTCAGTAGAAAGAATTTTAAGGTATATTTAATGGAAATTTGTTAAATTGTCATCATTTACTTGCCTTTACAGTATGTTGCTCAAAACTCATGAATTTCTTCCTTGAAACACAAAATGAGTTGTTTAGCAGAATGTCCTGGCTCGTTTCATTCATGTATATTTAAATATGGCATATCAAGATGTGTTGCATGAAGTTTGATGTCAAATCACCCAAGAACCAATAGCATTGGTAAATTTTGCCAAGAAATCTGGTGTAACATGTCTTGATGCATTATTTTTAAATATATGCAATTATGAATGAGATTTGAGAGATACGTCGCATTTTATTTAATAAAAATGTACATTTTATTTGCACCAGTTTTGACATCAATGACACATGTGAGCCAAGCGTTATGTTTAAATATATTCAAACGTGATTGAGATTTAAGAGCGATGTCTTGTTTTAGTTAATAAAAATTACAATTTAATTTACCTATATGCAAATATGCTGCATCAAGATGTGTTGCACCACGTTTGATGTCGCTGAAACATGAGAACTAATTGGATTTGATGTCAAATATGGTGTGAACGATCTTGAGGCCTTAAATTTTCATTATCGCAAATACAAATGAGATTTAAGAGCTATGGCAGGCAGAGAGGAGGATTTTCAGTAAATAACGTTTAAAATAAGCTCAGAAAAGTAGCTCTTACATTCTGCTAAATTTATCCTGCTACGTTGAAGAAAGAAATTCAGATGGGTTTGAAACATCATGAGGGTGAGTAAATGATGAAAATGGTTTTGTTTGTTTTTTTGTTTGAAATCAAAACCAATGAAAAGTGTGATTCATCTAGTAAGTGATATGTTCATAGTAACACTAATTTAACCTAATTATCTACCCACATGCAGCAAAACAAACAGATGATTTGAAACAGGGTATGACTGATGTTATCGTATGTAATTAAACTAATAAGGACACAATTACTGTTTTGTCTGCATTTCTCTCCGCCTCGCTCCATTTCTCCTGGTTACACAGCATGATAGCCTAATTGGTAGTTTTGCTAGTTCATTTGGGCAGCAAATGATGTCTGCTCACTTGAGAGGTTACGGCACGGCTATATCAAGGCACTGATTGGCTGCTGAGGAATCTTGGCAGAGATGTGAGGACTTGCTCTGAATGTCTATATAAGGGAACGACAACGTAGACCAAGAAAGTTCAAACACTTAAAGTTTATACACTCCAATAAATGTCAGAAGCATGCACACACATTTTAGCTTCAAATTAGCAGCGCATTAATTGGTTCTTTTTTTTTAGTTTCATCATTTTGAAGGGAGAGAAATGTAAATGCTTTTTCTGAGCATGCATCATACTTCATTTCACAGTATCTCATGTACTGTATGTGTGTGCTTGTGAGCATTGGTGTGTGAGCTTCGAGGCTGCATCACAGAGCACATACTAGTCCATGCCTTGATTCTGTAATTGTATGCTCTATGTTTGGTGTGTTTGCTACAATAGCAGCAGCGAGGGCAGCTATGCTAAGAGAGGAAGCTGCAGGGTAGCTGATAATTTCTTTGCGTGAGAAACTTTGTTTCAGGGAAGTCCTAACTTTAAAACCAGCATGTGCACAGCAGATAAATTAGTTTGATTATCTGCTTTCAGATTTCACAGAAGTGTTGTATTATTATCAAGTATGACTAGATAGGCCAGAGTGCTAGAATATATGTATAAATATGTGTTTACTTGTGTATCCAGGGCTCAACATCAAGCTTTACCATGTCTTTTAGACGAGTAAAACTAAACAGTTTTTAAGCGCATTAAATTTTAGAGTCATGACTCACTGAAGCTGCTAAAAGAATCATAATTGCTGAATCTTCATGAAGTAAGTTCATTTTCCATCCATCCTAAATATTTTACTCTGGAAAGCCACTATTGACCAATCATAATCAAGCATTTAAAAGAGAGCCTTGTAATATATGGGGTCAAAATCTGCTAAGGGGTAAATGTGTCTCTTATTAGAAAATTAAACAACATTTTATAAAACTTTGATAATTGCCTTTAATCTTTTAAACAACTAAGAAGAACTACATTTTATGAAAATCACCTGTCAAGTTCCAGGAGACTACAGGGACTCATCTCAAGGTCACTCATTTAACATTTCATCTATTGCCAAAATTATGGGGGGAAAAAATCAGTCAAGAATAGAAAATTATTGAAAATATTCAAATAAGAAATGTCAGGATCAGAATGCTTGGTTCCTGCATAAAAAATGTAGATACAACATGTTGAACAATGTTTACTAACCTAGGTTTTCAATTAGATTGGTGTTTATTCTCTGTAGCATGCAGTGTGAAGTATTTCACTCATTCTGATTCAATTTCAGCGAGTGAAGAACAAATTTATACTTGTGTGTTATGTATTTCGTACAATATCATCTCTGACAGACAGCATGTTAAAGTCACTCAGGCCGCCATTTTCTCACTCTTCTCAGAAAGCGATGACGTAGTCAAAGTATCCAGTAGTGTGGGTGTTCCAAGTAATGCGTGTACTCGCTGGACCTCTGCTTGTAAATACTACTGTTTATTGTGCATGTTATTTTTGGACAGACATCAATGTCGTGATATTCAAATGACGTGGATTTGAAAACGGATCGTGAGGTGATAATTATTTATTTCTTAGACAGCAAGTGTTCAGTGAAGTGACTGATGCCCATGAGTGTGTTATGTCGATGTTTTTAGTTTTAATTAGGGATGCACCGATACCATTTTTTTAAGGGCTGAGTACGAGTGCCGATACCGATGCCTATACATTTATTAATTTCTCTTTTTTTTTTTTTTTTTTTTTTTTTTTTTTTTTGGTGATGTTGCAGTTTTCCAAGCACAACACAGTGAGACTAATGAATGTAGGACAGCTTCTTTATTATTACTCTAATGGAAAAAAAAGTAATAATTTTTATGTGCTTGTCACAAACTTAAAGAACTAAAATTTCACTGTGTCCAATAACCTTCAAAGGGCATAATTACCAATATATGTAATTGTTGTTATATAAAAAGAAATTTACAAACAAATCACAAACAATATAACAAACACTATAGAGATACAAATTAAATAAACTTGTTTTTCAGATACAGTAGCTTTATTTACCATGTATGCATTTATTTAACATATTTTGTTGTTTTATTAACATTAATGACAAATATAGGCTACGGTCCCTTTAAGACCGAATCCATGGATACTGACACACATCCTGTTTTCACCCAAATGTTTACATCCACTTAAGCCATAACCGACTGTATTTACGTGAGATACTCCACATGATGGACATTTTGACAACTATGTGTGCATTTGACCATTCAGGCGCAAGGAGAACTGATCGCAAGCAAGAGAGAGAGAGCGCTTCTGGTCTGTGTCATTCAGCACGATTGAAAGCATGCAGTTCGCAATGTGTGTGTTGTCATCATTAATTTCGAAGTATTTCCACACCTCTGAGGCTGACATTGTTTCTGCTGCTGCCGCCGGTGTCTCTGTGCACGGAAAATTTTGTCAGTTACGTCACGTGAGGTATCGGTCTTTGGTATCGGGGGTATTTTTACGAGTACAAGTACATGAGCTTGGTATCGGGCCGATACTGGTATCGGTATCAGTGCATCCCTAGTTTAAATATTTAAACCAACAGCAAGCCTAAGTTTTTGACGGACATGATAACATGTTTGATTTTTGGGTAATTATAAAATGTCCTGGAGATGTTCGAAATGCTTTTTGCGTAGTTTATTATTAGGGCTGCACAATTTATCATACGATACGAAAAATAACATTGAACTTAAATGTGATTATCGCTTACACACGATTCTTAGTGCGATTATGAACTCGCAATGGCTGCCTTTTTTTTTTTTTTTGCTTTTTTTTTTTTATTGCACAGCTTGTCAATGAAGTATGGCTCCAAATGCTAATCCATTTGAAAGCACTGCGAGTTTGAGTCGCTTATCATGTACCATTTGAAAAAGCAACACGCGTCAAACATCTTTCCAGACATGAGAAGCATTTAATATTAATAACATGTTTTTACTCCAAACTCACTTCATAACGACAGTTCAGCATCCTTCTGTGAGATGATGTGGCTTCTTACACAGAATAAGGCAGTCATGTGTTTCTTAATCATGTTTAATTAATCAAACCGTTTCAATCTTCTGTTTATTCAGCTACAGCGATATGACGCGTGCTTTCTTCTTCTGCGGCAGGGTATATTTGCAGTTTCTGCGCAAGGGCGCCCTCTGGCTTTCAGATGGAGAAGCATTTACTACTGATCACAGAGCCGTACAGCTCTGGCAAGCTGCGCAAAAAATAATTGCTGCCTTTGCCAAATCGCGTGCGGTTAAATCGCGATAGATCGTGCAGCACTATTTATTATACTTATTTTACGGAATTAAGTTTATTTAGTGGCTTAAATAAATTACAGGTTACTCAGCGACTGACATGTTTGGCTTGTCAAAAATTCATTCAGTTGTCGCAAATTTGTTGACTTTTGAAAATCAAGTTAAATTGAAAGGAGTGGTTTTGGTGTGCAAAATTATCTCTTAACTAAAATATTTTATTAAAACCCATGAAAATGCAGATCCTGTTGCAAATAATAGTGAAAAGTCAGTTTTTAAAACTATTGTTCCATTATTACCCCTCATTACCCTGAGATTTTGACTCAAATATGTGTAGCAAAACTGGACTGTTTCTTGCTTGTTTATGTGTACGTGATGTTGTTTGGAAGGCTTAAGAAACATCTGTTTTGGGCCTCAAATGATAATGTTCATTAAACAGGGCTTCGAGGGCTGGAGACCACAGACCTTTAATTGCTGATGTAGTCTGAACAAGTTTGGTCGAGCTGTGCTTAGAAACATTAAATCGGAAAGATGTATTTGGACTCTGATATACAGATTCCAGGATGGCCAGCGGTGTGCAATGCATTTGAGCCAATGGGGTATGGATTGTATAAGAACTTGTGTTTGTGTAGTATGTTGATGTCTTCTGATGTGGCTTTTTGGTGTGTAAGCAAGAGAGAAAGAAGACATGCTGTAATAAAGTTAGAGTTCATGTTTACGTGTTGGAGGTGTAGTCGTGTGTTGTTTTTCTAGTATTATTTGCTGTACAGCAATCGCATCCAGTGCTGTGGAAAATATTTCTAATTCTAGAAAACCGCATCCTCCCATCTGGAGCGTGTTAGAGCTTCACGGTGACCTTATGCACATGCAGATGCTCACACAACTACATCCAGAGTCTTTCAACTCTTTAACAAGCCACTAACAACCAAATCAGATCAACAACACAATATCCAGTGTAAAAACACTGCAACGGTCTGCACAGATTTTCACAGAACCTAATAACAAATTGCAAAAAGTATACTATGATAGTTATTTATGTTTATTATGTTTTATACTTGCATTTTTTCAAGTGAAATCTTAATGGCCAACAGCCTTAGTTCTGGAAGTGTTTTCGCCCATTTATTTTCTCCATAGGGATTTTAGAAAAATCTTTGATAAATGAAGCAATGAAGCAAACCAGCCAGCTTTGAGATAAATCACAACATTTGCAAACTTTTATTTTAAGCAAAACTGTTTAAAAAAAAAACATTAAAAAGACCATTTTCTATTAAGTCAATGAATGGGATTTTTAACTGTTGGGCTCTATTCATGTGCCCTCATTTGTTTTTCATTTTCTTTTTGAAGAAACGTTCTGAAAGTTAACTGAAACCTAGTCTGACTCAAAGTTTCATTTCTTAACGTGATCAAGCAGCTTTGACCTTGTACCCAGGTTTATCAATATGAAAATCTGCAGATTGATAAGTAGGCCACAGTCATCAGTCATAACGAAATTAGACATGTCCCTGTTTCTCCGAAAGCATAACACTTGACAATTTAAAACCAAGAATTATATCACACAGAGAGATGCACACAGCAGCAATACAAACTGATGCATTTTCAAAGATGTACACGCACACACATACAGTTGCAGAGCGTGCACTGGTTCACATGACAGCAACAGCATTTTTGTTTCAGATCAGAAGTGCATGTAATAATTTTCTACTTGCTAATTTTTAATTGGCAAAACTAATTTATTGATTTATTGCATGCATTGTTTTATATGCATCACTTTTTTCTTATTTGTCATTTGGAAATGCATTTGAAACTGTAGTTTCATGTCACACATGTACAGTATTTAAGCGTTTCTCAACTGGTCTTGGTAATTATTTTGCAGATTTTTGGGCCTGCATAGTTCATGATAATGTTAATTTGATAATTGTTATTGTGGTCCTGATTCAAAACCAGCTGAGAACCAGATTAATCAATACAAGTTCCATAGAGTTGTTGTTGGGGACGTTATAATTGATATAATAATAATGTCTAGTAACATTAGATTTTTTTAAGGACATGCATTTGTAATGCATCCCTTATTTATTTATTTTTAATTAATTTATTATTTCATTTAATTATTTTTTTTATTTATTCAGTTATTTGGGGATTTTGAAAATTTGTTTAATATATTTATTTATTTTTGGATATCTGAGCACATTGTTTGGCCTATTTAATAATTTAGTGTTTTTACACTTTTTTTTTTTACGGTTTCCATTAACTGACTGGTTTGTTTTGTCTGTTAGCTTCTGCTTTATTTATTTACTGATAGTAGTAAAGCAAATCTGTCAACATTACTGATTCACACTGGCACAGACTGTCCAAAGCCTCCACATCTGCAGCATCAGGACTGATATGAGATCCATTGTGTGCTTTGCATATGACAGTTCCTCATCTTTGGGTGGTTGTGTTTTTTTGTGTAAAACACATTCACCCAATACCTCTGAGAACTGTGCGCTCAGAGGACAAACACGGCCATGTGGGTGGTGGGTGTGAAACAGTCCCTGCTCAAAATATTGACTGTGTAACATTGCAGTGTTGCCTGTAATTCAACAGTACAGCCCCATGACGCCTGTGTTATGCATCGTTGAGTGCTTATTTTTTTGGACCCAACCACTGTTGAAGGCCCCTAGTGTGAATATTCACAACAGCTGTGCAGTGTGTGAAATATACGATGAGTTTTGGGGGAATTTCTTTAAGACTTTTTACTCAAACTGGTCCTAACTACCTTTTTAAAAGCTCTTTTTGAAACACCTTTGAATGTTTTTAATTAAATGACTGTGTCTCTTTCGCAATCACTTCAAATTGTTCTAAACATCCAGTCAGCGAGTGAGTCAGATGTAATTTCAGTAACTGACAGATTCAGCGAGTGATTCGTGACACTGATTCGTACCAATGAGTTTGAGAGTGCTTTTGACTGATTCATTCAAAGAACTGGTCATTTGTTCCTAAATTGGACTACAATGGACAAAAATTTGTTGTTATCCAATGAAGATTCAGCGTGTAATTCGTTACTTTGTTTTAGTCTGATAACTTGTAAGTTTAATAGATGTATTGGCCCTCATTTATCATACGAACGTAGAAACCAGCGTACATCCGAACGGAAAAATCCGCTTACGACAACGCTCACGTGTGATTCATTAAACTTTCGTATACGGCCAATTCCGTCGCACGAATGAATGGGTGTTGATAAATGTGGCGGCTGAAAAGAATCGTCATTTAAATATCACGCCCCAAATTTTAGAAGCCTCACCCTATAGTTTACGACACAGAGAAACGTAACCGGCCATGAAGAGGAAGTAATCGCATGAAAAATAAATGTATCTTGCTCTAAAAACACCCCTCAACCTCATAATTTCAAACAATAAAATTAATTTAAATAATAATAGGAGTAAATAAAACTAAATACTTACAAACATTAATAATATATATATATAAAGTTGGTTATTTTAGTACCTCACTCCACAGAAAATCCTTTAAATTTATTTCATTCATAACAGAACAAGAATGAAAAATAAGTAGCTATATACTGAAACACAAATTAGGCTATAGTGGCATTTATTATAAAGCAGAAATGAGTTTATTTAAAGCAAAACTGAGTTGGGCTCACATAGCCTACCTCTCTCATTAGGGAATCCAAACGTTTCCGTATTCGCGACGTAACATTTATTGCTTGCTGAACTACCGTTCATTATGTAAACAAAGGCTTTCTATTTCACTCTTGTTTCAATATCCACGCAAAACATCATCCTTCACATGCGCAAAAATGTGTTTGGATGGGCGTTGCGCGCGCCGACTGGTACAGATGTATTCTTAGATGTACTCGGACCATTAAACTGAGCAGTGTTAACTTTGTCTGCGTTTGTGGTATTTTAAGACGCGCATCTATTCTAATTTAATTTTGACATTTTAATCGTGTCGCTTAATGGTTAATGATCAGTTAGTGAGTGATTGTTGGTCAGGAAAATAAACAAAATGTTCTCATAACAGTTCTCCACCAGATTTACTGTGCTGCACGCAAGCTCCCGCTGACTCAAAAACGTGCGTACACGAGCTGAGACCTGACGTGAGATTTGAGCGTAGTCACAAATTTTGCGTGGAAACGAGCGTACGCCCAGTTTTCTGGCATACGATCGTTTGATACATGAGGGCCAATGTCTCTGTATTTTTTGTGGTAGTGTTTTTTCATGTCAGTACATTCAATTCGCTTTTTTAAATTGTAAATCGCTGTCAGTGTGAACGCCTCTTTTGAAGTCTTTTAAAAGTATTTTTGTATTGTTTGATATACAAATCTATTCTAAAATGAAAAATTATGACAGTACTTTGTTTTGGTGTGTCAGTCGATCCTATCGGAAATCAAGCGACCTGTTGTTTTGGTTACTGAAATGTAGTTTGAAAACACTTTTGAACCAATTTATGAATTGAGCAGAATAAAAACTTTCTACTGTGTAGTAGACGTACTTTTTAGTGGCATCAGACCCGTCCAGATGCTGTAATTTGCATCCTGCGGGTTTGAATTTTAATCCTTTTTTCATACACTAGTGTATGCATAGAGCGAAGATGTAATGCAATATGGCTAAAAAGAAATATTCAGATACTATACGAATACGAAATGCATGTTTATTGCTAATGCCAGGTGTAAAGGGCCTCTTCCGTCATCTCTGCATCTGTTAGGATGAGTAGAGTCCATCTCAGAGGCGGAGACTCTTGTTTTCAGTTTTAGTCCCCTGACATGAGCAAATGGTGTTTAGGTTTTGGAGTGTGGTTTTTCAGTGTGTGTTCATGTGGAAAAAAGCATGCCATGGATCTTTAATTTGTATATAAAAGGTGTTTGCTAGCAGTGTGTTTGTGTGAATCCAGTGAAGTGTTGTGCAGTGTGTTTTTCTCTTAGCTAACAGCTGTTTCAAGCTGTGCCTACACTGCAGGTGGCAACATGACACTCCAGTTTTGTCGCGTCATATCAACGTAGACCATTTCGGTGTATAGATACAGCCAAATGCAGTACAGATACGGTCAGTTATTGCAATAAGTATATTCTAGACATTTTCGCAGTATAGAGACGCGTCATAATCTGAAAGCCACGGCCACCGGGGGGGAAAACAATCCAACAGTCCCCATTGACTTTATATAGCGCGAGGCTGCCTTCTTGTCATTTCTGGCTTATAACAAAAAACAGAACAATGTCTAAAAGCTGCTATGTGACGAGGTGTACAGAAAACAAGCTAAAAAACACAGAACTAAGTTTTTATGAGCTGTCGACCCCAAAACACGAATGTTTAAGGACACAAAAGTGGATACAGGCAGTGAGACAGAGCGCAACGGGTCATATTACTATAAGAAATACACTGGAGGGGAACGTATTCGGCTACAGGTGAAATAATTCTTTGACATGGTTAAAAATAATAAATGGTTTGTTTTTGTTTGTTTGTTTAGCATATGTTGTCGCCGATTACGTTCCCCTCCACTGTATTTCTTATAGTAATATGACCCGTTGCGCTCTGTTTCACTGCCTGTATCCACTTTTGTGTCCTTAAACATTCGTTTTCTGGGGTCGACAGCTTATAAAAACTTATTTCTGGGTTTTTTTAGCTTGTTAGCTGTACACCTTGTCACACAGCAGCTTTTAGGCATTGTTCTGTTTTTTGTAATAAGTCAGAAATTACAAGGAGGCAGCCTCACGCAATGCAAAGTCAATGGAGACTGTTGGATTGTCCCCCCCCCCCCCCGGTGGGCGTGGTTTTCAGATTATAATAAATGCGCTCTGTCTCTATATACTGCAACATAATTTGAATATATACTGCGGTTGGAGTATAGAGGGTATGCACGTGATGTCACCGTCGTCCATTGTGACTGCGGTGACGCCCACTGAGTGGCAAAAAGACAATGGCAGCATTGGTTTTCAGCGTGAATGCCACGAAAAACACAAGACACATCCAAAAAGGGAAAGAGCTTTGCAATTGACTGTATAAATAGATTTGACAAGAAATCTGAGGTATATTTTTACAGCTACAGAAAAGACAAGCAAATGGATCACTGCAATTCACAGAAACAACTGGACTCCAGGAAGAGGAACGTGAATTTGCATAGGTTTCTCTGACAAGTTGTAAGGAACACTATCAAGCCCAACCTTTAGTGTAATCGTTTGTTTTACTCGCGTTTTCGCAGTTTCCCCT
Organism: Hypophthalmichthys molitrix; assembly: GCA_037950675.1. Taxonomy (NCBI): domain Eukaryota; kingdom Metazoa; phylum Chordata; class Actinopteri; order Cypriniformes; family Xenocyprididae; genus Hypophthalmichthys; species Hypophthalmichthys molitrix. The sequence goes on along the minus strand of CM075496.1, from coordinate 5,429,196 downwards.
ATTAAATCCAGTCATGCAGCAGGTTCTTTTGCCACTAGTCCGGCTGAGGGTGCATGTTCCGGCGGGAAAGTGACGTCAATGCCTCATTGATTCTGATGAGAGCATTTTAATGTGTCGTGTCAGGTTTGCAGTGCAGTGATCTGCATTGATTTTAAAGGTAACATTCTAGTTTTGTCGCATAATGCAGTGTTTCTGTCGCATAATACGGTGTGAGTGGGTCGCGGAGTGCCCGAGAAAAACTTTGTCCCGATTCAGTACCTGTCTGCAGTTGGATGATATGTTGTCAGGCTATATGTAAGTGTCATTATTTTCGTAGCTTGTTACGAGTAAAAAGTCTCAGCTCAGAAAACCAAACTTTCCTGTCCTGTCTGTCAGACGTTATACTGTGCTCGTAGTACTCATGAAATAAAAGTAAGGTACCAATAAAACATGTAACTGGTACGTTGTGTGTTAGCTGGGAAGGATTTGCATTCAGTTGCTGTTCATTCTATTCATCAGAAGCAGTTTCCATGTTTTATTAACGGCTCAATGTCAGTATTGTGTATTTACCATGGTAACTTTTGTTTACATAATCCCAAAATGACACTTTTATTTTTAACTTTGTGTTATTTTGTATATTTATTAAATTACTGTGGTGGCTCATACCAACTTACCAACTTTATTTTATTAAAAATAACTAGTTTGGGACTGCTATTTAATAGCCTTACTTTTATAGGCCTTTTTATTCATAAGTATTAGTCATATTCGTACAATTTATGTGTATGTTAAGTAAAGTGGAACAGTACTGTGTGTGTGTGTGTGTTTCAACAATTTTTGTGAAACAAATTTCCTTGTTTTTTTAAAACACACACACACATACACACATATATATATATACATCATGTTTGCAGTCTAGACAGCTTTGTAGATTATAATGGGCATAGAGGTGAATAATAATGTATAAATTGGAAGAATAAACGATAAACCAATTTGCCTCTGCATAAAAGCTCAAAATAAAATACAATAAAAATATTTAATTTAAAAAAAAATGTAAATTTTTAAATTAAAAGTTATTATTAACTATATATTTTATTATCAAATATTAAGTAAAAGTCTATTAAAAATGCCATATTAATAAATATTAAAATTCATTTATCTATTTATTTATTTATTTGGTTATAAATTATTTACAGAATATGTTTATATTTTATATTTTATTTTACAGAATAGCCTAGGATGATTACATGTCAAAAAACAAAACAACCAAATAAATAAAGAAAAATAACATTTATTTCTGTAAATTTGCAAGATGAAATAAAGAAATAATAAAGTAAATATAAAAAAACTCTGAATTCTGATAGTCCTACCTTTAATTTGGACATTGTTTTAAAATTACATTTCATTATTATTATTATTTAAAGTTTTTGAATCACTTTCTCTTACAAATGTTCTGTTTTTCCATTTAAAAAAAAATGTGTATATGATATATATAGCATATTTTCAGCATATCGAAAATTTTAAGAGCATCATGATATAATTTTCTTTACTTATCGCCTACCCCAAATGGGAGTGTTTTAGTTTCTCTCTCTAGAGTCTCTAGCAGTGCAGACTGGGTGTGAGTTGATTATAAAGATTCTATATTGCGAGCATGTGTGGGCATTGTTGCAGCTCTTTATGTTAAAACCTGCAACCTCTGAGCTGGTATACCTGACCTCACTAAGCTACCCATGGAAAGCACCGCTTGCTCCCCCTCAATCTCTCTCTTTCTCTCTTTCTATTCGTCTCTCTCTCTCTCGTTGTGTGCGTGTAGGTGCTGTGGTTCACCTTCTCTAGTCCGTAAACAGGATGCTCGCTCGACCTGTGTGAATATGAAGTTGAATATGAGTAGCTGTGTGTGTGTTTTATCACTAGTATATGAGTATTGTGCCGTGTTGTGTCATTGTACTCACACTTTCCAGCAAGCCAAATTGTATGTGTATTTATGGTAATTAAGCCAATAAATCTCTTGCTGTAGTTCAAGGGCCAGTGCAGTTTCTCAAAATTATTGCATGCGAACGGATGTTTTTGAATTTATAGCTACAGATATACTGCTGAAGCTGTGATAAAGATTGAACTAAAAAGAGAGAAAAAATTAACTCTTTTTGCTTGATGCATTAATGCACTTTTTTTTTTGTCCTGCAGAGCATTAAATGCAACAAGCACATGTAGCATCTTTTACACAGCTATCAGTGGATGACAAGTGGTTTTCTTGCTGTTTCAGATTACCAAAAACATCCCTTTTTTAAAGAAAAGTAAGATATTTGTCCATCATCAGGAGGTTTTGACTGATACAGGAAACCTGCTCTTTTTTTCATCTGCACTTCTCCCTCTCCCTCTCTCTATCTCTGTGTCTTTCTTTCATGTGTATTTTCTCAGTACTGCTGTGGTGGGGCTTTCGAGAGCAGCAGTAAAGGTCAGAGTGATTGACACTCTATTTTAACAGTGTGCAGGGAGGGAGAGGGCGGTAAATAAATATAAGGAGTGTAAAAAAATAAAGGCAGTGAAAACCAGGAGCAAACCATCCTGACCTAGGAAGGGATCAGGCTTTAACCCAGCATGCACGTTGTGAGTTTGTGTTTTAAAAGCTGGGAAACTTGGGTGTAAAAGAAAAATTTACATGCTGAAAAACTTAGCTAACTGTAACCACTGCAAAAAAGCATTGATATAATTATTATATATTCTTTGTATATCCAAATATATATATATATATACACACACTACCAGTCAAAAGTTTGGAATCTGTAAGATTTTTAATGTTTTTAAAAGAAGTTTCATCTGCTCACCAAGGCTGTATTTATTTAATTAAAATTACAGTAAAAACAGTAATATTGTGAAATATTATTACAATTTAAAATAACTGTTTTCTGTTTGAATATATTTTATAAAGTAATTTATTCCTGTGATCAAAGCTGAATTTTCAGCATCATTACTCCAGTCTTCAGTGTCACATGATCCTTCAGAAATCATTCTAATATGCTGATCTGCTGCTCAAGAAACATTTATTGTGTACAATATTTTTTTTTTTTCAGGATTCTTTGATGAATAGAAAGTTCAAAAGAACAGCATTTATTTGAAATATAATCTTTTGTAACATTATAAATGTCTTTACTGTCACTTTTGATCGATTTAATGCATCCTTGCTGAATAAAAGTATTCATTTCTTTAATTTCTTTTCAAAAAAATAAAAATAAATATTTTTACTGACCCTAAACTTTTGAACGGTAGTGTATAATGTTACAAAAGCTTTGTATTTCAGATAAATGCTGTTCTTTTGAACTTTCTATTCATCAAGGAATCCTGAAAAAAAAGTACACAACTGTTTTCAACATTGATAATAATCATAAATGTTTCTTGAGCAGCAAATCAGCATATTAGAATGATTTCTGAAAGATCATGTGACACTGAAGACTGGAGTAATGATGCTGAAAAATCAGCTTTGCCATCACAGGAATAAATTACTTTATAAAATATATTCAAACAGAACACAGTTATTTTAAATTGTAATAATATTTCACAATATTACTGTATTTTTAATTAAATAAATGCAGGCTTGGTGAGCAGACGAAACTTCTTTTAAAAACATTAAAAATCTTACTGATTCCATATATTGAATGAATTCGCGTTTTTGACTAGTAGGGCTGTGTCTGAAATCGCCCTCTATACCCATAAATAGGGCACTATTTGAGGGGACAGACATTTGTAGTGGTGTCCAAAACCATAGTGGACGTTATCGAGTGCACTCGCTCAATCCCATAATGCACCACAATAACGAATGTACAACTGATGTACGCTCAATGGCTAGAGAATACCCATAATGCACTATTAGAGTCGTGCTTGCCAGAACTTGGCACCCGCAGATGAATCATCCATCCATACATTTTCCAAACCCTTGGTCCAATGTGGGTACAGTGTAATTTCATACAGGTATAAATTCCTTTTTAATTGATTATTAAATTGTTTAATTAAGGTTTATACATGCTAGTTTCCATGACAGAGTTCAAGATAAATCTTTTCATCACTACTGGAGCTGCCAGTTTGCTAAGTTTCAAAAGATTATTAAACAGCAATCACAAACTATGCAAAAGCAAAAGCTTCCGATGCACCTGACGTCCAAATTCGCTCACTCATTTTCATTCACTCCTTCAAGTGGACTATATTAGCGGGGTAATGTAGCGTATAGTGAATGAGGGTATTCGGGGCGATTTAGAACACAGGTGTGTTCGGCTTGAAGCGTTGCTGCGCAGACCGATCAGTGTATGGCATTAAAGTACCGCGAGAGCGATTCGAAAGCATTCATCGTCTGTTCTCTAATCGCTCTTGCGGTACTTTGATGCCATACACCGATTGGTCTGTGCAGCGTCGCTTCAAGTCAAACACACCTAACCACTTGCTTCGTCCCTGAATGAGTCAGCCGTTTTGAACGAATCATTTGACGGAATGATTCAATGACTCACTCATTATGACAATAATTTGTCGCCACCTTCTGAAGGTTTTAGTTTCATATTTAAAAGTATAATTTAATTTTCTCCACAATTTCATTTTTCTATATTTATATCACACACCTGCTGCTGATAAAGTCATACCTGTGGTCCACCATGCTGCAAGAAAGACTCCGTGTCCATGTTTGCTGTCATTACACAACGTTATGCTGGATAAGGATAAACTCGTCAGAGCTTTTGCAGCACTCCGTCATCAGAAAACCAAGTTCTGTTCGTATTCATAGTGCATTACTAATTGCTATTAAATCCCTTATCTAATCCCTGTCCTCTAATTTTTATTTCTTTGCTCTCAATGCCTGGTCATTTTTGCTGAGGGGCTGAGAGCGTGATTCAGTAGTGTTTTTGTTTTCGGTTGTGATTCTAGTTCGAGAGAGAATGTGTAGATAGTGATAGATGGAATACATTTATAAATAGACTATTAAGTGCAAAATATGAGATAATATTGTTAAATGGGACCTACAATGCCCCTTTTACAAGATGTAATATAAGTCTCTGGTGTCCCCAGAATGTGTCTGTGACGTTTCAGCTCAAAATATCCCACAGATCAATTATTATAGCTTGTCAAATTTGCCCGTTTGGGTGTGAGCAAAAACACACCGTTATTTTGCGTGTCACTTTAAATGCAAATGACCTCCTCCTCCCGGCCCCCTTTCTCGAAGAGGGCGGAGCTTTAGCATCTCGCGTTTCGGTTTCTCAGCAACAACAAAGCTGGAGAATCTCACGTAGCCAAAATGAGGATTGTCAGTAACGTTGTTCAGCCTTACATTGTTCAAACTGGAGTCGGACACTGATGGAGAGACTCAGGAAGAAGTTACAACTTTTAGAATGAAGATGAATAGCAGATGTTATTTATGCTCGAACAGCAACATTACACTCTAACTAAAGTTAAAGTGGAATCATAATCAAGGACCCCTTTAAATATAACAGAGATAATAAAGTAATTGCAGTTGCATTGCATACAATGTTTTTGTCTGACCTTTTTCTCATTGGGTGGCAGGGGCCTTTAACTGTTTCTTTGAAACGGGCCTCTAAATTGCAAAGGCCACCTCTGAATCACAGCAGAACATCACTGAGACATCTGTTCCTAGTGTCATTGTTTTGTGTTGTTAATGTCATGTTGTTTCTTGATTCCTTTGCGATTGTTATTGCTAATTTCATTATGTGACTCATTTTGAAAGGTTGTTCTGAGAATGTGACTAAAAGCAAAAGTAACAATTAGGAAGTGGAGTTATTCAGATGAATGGCATGGCTGTTTGTTGTGGCATTTTATATTGCACTCATACACAAACACATGCACAATTAAACAGTGTTTTATGCGGTAACACCAGAGAACATGTGTGACTTGAAATGAAACTTTTTAATGTGAGGATGAGCCATGAAATTCTTGCACAATATAAAAAAAAAACAATCAAGTGAATAATGAATAGACTGTGTTGTTGGCCTGCAGCCTTACAGGTTTCCAGTGCATCTCATGTGTCTCCACATGGACTGTCTACTGTTATTACGCATTGAAACTCAAGTTTGCTGGACTCAGAGTCGCAGGAAATGCACTACAGAGTTGTGTCAGAAAACCGATAAACAACATTCTACACAGCCTAGCAAACGTTTGTATTGTGTAGAGCGAGGGTAAATATTCCAGGCTTCGACAAACAGAAACAGGGACCAAATATGGTCATAGAAATTAAGCCGATGTGGATTTCTTCGTTTTTCGCTCTTTAGTTTAAGAGCCGTCATGATTTGTCACACTCGGCAGTCAGTAGTTTAGACTAGAGTGCAGTTCTGGAACTCATTTCACAGCAGCTAGTTTGAAAGTGTAATTTGCTTAAGTTACTCATAGCTTAAAGTAGTCAAGCTACTCTTGTTAAAAAAAAAAAAAAAAATAGTTACATACTCTACACACTACTAACAAACAGTATTTAACCACCCTGAAGCTACTATGATTGCAATGATAGCTATGCATATTTTTCTGGCACAGAAACAATGAAAGTTTTTTAATTATACGAGAGGATAACCTTCATTTGTCTGTTTTGTTTTTATTTTTGATGTGCATCACAGCTGCTCCAGCCACATTATTAATTTGCACTTTATTACTAATTTCAATCATCTTTTACATGCATATACTAGTTTAGTCACCTTTATTTATATAACACTTTATACAATAGACATTGTTTTAAAGCAGCTTTACAGTGATAACAGGATCATTATGCATTTCAGCAAGTCAGTTCAGTGTTGATTGAGTTCTGTTGTAAAGATCATCTATTATTAAATTAGTTAATTTAATCTATAAGCAGTTCTGCAGAAAACAGTGATGTCATCATCCAGCTCTGTTCAGTTCTCATACAACAGCGTCAGTGCAGTCAGATCAATAATATTGTTGAACATTAAGTGTCCCCAACTAAGCAAGCCAGAGGCGACAGTGGCAAGGAACCCAAACTCCATCAGGTGACAGAATGGAGGAAAAAACCTTGGGAGAAAAAAGGCTCCGTTGGGGGGCCAGTTCTCCTTTGGCCAGTGATTCAAGCTGCGTCACAAGTCATCAAATATTCATCCAGTTCCTTTTGATTGAAGATTGGATTCATCATGCCGGTATGGAGCCGAAGCCAGCAATGGGTTCTCTGTGGTTCTTGTGGTCTTTGCTGAGGATCTGTGCCAATGGCTGTCATGTCGACGAGGCCTTCACAGGAGATTGTCTAGTAGACACGGTCTCTGGTGACATTCAGGGCTGCATTGTGGTCGTGCCTAGGTGCAGGGTCCACCATCTGATCCGGATATGGACCGGATCCAGCTGAATATGGTAACCTCAGGATAAGGATGAGACAGACACATGCCGTTCTTCTTATGATGTAACAAGAACATCGGGTGTGATAGGAAGTGTTCCCAGTTCCGGTTGACCTAACTTATACAATCATTTAACTGATTTGAATCATATAAATTGATAATGTGTATGCCAGATTAAAGAAATGTGTTTTTAGTCTTGATTTGAACTGATAGATTTAAACTGTGTCTGCTCCCCGAACGAGGCTAGTAAGACTATTCCAGAGTTTGGGTGCTAAATAAGAAAAAAATTATGCAATGTTTAATAGGGGGCCAAGGCAGTGTTGACAGAACCGGGTTAATATGGTCATACTTACTGGTTCTAGTAAGAACTCTAGCAGCTGCATTTTTGACCAGCTGGGGTTTGTTTATTAAGCGTGCGGGGCAACCAACCAGTAGAGCATTACAATAATCTAGCCTTGAAGTCATGAACGCATGAACTTTACTGCATTTGTCATGTAGAGCATACAGTATGTCGAAATTTAGATATATTTTTAAGATTAGAAATGTGGTTTTCAAATGAAAGATTGGTATCAAGAGCACACTCAGGTTCCTAACTGACGATGAAGACTTGACAGAGCAGTCACCAAGTGTTAAACAGTATTCTAGCTTATTTTGCTCTGAGTTTTTTGGTCCAATAATTAGAATCTCTGTTTTTTCAGAATTAAGTAGTAAGAAATTAAGTTATGCAGTTTTTTAAATCAACTATGCATTCGGTTAATTTTGTGTTTCATCAGGGGGCGAAGAAATATAGAGCTGAGTATAACAGTGAAAACTAACGCCATGCTTCCTAATGATATCTCCCAAGGGTAGCATGTAGAGAATGAAAAGCAACGGTCCTAGTACTGAGCCTTGCGGTACTCCATATTGAACTTGTGATCGATATGACATCTCTTCGTTTACTACTACAAACTGATAACGGTCAGATAAGTATTATTTGAACCATGCCAATGCAATTCCATTAATGCCAACATCATTTTAGAGTCTATTCAAAAGAATGTTGTGGTCGAAAGTTTTAAATGCAGCACTAAGATCCAGTAACACTAATAGAGAGATACAACCACGATCTGATGATAAGAGCAAATCATTAGTAACTCTAATGAGAGCAGTCTCAGTACTATGGTGTGGTCTAAATCCTGACTGGAAATCCTTGCAGATACCATTTCTTTCTAAAATTAACATAGTTGTGAGGATACTTTCTTTTCTAATATTTTTGCCAGAAAAGGTAGATTTGAGATATACCTTGTATATATTAATTTCACTAATCTTTTGTTTCAAACTGTGTGTGTACTACTAGTTTAAATCATTGTTTTTTTGTAGCCATATGTATACTAGTTTTAATAATCTTTTGTTCGTAAACATATGTATATGTTGATGTTCAGTGATAATGGAGTTGAAATTGAACCAGAAACAAGGATTTCAACAGTTTAAGACATTAACATCCAGCAATTTGTAGTAAATCTTAGTTGACAAGCTGATTGGTCTGTGGTTCGTGAACTTGCACACCCTCAACACCGATTCTCAGACACAGTCTTCTTGAGTATGAAATATATTATAGAATCGCTTTTGTGGAAATCTGCTCTGTAAGTTTCATGCATTTGACTTGGCGAGGATAATTGGAGAAGAGAAACAAATCATCTGCTTTACTGTTTGTGTGTGTGGTGATTAATACTTCAATCACTTCTTGTTCTTCTGGAATTAGAGCAGAAGTGTGCAAATGTGCATGTGTAAGCATGTGGATGTGAATGAGTCAGTGGTGTTTTTGTGTGAGGGTTGACTGCAATTCAAAGAGGAAAGATTGTAGTATTACGGCACCATTACTTTGGCACAAACCAGTGCGTGTGAAGCTATTTTAAGCCATGATTTAGCCTGACTCACTCAAAATGACAGATTTTGTTTGAGAGAGAAAGAGCGTCTTCATTCCTAAATCTTTGATGTGTCAGAACTAACGGGATACACGCTGGAAATTCCTGCAGCTCAGAGCGTCCGGATTCATTTGCAGCTCTCACAACTTCCCGGAATCCGCTCTCATTTTTTCCCAAGGAGATTTGGTGTGTGTGTGTGTGTGGGCGAAAGGTCGAAGGTTTTAGATCACGGGTCGTAGCTCTATTCTCTCTTAATTTCCAGATGAACATTCTTAGCTAATCCCAGTAGATCAAGAAAGTCATCCCCCTCTCATTTCCCTCTCTCTGCTCAAACCCACACTGGACGACGTTCATGGAGTGTGTCAATGCACTAAAAAATGTGTTTTATCATAGATGACAAAGTTGTTATTTGTCATATTGTGTCTGGGTGGTACAATATTATGTTTTATTGACCTGTAAAGACACTTCAGTATGAGAGTCCAAATCACAGTTTATTGCTCGACATAAAATCTTACATTTAATTATTTAGCAGACACTTTTATCCAGTGCAACTCAAAAATGAGAATAATGTAAGCAGAAGTGATCAATTCAAAGAGAAAACATTTAATGCATTTAAAGTATAAAGACTATATACAGGCACAATATTTTCGAACTTGTAAATGTTTCTAAAGACATTATGTAATTGTAATATGATTATATAATAAAGTTGTTTTGCTTTCTTTGTGTTTTAGGACTACAAAACACCAAAGCTTACCGTACACTGTTCGGACATCAAAGAGATTCGACGCTGTAATCGCCTAGAGATGCCAGACAACATGAACACATTTGTCTTAAAGGTGAATGAAGACACACACTGGCTCATTTCATTGAAAAACCTGATCTCTTGACCAGGCCGATTCATTTGGATGGTATTCGGCCATTTTAAGATGATCTGCTTTGGCCTGATCTTCATAGTGCACATCCTATGGTTTTAGTGCAAGTTTTAGTAAATATTGCATGCAATAAATGTATTCAGTTTATATATAATTTATAAATAATACATACAGTTGGGTCCAAAAGTTTAACACCACATTGAAAATTTGGGAATTTTTGTTTTTCATTTGAACCTGGAAATCCACATTTATAAGATTTTCATGTTTTCAAAATACTGTCTGAAACCTTATTAAAATGAATATAAAATATTTCAAATGATGCACTATTTCTAGCTTGCTAATCAAATGTAAGTAAATGAGTGTCATTGATCATGTGACTTTTTATACAGACTGTCAGATGCTCAAGATGCTCCTTTGAACAACTCAAATCATGCTGGAGAACATGATCATCATGTTTTACAATAAAAAAGAAGAGCTCAGTCTTCGATTTTTATCTTTTGCTTTTTGCTGAAGTCGTCATGATTAGTGGTCGACCAAAATGGGTTTTCCTTTGGTCTATGCTGATATCTAGAGAGCAAGGTCGCTGATGAGTAGTCAACAGCAGCGCTCTGTGGTGTGACATTAGCTATTATCTATCTAAAACTATTCAAACAATCTTTATAATTACTATGCATGCAGTTTTTATGGCCTCATATTACAGACTATATATTTAAATAAAAGTAATTAAACTAGTGAAAAACATGGTGAAAAATGTGTATATAGATTTATATTTATTTATTTATATATGTGACTAGCTTGTTTTTAAATTACCATATATATGTGTGTGTGTGTGTGTGTGTGTGTGTGTGTGTGTGTATATTCTTATAATTTTATTGTAGCTAATGAGGCATTGCTGAAATGAAACTTTTTTTTTTTTACATTTTTTCACTCACTAAATTCAAAAAATATTGTAAAACAGGACATGCCATTATTCATTAAGTTGTCTTGAAACTGACACAACTCAACAACGGTTCATCAGCTGATGCTGACAATCACAAAATAATCAGCCAAGTTCATTTCTATATCTTGTATTTTCTTGTGTTCTCTCTGTTCTCTTTCTCTCTCTCTCTTTCTCTCTCTGCTCAGGTTACTGGTCATCCGGGTAGTTTTATATTTGAGGCCGATAATGAGCAGCAGGTGAGCTCTTGGACCACAGAGCTCAGAGAATGTATTACCAGCAGGTGAGAGCGGCGCTTTCTGCATTTGAACTAAACTTACTTGTGAAGATTCCAGACATCTGCAAAAGTTCCTGACATTCCCCTACTGAGAAAACCCACTCACTTCCTTCTACACACACACAGACACACACACACATTGGGTTTTCTTGTTTTATGGGGACATTCCATAGACGTAATGATTTTTATACTGTACAAACTATATATTTTGGATATTGCCATCTTTGTGGGGACATTTTGTCCCCATAACGTAGGGTTTACCGGAACCACACACACACACAAAGTCTTAATTTAGATGTCAGTCTGTTTGTTTACTTGCAGACATGTCCGTACATACCATCTATGTGTTCCCCATATGCTATGTCTGTCATAAAAGGTGTGTTTGTGTGTGTGCACACGAATGTGTTTCATTTCCTTTTATTGGTGTGAGGGTACTGAGAACTCAAGCCTGTGTGAATATATCAATGTGAGTTTTAGGAAGAGAGAGAGAGTGAGGTCTTCCTGTTATTCTGATTACTAAGAATCTCAAGAACTCGACTCAGCACATCTCATGGCCTCCTTTCTCTCCATGCCCCCTTCTCTCTTTTTTTGTCTCGTTTTGTTTTTTTATGTTTCTTTTTTTACCCAATTTTTTCGGTCCACCCTGTGTGTATATGTTCGTCTTGCCATAAGAGCATCATATGCCGTTTTTGCTTCTCCAAGAATTACAAGCCACATTTCCTGCCTCGAACCAAAAGCTTTTGTGCTGCTTTCTCCCGCAACTTCCCCAAACGCCCCTCCCTGAGTCTTGCTTCTGCTCTCTTCCTCTGTTCTTTCCTTCATTTCGTCCCTGTAGGTTTTAAAGCGATGTCTGTTTTTCTGTCTAATTCTCGTCCTATAGCGTATGCTCCCCTCACGACCCAGTTTCTCGCTGTATTCTTTACATTCATATTTGATTTTTTTTTTTTTTCAATTAGTCACAAATTTCTCCCAGTTTTTCATGATAGATAGGTAGATTTATCATGTGTAATATGTATAATATTCAGATGTGTAATATACACTGTAATATACACACACAGGGGTTGGAGAATGAAACTGAAACACATAGTGTTAGAGGTTTCACTGGTGGCAAACCTTCACTGATTTTACATTCCCTCAGTAAGAGCAGAGTGTGAAGGTTGAATTAGCAGAGCAAGGGCACAGCTGTACATCAAATTTTCAGTTCTTAAAACATAATGGGAGACATATCAGATGAGACAAAATGGGCTCATCTGTGACCAGTCTTTGTGGTGTATCGAGATCCACAGTAATGTAATGTTGGACAAACCACATCCAACAGGAGTAACTGTCAATGTAAGAGGAAGCTGTCTGAAAGGGATGTGCAGGTACTAACCTGGATTGTATCGAAAAAACATAAAACCACAGCTGCCCACCTCAATGCAGAATTAAATGCAAATATCGACTCTCCTGTTTCCACCACAACTGTTCGTCAGGAGCTCCACAGAGTCAGTATTCATGGTCGGGCTGCGATAGCCAAAACTTTGGTCACTCATGCCAATGCTAAACGTTGGTTTCATTGATGCCAACAGAGCAAATCTTGGGCTGTGGACAGTGTAAAACATGTATTGTTCTCTGATTTCCCACATCTGTGGGAGTTACGGTGTAGAGAAGCCCAAAAGAGGCTTAACACCCAGACTTTTGCTGCCCTGAGTGAAGCACGGCGGTGGATCAGTGATGGTTTGGGCTGCAATATCACTGCCAAGGACTACCGAACCATTTTGGAGGGCCATGAGCACATAATGGTTTAAACATCATACCCTGAAGGGGGTGCAGTGTTTCAGCATGATAATGCATCTATACATACAACAAGATTTGTGACAGAATGGTTTGATGAACATGTTTTGATGGTTTTTTGAACATCTCCCATGGGCTGCACAGTCACCAGATCTACATATTTTGAGTCACTTTGGGGTATTTTGGAGAAGCAAGTCAGGAAATGTTTTCTCCACCAGCATCACATGGTGGCCTGAACACTGTTCTGGAAGAATAATGGCTCAAAATCCCTCTGGCCTCAGTGAAGGACTGCAAAAGGAGGCCCTACACCATACTAATAAATTATTGTGGTTTCAGTTTCGTTGTACAACCCCTGAATAATATATAATATAATATAAAAGTCATTTATTCATAATTTTCCATTTCCAAAGTGATGAATAAACCAGAATTATTCTTTAACATCTCTGTTTTGGTTATTTGAAGAAATTTTTACACAAAATTTAATTAAAAATGCAAATAACTTTCTATTTTATTTAAGCACATTTAATATTTAATTAATTGCAACAATTACATTTACTTAAATAGAAAAAAAAATAATGTAATTTAATCATTTTCTTTCAAATAAATGTCTGCTGGTTTGATATATAGCATTCACACATTTGTAAGTGTGGCATAAGTGTCCACATACTTTTAGGGCCTAAAAAAAATTGCTTTTTTAGTCATGAAACAATGTCGAAGTGCCTTAGCATATGTGATGTGTGACATTCTGGGACCTCTTCATCAAGAAATTTATAGATGTTTATGAGAGTGTGTGTGTGATTCCAGGTCAGATAGTGGGGATGGAGAACCATTTCCTGTTAGTGACTCGCTAAATGCAGCTCATAGAGGGAGCACAGAGCCCAGCGGCCAGGGTGAGTCACGCACACAAACACATATACACTTTCTGTCTTCCTCTCATTTTTCTCTCACTTATATATCCGCATTTATATTACTGCAAACAGCTTGAAAAAGCATTTGTTGATCGAAACAGATCTTAATACCTGGGACCAAAACTCTCAATTTTAATTTAATGGTGTCTTTATTTTTCATATGTTTTGGTTATACATTTGAAACAGTGTGACAGTTACATTCGCTGCATAGATTTCTACTGCAACATGTTTTTCATTCATTTTTACAAACTAACAGATCAGATGAAACTATTTTTCGTGGTAATCGACCGCTTGCTTTTGGTTGAAAATCAGATAAGAGTCATATTTAGATGTCTGTAAACATACTGCCTCACGTGTGCCTCCGCAGGCTCTCTGGGCTTTGGACTCACAGAGCACGCCTACAACAAAACGGATCACTTCCTTTCCTCTTACCCATGGTTCCATGGACCCATATCACGAGTGCGGGCTGCCTACCTTGTACAGCATGCTGGGGTCAGCGGTCATGGGAACTTCCTGGTGAGACAGAGCGAGACACGGAGAGGAGACTATGTCCTCACGTTTAACTACCAGGGCAGAGCAAAGGTAATGAACTCAACATCGTCATTATCATGAATGTTATTTTTATTAGGGATGTACAGTATAACAGTAACCAAATGGGTATTGCTCAATTTTTTTAAATGTAATATTATTATTATTATTATTATATATATTATATTTTAGAATTTATTTTAAAGGCATCCTGTTTAGGCTACTACTGGAAGAAAATTATATCAGGGCTTATTTTGTCCTATTCAAGTCATTATAATGTTTTTTTGATGGTTTTAAAAGCATTAAAAAATTATTAATCTTTTTTTTTTTTACTGTACATTATATAGTTTTATTACAAAAACACATGCGCACACGCACTCAAAAAAGCCAGAAAATGTTTATTTAATTTATTTTATAAAACTATATTCCACAATGTAGTGCTCAACTTAATCTTCCATTATCTGTTTCATTATTATTAGACATTTGACACAAAATTTAAATAAAATGCATTATAACTTCCTATTTAAGTGCATTTAATTTTTTATTAATTAAAACAGTTATATTTGCTTAAATATAAATACATTGAAATAATGTATTTTAAAATAATTAAAATAACACATTTTATATTTTATCACTATTCACATCAATATTACTGTTGCTCATTTTTTTCTGTTTATGTCTGTATTTATATTGCATTTTCCACTGTTTTTCTTCCTTTGCAGCATTTGCGTCTATCTTTAACCGAATGGGGTCAGTGTCGTGTGCAGCACCTGCGTTTCCCATCAGTCATGGATATGCTGAGTCACTTCCGCAACTGTCCAATCCCGCTGGAATGCGGCGCCGCATGTGACGTTATGCTGGCCAGTTATGTGCGGGTAAACCCCACTCACACAGGTGAGACTACAGAAATGTATACATATAAATATATATAGCACAGCTTTTTACCCGGGGTTATGAATCCCTGCTCCTGAGTGTGAAAAGAATGTTATGACTAGATGCTTAGCAACCAAAAACCAGTCACATGCCTCATATTCACGTGCTTTGGACCGTCGCAGAAACACACAGAAACTGTTAAATGGCGATGGAAAACATGTCAATTGGTGTGAAGAAGAGGCCGTTTCATTCTTATCTTTATAGTCCAAAAAGTCCATTCAGTATAAACATGGTAGTACAGTCTGCTAGGGGTGCAACAGATCGCAGTTGATCCGTGATCCGTACGAACCAGGCTCCACGGCTCGGCACGCATGTGATTCACGCACGAGTGAAATTTGTATCATTTGCATGTTTTTTTTCTTGAGAATTTACACATTTAATCGATTTTAAGAGGCAAAAGAGAACTGATCCTGCGCGTACCGAGTGTGCTGCACAAGTCCTGAAAAGTGAAGCCAAAACGTTTCGATCGCCCCCAGGTGGCTGGTCCCAGTATAGGTCATAAATCCCGCCCTCTCCATGTAATCTTATGGGACATGAGACAAACTAAACAATCAAATTACTAGGGCTGGGATAATACTATAGATGCATCGCAATTCGCGAATCGTTTCTGATCTTTTCCAAATGCATCGCAAATCGATTCTGAGCTTAGTTTTTAACCGCAGATGGCGCTCTAAGCTATTTTTAACAGCATGCGCACTGCTCTCCTCCAATCAATAACACCGACGCCGCAAATATGCAAATAAGGACGTTAACCCAGGGTTTAGTGAGAAATGTCAGTTTATGTGAATGCCTAGGATTAATTGTTAACCCCGCGTAAATTGTGCATTGTGAAACATGAAGCAAGATAGCGCAGGATTCTGTTTACCCAGGGTTCACAATAACCCTGGGTTAACTATCTCAAGTGTGAAAAGCCCTATTGTGATTTTGCTCCTCATATTTTTGTTCTGATGGCTTAATGCAAGCCATATAACACATTTGGAGGGAAAAATACATCTTTTTGCACATATAATAAATTGTTGCTTGAGTCGCAACAGATGTTTTTTTAGATGACTTGATTTGAAACACTTCTGAGTCATTTTTACAGTTTGATGTAAACCATCTGATGTTGCAGATCGTAATAGTTATCGGCCAACTGGCAAGTAACTGTGTTTGATTTAGTCACCAAAGACAATTTTTTCACACATTTGGTGCTTGGCAAGAATTAATGTTGGACTTTGTGCGTAAACCACATTGAATAGCATAATAAAAATGTATAAATAATCTTTGACTAGTTTATGATCATACACTTTTTAAGCAGTGTCAGTAACAAAGGCAATTTTTATTGCACTGTTAAAACATAATATAGAATAGTATATAATAAAAATTAAATAAAATATTACATTGCAGTTATTGATCTGGAAATGTTCGGGCAGCTGAAAACATGCATACAATTTATTTTTTGTCTCTGTCTGTCGCACACACTCAAAGCTCGGCAGGAGCGTTTCCCTCTTGTGCTCTGTGGTTTAGATGGGTTTTAGTAGTTCTGAGAGACCTGACACAAGGAAACATGCACTCTCTCAAACACACAAACACATACGCATCCATACACTTTTATGCATATCATCACAACTACAGACTAACCTGCCATCAAGTCTCTGTTTCCTGCTGTCCCACCCTCGCAAGCTGTCATAATGTGGTCAAACACACACATATACACAAAGCCTAATACTGTGTTTTATCACGCACATTAACTAACATGCTCTATTTTGTGCACACACTTCTATACACTCAAACACACACACACACACTCTTACTGTTATACTAGCAGAGGATGCAGATGTACATGTGAAGACGATGCCCTCTATGGGATACAGGCAGTATTGTATGGTTATTGAGGAAATATGTAATGTAGTAAAATACTGTAAAAAATTATAGTCAAAACTAGTCAATAATTTATTTATGTGCACAATTGTAGTCGGTAATTGGGGTCGGTAAGATTTTTTCATATTTTCTCTTATGTTCACCAAGGCTACATTTGTTTGATCAAAAAAAAAAATAAATAAATAAATAAACAAATAAAAAAAATAAATAAATAACAAAAAAAAAAAAATATATATATATATATATATATAATTTTTTTTTTTAAGTTTTTTTTTTTCCCGTGATGCAAAGCTGAATTTTCAGCATCATTACTCCAGTCTTCAGTGTCACATGATCCTTCAGAAATCATTCTAATATGCTGAGCATAGCTGCTCATGAAACATTTATTAATATTATCGGTTGAAAACAGTTGTGCTACTTAATATTTTTGTGGAAACTGTGATACATTTGTTAATGAAATATGTCATATATATATATATATATTAAAATATGTCATATATATTAAAATGATATGTCTTTACTGTCACGTGATCAATTTAATGCATCCTTGCTAAATAAATGTATTACCCCCACCCCCACCCCCCCCCCCCCCCCCCAAAAAAAAAAAATCTTACTTTAGAACAATAGTGTAATAACAGTAATATTAAAGGGGACCTATTATGCAAAATTCATTTTTATAAGGTGTGAACACAGGTGTGTGTCCACAGTGTGTGTAAACCACCAGCCTATAATGGAAAAAAATCCACCCACTTTTTTATAATCCCCATAAATAATAAATAGTCTTTCCAAATGAGCTGTTCCAGATTTCCCCTACTCTTACGTAAAAGTAGGAGGAAGCTCCGCCCATGACTGGTGACGGAATCTGCCTGATTAGCTTAGCTCCTCCCCAGAGTGAGCTGTACACAATCCACCATGTTTATCTCCTCGCTAGAGCATTTAACAGCAGCATTCAAGTGAGAAATGTATTCTTATTAAAGCTACTGAAGTTATTCAGTCAAGAGCAGTGAGTGATTTTCTGTTGTTCTTTTGTTGTTTGATTCATATTAACAGCATATATAGCAGAAGGCACTATATATTACACTGCTTTCACTTTAATACACAGATCTAATATAGGCTACACAAGATTTCTTTCCCTGCTGTTTACATTCACAGACATAACCAGCTGTGTTTGTTAACTTTGTGTGTTTTTGACATAACCTTGTGTGTATCTGACAGTTTAAATGTGTAAGAGAAATTAGTTTAATAATCACAGGATGCGCCGTCTGACAGCCAGCTTTCTGTGCGTGTGCCAAGTGTAAACTGTTTAAACGCATGCAAATAATTAACTTTCATAATGACAAAGAACTGCAATGTCACGCAAGCGTGACCACGATAGAGATAATAATCAAAACCAACAGATGTTTTGTTAGTATTTGGCAGAGTATCTGAGGCATGAGCTGTACAGGCTCTGCCCTCTTCTGGAAAGCGGGGGCAGGGAGCAGCAGCTGATTTGCATTTAAAGATACATGCACGAAAACCACGTTTTTCCTTCCACTCAAAATGGGCATTTTCAACATGGTATAATAAATGATCTATGGGGTATTTTGAGCTGAAACTTCAGAGACACATTCTGGGGACACCAGAGACTTATATTACATCTTGTAAAAAGAGGCATAATAGGTCCCCTTTAAACAAAATATTTAACAAAAGTATTATGTGTTATTAAGAGATGTTCAGCTCTAGAAATTGCTTTTTGTAAATGTCATTCACAAAAAATGAAGGTGTGGTAACCGTGAATTTCACAAATAAAAGCTTCTGAGTGTAGTGTTCGTCATCATAGACAGATGAAGCAGTTTGTGTTTCTACATTTTTATAAGTGTTCAACCTAAAGGAAAACTTCATCTACCTATAAGACTAAATAAAATTAAACTGAAAACCAAAATGTTAAACAAATATAAACCACTGATTTTTTCATTTTTTTTTATTTTTTTTATTTGTATAACAACAACTGTTCTCTCACTGTTAAGCTGATGAAGTGTGTTCTTTGTTCTCTCTAGGTCAGAGTTCGGCTCATGGCTCTCCGGTGTTGGTGCCCTTCTCTCGCTGGAGCTCAGAGCCGAGTCTGGCTCACTATAGTCCAGATTCATGCCCTCACTCCAGCCCTTCCATGGCCCAGTCGTGTTTGCCTCCGTCAGCGTTAGCCGCGATCCCGCACCGCATGCCCCCTTCCCTTCAAGATCGGCCCGTACCCCTGCGCCGGAGCGAGTCGGTGGGCCGCAGAAACCTGCTCCGCCACCCCAACCCGCTGCCGCCCCTACTGCCGAACCGGGACTCTGACTATGAACTAGAGCCACTCGACAGGGGGCGCAAGAGAGCGATCGACAACCAGTACATGTTCTTCTGACAGAAACGGGATGAAAAAGCAAACAAAGAAGCCGCAGATAAAAGGTGCTCCAGAATTCCCGCCCGGATGGAGAGCATTCGGCAGACAAACAGAGAAAAGAGTTGTGCACAAGACTCGGGGTAACCGTGCGATGCACATGTGTCTGAACGATACTGCCAGAGCCCTGACACCTAACCATGACAGCTGTCTACCTTGTGAATGTATTATACAGATGTTTCACTATCAAATCTGTGTGTATTGTAGAACAACTAAAGTAGGAGGGAGAAGCAGACAGCTCCTCATGGGGATACAGAGGATTTGTTGGAGATAGTGGAATGGGAAAGTTTCACAATTGCTAGTCAGTAAGTTGAACACAAACCAAGGGTCTATTCAAACACGTCTGTGTCTACACTGGAAGTGGCCGACATTGCGACAACTTGAGGTCGTCTACACTGGAAGCGTTCACAGACCATTCAGCTGCAAACTTGAGACTAGACTTAAGCGATTAGTAAAATGACAATAAAATCAGCTGAAAAAAAAATTATTTTCAACAGAGATCTGTTATAAAATTGATTTTGCGTGTGATAATATTATACTTAATTTTATATATGTTAGTATTCTTACAACTGCAGATGCATATGGTTAAATAAAAAAATGATTAAAATTAGCACATCAGACCAGAAACATCTCAAGCTGGCTTTGATATAACGGTCAGAAGTTATTTTAACATGTAAAGAATACAATTTATAGATTTTAAATAAAATCACATCATTGTAGATGTGGCTGGAGTAGTCAGAAATAGAAATGGAGAAACGGGGCATCCGGATCAAGTGCTTACAGTGTAGACAGCTCTGTTCATATTAACCGGAGCGATTTAGTTTTGTCGTGTTGCCACTTGCCGCACATGTCCGATGTAGATACTGTGTTAAACATTTAAAAGATCCAATAGTTTAGTCTGGCTACACGCATACACACACACACACACACACACACACACACACACACACACACACTTTCAGATTGTTTAATTCATGTTCAGTTGTAGTAATACACAGGTTTCTATATGTTTCGTGTATTAGAAGACTAAATAATATAGACCATAGAAGCACATTTTGGTCGCATAGCCGAGGCCTAGATGTAGTACGTCTCTCAACACAGTGAGCCATGTCATCTGGATTCTAGAGGTTTACAATTTAACTGACCAAAGAGTAAAAGTAACCAAACCAATCCAGCAATAACTAGAGTTATAGGCAATAAGTTTTTTTTTTTTTTTTTTTTTAAGCCTAAATTGTTATATTTTATAAATTAATTTGTTTTAACCTGTGAATTCATTCTTTCTATCTGTTTTAACACATTTTAACCCTCATGTGTTTCATGGCTTCATAAGCTGTGGAAATACTACTTTTAAACTAACAGCTACCAAATCTGACACCATAAAAAGATTTTAAGCTATTTGTCTGTCATTTTTCAGTAAATGCATTACAAAAAAAAAACAAAAAAAACATTGCTCGACGTTTTCAGAGCTTGTTCTCTTTTGTGTCTCTTTGAATCATTGTGAATGTCTTTCTTTGTGGCTTAACACTACCATAGTAGTCAAATATGTAGTGCAGATACCCAAATCACTTTATATCTCATTCATACATAATTTGGCAAATCTCACATTTCACCCCAAGTCAAAAGAAAAAAAAAGTGTGTGTGTGTATATATATATATATATATATATATATATATATATATATATATATATATATATATATATATATAGTACATGTATGTATGTATGTATGAATGTGTGCGCGTGCGTGCGTGTGTACCTGATAAACCAACGCCATCTCATGACCAATTAGTATTTTACGAGGTGGCTAATTCGTATGACCTCACTCGTACAAATTCATACAATTTGTCTAAACCCCAGTGACGGGTAGGTTTAGGAGCGGGGTTTCATACAAATTTGGCAACTCATAAAATACGTACGATTAAAGCAAAAAACGTACGAATTCATAAAAGTGAGGTCATACATACATTAGCCACCCCGTAAAATACATACAAATTGCTGTGAGATCGGTTCGGATAAACCCTACGTTGTGATGACCAATTAACTATACAAGCTTATTTCCACCATGAAATAAAAAAAAAAAAGGTAATTGTGACTTTTTATCTCACAAATCTGATTGTTTTTCTCGCAATTGCGAGTTTATATCTCACAATTCTGACTTTGTCTTAGAATTGCGTGATATAAACTCGCAATTGCATGTTGTAGTATTCAATTGTGAGGGAAAAAAGACTGACGTTTTTTTTCTCTGAATTACGAGTTTATATCTAGAAATTGACTTTATAAGATGCAATTGCGAGTTATATCACGCAATTCTGACTTTATAACTCATAATTGTGTTTATATCTTGCAATTCTGAGAAAAAAGTCAGAATTGCGTGATAAAAAATGCGAGAGAAAAAGTCAGAATTGTGAGCATATCTAATTCTGACGTTATATCACAATTCTGACTTTATAACTCGCAATTGTGAGTTTAAATCTCGCAATTCTGACTTTATATTTCGCAATTGCGTGTTCAAAGCTCGCAATTCTGAGAAAAAAGTCAGTTGTAAGAAAATTGTAAATTGTAAGAAAAAAAGTCAGAATTGTGAGCGTGTGAGTAGTGGCGGAAACAAGCTTCCATAAATGACCCCACAAGGACAGTAATACCAGTCACTTTTGACCTTGTGGGACATTTGTTTTTGGTCCCCATGAGAAAAACAGTGTGTGAGCGTGCATGTGTGTGTGTGTACATAATATATTTACTAATATATAATATTTTTTACTATATTTATTTAAAGAATTGTAATTATATTTTTCATAAAAATTAAGAAAATTAGGCCTGATTTTTTTTTTAAGAGCATAAATAATTCTCATAATACATGATGATTATTTGTGATTATTTGTACTACAGTAATTTTATACAATATTACATTTTAAAAATTGTAATGTACAGTTTTTCTTCTGGTTGTGGGGTGAAATACGACTGACATATTACAGACAGGTTTTGTGAGATTTACGCCATACACAAATCAGATTAATCGATTATTAAATCAATTAATGATGCAAAGCAAATAACCATTCTATACTCTCTCCTTCTCATCTGCTTTGCTGCAGAATTCGGTCTCTGCTACAGTACGTCCTGTTCCTGCTACACTCTTCATCAGCCGTTGTTTTTATGTTATTGTAACAAACCTCGATACCACAAAGAACCGTTTCACTCTCAAAGAGTAGGCGACCACATTCTACACTCTATAATCATATTTTTTAACATGATATGAAAGCGTGAACTGTACCTGTGTATCACTACCTCGCATTGCATTGTGGACTGTGTGTTCCAGGTGGACTGTTCTTTTTTATGATTGGATGGTGTCAGAGCAGCATTGAGCAGATGGAGTTAGACTATTCAATTACTTGTGTCATTGACATGCATGTCCACTAATAAGTGATGTGCTCAATTCAATCAGCAGAGTATTGTTTAAATGACTATGCTGCTTTGCAAATGACCCAGAATGTCCTTTTGTAATTAGAAAACACTTGTTTTTATGCAAATACATTTCTAACATGATTTTTAATATGTACAGATTAAATTTCTTATTGCTGACTTTATCAGAAAAACAACCGCTGCATTGTCTGGTAATGAATTGCTTACTCCACATGTAGTGCTCAACAGGCCATATTGACAAAGTACCTCTCGGAGTTATTTGCGTTGTTGTATAATGTGATTGAAATGGGAAGATCTGATACTGAAGTTGTGCTGTGTACTTTGAGACACTTTGTACATACAGGCCCTGAACTGCACCGCTTTATAGTTGCAAATGAACCCCTTCTGAGGTCCCTCAAAGTTGAACTGATGAATGTATGTTTTCTCTCTCTATACTGTTGTTACTATGAGACGTATAAGAGCACTGTAAACCCCTGGGCTTTACCCTCAGCTAGTTTAACCACTCCACCATGGCTTTCTGATCAAACTTTCCAGTTATTTTCTATGTAGCAATATGCATATTAAAT
Organism: Hypophthalmichthys molitrix; assembly: GCA_037950675.1. Taxonomy (NCBI): domain Eukaryota; kingdom Metazoa; phylum Chordata; class Actinopteri; order Cypriniformes; family Xenocyprididae; genus Hypophthalmichthys; species Hypophthalmichthys molitrix. The sequence goes on along the minus strand of CM075496.1, from coordinate 5,405,509 downwards.
TATATCAACTGTATATTTGATCTTTTTTTAGGAAAAAAAAATAAAGTTAATATTTCAATCAAGTATTTTTGCTTCTTTATGATGGATATAGTGAACAAAATATAAGAAATATTGTTTTAAGCACAATATTGATTTCATAATTCTTAAGATTGCATGTTAAACTTTACTAATTTCTAATTTGTGTCAGAGGTTAATTCTTAAATAAAGTAATTTCATTTTGGGAAGCAATAATATTTTGCACTAAAACCATCTGCTAAATGAATACATGAAAATGTACTGGATTGGTTCAAAGTCAGAGTTGGAAACGTCTTGAAAAAAATGTGTCTTTTTCCACAAATTTTGTATATATGCTTATTGTATAATATCCACGGTACACATTTCTAGTAATTGTACAGTTAATTCTCATGTTGTATTTTCAGAAAGTTTTGGAATATTTTTCCTCTCCCCAAATTTGTTACTACCGAAACACAATAATAAATAATTTAATAAGAAGAGTTACATTGACCTAAGATTTTGTTTACATCTACCTTGTAAATATATATATTGCTATTTTTTTTTAAAAGTTTTCACAGGTGAATCAATAAGTTACAATTTTAACAATATTTCAAGTGTAATTTATGAGATTTGTTGTATTTTGAATCCAATCTTTTTTTGTAAAATGCATAAAGTTTATCATACTGATTTGAAAGTTAAGGATTCATTAGTTTGAATATACATTGAACCAAACACTACATTAAAATCTTAGTTGATAATTCATTATACATTATTTTTGACAAAAAATCCCGTGTTTCGGTCGTGACGGCACATTTTCGGTAGTGACGATAATGTGTTGGTAACAACCACATCACATTACACATCACATACTAAAACACTAATTATTTGCATAATAAAACATACTAAAATTCTAATGATTTGCATGACTGTACTAAAATTTTGTTTATTTCTAATATTTATTTCCAAATAAATGATTGTGTTTCCTTTTGTCATTAACAAATCAATGATGTAACTACCAAAACAATCACGACCGAAACGTGGTGAAGTTTCGGTTGTGACAATTTTAGATACTTTTGAGCCTAGCTCAAAGATGCTAATCAGTATATGGTTAGCTAGCACAGTTCTGAACAGTTGTACATACACAAAAACTAATTTTATCAAATAACCCCCAAAAAACAATGAGGTTGTTGCGGTTGTGACTGTTTCGGTAGTGACAATTTTAGATACTTTTGAGCCTAGCTCAAAGATGCTAATCAGTACATGGTTAGCTAGCACAGTTATGAACAGTTGTACACACACAAAAACTAAATTTTATGGAATAACACCCAAAAAAGTTTGCTTGATTGCAGAAAAAAAGGTGTTTGGTTGTGACGTTCCTTAAAGTTACACACAGATTTTCAGACTTTTAAACACATTTAACTCAAAATGATGGTACCTATCTACTATGAAAGAGAGGCTATGAGAGGGAGGGACACAGAAATATTTCCTGATCAAAAATGTAGAAGTGTGCTTAAAAACCAGTCTCAGCCAATGGACTAAAACATACACTGTTTGGGTAGTGACATAAAAATGTAGGACACATTTTTTTACATAAAGTTCCATGATTTAAAAATAAAATATACATTTGTTTTAACTTCACTTAAAAAAAAAAAATCAAAAATATATTTTTAAAAAACAACAATGGAAAGAATTGCAAAAATTATTTCAATATCATTTTCACAAGTTGAAATTTAGGGGTTAAGGTTCGGGACAGCCACCTCCCAATTGAAAGTACCTAATAAATGATGATTTTATATATATTAAGCTTACTGATATTTTAAATATTATTGTGGGATTCAGCAGATAATAGAAGGATCTTAGTAAACATCTAAAATTTGAATATATATATATATATATATATATATATATATATATATATATATATATATATAGCGTCTATCTATCTATAACGTTTAAGGGCTATATATCTATAGATACAGTATCTCACAGAAGTGAGTACACCCCTCACATTTTTGTAAATATTTTATTATATCTTTTCATGTGACAACACTGAAGAAACAACACATTTGTAGACACAGCATGTATAACAGTGTACATTTGCTCAAAATAACTCACACACAGCCATTAATGTCTAAACCGCTGGCCACAAAAGTGAGTACACCCCCAAGTGAAAATGTCCAAATTGGGCCCAAAGTTTCAATATTTTGTGTGGCCACCATTATTTTCCAGCACTGCCTAAACCCTCTTGGGCATGGAGTTCACCAGAGCTTCACAGGTTGCCACTGGAGTCCTCTTCCACTCCTCCATGACGACATCACGGTGCTGGTGGATGTTAGAGACCTTGCGCTCCTCCACCTTCCGTTTGAGGATGCCCCACAGATGCTCAATAGGGTTTAGGTCTGGAGACATGCTTGGCCAGTCCATCACCTTTACCCTCAGCTTCTTTAGCAAGGTAGTGGTCGTCTTGAAGGTGTGTTTGGGGTCGTTATCATGTTGGAATCCTGCCCTGCTGCCCATGCTCTGCTTCAGTATGTCACAGTACATGTTGGCATTCATGGTTCCCTCAATGAACTGTAGCTCCCCAGTGCCGGCAGCACTCATGCAGCCCCAGACCATGACACTCCCACCACCATGCTTGACTGTAGGCAAGACACACTTGTCTTTGTACTCCTCACCTGGTTGCTGCCACACGCTTGACACCATCTGAACCAAATAAGTTTATCTTGGTCTCATCAGACCACAGGACATGGTTCCAGTAATCCATGTCCTTAGTCTGCTTGTCTTCAGCAAACTGTTTGCGGGCTTTCTTGTGCATCATCTTTAGAAGACGACAGCCATGCAGACCAATTTGATGCAGTGTGTGGCGTATGGTCTGAGCACTGACAGGCTGACCCCCCACCCCTTCAACCTCTGCAGCAATGCTGGCAGCACTCATACGTCTATTTCCCAAACACAACCTCTGGATATGATGCTGAGCACGTGCACTCAACTTCTTTGGTCGACCATGGCGAGGCCTGTTCTGAATGGAACCTGTCCTGTTAAACTGCTGTATGGTCTTGGCCACCATGCTGCAGCTCAGTTTCAGGGTCTTGGCAATCTTCTTATAGCCTACGCCATCTTTATGTAGAGCAAGAATTCCTTTTTTCATATCCTCTGAGAGTTCTTTGCCATGAGGTGCCATGTTGAACTTCCAGTGACCAGTATGAGCAGTGGCGTGCACAGGGGGTGGGGCTGGAGCCCCTGCCCCTTTGGTCGCAAAAGCGAAAGCACCCTTTGCGTTCGCGTCGTGGTGCCCCCGCATTCCCATTTCTCCTTCCCCGGAATGCGATTTCTACTGAGGGAGTCCCACATTTTTTAGGACCATAAATATTTGTCATGTTTCATGACCTTTTACTATTACTGTAATACAGAAATGATATACAATATTACAAAATTACATATTAGAAAATGACTGTTACACAATAAACTTATATCAAAACATAAATATATAATTAAAAATGTTAATATTATATACTGTTTTGTAGTATGGTAATTACAAGAATTATGGGGGTGAATTACAATGCAAATATTAAACACTTTATGTGATGGTAAAACTAGGATATATGGTGTCAATATTGATTGATACAGTATATGGTACATGCATTTATCACCCCAATTTATAGCCTATTGTTTTCAATCACTAATAATTGCACTTTATTCATTTGTAAGTCAATAGATAAAACCTTCTGCTAACTGAATATATTTAAATGCCTATGGTAAGTTTGACTAATAACACTTCAGTACCACCAACACAAAACTTTTTTGTAAGGATTTAGTACCAAAATATGTTTTAGGTATGGTATGCTACGTGTACTATGGGAGTACCATGGTATTCTGGGAAGTAACTTGCAGTAGGCTTACTATGTAAATACCATGGTACATAAATTTCAGTACCATCTGATGCATCACTCTGCCATGTTATTGCCACAGTATTGTAGACTTATTCTAAACATTTTAGGTATATACGTCAATTAACTTTGATGGATGAATAGAATACATTGCACTTCAAAACCTATAATTCTCTGACTTCCAACCATCTTAGTCACGTAAATTTCATACATGACAGACAGACCTGCCAAACCAGAGGAGAGTTTGAAAGCATCTCGTGTGCGTGACGTCACCGCCCCACGTCAGCACCTTGCGGAAATACTGCTGAGAGAGAACAGGTCGATCGGAACCAGTACTCGAGATGTTTTCATACTCAAATTGAGAGTTTCAAATCTAAATTAACGAATCATTATCTAGTTACGCCACTAGTTGAGTTAGTGCCCTTGTTCTCCCATCCGGTGCCGGTTCCGGTTAATAGGCGCAACAGGAAAAAAAGGGACAAAATGTCCCTCTTCCAGTCAGCGCTCGATTTCCTGGCCGGGCCCGGCGGATCCGGCGGCGCTGCAAGCCGTGATCAGAACGACTTCGTCGGGCAGGTTGTGGAGCTCGGAGAGCTGAAGCTCCGGATTAAACGAGTCATTGCGGAAGGTAAAAGATTCATTCAAAATAGCATCAGGCTAGTCATGCTAACCTGTGTTTATGTTACTAACATGTATTTTTATTTACAACAGCTCTGAATTCGACCGTAAAATGTTCATAATATATTATTATTCACATAAATAAACACTGACTTTAGTGCATGTGTGTATATTTGGGAATTTAGTGGAATGACAATGGACTAAAACTAGCTGGCTAAGTTGTTAGCAAGTCACTTGGCTCTGAAACACCTGACATGAACCCATATATTTCATATGCTCATCTGTATGTGCTTGAGGCATTCAGACATATGCATTTGTATATAGGCCGACAGTCATTCAATAGCACATCTGCATGAATGTACAAGTTCATAATAGTTCATATGTGTGTTCCAAAAGTTGATATTTTGAAATATGTCCATAAAAACATGACATGACCATGGTATGTGTAAATAAATGGTGGTACTATGGTATGTTTTGTTAGTGGTTTTTCATCCCTTTAAAAAGTACTATGATAGTACCATGCAATCACTGTTTAGTGCTGTGGCACATTAGAATTTATTATAGTACTGAAATTCACGAATTTACATCAAACCCGAAGTACTACGGTACTTTCTATGAAGTCTAATGGGTTTCATATGACACATTTTAGTGTCATTTAGTGTCATGTATAATATATTTATCTCTCTGTTTCTGTGTTCATTTTTTGGGGGTGGCATACAGATAGGGCTACACAATATATCGTTTTGGCATCGATTTTGTGGTGTGCGCATTCGCGATATTAGTCACATCTCACAGAATGTGCAATATCAAGTAGTATAGGGTCATAGTTAATCCATACAGACCAGCCACCTTTGTTGGAATTGCACATAATTCTCGGATTAATTGCAAAGTTTAACCATCATGGAGCGAAAATTTATCATTTGCACATGTTTAAGTCCTGTCAGTTTAAACATTCAAGCGATTTTAAAAGATTCGATCGCAAGAAGACGCGAAAGAGAACTCAATTCAGAACTCTCGCGCTGTTTTCACACATGAACACCAATTTCCGTTCTCTTCCGTGTCTGTTTGTGCTTGAATGGACACATACACTCAAAATTATGTCAAAATGCCCGTCTTGGCGAGTATCCTCATAATGTCATAAACGCAGTCACTTATGGCTTACAGATGCCTATCATTACATTAGATCTGTGCATTCGGTCTTAAAGTGACAGCAGCCTAATATTCCTGCTGCTATCTGTGTCATTAATGTTAATCAAACAACAAAATACAAAGAGAAAATCACTTTTGTAGCTTTAACAAAGATTAATTATATTTAATTTGTACAGTGAAGACTATGCGATGTTATTTTACATTTGATAATTCAGTTTCTGTACCTGAATACTGTTAGACTTGCCTGAAAAACATAAAAAACTGTTTAACTCATTTGCATCTTTGTTCTGTTATATTTATATATGCTCGTAATTTGTTTATTATTTTCTATGCAGATTCAAAATCACCCCAATCATGATTAATTCTTTCCAAATAGAGTTAATCAAGTCATCCGGTGAAATAGTTTTCATATTGCAGAAAAACAAAATATCGCAATGTCAGTTTTTTTCAATATCGTGCAGCCCTAACGTATATAAGCTTTTCATAATGTCAGTCTATATTGTTTATGAACTATATAAAATTATACACAATATACACTATTGTTCAAAGGTTTGGGACTGGTTCCATTTTTTGTTTCTGATAGAAATCTCTGATGTTCACCAAGGCAGCATTTATTTGGTGAAATACAATTTAAAATAACTCTTTTCTATTTGAATATGTTTTAAAATGTAATTTATTCCTTGATGCAAAGCTGAATTTTCAGCATCATTACATTTCAGCGTGATCCTTCAGAAATCATTCTAATATGCTGATTTGCTGCTTATGAAACATTAATTATTATTATCAATATTGAAGTTGTGCTGCTTAATATGTATAGAAACCGTTATAGTTTTTTTCAGGATTCTTGAACGAATAGAAAGTTTACTTTGACAAAGAAATCTTTTGTAACATGTCTTTACTGTCATGTTTGATCAAATGAATGTGCCCTTGCTGAATATAAGTATTATTAATATATATATATATATTTTTTTTAAAAAGTGCAAATAGTTGTGCTACATATTTTATGTATGTTCATATATTGACTTTATATTCATATAGCCATGTTCATATATTGATTGTCTGTCAAAGTTGTGTATTTTGCTCACACCATTTGAAATCTGTTGGATTATGGCAGTAAGATCGGTGTCCGTAACCCCTCATATAACTAGTTTGGCCATCTGTGTCAGGTGTTTATTGATATCTACAGGCTTAAATGGAAACAGAGGGCATTCTAGGTAAACAGGAATGATTTGCATGGTGGTGGTGAGGCATAGTGGTTAGAAGATCTAGTCTGGTAACCAGAAAGTTGGAAGTTTGAACACTGCAAGTGGTGATTCGTGAAACTATCTACCTCAAGCTTTTTGTCTGTGTAATGAGTGCACTGCAAGTTGCTTTGGGTTAAATCATCATTTAAATGACAAAGTATCTGACTCAGTATTGTTTACATAATAGTTGTATATTCATTGCACCACGTTCTTTGTATCATGACATTTCTGGACTTCCATGTTGGCTAGTGCTATTAGAAATTTTGAAAATGAAATGTTTGGGCTCAGTATACATCATATTTACCTGAGGTCTCTTGCTCTTCTTCTGTTACTGTGTTTTGCACTGTTCTTTGCAAATTTGTGGTGCGTGTGAATGTGAAAGTGCACTGTAATGTGAAACTCGAAAGCTTCTTTTGATTCGTGCAGCCTGACTCAGGCCTTCGCTGGTATTCATTTACCCATTGCCATGGTTACATGCTGTTTGAGAATTGTTTCACAAGTGTCCATAAATACCTGACATTGTCACTTTTGTTTATCTAAAGACAAACACACCTTTGCATGCATAGTTGACCTGATACATCTGTTCATGCAGCCATACTTCCAATATTTTATTATTGTTCATTTTAATAATCAGTCAGGTATGTCCTTAAATATTCAAAATCTTGGAGCAGAACAACAAAATTCCTGGAAGATGTGAAATGGACATTTCTTATTTTTATATCTTCGTGCATAAATAAATTGAAATCCCCTTTTACTTTCTTAATACATGTTCCTGGTGCATGCTTTTCCAAAGAGGAAAAAAAAAGTAATCTCTGTAATCTTTCATCATATAATAACTTATTCCACCTTTAAAATTACTTGCTTTTTTAACAAACATTTCCTATGATGTGTCGATCAGAGAACTTTTTAGTCAGCTGACACCTTTGACCTCAAATATTTACTTGAAGTACCCTCTTTTTTTTTTTTTATGGTTTGGGGAACACATATTCACTATTAACTATGACTTTTGCCTCAATAAACTCCTAATTTACTGCTTATTAATAGTTAGTAAAGTAGTTGTAGTGGTTAAGTTTAGGTATCTGGTGGAATTAAGAGATGTAGAATATGGTCATGCAGAATAAGTTATTATTAATTGTTTTATAAGTACTAATAAACAGCCAATATGCTAGTAATATGCAAGCTAATAAGCAAATAGTTAGTAGTGAGAACTGATCCCCAAACTAAAGTGTTACCAATTTTATTTTAAAGTCATTTATTTTAATTTTGCATTTTTATGATTTAATTAATTTTATTCGCTTTTTACCAACTCGAGTAGACTATTAGTTAATAGTTAATATTAACCAATTGCCAAATATGTATTAGGGAGATGATAACCTGATAATAGATTTTGATCAATATTCACACTTTCCTACTTTTAAATATTTACACTTTTCAGTAATTAAAGGATTAGTTCATTTTCAAATGAAAATTAGCCCAAGCTTTACTCACCCTCAAGCCATCCTAGGTGTATATGACTTCCTTCATTCTGATGAACACAATCAGAGATATATTAATAAATATCCTGACGCATCCGAGCTTTATAATGGCAGTGAGTGGGATCAACGAGTATGAGCTGAAGAAAGCGTCTCCATCCACATCCATCCATCATAAACGTACTCCACACGGCTCCTGGGGGGTTAATAAAGGGCTTTTGAAGCGAAGCGATGCGTTTGTGTAAAAAAATAAAAAATAAATAAAAATCCATAGTTAGCAAGTTATAAAGTAAAATATCTAGCTTCCGCCAGACCGCCTTCCGTCGTATTCAATGTACGAAGAAAGTGTAAAACTCTTGCAGTTCAAAAAGCTTACACTACGTCCTATGTCTTCCCTATTCAACTTACGGAAAAAGCTTAACTGACCCGACGCCAGTTTACACTTTCTTCGTAACTTGAATACAGAAGGCGGTCTGGTGGAAGCTAGATATTTTACTTCATAACTTGTTAAATATGGATATTTTTTTTACACAAACGGATCACTTCACTTCACAAGGCCTTTATTAACCGTGTGGAGTACACGTTTATGATGGATGGAAGTGGATGGAAGCACTTTCTTCAGCTCATACTTGTTGGCTCCGCTCACTGCCATTATAAAGCTCGGATGCGTCAGGATTTTTATATAACTCAATATAAACAAGCTTGGGATAATTTTCATTTGAAAGTAAACTAATCCTTGAATTCAATATTGGGTCTACTGATCAATTGTAAATTCATTTTTGTTATTTTCTCCACAGCGCTGACTCTTGGTGAAATGTTGTGTAAAATGGATGCTTGCGCTGTGCAATGAGACAAAGATCATATCAGTGATTCATTAATGTTGTCTTGTGTCTTGTCATCGCTGCAGTCGTAGAGTTTATTCTTTCTTTGTCTGTTTGTTGAATAATAACTGCTGAAGGCAGACATTTTTCTGTGAATGTTACACATGCACTCTGGAAGACTAACATTTAATTCTATAGATGATTTTATAATGTGTTACTGACTCTCATGCACCACCCCAAAAAAAGTTTTTGCTTTTTATAGAGTGGTCTACTTGTCTTTTCGGAAATCAGCCTGTTCAATCTGTCTCACGTCCTGTTTATGCCACAATTCCAAGTCAGCACAAAACTGAATCCGCCAAAATGTAATTCAGACTGGTGTCATCACAGTGAACCTAAAATAAACCTAATGATGAAAAATGTTCCCTCTCTTTATAGGTGGCTTTGCGTTTGTGTATGAAGCCCAGGATTTGGGCAGCAGTAAGGACTATGCGCTCAAGGTATGATGATCTCATCACACATAAAATGTCTTAACATTCAGATTGTTTCACATAGCCTCAGTAGAATCAGTATTGAATGCCATTATATTTGCTAATGAAGTTAAATATGCTCTACATAGCAGTGAATGAATTAACGTGTTTTCAAAGAGCAATATTTAACCACCTGGAGAATTTTTTTAAATCTTTATTATGGCTTTTTTGCCATTTATGATCATATAACAGTGTTGTTATTGTAAACTTAAACTATTAAAATTTTTAAAAATCTTTGGTAATTGAAATAAAGCTAAAATAAATATTAGACAAACTTAATAAACTTAAACAGAATTTAGAAATGTTTTCTTAGCAATTAACTGAAATAAGTTAGTTATGAAATTTAGCTAATACTAAAATGAAAATAAAACTGAAATAAAAATAAATTAAAGCTACATTTTTATATTAAAATGATAAAAATGACAAATAATGATAATAACAAAATTACTAAAACTTTAAAATATGTGATAGTGTAAAATATAAAAAATACTATAGGAGTATATAAATAATACTGAAATAAAAAAACATCGTCCATTTGTCTCAAGAACATAACATATACACAAATGAGGAAATTCACTTTAGACACAATTATTTGCCCTGATATTTTAAGCATTTGGGGCATTTTTGTCACTTTTTCTGGTAATTTTACCTTTTGCCAACAGGTTTAAAAAAAAAAAGATTTAAAAAGTTCCTTTTAATTTATTTGTTTTTATGTTTGTGTGCAGAGACTTCTCTCCCATGAAGAGGAAAAGAGCAAAGCCATCATTCAGGAAGTCTGCTTCATGGTAATAATTAAACATCTTTAACTCATATTTGCTATATTTGATTGCAGTACAGTACTTGCTCTGCAGCCATTTCAAGTTTTGCCCATGATAGTAGTGAATTCTTTTGTTTTCTGCCTGCGGTAATTATGAGTGAAACATCACGTCATCATTTTGAACCAGACATTGCCACCTTGAGGAGTAAAGGTGAATTGCACTTATTGAGTCAACAGAGATTCAATTATTGCGCAGAAAAAAAATATACTTTCACTATTACGTTCCTCAGGTCGCTAGTGACCCTATACACTTTTTACAAAAAATTAATTAGAATAACAATCTTTTATAATTTTATTTTTTTCTTGATATATTGTTTATAATGAGTAGATTGAGGGTAGTGGGGAGGGTAGTGAATAATGTCCCGGGTCGATAAAGACCCAAGGTATGCATTTAAGGGTTAATTTAACAAGTTAACTACATTATCACACATTGTCCTTACTATGCATGGTTTTTTCATACCTAGTTAGGCAAAGATGTTGCTGGCTAAATCATCTCTTGCATTTTTCTGTCACCAGTTTGTAAAAAAAAAAAAAAAAAAAAAAAGAGCATTACCCAGTAAATCAAACCCTTTCTAAAAGCTATAGGATGCCTGATTTGCTTCTCCATGTACTCTGTGTAGAAAAAGCTGTCTGGTCACCCCAATGTCGTGCAGTTCTGCTCCGCTGCGTCCATCAGTAAAGAAGAGTCGGACACGGGCCAGGCTGAGTTCCTCATCCTCACAGAGCTCTGTAGAGGTACGAACACATCATCGCATCGCAGTGCTGGGCTCTCGTTTATCAAAAAAAAATTATAGAGAAAGCCTTCTTAATGGCAAATTTATTTACTAGTCACACTTTTTATTGTTATTTGCAGGTATCAGCTAGCATAATTGTATCTCAATTTTTTTTATTTTAAAACATTTATAATATAAATATACAAAATTGCAATATTTTTTTATAGAAACACTTGCTTCTCTGCATTTCTCCTGTTCTATCGTTTGCTGTTTAGTCTAGTTGTCTAATAAATCTGGCGTTGTATATTACGAATATTGTTAGCTTTTTGACAAATCGCTTTTGTTCCTCTTTTGTAAAGCGTCTGCTAAATGCATAAATGTTAATAAATGTTAAAGGTGCTGATTTTTCAAAAAAGCTGTTGAAATCGGATCAGACTGAGCTCCACGACAAATATGTAGCCAAACAGCAGTAGGGGGTGTGTCCACTCATGATGGGGGAGGAGAGAGTGAGCAAGAGGGAGATTTGAAGAAAGACTGTAGAAAGAGAGATGGCTGAGAGACATTACAAAAGAGAAAAGCTCAGGATATATCACTGGAAAAAGAAGGGTTATGATCAGACAAGAGCTTTAGGACCCGCGGTAGTATTAGAAAAGATTTCCAGCGCTGAAGAGAACTAAGCAGGAGGGCCTGAAAACAGATGCAGAGATTGCGTTGCTTCTGCTCCATATGTGAGTAACATTGGTTTTGAGTGTGTGCTGCTGGCGACTAACAACGAACTCTTGCTTGTAGATATTCTTGTGTACTGCAAGTTCATTTTTGTGCTTCCTTATTGTTCATTCGTCATCTTTGGTTCATTTTTTGTGAAGCGTTATTTAGCTTCGCTTCTGCTATGATAAGAGACACTCTTGCATTGTGTGTTCTTGCACTTTTTGGGCGGAGTGCTTGAATTTCAAATATGAACAGTGTTCAACAATGATTTTGAGAAATCACATACTGCACCTTTAATGTAAGAAGATCATGATTTAACTGACAGCCCTGTAACACACCTTAGCACAGTTTAGTCTTAGTTACTGGATGATCTCTGATGTGCATTTAAAATCACATCTTGGTAAAAGGCAAAGATGTTTTTTATAAATGTGAATGGAAAACTCTTGACTTTCCACTCTCTCCTTCTAACTTTGTGGAACTGGTGTCGGTTTCCTGTGTTCATGTTGACCTCCACCCTCTGTTTCCTGCAGGCCAGCTGGTTGATTTTGTGAAGAAGGTGGAGCAGAGAGGGCCCATGTCATGTGACACAGTGCTGAAGATCTTTTACCAGTCATGCCGTGCTGTGCAGCACATGCACAAACAGTCTCCACCAATCATACACCGTGACTTGAAGGTAAGGCTCCTCCCTCTTTCAGACTGCAGGCTAAATCCTTGAATAATGATTTATTTACAGAACATCAAAGTAAGATATGAACAAAGAAGTGTTTATTTATTAGATTACATGTAATAGGACTTATTAAAGCAGTAGGGTGAATCTCTTGGAAACGTTTCACTCCAAAATCAAAAGAGAATTTTTTTTTGTTAATTTCACTTAATAAGCACATTTTCCTTTTTATTTTATTTTATAATTATAATTATATATATTTTTATTACATTTTAATTATTGTTGATTACAATTGTTTTTATATATTCTCAGCAGATAATTTTTATTACTGTATTTTCTGTTTATTTATTATTAATTTTATAAATTTAATTATATATGTATATAAATAAAATGTTTTAATCTAAATATGCATTATGCAGTATAATGAATACTATCATAGTGTTGTGTGTGTATATGTGTGTGTGTGTGTGTGTGTGTATATATATATATATATATATATATATATATATATATAGTGGTAAAAGCACAGTAACACATGGCCTTAGGTGACTTACTGCTTTAATTAGTTTGCACAACAATGTGTCTTTTCTCATTTGACCTGTGCCAAATGATCAGGTACATAGTTTGATGACATTTCTTCCTTGTAGATCGAGAATTTGTTGATCAGTCACCAGGGCACCATGAAGCTGTGTGACTTTGGCAGCGCCACTACCGTGGCACATTACCCAGACTACAGTTGGTCTGCTCACAAGAGATCAATGGTGGAAGATGAGGTAAGAAATGCAAAAAATTATCATCTCCAAGCGCCCGTCCAGCTTTATGCTACATAAACATTAGCACCGACATCATTGTCCTCCGGTTGGTTCGTTTTGCCATCATTTTGATTGTGATTCATGGATTGTCACAATAATTGTGGAAATGATTACATGGCCAGAGAGAAATACTTTGCGGTGATTGTATTAAAATCTCTGGCTATTTCCCGTGGAAGCATTCACTGATTTAATTGTTTTGTTAATTAAATTAGTTTGTTTGGTTTCTGGTCCTCTTAAATCAGTTACTTGTAGTAAATTGAAACCCACGCAATGCACTGCAAGCCTGCAATTTCTGTGTCTGTTTGTGCTTCTTCAGTGGAAGTGCATTTTTGTAAGAACTCAACGAGGACCAATTTTTAGCATTTTTCAATCTTCTAGCAAAGTTTTTTTTCTTGTAGTGTTTAGTTTTGTAGACATAGACATTCTGTTATGTAGTGGAATATAAGAATTAATACTTTTATCCCACAAAGATGCATTCATTTATTTGCAATAAATACATTTATAATGATACAAAAGTTAAATAAAATAATGTCGATTTCAAATGCTGAACCTTTTATTCATCAAAGAATCCTGAAAAAAATGTATTGTGCTTTCCATAAAAATATTAAACGACTGTTTTCTATATTGATAATAATGAGAAATGTTTCTTGAGCAGCAAATCAGCATATTAGAATGATTTCTGAAGGATCATGTGACACTGAACAGCATTGATGAGTAATGATGCTGAAAATTCAGCTTTGATCACAGGAATAAATTACATTTTAAAATGTATTCAAATAGAAAACATTAAAATATTTCACAGTATTCTGATCCAAATAATGCAGCCTGGGTGAGCATAAGAGACATTTTTCAAAAACATAAAAAAACAACAACTTTTGAAGCATTGAGCAAGGCCCATTTATTTATCATAAATTATTTATCTGAATCCACACATGTACATCTTTTAACATGAAAGCCAACTAAATTATAAATGATTTCTCTTACTTATTCTGTTTATCTCTCAGATCACTAGAAACACGACTCCAGCATACAGGACACCAGAGATGATTGACCTGTATTCCAACTACCCAATAAATGAGAAACAAGACATATGGGTGAGTTAGTTTATGAGTAAGTATAGTTATAAGCAGACCCAGGTAAACTTTTTTTGGAGGGAAATTCTGCAAATCTCTTGGAATGGCTGGAAAAATAAGAAGGCTGAAAAGGAAAGTTGATTTAGAGATGAAGCAAGTTGATTCAAAGTTTTTAATGTAGTTTATATGTCTTTGTGGTGTTTTTAATATGCTTTAAGACAAACCATGTGTAAATACCATTGCTGAGTATTTTCTCCTTAACTGCAGTGAAAAAAAACACAGTCTCAAAAACATGGTTTGAAATCGCCAGTGTTTCTTACGCCACAAACTACCTTGTAACCAGTCGCATCTTTAGCATATCATTAACTATGCTGCGACGCAGGGGAGTCGCAAGAGAAGCCAGGTTACCCTGGTATATTTTTCTCTTGATATGAAAAATCAAGTACATTTAGCAATATAGCAGGTGAATTATGTATGATGTAGCCTATATTACGATGTTATGATGAACTAAATGCCTTTCTCCACTGACGTTCTAAGTTGTTCAAAGCTTCTCTAAGGATGCTGATTTTCAGAAGGCAGCTGTATGACTCTGAGATGGAGAATGGGAACATGTTTGTGTAACATTAGCAACACGTTATTAGCTGTTTGATAACGTAGTTAAACAAAAGGCTAATTATATTAATTATCATATTATTACTTGTAGACGACCCTGTGTAATTCACTCTTTCTCTGAATCAGTTTCTGGTTTAAACATATATGTCTGAATTAAACTAGTAGCCACTTGTCATTGTGCAGCGTTTACTACAGTAAAGTTGACCGATTGGATCTCTGAGCTGGTGTGAGTGAGTGGAGGCGGAGCTAATTTGCATATTCATGGTTCCGTGTATACTAAATGAAGCAAGGGTGAATTAAGGCACGAAAAAAACGTTTAAATATGTTATTTTGGTGATCAAAAATAAGTTTTAAGGGACAAAATTATTGACTACAGGGGGACTTTAATGAAAGAATACGAAGGTAAAAATTTTTTGTCCAAACTAGGTGTGACGAGAAGGTATCAAATGATCAATTCTTTTTTTGTTTTTTCCAAACTAGTCGCAACAAGTGTCACACAGCAAAAGTAAATTTTGTTTGTTTCTCCACATAGCTGTATATTAAAAAGTAAATATGTTCTGATTGGCAGTTTTTGATTGATTTTTGGCGCATTAGCGTTACTTGTCACATAGCACCTGGTTAAGGCGCAGTGTAACACACTATTTTTCTGCAGTTATTGTTAGTTGTGTTTTTAAAGAGTGTGTCTTTTTCCCTGTAGGCTCTGGGCTGCATCCTGTATTTGCTATGTTTTAAGCAGCACCCATTTGAAGAGGGAGCCAAACTCCAGATAGTAAACGGCAAATACAACATTCCACAAAATGACACCAAGTACACAGTCTTTCATCAACTCATCCGTAAGTATCCTGCAGGAGCTTAACTACATTCCCTCTTCCCAAAATCTCTTCAAATTCATACTGTCATTTTGTTCCTGAATGCAGTTGCGTGAAAAGCCTTGTTTGTTTGTTCCAGGATCTATGTTGAAAATCAACCCAGAGGAGCGGTTGTCGATCAACGAGCTTGTTAACCAACTGCAGGAGATCGCTGCAGCCAGGAATGTCAACCCCAAATCTCCCATTACTGAGGTACTACCCGTGTGTTCTGAGGGTCTCTTAGGTCAAGTCTTCACTAGTCATTCATAAGTTGCTAAATATGTGATGCAAGAGTTTAGAATGGTCAACCAAAATGGGTTTTATAATGGAATGACCTCTTCTGTTAATCTGCTAAGCCAACACGGTTATAATAATTTAAAAAATGGCCGAAAACTGGAAGAATAATTAATTAATTTGTCACTATTTAGTCATTTTGAGATCATGGCATCAGCCAATAACCATATCCACTTTGCAGATTAACCAACGGCCCGTTTACAGTCCTGGTCACTTCATGTGATTTTACTGATCGTATAGCTATCTGATTTGTTAAAATGGTTCTATTTATATTTGGCCAAATAAATGTCTCCGGCAAACGAATATAAATCCGATCATCAATTCCCACACTATATGCAAATGTAACGGAGTTCACATCGCTGCATTTTATTTATCATCAGCGAATTTCAAGATCAAAGACCGCAATAGGAGAGAGAGCGGCATCAACACTGGTAAGATCATTTAGTCTCAATACATTTAATGAAGACGATTGTGTGCTGAGCGTCTGCGACTTACTTTCAGTTACATTCGTGGCAGTTTGTGCATCTGCTTGCTGAAGAGATACTCAGCTACTCATCTCCCGTGATGCGTGTTGCAGTAGCGTTGTCATATCTGGCTATAACATGTCATATAGCCTATAACACGCTCTCATATTTGTTTTGTTTTGCATTTTGAGAGGAGTAAATATTTACATGTGTAAATATTTTACATATGTGGTTTTAACAACCAGATGCATTTACACTTGTCCAGTTTCATTTGAAATGCGTCTAAAACAACCTCCTGAAGTGGTTCGAGCGATCGGATTTAAATCCGTTTCGGAGGGCATTTACACCTGGTCTTTTCACGATCAGATAGCTGATCAGAGAAAATGCATGAAGTGACCAAATGTAAAAAAAGACCCCAAGATGTAAGCTGGTCTTATGTCAGATATAAAAAAATAACAGCATTTTTAATACATAAAGTATGTTTTCTAGTTAATTAAAAATTTGAGGGAAAGTTTGTAAAAGCAATACTTTTCTTACAATTTACTGTGTGTGCATGTGCATTGTGTTTAATATATGTAATGTATTTATTTATATAATGTGTGTGTGTGTATGTGTATTACAAATTTTTTGTGATTACAAATTTTAATCTAATTAATTACAGTGATTAATTGTATCCAGCGGCAGTGCTCCACATTGAAAAGTTCAAAGCACAAAGTGAAGATATATTGATGCGTATTGTATTACCGGTATCGTTGTCTACAGATGAAGTATAATAATAGAAACATTGATTCATCTTGGAGAGAGTTTCATTGTTGACTGTCGTAACCGAACGCGACACGCAGTTTGAATGCTGCATGGAGAATGACTGACAGCCGCAGTGGAGGGAGGCATTTACGTAACTTAATTTAACAACTTAAATATTTATCTGTACCTCAAATTAAACTATGGAATGGCTTCAGAACACTTGGAATATAGTGCACGGAAACTTTATGGTGCTTTTTAATGTTTTTGTGCCTTTTGTGGCGCTTAACAATAACACAGAATAGTAGGCTACACGCACAATATTGGATTTGGATCGGTCCCATCCGGCCGATACCCGATCCGGCAAAAATGGCAGTATCGGAGCCGATACCCGATCTGGGTATCGGATCGGTGTGTCCCTAGTCTAAAATATAACATTATTATTATTATTATTATTATTATTACTAATAAAATATAACTCAAATATTAACTTCTTATTTATTGAACTGCTGTATAAAATCAGTATCACATTTGCATTTGTGCTATTCTGGACAAAAACAGTGTGATATTGCTTAACTAGCATGATATAAATATGAGACGACAACTCATACAGGAGGACATTTTTGGCCTAATGTCTTGAATTTTTTTTTTTAATGTATCCAATGTATGTCTTTATGTAAATATATAATTTGTGTTGTTATTTATTAATATTCAAAAAAAAAAAAAAAAAAAAAAAAAATATATATATATATATATATATTTATTTATTTATTTATTTATTTATTTATAAAACAGTTAGTTCCTGATTCTGGTCAATAGCTGTGTTTTATTCACGATTACAACAATTGATATTGTTCGTTGAAGCTTACTGTATTATGTAGAAGAGTATTGTGAGAAAGAGATCGAGTGAGCGAGTTTATTACCTGCATTCAGATTGAGCATTTTCCTTCAGGTCAGTCCTATGTTCATAATAAAAAATCAGTTTAAATGTCCGATGTATTATCTTGTCCTTTTAACAGTTAAGGGATTTTCCCGTGACTGACAGCACTAGTCAAAGCATTTGTCCGTTGCGTGTTGTTCTGTGTTCACAACAGTTCAGTCTTTTCAGTGTAAAAGTCTTCGCTACTGACTGACTCACTCATAAAGACATAATAATGTAACTTCTGTTGCTGTTCACGGTCAGGGACTGTTTTTTCCAGCGGAAGGAAGGCTTTTAGTTAAAGTTTAATTCATGAAAGTTGCATTAATACGTATTTTTGGCTTTAATATTTGTATTGTGTGGTAACCGTATTATAAAAGCAATAAGGTACTCAAGGCTAGTGCTGTATCCGCTTTGCGTTGTGCCTAACAGCCTCTCGTACCTTATTTCTTACATATATATATGTGTGTATGTACGTATGTATATGTGGTGGTGTTATAATACATAATAATGCACAATACACATCATAATACATATATAAATACATATATTACACAAATATTAATATATTTTGTATAAAATAATGTATAATTTGCAATCATTCAATTATTGCACTTAGTATGTGTATATATGTGAAGTCAAAAATCGTCCACTTGGCTATTTATTTATCAGCATGAGCCATTGAAAAATGCACTATGATCTACCACTACTGTCAATTCATCTTGATTTTAGTAACCTCTCCTTCAGAGCTCCTGTTTGATCACCAGACTGGTTTGGTTGGTTGAATGAGGCTCTTTTGGTGCTTCATTTGAAACAGACCCCTCATTCTTTCACACTTACACACACGCACACCCGCAGAGCCGAGCAGAGTCCCACATACTGATCGCAACTCTCTGAAGAGCCATTTAGAGACACCGCTGCACTCTTCCTTTCTTGTTCTGTCCTTCTTTCCTTTCCTCCCTCCCTCCATGACCTGGAGACAAAGGAGCATCTCATCCCTCTTTTTCTCTCTGACCTAATGGCCACTGATCTCACTACACAAGACAGAAACAGGACTGGTAAACAAGTAGGAGGACAAGAATAGGATTGGGCTGTTCCAGCCATGTTTGGTCAAAGAACGACTGATTTGGACTAACAAATCATCAGTTCTTTGATCAATAATTATGCATGTGTATGATCTAGTTAAGAGCATCCATAGAGCATTTGTATGAGTGTTTGCATACAGAAATCAGTGTTATGCTCCTATGTGCACACATGGTGGAGAGGGCGGCTTTAGATGTATCTGATCTGGGTTAAGAAGGGGTTTCTCTCTGGATTAAAGTGATTACCACCAACAGCCAGAAGCAGAGAGACACACAGAGCCTGCAGCGACTGAATCGTCTTGATGTACTGCAATCATTGAATAGCGTTCATATCCATAAGTATTCTGGAGTCTGGTGTCCTGCTTTTCTCCTGATGTGTGTGTGCATCGGACTGTTGTCCAGATGAGTCTGTTAAGTTCTTACTACTGTCTGAAGTCTGTGTATGACGGCTATGAATCCCTACAGCTCCTGGAGCAGAACGGAGGTTTCGGGAACAACAGCGCACAGCTTCCTTCTCAGATCAACAACATACACAATGCAGGTGAGTTCTGCATTCAACTCATTCTTTTATGAGCAAGGTGTTTTCTTTGTAGGTTTCTGTAGATTTGACATGTGGCTTCCTTTTTATTCAAATGTCATTCTTTCTTTGTAATTGTGATCTGTTCTCTGGAGGGATTTCACACTACCTTAGAAACCTACTGAGTAAAGGTGAACAGTAGCTGTGAAGACAATGCTATTTGATCTTATCCTGTCGTAGGATCTGTTGATGTACTGACATCCTGTGTTTACATGCATTACATTTTGCAAGTTTCTCCTTGTTTTGTGATGCCGTTTTGCGATTTTTAGTTCTGTAACATGCATATCATTATTTATTATGGTTATTTGGTTAGTTTTTTATTTATTATTATTATTATTATTATTAATGTTTATTTGTTTCTTATTTATTTATTAGTAAATTTTGTTGTTTTTTCTTAATTGTTAGTTATAATTATTCTTGTTAGATATTATTGTTTGATTGGTTAGTTATTTTTTGTTAGTTAAAGTTTGTTTCTTTAGTTAGTCTTGTTGGTTGGACAGTAATGTTTTATTCGTGTTTGTTGCTTTTAGTTTAGTTTTAGTTTTTTTTTAATGATTGTTTGAGTTATTATCTTTAGTTATTGTTATTAGTTACTATTGGTTAGTTTTTCTTTAGTTTATTAATGTTTGTTTGTTTTGTTTTTTTTACTTTAGTTACTGTTTGGTTATCAATTTTTGTTTGTTAGTCATTTAGTTATTTTTGATTGTTTTTTTGGTTAGTCTTGTTGGTTGGTTTGTTATTTTTTTATTCATTCGTTTGTTGGTTGGTTCTTAGTTTTCGCATTGTTACTTGATTTTGGTTTTGTTTATTTTTTATTTTTTGTTAATATATGTTATTGTTATTAATTATTAGTTGGTTGGTTAGGTATTTTTTGGTTTGTTAATGTTTTCTTAGTTATTTTTGTAGTTACAAGTTATAACTTTTAAGTTGATGTTTGGTTTGTTTAATGGTTGTTAGTTTTTTTTAGTTATTTTTGGTTGTTTGTTTAGTTAATCTTGTTGGTTGTTTGATTAGTTATTTTTTGATTGTGTGTTAATGGTTTGGTTTAGTTAGTATACATATACTCTGCTGTGAAATATTTAATCGCCTGTAAACCTTGCTCTTTGTGAGTGCTTGTGTAGAGTAAAACTATTAGCCTCTACAAATGGTAACATGCAGTGTATAATAATATGGACAAGTAATATCCGGCACAGCTGTACACTTTGTTAAACGGCTCTTAATGTTGTACATTAATGTATTCAGGAACTGGCTGAGTTGTATAAACAATGATTTCTGGCTTTAGACCCACCAGCTTTTGTGATAATGAGAAGTACTTGGTTTGTGAGAGATTCAAATCAAAGGGTATTGAAGATTTTCCAGGATACAGCTGCGTCAGTCGTGTCATTATACTTTTGTTAAAACCACACACACAGTTTGAATGAGCTCTTCACGACACCTTCGAGTTCATAAGTGTGGCTTTTCACCTGACAAAAACACACACACACACACACACAAAAAAAAAAAAATGCATTAAAGTGCTTATACATAAAGCTCATACCTGCTCACACCACTAGACTAGACTTAACAGGGATCTGAGACGTGTTTCATCCTATAGGGTGCTGCTAGTTAACTTCAACAGCAGTGGACGGATGCATCAGTAAGAACCAACTTAATTTTAAAAATTTAGCTAGACATTATATTTCAGCCAACATGATGTTTCAGGAGTGTAACCCTCCACTTACCATCATGCTGCCATAATACTGTACACAAACAGATAATGCCTCGTACACACCCCTGCCCCCATATTTACCCCATTGGATGATTTTCTCTCTCCATGCTTTAAGAGGATTGGACTCTAGTCACCATCTGCTGAGTTTACTCTGATTTTCTGATTTTCACAGTCACTGCTCACGAAACTGCACACGTAAACCTGTCTCAATTTCAGTCCCTTGAAAGGGTCATATTCTACACTTTTGTAGCATTTCCTTTTTTCACCTTCAATCCACTTGTAATGTTAAGCAAGGTTTGTTGCACCACAAAACCCCTGCTTACTTTTATTCTTTCTGACCCTGAGAATTAAACAGGCTGTTTTTGCTACTGTACCTTAACTTCTACATCTAAATAGCCTCTATTATCTTTGCATATTAATGTAGTTCACAACGTTTTGGCTGGTTTTTGTTTAATTTTGTTAATGTTAGTTAAAAATACAGTTGTTCATTGTATGTTAATTTTAGTTATTTAGAATTTAGAAATTAGAATTAACTAAGATTAATAAATGCCGTTTGTTCATGTTAACTAATGTTAACACAAATGAGACCTTATTGTAAAGTGTTACCAATTATTCCTGTTACTTTAATTATATTTAATTTAATTATTTCTTTTATTGGCAAATGTTTGTTTGTTATTGTTTCTAGTTTAGTTACTAGAAAGAAGTCACTTTATAATAAGTTTTATTTCTTAACATTAACTATGAACTAACAAGAACTAACAACAATGAACTATATATATATAAGAGAGAGAGACTGCAAATACTTACAACGCAACCAAATACAGAAACGCACTGCAAATACTCACGACGCACATACGATCAGCATGTTAAAATAAACAAAAAACTCACTTTTCAGGTCATCGGCAACACCACTGATGAGTAGACACTGAACAATAAGCATGTCCCAGCCAAGTTTGTCACTTGTTGGGGACCCCTTGAAATATTTTCGTTCTGGTCTGTGCTATTTGCAGCGCGTTTCTGTATTTGGTTGTGTTGTGAGTATTTGCAGCACGTGTTTTCAAACTGATGAAGATGCTTTCGTAATTTGCTGGTGTTTTTTCTATATGCATGTATTTTCTTCAGTTGCTGTGTGTTGAGCTCTCTTGGCTACCGTACATTTGATATGTATGGGTTTTATCTCCTGTTACTGAATGTTAGGTTCAAATGCTAAGATGATGGTCATGTTAGATAAAGCTATAGAGTGTATGTACGTGATGTCCACGTCGGCTGGAGTTACTGTAATTACGCCCACTGAACAGCAAAAAGTGGCACCATTGGTTTTCAGCGTGAATGCCACGAAAAACACACAAAACACATCTAAAACAGAAAAGAGCTTTGCGATTGACACTTCAAATAGATTTGACAAAAAATATGAGGTATATTTTTTACTGCCAAAAGCTACAGAAAAGAGAAGCAAAAAGACCGCTGCAATTCACAGAAACAACTGGACTTCAGGCACTGAAACGTGGATTTGCAGTCAACATTTTGTGTCAGTATGAAGAATTTGGGGGTAAAATAACACCCTATATATTGTATTGTTATATATTGTATTGACAACTCATCAGTTAAATATTTACCCTGTTATATCCTGCATAATTGGGTGTTTTTAAGTAAACACTGACAAAAACGTATACTTATTGATATAAGTGATCACCTGGATTTAGATCTAGTACATATATTGTATTTATATAAAGCATTCACAGGCATATTTGCTTCATGTATTTCCCCGGCGTCAAAATCAGGCACATATAAATGTCAGGAAACACGATTCCTGGCTGCATGTCAATATTCATGGACCACTGTCTGGATCTTTAGTAAGTTGTAAGGAACACTATCAAGTCCAACCTTTTAGTTTAAACTGATAATCACTTGTTTTATTCACGTTTTTGCAGTTTCCCCTATTAAATCCAGTCCGGCTGAGGGGGGCGTGTTCCGGTGGGAAAGTGGATATGTCAATGCATACCCTCTATAGCAAGTCTGGTCAACTTTGCAGCTTTTTCTGATTAAAGGCAGCCTACTTAGACTGGAAGAGACCATCAGATGACCATGCAAAGCTACCAACCTCAGTTTGCATGGTTTAAAATCTGTTATAACTGCACTAAGAATACCTTGTGTACATAGTAGAGTTTGCAAAAATCTTGAATATCATATGGCATGATCCTCATAAACTTTGGCATTTTTGACTAACCTGATAGACTAACTAATCTGATAATTTAAGAACAGTTCTTTGAGACGTGTTATGAGATGATTGTGAGTCACTGCATTGAAACGTTTCTTGTGTGCTTATGTCAAATATATTAAGCAAAACTATTGTCCTGTAAAAGCACTTTTGACAAATGTTGGCCTGCGGTTATATGTGTGTTTGAATCTCCAGGTGTGTATGACACGGACCCGGCCATGGGTGGAGGCTTTCTGGATATCCTGAAAGGAGGAACTGAAAGATTTCTCACCAACATCAAAGACACTTCTTCCAAAGTCATCCAGTCAGTGGCCAGGTGAGCGACTCATTCAGACAGCAGTAAAACACCCCTGCGGCTGTCACACACTAACTAGTGCACACGCCTTGCTCGAGTATGTTTTGGCTTGCCTTGGTTTCGCTATGATGCATCACTTTCCGCTGAACCATTGACAGATTCAGCCGAATGAAGGAAGAGGTTGTAGTGGTGTAGTAGAGAGTACTAGTAATCTACTGGTGGTTAATCTGATATCACCTAATCTAGCTCTTAAGCAGTGCCACCCGCTGCTGACTTTGAGCATGTTTTCTAAAGTCTGCGCTCTATTCTTAGTATAAATAGATTCAGAGGCTTTTTTTCCATGAGCATTAGACCTCAAAAACATGCTGTCCTGACATGAAGGATATTTAAAAAGGCAGAATTATTCAGACACTAGATATAATATATATATTTTTTTTTTAGTGGGTGCAGTACACTATAGTTCATTTATGTGAGGATAGTAAAATAAAGTAAACTGTGACATATTATATCCGAAAATTCTTCATACAGTGGACTACCAGTAAAATTGATAAATCTGTGACCAAAAATTCTTCAGACACTTTGACCTGACCGTGTAATAAATAAATAAATATATATATATATATATATATATAATATATATATATATATATATACAGTATCTCACAGAAGTGAGTACACCCCTCACATTTATGTAAATATTTTATTATATCTTTTCATGTGACAACACTGAAGAAATGACACTTTGCTACAATGTAAAATAGTGAGTGTACGGCTTGTATAACAGTGTAAATTTGCTATCCCCTCAAAATAACTCACACACAGCCATTATTGTCTAAACCGCTGGCCACAAAAGTGAGTACACCCCTAAGTGAAAATGTCCAAATTGGGCCCAAAGTGTCAATATTTTGTGTGGCCACCATTATTTTCCAGCACTGCCTAAACCCTCTTGGGCATGGAGTTCACCAGAGCTTCACAGGTTGCCACTGGAGTCCTCTTCCACTCCTCCATGACGACATCACGGTGCTGGTGGATGTTAGAGACCTTGCGCTCCTCCACCTTCCGTTTGAGGATGCCCCACAGATGCTCAATAGGGTTTAGGTCTGGAGACATGCTTGGCCAGTCCATCACCTTTACCCTCAGCTTCTTTAGCAAGGCAATGGTCATCTTGGAAGTGTGTTTGGGGTCGTTATCATGTTGGAATCCATTATGTTAGATCATGCTCTGCTTCAGTATGTCACAGTACATGTTGGCATTCATGGTTCCCTCAATGAACTGTAGCTCCCCAGTGCCGGCAGCACTCATGCAGCCCCAGACCATGACACTCCCACCACCATGCTTTACTGTAGGCAAGACACACTTGTCTTTGTACTCCTCACCTGGTTGCTGCCACACGCTTGACACCTTCTGAACCAAATAAGTTTATCTTGGTCTCATCAGACCAGAGGACATGGTTCCAGTAATTCATGTCATTAAGGCTGATTTATACTTCTGCAACGAGTGTACGCCGTAGCTGCAGCGTAGGCTGTTTGTACCACGCCTAGCCTACAACATAGCCTGACGTGCACCTCTACTAAAATGTAACAACGTGTCAATTCTACGCGGACGGCAAGCGCTGTGATTGGTCTGCTAGAACCCCTCCCTCAGGTCAAAAGACTGGCGCAGAGCAATAGGAGAAGAGCGAGCGTTTTCAACTTCCATAGGAATGAAATACGCTCTGTTTCAGGTTACACATGCAGTCAAACTGCAACAAAAGTCGTTACCTATTTGCCGCTTCTCTGACAACTTACATGAACAGCTTTTGCCTTGATACTCAACATTACCGCGGACACTGCCTCCTAGTGGTCTGCATGCACGTCGACGCACACAATGACGCAGAAGTATAAATGAAGACAGGCGCATAGCCTACGGCGCAGAGGCTCCAGCGTAGGTCTGATGCAGAAGTATAAATCAGCCTTAATAGTCTGCTTGTCTTCAGCAAACTGTTTGCGGGCTTTCTTGTGCATCATCTTTAGAAGAGGCATCCTTCTGGGACGACAGCCATGCAGACCAATTTGATGCAGTGTGTGGCGTATGGTCTGAGCACTGACAGGCTGACCCCCCACCCCTTCAACCTCTGCAGCAATGCTGGCAGCACTCGTACGTCTATTTCTCAAACACAACCTCTGGATATGATGCTGAGCACGTGCACTCAACTTCTTTGGTCGACCATGGCGAGGCCTGTTCTGAGTGGAACCTGTCCTGTTAAACCGCTGTATGGTCTTGGCCACCGTGCTTGGCAATCCGTGCTTAGCAATCTTCTTATAGCCTACGCCATCTTTATGTAGAGCAAGAATTCTTTTTTTCAGATCCTCTGAGAGTTCTTTGCCATGAGGTGCCATGTTGAACTTCCAGTGACCAGTATGAGAGAGTGAGAGCGATAACACCAAATTTAAGACACCTGCTCCCCATTCACTTCCGAGACCTTGTAACACTAACGAGTCACATGACACCGGGGAGAGAAAATGGCTAATTGGGCCCAATTTGGACATTTTCACTTAGCGTACTCACTTTTGTGGCCAGCGGTTTAGACATTAATGGCTGTGTTGACTTATTTTGAGGGAACAGCAAATTTACACTGTTATACAAGCTGTACACTCACTACTTTACATTGTAGCAAAGTGTCATTTCTTCAGTGTTGTCACAAGATACAAAAATGTGAGGGGTGTGTGTATATATGTGTATATACAAAAATGTGAGGGGTGTGTGTATATATATAATATATATAACACACACACATTTTTTTTGCTTATTTTTCTGAAAAAAAAAAGTGTAATATTATAATTAAAAAGAGAGTATTTTACCCAAACATTGCAATATATGTATTTGTATTTCTCAAATCATTGTTATTTTAGTTTTAATACATTTATAGTAGTTAGTTATTAATATTTTGCATTTGTTTTTTTATTTTATTTTTTATTTTTTTCAATTTTGTGTCATTTTTATTATTTTTTGGGGTTTCTAATTTTTCAAATTTTAATTTTTCATGTAATTATATTTTTAATTTAGTTAATGAAAGCATTAATAGTTATAGCATTTTAAATGGTTGTAGGTGATTTGGAATAGTTTTAATAGTTTTTTTAATAGTTTAAACACACTGTCTCAAATGCAAAAAATAAACATATAAAATAAAAACAAAAAGATATTTTAAAATCTTGTTGTGGTTTCATCAGATACCCTCATTCGAATGCATACTGCACAATTATTCCTGTACAATGATTGTGTAATCCATGATATCCGATTTTACGAACAACTGATTTGTATGATTTGTTTTTTTTTTTCTTTTTAATCAGTTTGTCTGGAGTGCTGCTTTTGTGTTTTTCTGTAGAATAACAAATGCTTATGCTTCATACTCGATAAAATGAAGGACATTTATAAATATAAATGGGTCAATTCTGAGTTCATGCTGATTTGATCATCAGAAGGTAAATTTGATCTGGCTAATTGTAGTGACTGTATGTTAATCTCTTGGTAAACTCAATCAGGGTTTTGTTTATGACACAGACTGGTCTACCAGATCAGAAATTCCCCTCCAAAATCCGTTTGCATTTATTAATCATGTTTAATAATTATCCCCCTTTCATCCCCACAAGTCTGTCATGTTTATTTTCTCCTCAGTTGGCCCAATTTGCTTTAATTTTTTTTTTTTTTCATTGTCTTTTGTTCATTTTGTTCCTGAATCACATTTCTTGGTCCCAAATCACCAAACCCTTTCAGCTCCAGGTAACTATGGGACAGCACCTGTGTGTTCGTGTTTGCGTTACACGCGTGTATGTGTAGAGCTGTTGTGTGAACTTCACTCCACCTTCATCTCATGCCTTTGTACTCTTTGTTCATAACCACAGTCTGCTCCCATCAGCACAGTTTGATCAATAGAGTTTCTTAACAGTTTGAACAGCTTGCATACTAAATACACGTGTGAATGCTACTCTTTGAAATGACTTTAAAGGAATAGTTCACTTTATTCTATGCTATATCATGGTATATTCAAAGTCTTCTATATATATATATATATAAATATATACAGAATATAATATAGACCTTATATAGCCCCGCCCCTTTTCAGCGCTGCACTCATTATGTTCTGTCTTCCGGTTTATATTTCCACAGCGTGAAGGCAAGATCTTACAGATGTATGATTGAACCGCTCATTTTAAAATCTTCCCGGTCTACTGACGTTTGTTATGACATCTGCTTCAAACATCGCAGTGCTCATGATAACTTTTGTTAACTCTACAATAAGTAAATCCACTTCACCAGCTGATTATTCTTCGTCAACAATGCCATAGAAATATACAGAACTATTGTAAAAACAGAAGTTCAAAGACAAAATTCTAAAGGTGGCTGTGCGCTTGTTTCTCTGACGCATAAGGTCTATTCAGTACCTTTCAAAAGTGTGGGGTCGGAAATATTTTTTTAATGTTTTTGAAAGAAGTCTCTTATTCTCACCTAATCTGTTTTTATTTAATAATAAAAACAGTTAAAATTATTAAATATTGTTACAATTTTAAAAAACTGGTTTCTATTGGAATATGTTTTAGATTCTAATTTATTCCTGTGATGTCAAAGCTGAATTTTCAGCGTCATTACTCCAGTCTTCAGTGTCACATGATACTTCAAATGTTTATTTGTTGCTCAGAAAACATTTGGGTAACACTTTACAATAAGGCCTCATTCGTTAACATTAGTTAATGTTTTAACTAACATGAACTAACAATGAGCAATACATTTGTTACAGTATTTATTAATCTTTGTTAATATAAGTTTATAAAAATACAGTCGTTCATTGTTCATGTTAGTTCACAGTGCATTAACTAATGTTAAATACAACTGTTGATTTTAATAATGTATTAGGAAATGTTGAAATTAACATTAACTAAGATTAATTCATGATAACCAAAGTTGTTAACTAATGAAACCTTATTGTAAAGTGTTAATATAATTTCTTAATATCATCGATGTTGAAAGTTGTACTGCTTAATATTTTTGCGGAAACCATGATACTGTTTTTTTTGAGGATCCTTTGAAGAGAAAGTTAAAAAGTACAGCATTTATTTGAAATAGGAACCTTTTTTAACGTTATAAAAGTCTTTACTGTCACTTTTTATCAATTGAATGCATCCTTGCTGAATAAAAGTATTAATTTCTTTCCCCCAAAAAAAATCTTCCTGACCCCAAATTTTGAACAGTAGTGTATATAACAGACTGAATGTTAGTAAGTTAGTTTTCCTTTTTGGGTGAACTATCCCTTTAATTGTAGACTTTGCTTTTTGTAGTAAAGTATGATGACTCTTGAGTTTTGACACAAGCCGTTAGTCTTATTCCTGTTGACAGATTTTCTGTCTGTAATCTAGATGTTCTTCTTGCTTTGCTGTTGTGTTCACACATTTAAACATTTGTCCTATCCTGTGTCAGTTATGCTAAGGGAGACCTGGACCTGTCCTACATCACCTCCAGACTAGCAGGTACGAACACCTGTGAAACAGGAATGTCGATTCATTTTGGATGTCTTAACCCTAATGGTTTAAAGTTAATTACTTGTCTGTTTGTGTGTTTTTGCAGTTATGTCTTTCCCAGCTGAAGGTGTTGAATCTGCCATTAAGAATAACATTGAGGATGTGCGTCTGTTCCTGGATTCTCGACATGCGGGTCATTATGCAGTATACAACCTCTCCAAACGCTCCTATAGACCAGCCAGGTTTCACAACAGGGTGAGAGCGGATAGCAAAGCATTTTGCTTTTTCTCGAATGCAAATGATTAACAGCTAATATCATCCAAATCCAGTATTGTAAATAAAACTAAAGCTATTAAAAATAGTTTTATTTAATTGAAATAAGCTGAAGTAAAATGTAAAAACAGATGAAAAACTTACGGTAAATACAGTAAAATCAGTAATATTGTGAAATATTATTACAATTTAAAATAACTGTTTTCTGTTTGAATATATTTGATAAAGTAATTTATTCCTGTGATGGCAAAGCTAAATTTTCAGTATCATTACTGAAAGAAATCATCCTTCAGAAATCATTCTAATATGCTGATTTTGCTGAGTTTTGGGACGCCTGCCTTTACGTGCACATGAACTTTAATGACATCCCATTCTTAATCCATAGGGTTTAATATGGAGTTTGCCCACCCTTTGCAGCTATAACAGCCTCAACTCTTCTGGGAAGGCTTTCCACAAGGTTTAGGAGTGTGTTTATGGGAATTTTTGACCATTCTTCTAGAAGCGCATTTGTGAGGTCAGACAGTGATGTTGGCGAGAAGGCCTGGCTCGCAGTCTCCGCTCTAATTCATTCCAAAGGTGTTCTATCGGGTTGAGGTCAGGACTCTGTGCTGGCCAGTCAAGTTCCTCCACACCAAACTCGCTCATCCATGTCTTTATGGACCTTGCTTTGTGCACTGGTGCGCAGTCATGTTGAAACAGGAAGGGGCCATCCCCAAACTGTTCCCAAAAAGTTGGGAGCATGAAATTGTCAAAAATGTCTTGGTATGCTGAAGCATTAAGAGTTCCTTTCACTGGAACTAAGGGGCCAAGCCCAACCCCTGAAAAACAACTCCCACACCATAATCCCCCCTCCACCAAACTTTACACTTGGCACAATGCAGTCAGGCAAGTACCGTTCTCCTGGCAACCGCCAAACCCAGACTCATCCATCGGATTGCCAGACAGAGAAGCGTGATTCTTCACTCCAGAGAACACGTCTCCACTGTTCTAGAGTCCAGTGGCGGCGTGCTTTACACCACTGCATCCGACGCTTTGCATTGCACTTGGTGATGTAAGGCTAGGATGCAGCTGCTGGAAACCCATTCCATGAAGCTCTCTACACACTGTTCTTGAGCTAATCTGAAGGTCACTCGAAGTTTGGAGGTCTGTAGCTATTGACTCTGCAGAAAGTTGGCGACTTCTGTGCACTGTGCGCCCCAGCATGCGCTTACACCTCTCTGTGATTTTACGTAGCCTTCCACTTCGTGGCTGAGTTGCTGTTGTTCCCAGTTGCTTCCACTTTATGATACCACTAACAGTCGACAGTGGAATATTTAGTAGTGAGGAAATTTCACGAATGGACTTATTGCACAGGTGGCAACTTATCACGGTACAACGCTTGAATTCACTGAGCTGCTGAGAGCAACCCATTCTTTCACAAATGTTTGTAGAAGCAGTCTGCATGCCTAGGTGCTTGATTTTATGGAAGTGATTGGAACACCTGAATTCAATGATTTGGAGGGGTGTCCCAATACTTTTGGCAATATAGTGTATATATAACAAAAACTAATAAAAAATGACAAAAGAACAAATGACACAATTACTGAAAATTTAAATAAAATGAAAATTTTAAATTTTCATATATTAGTAAATACTAATAATAATAAATAAATAATACAAAATTAACTAAATAAATCCAGAGTAGATGCCATACTTAATTTGATAGAAATTAAAACAAGGCTAGATAGAAGTACAGCAACATTGATTCAACCTATGGCATGAGTTTGTGGTGGGGCTGTGGAAATGAGAGAACCTGTTCATAAATAGTCATTATTATTGCCATTTCTTTTTTATATTATTGGCAAGGTAATGACACCATTCACTTTTAAATATGGTGTCTACTATTGTCAACACATATTGTAATTGTATTTCTGTGTCGTACCGTACTTGATAAAACTCATAATTGTGTTGTGTGTGCAGGTATCAGAGTGTGGCTGGCAACCTAGACGAGCTCCTACTCTGAAGAACTTGTACAGTATATGTAAGAACATGCATCAATGGCTCAAACAGGACCAGAGGAACATCTGCATTGTACATTGTCTGGTGAGCACACACACATGGCCCTTTTCCACCGATATTACTGTCTTTGTTACTTTATTATCTGTCTACAAACAAACATTACATTGTTTTCTTTGTTGAGAAATCATAATCTTAGTTTTGATGACCTATTTTAACATCCCATTTAATTTAACACTGCATCTTCAGAAGAAAAATCATGTGGGGGTATCCAAGTGTGTCTTGTCATCTTCATATTGTGGCTTGTGATGCTCCAATCGATTGGCCGTAGATCGGTATCGGCCGATATCACATTTTATGACTTGATTAGAAGTCACTAAATTTGGTCGCAATTTTGATGACGCATTTAAATAGAATACAGATGAATCTTTTGCGCCATGTTCTGCTTTGTAACTTCATGAAAACATTTGTAAACCATAGAAAATCACACATCTTTATTTAGAGCATGTCCTCTAGATTCGAACAAGACCACACACAACATAACAAGATGTGTAGATCTTGAGAAAACCCTCACGGAGTGACATGACATGCTGCTTGTCTTAAGCTGTAGGACTTCCGTGATCTGATCGCATCATGATCGTGACGCAGTGTTTTGCAACATAATTTGAAAGTTCAACCAGTGGAAACTGGATCTCAGGTATGGTGGGTAGGGACGATGTGTCAAGACCAATCGCATACTGTTTTACAGCTGAAGCTCGCTTGGATTGATCACTCTGATTTACAGGTATATGAGCTGAAACAGCGCTGGAAGATCATCACTGATACTTATTCTGTGCATTTATAAATATTTTTATGCTTCGTGGCATTTACACATGCAAGTAGTTATTATGTTCAGTAAAACACTCAGATCATTTGTCATGTCATGCATGAATAACAAAAAAATAAATCAATAAATTGCATCACCTTATCTGTGGGTTTCCTAGCAGTGTTGTAACATAACAACCTCCAAACATGATCAAAATCTATTTTCTTCGAAATTTGAAAGGTTTTCTATGAAATGACACCATGTACTTGATGATAGCCCTTTTTTTTTTTTTTTTGCTTGAAGGATCGGGATCAGGATTGGTTTTGGCATTGGCCGATCATAATGACGAGAAATCGGTAGTCTGTATCGGCTGAAAAAATCCTGATCGGAGCATAAATAATTGTGGCCTTGTGTTTTTGTACGTAGGATGGACGGGCAGCGTCGGCTGTGGTGGTTTGTGCGTTCCTCGGTTTCTGTCGTCTGTTCTCTACGGCCGAGGCTGCAGTTTACATGTTCAGCATGAAGCGATGCCCACCGGGCATCTCGCCCTCACACAAACGGTAACAACTTCCTCTCTTTTTCTTACTTTGTTCCTTTGAAATAAGACACACACCGCACAACAAAATGTCAGGACAGGTTGTTCTAGAACAGAAATAGATACTCGGTGGATTAATTCAGCAGCTCAGACACATGAACATGAGCAGTGAGCCTCAAGTGTGATGGTTCTTTGGTGCTGAGGTCACTTCCTTCCACGACTGTTCATTGGCTCGTCAAGAGCTTCTGCTGAACTTTGCAAGCTCGTGGGACTATTTTGACACTTTTGGCTCTAACCATGTGTGAATGTACTAGATGTAAAGGAAGTGACCTTACCTTGAATAGAGCGTTCAATTCTGTTGCTCACTACAACCGAAGCCATTAAAGAAGCATCTCGAGCAGTGTTATTTAGTATTATTTTTATACTATTATAGTATTTACCAATATTTTGAATTTACTTTTACATTATATTTTTAGTTTCATTTTTATTTTAGTTTAGGTTTTAGTAATTTTTTATGTGCTTTTGTCATTTTATTTATTTTAACATTTCTATTTAGCTTGAATGATTTTTCTTCAGTTTTAGTAATTTTAGTACTTAGTTGCCAAGGCAACGTTTATCATTTATAAGTTGATATAGATATCTGATTTTATCTGATATCTAATGATATTTAATATTTCAATTAACAAAAACAAATTTTAATAGTTTTAGTTAACAATAACCAGGGTTATTATTGTTAAATAAAACTAAAACCATAATGAAAACATTTTCATTACTTGAAATTAAATCAAATATTTAAAAAAAAAAAAACCTTAAACTTATTTTATTTAATCTGTTTGCAAAGGCAATATATTTCTTGCTTAGTTTGAGTTGAAGTGCTAAAAAAACTAAATATAAAACTTTTAAAACTTTATAGACTTTTTTTTTTTACAAAATAAAATTAATAAAATTCAAAAATCTAAATTCAAAAATCTATTAAATTCAAATCTAATTCAAAATATTAACAAAACCTACAACAGTATGTCAATAATACTAAAATAACATTGACAGTAAGAACGCTGGTTCTGAAGTTAAATAAAGTCCAAATATTCACATCAGTAATGCATAAAAGGACTAAAAGTTTAAAATGACACTTTTAAGGAACTTTACAGCTCAAGCAACACACATTTTTTGTACATATCTCATGCATGATATCTCCTGATGTGTGAGATCTGCTTGTGAGGATGTGGGGTTCACAGCAAAGATCGTAATGATCTCCGTTTTCACTTCTCATGAGAATGTGGTCAGACTTCTCATCCCAGACCTTAGATGTTAGATGATGAACCATGATGATTTTGCAGGCTGTTAATGGTGCTTTCTAAGCAATCATCACTGTTACATTTTAAAATGTTCGCTATTGCTTTTTAAAACGTCTTTGTTTGAACCCTTGGTATATTGAAGTGGTACAGTATAAGCCAATATATTCTATATTCAATACTTTTTTCCATTTAAGAAGTTACAAATGTGTTGAATATTGCCACTTAAATAGTGTTTTGGCTCAAGAACAGAATGTGTCATTGTTTAGCTGTAGATTTACACTACCGGTCAAATGTTTGAAATGATTACGATATTTTTTTTTTATTTTTTTTTTATGTTATTGAAAGAAGTCTCTTATGCTCACCAAGGCTGCATTTATTAGATGAGAGATACAGTAAAAACAGTAATACTGTAAAATAATATTACAATTTAAAATAGCTGTTTTCTATTTGAATATATTGTATTTATTGTTATATAATGCTTAACTGCTTTTTGTAGAAACTGATAAATGCCATTCAAAATATTTATAAAAAAAGAATAAATTAATACTTATTCAGCACGAATGCATTAAATTGTTCAAAAGTGACAGTAAAAACATTTTTGATGCAAAATATTTTAAATAAATGCTGTTCTTTTGAACTTTATATTCATCAAAGAATCTTGAAAAAATGCATCAACGTTTAAAAATGTTTTCCTTTCCATTATTTATAATTGAGCACCAATAATAATTCATAACAATTAAGCACCAAATCATCATATTGCAATGCAATAAAATATTACTGTTCTGAAGTATTTTGCATAAAAGACTTTGGTAACACTTTAGTTTAGGTTCAGTTCTGACTATTAACTAGTTGCTTATTAGCATGCATATTACTAGGATAGTGGCTGTTTATTAGTACTTATAAATCCCATATTAATGCCTTATTCTGCATGACCTTATTCTCTACCCAATACCTAAACGTAAGAACTACCGTACTAACTATTAATAAGCAGTAATTATGAGTTTGAGGCAAAAGTCATAGTTAATAGTTAGTTAATAGTGAGAATTGGACCCTAATCTAAAGTGTGACCAAGACTTCTTTTAAATACACTGGTAGTGTATGCCATAACTCTGTGTTAACGGATTGCATTAACTAGTGACTGTTGTTGTTTGTAGGTATATTGAATACATGTGTGACATGATGGCAGAAGAGCCCATAATCCCCCACAGCAAGCCCATAACCATCCGTTCTGTCGTCATGACACCCGTACCGCTCTTTAATAAGCAGCGAAATGGCTGCCGGCCTTTCTGTGAGGTTTACGTCGGGGACGAGCGCATCGCAACCACCTCACAGGAGTATGACAGAATGAAGTAAGTCACTTCCACACTGTGATGAAACTTATGTCACATGATCCAGTGCTGATGGACATGATGATAACCATGTACCGAGTGTCTTTATCTCTAACTTTGCCGTTTCTGCAGGGATTTTAAGATGGAGGACGGGCGAGCAGAAATTCCTCTGAATATAACCGTGCAGGGTGACGTCCTGATAGTGATTTACCACTCCCGTTCCACGCTGGGCGGACGCCTGCAGGCCAAAGTAAGACACGTAGTGACCGATATGTGTGTATATTGTCCCAGTACATGTTTATAACAAAGATCTGAATTTAATAATTGCAAATAAAATGGAGTTACTGATTAGTTGGCCTGTAACTTTATTAGGAACGGCATAATTATGATATAAACAGCAACGTAAGAACAATAGATTGACCCCTCACTAAGCAAATCAAATACTTTTTTTTCAGGATTCCTTGATGAATAGAAAGTTCAAAAGAACAGCATTTATCTGAAATACAAAGCTTTTGTAACATTATACACTACCGTTCAAAAGTTTGGGGTCAGTAAGAATTTTTATTTTTATTTTTTTGAAAAGAAATTAAAGAAATTAATACTTTTATTCAGCAAGGATGCATTAAATCGATCAAAAGTGACAGTAAAGACATTTATAATGTTACAAAAGATTATATTTCAGATAAATGCTGTTCTTTTGAACTTTCTATTCATCAAAGAATCCTGAAAAAAAATATTGTACACAAATATTTTGTACAATTGTACACAATAAATGTTTCTTAAGCAGCAGATCAGCATATTAGAATGATTTCTGAAGGATCATGTGACACTGAAGACTGGAGTAATGATGCTGAAAATTCACAGGAATAAATTACTTTATAAAATATATTCAAACAGAAAACAGTTATTTTAAATTGTAATAATATTTCACAATATTACTGTTTATACTGAAATTAAATAAGTGCAGCCTTGGTGAGCAGACGAAACTTCTTTTAAAAACATAAAAATCTTACTGTGTCCAAACTTTTGACTGGTAGTGTATATATATTTATATATTTTCAGTCTCTCCCCAAATAACCCAGAACAAACTGTCTTGGAAGAAATTAATTAAAAGTAATAATAAATAAATAAAATTAAATAAGTAAATAAAAAAAATATATATAACCATTCTGCATCTTTAACAAATGTACCTCATTTGCCATAATTCCACCAATTTTAAGACACCATAATGAAAATACAAGGAACAAAGATAAGACGGAGTTTCTGCTTGTTCTGTAGTTTCTATTTCCACAACAATGCAAGGGATAGACGGGCAGATAATTAATTTGTCATAGGGATAACATATAGGTTAAAGGTGCAATATGTAAGAATTTTGCAGTAAAATATCCAAAAACCACTAGGTCAGTGTTATATATTTTGTTCACTTGAGTACTTACAATATCCCAAATGTTTCTAACTATTTGTTAATCGTGAGAAATTTGCAATTTTATCCAAGGCTCCGGGACGTGTGATTTTTGACTTGATTTTTTCCTCAGACAAAAACACTATTTTGTGAAGTAGCTAACATAGCATAATCAGATGCAGCTTTATTTTTAGTAACAGTAATACAGAATTTTCTCCATCATACAATACGTTTTAAAATTAATTGCATGCCATTTATCAACACAAACCATCCAGCATTTAACATGATATTCTAATAGCAATCTAGTTTACTGCAGTGTGCAACAAGTGTCTCACAGCAGCCGCAGAGCGAACGCACAGAGTAACGTTATAACATCATTTTCAACACACTCAAATGTATCTAATATGATGAACAGAGCTGCGTTACCTCATACTCATGGCCAGAAAAGCAGAAGCAGCGCCGGCGACTGTGTCATAATAAAAGTTCCGCTGCTCGTGGCATGTGTTGGCGCAATCGCTCCAGCGGCCTCGTTCAGCTCCCACAACACTCGGTCCTGCTCTGCTTCATACTACAGTAACGTTAATAATCGCATCCTTGAACATGATTTCTTCCTGAGTCCAATCCCAGTTGTTTTCCACAGGCTGTGAGGTGAAGACGAAGACGACATGTCCCAAGATTCCGTGCTCAAACTTGGCGTCATCAAGCTGCGCCTTTGTTTTGAATAGGCCTCTAGCGACCTCTAGCGGACAGAAATCTTACATATTGCACCTTTAATATATACTATTAATGAAACGATTAGGGCTGTCAATAGATTAAAATTTTTAATCATGATTAATTGCACACTTTCCGTGAAATTAAGCATACATCATTTATCTTGTTTAACGTGTTTATTTTGACATCATTTGATATATGCCAAATTTTCTGCAAGCTTTTTTCAAGGTAGATTTAAGTGTCTTTCCAAAAAAGGAAACTTGAAGACTCCAAAAGGACACCTAATAACCAAATGAGTTCAAAGGAGTCCATGTAGCACACACAAAAAAAAAAACATTACAGAACAAAACTTTTCAGAATTCAGTGTACAGTATGTGTACAGTGCAACAGATGTAGTGTGATAAACTCCCAACTTCTAAGATCATCTAACTGCGTGACCTAAATTACGCTCATGACACAGTTTCGCTTTATTCATTAATTTATTTGCATTAAAATATATTAACGCGTTAAGGATTTTGAATTAATTGAAAGTTTAATTGTATATTATATCAGGTTTGTTTCTTTCATTTATTGCCCTGAATATAGCCTCTGAAATGATGTGGGAATAAAAAAAACAGTAAAATTAATTTTGGACAATAAAAAATATTAATGGGCTGGTAAATGTTCTCATTTCAGACTATTCTATTCCATTTCATTCTATAGCTTGCTTCTAACAGATCTTCACACCTGAAGTTCCTGAAACCTGACCATAGTTCAGCACGAGCCATGACTGTTCGTATTTTGTTAGTGCTTCTTAGTCATTGCCAGTCGATGTAGACATGTTGTTTTGTGGTTTTTGCAGATGGCTTCCATGAAGATGTTTCAGATTCAGTTCCATACAGGCTTTGTGCCCAGAAACGCCTCCACTGTCAAATTTGCAAAGTAAGTTTCAGATTACTCTTACAATGATCTCATATCAGTTTTGCTTTCAGTTGTATGTCAAAATGTGATGCTCTTTTAAAATTATGATGCTGCATTATATTTGCAGGTATGATCTCGATGCATGTGACATCCAGGAGAAATATCCTGACCTCTTCCAGGTACATGTAAATGTGGAGGTGGAGCCTCAGGATCGCCCTAGCAACAAGACTCCGCCCTGGGAAAACTTTGCCACAAAAGGACTAAATCCCAAGATCCTTTTCTCCAGCCGAGATGAACAGCAAGAGATCCTGACAAAATTCGGTGAGTTTTCTCTCTTTATTCAGTTGGGGTTTTTTTTTCTTCAGGGTCCTAAAGTCTTAAAATGTCTTAAATCCAGTTTGATCAAATTTAAGGTCATAAACAGTCTTAAATATCTTAAATGGTATAGCAAATGTCTTAAATATCATTTTTGGAGGTTTTTGGGCATGGAAAAACAGGAAACATGACACTGGCTAATGTGATTATATAACTTCAGAAGGCTATGATTTCATTAAAATGATTCTGATTTATTGCTGATCTAATGTTGATGAATTATGGCAGTATATACTTCATTTAGATACATACATTCCAAATTTACAGTCTGTCACTTTAGCCAGTATGGATCAGCAATTTTGATGACATCATTCTGCACTTCAGCTTCTCATCAGATTTTCTGTCCAATCAAGAATCTAAAATGTCCTGCCCCCTACATTATAAATAAACACTAAAGCTCCGTCTCAAATCGGCCACTTGTTCACACTTTGGGCCCTATTTTAATGTTCTGAGCGCATGGTCTAAAGCACACGGCGCAAGTGCACTTGGGGCGTGTCTGAATCCACTTTTGCTAGTTTAATGACAGGAAAAATGGTCGGGACAAGCCAGATTCCACCAAAGCATTTTTATCTTTATGCACACAATAATAATCTTTTACATTGTAATCAGGGCTTGACATTAACACCCGCCAAATGCGGGTGTGGCGGGTAAGACTGCCACTCCCACTAGCCACTTTGTTGAATATAATTTCAGCCTACAGCCTTATCAAAGGTAGCCAAGCTCGTCGTAGCACAAATTTACAATCCGATCACAATTCGTTATCGATTTACTTGCTGTTAGTGACACAACATGAATGACACAACAGAAGCGCTCTCTTGCGTGCGTGATCAGATCTCCTTGCGCCTCAATAGTCAAATACACGCACACACAGATGTCAAAATGTCCATCGTGTGGAGTATCTTTCGTGATTACACTCGGTCATGGCTTAGTGGGCGTAAACAGGTGGGTAAAAACTGGATATGTGTCAATATATTACGTACGTGCATTCAGCAGCCCAATTAAATACCTGTCTGTCATTAATGTTAATCAAACAACAAAAGATGTTAAATACAGTAGATTTATTTAACATTTATCTGAAAAAAAGAGTTCAGGCTATTTAATTTACTATTGTATTTGTAATTTGCTAATTTGCTTCTTAGTTCTTTTTATATAGCCTACCAAAAATAACTTATACAATTATAAAATTTATCATATTATGGTCATATTACCCACCCCTTGCCCACCTGTACATACCAGCTGATATACCATGTAGTCTAGATTTAGGTGGTCAATCTGCATTTTTAAAAAGGTTTAAAATCTAGTTTAAAAAGGTTTTAAATCTAGCTAATCAAGTAAAATGACTCAAAATCAAGAAATTTTAGCATGCCAAAGTCATATAAAATGTAATTTCCCAACAGCAAAATTGTGGCCAGTGAAAATGCTGAGTGGCATCTGAGCAAAAAAGTTAATGTCAAGCCCTGATTGTAATTCTTTTATTTTTAATATTTGGCATGTTTGTGTGCTGCTGCACATCCCTATGTGTGTAACAAGCAGAGTGTACACACGTTGTGCACCCGCCTATAGGCGCGTATTACTAACGTGCCCTTTAAATAACACAACAAATACTGTGCCATTGACTTTAGACCAGGTTTCAGTTGGTCAATGGCGCAGACTATTTCATTTGCCTCAAAATAGCAACACGCCAGCAGTGTGCCTGAACACACCTTGTTTTCAGACCAGCACGCCCATGGGCGCACAAATGGGCGCAAATGCATTTGCTATATAAACAACGTGGCGCAGGACGTGAAAATGATAACTGCGTCGGGCTGAAACTAGCAAAAAACGCTTGCGTTGTGCCTGGCACCGCATTGTGCCGGGTGTATGATAGGGCCCATTTACTATGTTCTATATGGTGAATGGCACATAGTGCACTATATAGGGGATAGGGGACAGTAGCTGGCCAAAATGAAATTGCGAATTGAAAATACGCCCAATGGAAACACGTCAATTTCGCAAAAACTCCCATATATCGCAAGAAAGTTTTCACATGAGGTGGTTTTTCAGGCAATTCGAAAAAGGAATATTTTGCAAAACTGCAATGGAAAGAGTTTTTTCGCGTTTACAGGTCATCTGGTGTACGTAAAAGTTGATAATTCTTTAAAGATGGCGCGGTATGTTTGGACAGAAGATGAGTCAGAGTTCTTTATTAAACTCATAAAAGACAAAAGAATTACGGGAATACTTGATTCTAAACAACAAAGGAATGCCACAATTTATCAAGCCCTCGAAGCAGATATGAGGGCGAAACACCCAGAAACACTTCATGGCCGCTCCCAAGTATAAGGGGCTTTCCTTGCCATTAATGTTTGGATAAAATGCCTACGATACCACAGAGTGGGTCATACGCACAAGTTGCCACAGATGACACAACATATTTGAATTCTGCACAGAATGTATTTTTAAAGCGATATGGAGGAGTTTAGGAGGAGAACCGATTAGACAGACACCGCATTGGAAACAGCACTGATGAGTAAAAGAGACAACACACGTGTCATGCAGCAACATAACTTACACACTTTTCAAACTGCACATCCTCAGTATGATGATGATCACTGTTTTGCTTTAGTAATAGTTTTATATTACATGTAAAAGAGGAATCTGTTAGACTTGAGATCTATTAGACTGTGACTCTCATAAGCTGTCAAATGCGGCTTTGCCAACCACAATGGCTCTGGCCAAACTGATATAAATCAAACGCAATTGGCTGTTTAAAAAAAGGGAAGGATCTGCTTGATATGTCCCACCCTGTCTTCCTGTTTCAGTGGAAATGACTTCAACAAACTGACTAACACTGCGCATTTCAAGACACTTCAGTGGGACTTTAAATTTCATTTTAAAAACTCTGAGATACCCTGCATTCTTGTTTCTTGTCTACATTATGATGTTACACATTTCCTATTAGTTTTAACATTCTTAACAAAGTTTTTGTTCTTAATCTTTCTGGTTGATCAGGTAAACCAGAGCTTCCACGTCAGCCTGGTTCAACAGCCTGCTACGCCTCTGAACCTTCCCAGCCGGAGCATTCGCCTGAAGGGCCACAGAGTGAACCAGATTCCTCTTCTCCTCAAAGCACTGACACCAACGCCAACAGCTTCTTCCAGATGCTTGACTGGGAAGGTATACAGCACATTTATAACATTTTCAGTTAATAAGAACACAAAATCCATACACATTTTTACATTTTCCCCATGATTGTTAGTTGCTTCTGCACATCACAGATGAAGGATGTAACTTTTTAAATGTTAAAACTAGGGCTGTCGTGATTCCTCGAATAAATTAGTGCTCGATTTAAAAAAACAAAACAAAAAAAACTTGATTGTAGGGCTTGGTAAAAAAATATCGATTTCTCGATTTTAATCGATTCTCATTTTTACGAACCGATATCGATTCTTAAATCCAAAGAATCGATTAGTCAAGTCTGTTTTTAGTTGATGAATGAACAGAACATTGTAGCGCGCTTCCCATCCAATAAATTGCAATAATCTTTGTGCTTTGTTTCTTTTGATATGAAGAAAAGTCTTTCAAATGACGTCCCATCCTATTATGAGATTCAAAAAACAAATACCGTTTTGATGCTGTTTAATGTGGCGTGACAGATCGCTGTAGCGCCTCAGTTAGAGAAGCGGCAGCACGGAGCGCATGTGAACATCCTGTCCTCCGCTTTAATACC
Source organism: Hypophthalmichthys molitrix (assembly GCA_037950675.1). Taxonomy (NCBI): domain Eukaryota; kingdom Metazoa; phylum Chordata; class Actinopteri; order Cypriniformes; family Xenocyprididae; genus Hypophthalmichthys; species Hypophthalmichthys molitrix. The sequence goes on along the minus strand of CM075496.1, from coordinate 5,362,435 downwards.
AGTTACAGTGCGAAATAGACATGAATTAACATCTGAAGGTATGTTAAAAGATACAGTACAACTTACTGAAATACGTATCATGTCTCGTGTAATCGCTCAATCAGTGTTTCAACCTTGGAAAGACGTCAATAAAACAGCTTGTAAACAATGTCACATACTGTCACCTAATAGAATGTGAATTTGTTGTGCTTTTGTTTCGTTGGCTTTCGTTTTAAAGCTCAATAGGAGTTACACTTTCGGTCAAGGTCATGTTTGCATTCGCAAACTTTTTGCAGATGAAAGTTGTAATAATAATAATGTAGATGAAAATAAAGCACAAATCTGCCATAAACATAGCATTATAATGAGAACTTTATAGAAAGTATAGTCAATTCTGTCCTTGCCCATGTTCAAGGTCCAGAAAAGTAGACATTGTTGTGTTGACTGTGTCTCATTATACAGAGCCGGCATTCGGACATAAACACTGATGCTCTGCAACATAAATAGCTTAGCAGAATGACAGGGGAGAGATGAATTTGTTGAATAAAGTCGTTATTTTTGTTTTGTTTTTGCGCACAAAAAGTATTCTTGTCGCTTCATAACATTAAGGTTGAACCACTGTAGTCACTATCTTTTTTTTGAATGAGCAGCTGAAAGTACAACTTTAGACAATTCATTTGCGGACCATTATCATCCTTTTGTGACATCTGTCAAACAAAGCAATTCTTTTTTTGTCTTTATTATGATTTAAGCACTTATTAGTTGTACTGTATTTTTGTGTATTTACAGATGGTGGACAGCAGTTCGATCACTCTGACAGCCAATTGGATGACCAGGAGGATTTGAGTGGCGGCTCAGAGGAGGAGTCAGTGTCATACTCCGCCCCCATTGACGGGACTCTGTCACGTGACACCAGTGAACCGCTCTTTGAGGCAGATTTCACAACCACACCACCTGACCCCCAGCCCGACACAGAGGACCTGCTTGGCCTGAACTCTGACCCCTCTCCTCCGGCCGATACCTCTCAGCCGGGCATTACTACGGAGACGGGTTTGAAAAGTTCTGCTAGTAACAGTGATTTACTGAACGACCTGTTCGCCCCTCCATCCAATGCTGCGCCTCCAGCTGACACAGAAGACCTGCTGGGAGAAGGTACAGGAGAAGATCTGTTCTTCTCCAACACGTCCAGCCAACCGGCACCAACGGCTAATAAAGGTAGAAGAGACTTTCTACAAGAGTGTTTAAATATAGTGTTCAGTACCAAAAGATTGCAAATTTGACACCTGAAAGGCGTGATTCTCCTGTCATAAAAAATACATATAATAAAGATTAAAGATAAAGTCAAAAATCTAAAGAAATTAATATTTTGATTAAAGAAAATGAAGCTTGTCAATATTTTTTTTTTGACAACTATTTAATTAATTTTTCCTCTCAAATTCTCATTACTGTAATGTTAAAAATTTATTTTGTATTTATAAATGTTGATGTTATTTGTACATAATCTTTTATGTATCATGCTGATTTAATTTTTTTTTTTTTTTGTAATTTATTTATTTTTTATGAAACATACAGGGTAGGGGGAAAAAGCAGCAACATCAGCAAAAAATTAAATTAAATTAAATTAAATTAAAAAGGGAGGTAATGATGAAAATAATGCTATAGTATTATTTTCATTATTATATTACAGAAATGAAGAATCATCGACGAAAATAATGAAAATACCAGATGCACTTATAATAAAATAATTTGACCAAAATTAGCTGTTTTCTTTATGCAGAATAAACTTTTTTTTTTTCTTTTGGTGTTGGGGTAAATATCAACCGAACATATTCTTTGATATTTACCCCTATTTATTATTATTATCATTATTAAATATTTGTACAGTTTTTGTTTTTTTTTCCTTCCCCTCAATTGTTCTAAATTACAATGACTTTCTTTCTGTAGACTTCTTTGACCCCTTTGGAGTGGGGTCAGCATCTTCAGGGTCAGATCTGTTTGGTGACCTCCTGGGGTCAGACAGTGATAGTAGTAGCTTCAAAGCTCCGCCTCCTGCATCCAACTCCAGCCTTTTTAACCTCAGTGAGTTCTGCTCTGATTTACATATGAATCAAGGCACTGTATTACTAAATCATTGTTTTATTATTTTAAAAAAAAAGACAAATTTGTTGTTATTGAGAGCAATGTTTGTTTTGAGTTAAAGGGATAGCTCACCCAAAAATGTTCCAAACCTGTATGAGTTACTTTCTTCTGCTGAACACAAAAGAAGATATTTTGAAGAATGTCGGTAACCAAACAGTTGATGAGCCCCATTGACTTCCATTGTATGGAGAAACAAAATACTATGGAAGTCAATGGGGTCCATCAACTGTTTGGTCACTAACATTCTTCAAAATATCTTCTTTTGTGTTCAGCAGAAGAAAGTAACAACTTGAGGGTGAGTAAATGATGACAGAATTTCATTTTTGGGTGAACTATTCCTTTAAGCTAAGCTATTTATTTTGTATTACTATTTTAAGTATAAATAAACTAGTTTGAGTTCTGTGTTGCTTTCAAAGTAAATGTCGGGGTGTCTGAAAGTGTTTTTCATAAAATTCATATTTATAAAATATTTTGCCAGATAAGTTAGCAAGCGAGACTCCGAAGATGACATCATCAGCGAGTCAGCCTGATCTGTTAGGTGGGTGGGACAACTGGACCACAGGTGGAACCAGCACGACTATTAACATGACCACCGCTGCCAGCAAACCTACTATGAGTGGTATTCAAGCATTCATTCATTTATTCAAATAACCAGACCTTAAATCAGTCAAAACAGTTACTTGGTTAAGATGGTAACACTTTACAATAAGGTCTAATTTGTCAATTTTAGTTAATCCATTAACTAACAATAATATCAGCATTAAAAGGAAATTGTATTTTTCCCTATAGTTTTTTTTATCCCCTATTGAAGTATATCCGAGTGAAACAGCTTCTCGAACAAAAAAATGTAGGGACTTGATTTTGTTCATGGAGTGGTTGATTAGATGGTTGTGGTTTGCTATTGGTGGATCTCATGTGATTGACAGGTTGTCCCTCCCTCGCGCCAGTAAACACGTCATCAGAGAAAAGAAGAGATGTCAGTTATTTTGATTAAAGATTACGAGGGCACATTAATTTAAAAAAAATTAATACGTTGACAGATAAATCATTTATAATAAACACTACAATGTTTCATGAAAAATGTTAATTGTCCAATTTGATTTTATGGAGACTTTAACAAAGAAATATATTTTATTATATTAGTTAATAAAAAATGTTCTTGTTCATGTTGGTATTCGTAACGTATGTATGGAAGCTTGTTTTCGCTATGAAATAAAAAATAAGGTAATTGCGACTTTTTATCTCACAATTATGATTTTTTTTCTCGCATTTGTGAGTTTTTCTCACAATTATGATTTTTTTTTCTCTCAGAATTGCGAGTTATAAAGTCAGAATTGCGAGATATGAAGTCGGAATTGCGAGATATGAAGTCAGAATGGTGGGATATAAAGTCGCAATTGCGTGTTATAATGTAACTCAGATTTGTGAGAGAACAAGTCACAAGTTTTTTATTTTTTTTATTTAGTGGCGGAAACGAGCTTCCATAGATAGATTATCATTAACTAAGATTAATAAATGCTAGATAATAGAAGTATTGTTCATTGTTAGTTCATGTTAATTAATGTATTTAAAGACTTTTAACAAATGAAACCTTTCTGTAAAGTGTTACCGTTAAATTTAACAATTACCCTGGTCATGCAATTAAACACTTCCTATGATTACTAGCCAATCAGCTAATAAGATTTTCTGGTTAATTGTTTGACTACTCATAAACCAGTAAACTCATAAACCATAACAGCCCCTAAAGTGTTTTAAAAAGTTTATTTTTGAACCCATCTTTCTTTGTGCAGCCTCAGGACTCTCATCTTTCTCCAAGGCCAAATCTCAGAGCTTTGACCCCTTCGCAGACTTGGGCAACCTGGGTGCAACACTACCTGGTATGTTTTACTGGGTAAAATGTCTGTGTTTACCCTTTATCAGACTACTTTGTCAAATGTCATTTATATCATGTAACTAACACTGATTTGTGTCTAGGCTCGTCCAGTGCCGGTTTCTCAGGTTCAGGTTATAAAGCGGCGCCCTCTGCGGGTGGCCCAAAGGGTGGCCCAAAGAACTCAGGTCAGCAGTGGCAGCAGACTCCTCGGCCCTCATCTGGCCCGAACAAACCTTGGATGCCTCCAAACTCAGGGTCCAGGCAGCAAACCCAGCCCTCCAAACCTGTTGCTCAACCGACTAAACCAAACTACATCCCCAGCTTCAGTGTGATTGGTGGACGAGAAGAGAGGGGGATACGTGGACCGGCCTTTGGTAAGGCTTCTGAACAAATGCATGAAAGTTGCAAACACAAATGTGAAATTATGCCATTTTGCTAATAATTGTTTGAGCAAAAAACAAGATATTTAATCATGTGTAATATAGCTGTTTGTGCATATTTCTGCAAAATTACAAAGCGTAAAGTTCATGGCCAAATGAAGTGAATCTCTCCAACAGAAAACACTTGCCTGAAATGCCTTGTTTGTAGTCCTGCCATTATTTTGGTGATTTAAGGCCCTGATATACTCATGACTAGGGATGGGTATCTAGACCCAGCTCCAAATTTCCAAGAACCGGTGATTCGATAAGAAACGTGCATTTCGATTCCGATTTCACTTATCGGTTCCTGTGTGTGCCTTTTAATGTGATTTAGCGCAAAAGACTCGCGCACTGTTTTCCGTGCTGCGCACACAATCAAAGCAAGCTCAGTTACGCACACATGCATCACAGATAACATTGTGCGTCGTCTCGCGCCTGAATGGTTTAAAATAACTTTATGTGAGCACTTTGGATGTGTGTGCAGCACGGAAACTGCACGCGAGTCGTCTTGTGCTTGAATGGATCCATGTAGCTCTCAAAGTGACAGCAGCCTAACATTCCTGCTGCCGTCTCTATAATAACACTAATCTACGGAGCCCCACACATGACATTCAGGAAAAAAATAGTAGGCTAAATTGTGCGCACGATTTAGTAATTCGTTCCATCGATTTGCTATATCATGCGGAATGTTTTATAAATCGAATGAACAAATTAGTAAATTGCGGGAACGAATTAGTAATTTGTGCGCACGATTTATAAACCGAGGGAATGAATTAGTAAATCATGCGCATGATATATAAATCGAGGGAACGAATTAGTTAATTGTGCGCACGATTTATAAATCGAGGGAATGAATTAGTAAATCATGCGCATGATATATAAATCGAGGGAACGAATTAGTTAATTGTGCGCACGATTTATAAATCGAGGGAACGAATTAGTAAATCATGCGCACGTTATATAAATCGAGGGAACGAATTAGTAAATCATGCGCACGATTTATAAATCGAGGGAACGAATTAGTAAATCATGCGCACGATTTATAAATCGAGGGAACGAATTAGTAAATCATGCGCACGATTTATAAATTGAGGGAACGAATTAGTAAATCATACGCATGATTTATAAATCGAGTGAACGAATTAGTAAATTGCGCGCACGATTTATAAATCAAGGGATCAAATTAGTAAATCGAGCACACGATTTTTAAATTGAGGGAACGAATTAGTAAATCATGCGCATGATATATAAATCGAGGGAACGAATTAGTAAATTGCGCACATGATTTATAAATCGAGGGAACGAATCAGTAAATCATGTGCACGATTTACCAAATCGAGGGAACAATTAGTAAATCGCTCGCACAATTTACTTTTTTTCCCTGCATGTTATGTGCAGGGCTCTGTACTAATCAAACAACAAAAGAAAATTCACTTGTTCTTGACTGAATAACTTTTGTAAATATATTTGTAATGAAAATTTTATTTATAAAGTGCAGTGTTGTTTTACATTTGATTAGTTTCTTAACCTGAATACCTGAAAATCTTAAAATCTGTTTATTTCAATCGTATGTTTGTTCAGTTGTATTTATTTGTTAATTTTTTATTTGGTCTTTTTCAATTACTGTGTTTAATAATGCTTGAAATTTATATTAGTTAGGCTAGTTGTTTTTGCTATGGTATTTTTAAACCATTTGCAAAAGTTCATTGTCTAAGTGTTTTTAGCCTGTTGATTTTTATTTATGATATTCAGCTACAATAAAATGTTTTGCAATAAGACTTGAAATAAATGTGGATGATATGGTTTTGTTTTTTTTTGTTTGTTTTTGTTTGATTCTTATCAATTCCTAAAAACAATCAATCAAGAATCGTTAAAATTCAAACAATACCCAACCCTATTCCTTACCACTATTTTTTTTTATTAGTTGTTTAATCATTTTAATGGAACCGGAATCATTAGGCGGAACTGGAACCGAAAAATTTCTTACGATTCCCAACCCTATTAAAGACAGTTCTTTTTTGTTCTTTGCTTAGGAATAAAAAGTTTGAAATACCTGAGCAGAGGTATACTGTTAGTGAACATCCCAGTGCCGCCCACACTGCTGAGAGCGGCATTTAGATGAATTGTCTACTTTTGTTGTACAGAATCTTTCTGTCCTTTAGGTCTAAAGCCCAAAGTGAAGGAAGACGACTTTGAGGATCTTCTGTCCACACAAGGTTTCGGCTCCAAAACTGACAGGAAGATGCCCAGAACTATTGCTGAGATGAGGAAGCAGGAGCTGTCTAAAGACATGGACCCTCTCAAACTCCAGGTATAGATGACCGTTTAGCACATATTTACTGCTGGATGTTCTTTGGGCTTGATGATGCTGATTATGATGTTTGTATGTTAGATCTTAGATTGGATCGAGGGGAAGGAGCGGAACATCAGAGCGCTACTCTCCACGCTGCACACGGTCCTGTGGGAGGGAGAAACCCGCTGGAAGCCCGTCAACATGGCAGATCTAGTCACACCTGACCAGGTGAAGAGGGTCTACAGGAAGGCTGTGCTTGTTGTGCACCCAGACAAGGTATGTGTCAACATTACAACAATGTTCAAAAGGCAAGAAAGTAAAAGACATATTTCATTTTTTCATCAAAATTTATAAACTTGAGCTCTGAATTTTTTTTTCTGCTGACACAGCTAAGGCTGTACGGGCAGAGAAAATCTTTTTAATCAATAATACAAAGTCAAGTCACCTTTATTCCTATAGCGCTAATACAGGTTCTTTCAAAGCAGCTTTACAGTGATAAACAGGAAAATAACGATTCAGTGATGAAAAGAGAAATCAATTCTGCTGTAAAGCAGCTCTAAAAAGACAATAGTAAATATTCATTATTCAGTTGAAATCAGTTCAATGTTGATTCAGTTTGCTTCAATAACTGTGTCAAATACATCAATTATGAAACAAGTTCAATTCAGCTTTGGAGAAAATGATGTCATCATCCAGCTAAGTTGAGTTCTCATCCAATAGTGTCTGCAGTCAAATCAGTAACATTTCTGAATATCAAGCCAAAGGCGACAGTGGCAATCCGATTCACAATCCAATCGATTTAAATGTTGTATTTATTGTTTGTATGGATGCATTTTATTTATTTGTTTATTATGTATTTTTGTTTATTTATTGTTTGTTGTTTGTTTATTATTTATTTTTAAATTATATTTGTTTTCCTTTCATTGTCTTTTTTGTTGTTGTTTTTTGTCAAGAAAATAATAAAGCAATATGTTGATTATTATTTAAAGCAATATGTGAATAGTGATATTTACATATTGCTTCAAATAATAATGAAATGAAATAAAATAATATGGATACAGATATTTATTGACAGTAATACAAATATTAATTCATATTTTTTATATTAATCTTAAGTATTGTTTTCATATCAGACATGATCATTTGGGGGGGCTGTCAAGAAAATAATTAAAGCAATATGATAATTATGATTCATATATTAAGCAATATATTATTATTCATTTTTATATATATATATATATATATATATTTATTTTTATATATATATATGGATACAAATATTTATTGCCAGTAATACAAATATTAATTAATATTAATAAAAGTATTTATTTCAGACATTTTTTTAAGAAAATAATAATTAAATCAATATGTTAATTATAATTCATATATTAAGCAATATATTAATTGTTCATTAAAAATATATATAAGGATACAAATATTTGACAGTACTACAAATATTAATTTATTAATAAAAGTATTGTTTTTGTATCAGACATGATCATTGGGGGGGGGTTGTCAAGAAAATAATAATTAAAAAATATATTTTAATTATAATTCATATATTAAGCAATATATTTTTAATTATTAAAACAATATATTAATAAATAGTATGGATACAAATGTTTGACAGTAATACAAATAAGTAACAATTTTTGTCTTTTTTCCCCTCTGAACATACTCTTGACATATTTTGAGTTTCACTCTTAAACTGTTGACTAGAAGCAGTTTGAAGTTTGATTAACGATACGGTTCAAAAAATTATGAAAAAAAAGCATTGATTAATTGTTCACTATAAATCCATTTACCTGCATTACAAATATACATTTCAATTTTGATTTCATTCTGACTTAAATTCACCGTTAAAGAATTCCACTTCCGACATGTTCTGTTGGTGTAACTCTCATCTTATTGTCCAGGAAAGATAATGGAATGGAAAAAATAATGATTTTTTTTTCTCTGGTCTTCCAGGCTACAGGTCAGCCGTACGAGCAGTATGCTAAAATGATCTTCATGGAGCTGAGCGATGCCTGGTCCGAGTTCGAGAACCAAGGATCCAAAGCCCTGTTCTGAACGCGCTCAGTGAGCATCTGCCAGGTGCAGCGTGCCCCCTACAGGCAGCCTGAGGCACTGCGCTCTCTCTCCACACACAGACACACTGCCACTGACAGTACACACACACACACACACACACACACACCACGGCTCTGAGAGAGAGGCAGATCAATCACAGGAAGAAAACGGACCTCTTTCTGTTTGAGGCACGGACAGATCTCTTCCTGAACTACCACACGCTCTCCTGAGTGAAACCTGTAGCGTTGGATTTCTCCTCCTTCAAAAGGGGATCATGCTAGCATCCTTTTGGCATTTGTAGACGAAATAACAACACACACGCACGCACGCACACACACACACCTGAGATGACAGTCTGTGTCTCGCACTTCTAAAGAGCTTGAAAATGGATGGTTTCATGGATGAAGACAGATATTATTATTGCTAATCTATTTTATGCCATCACATAAAATATGTTCTTTTGTTTTCACCTTTTTTGTTTTTCAATCAGTGTGGTTTGTTAATTACTGATGTAAATATTCACTCGACTCGTGTGTGTTTGAGGGTGGATTGTGTTCATGTGAAGCTAAAGCAGAGGTTTTGGCTTCTGCGCTCCACGTTGTGAAGTTTCTGTTGGACTTTTCATCACATTTTTTCTTTAGTTTTATCATGTTTTCACTGATCTCAAGTGTTAATTCTCTCCAGGCGCCTCATTGGAAGGTGCGTTTGTGTATTTGTGGGTTCAGGGCTCATTTTCTGCAGTCCAAAGGGTATTCCAATGACAGAAAAGAAACTTAACATCAACAAAACCTCTGTACTTTCCATATTTTTTTTTTCTCAAGGACCAATCAGAAATCTGTCTTATTTATTGTGTTGAAAGCTGTACATGGCTAATGGATGGATATACAAAAAAGGACTAAAATATCAAATTTATTGTAAATGATGAAACAAACAAGCTGAGCATTTTGCAAAACTAAAATCATTCCAAAGCATCTACTAATATGAATGTGCTTTTTAAGATTATTGCTGGCAGTTTGGAATGTAAATCTGTCTTCTTTTTTTTTCTTTTTTTTGTATTCCTTGTACCATTATCCTATTTTCAATGTGTTAGCAAGCCTTCACAATATTTTATTTCCATAATCTCTTAATAATGACACTAGAAAGTTTGCACCAATCCCTCAGGTCATCAGGCCAAATTCAGATGCACCCATATCCAAATTAAAAAAAATAAATAAATAAAAGTCTGATAGAACTTATTAGACAATGACTTTAGGGTGGAAATTAATTAGTATTGTTTTTATATATAGACCTATAGCTTCCCTTATTTTGTTATAGAAAAATTGAGGCCTCGAAGAAAATGCTGATTCATTTAGACTTGGTGAGTTGAGTTTCAAAACCTGCTGTATTTCTGAGGTTATTCATGTATGAGGCTTGCAGCACAGGAGGTGATACAGTCAGACTGAACAAATCCAAATCCTTCATCTGTTACTGGTGTCTGAGAGCTCGTCCATCGTGGAGTGAAAACATCTGCTGTTAAGTTGACTGATGGGCTGGTTCAGATTGTCAGTGATTTGGGAAGTGTTTCAGCTTATTCACCCTCCACCAAAGTCCTAAACGGTCATAAATGTTTCAAACTGGAATGTGGCATTTCTGTTGAATCATTATTGGTTGTATTTAATGGGTTCTGATTGAAATGAATGGCTTTGTTCACATAAATTTCCTTATTCTTATTCTGTGAATATATACTTATCTTTCCTGTAAGTATATGTAAGAAAATAACAATGCTGCTGTATTTTGGTGGAGAGTGAATATTTTAATAATGACACCTTTTCTTTTCTCTTGCCTACTCAGCTTTCCTTTGGATGTCAAACTAGTGTTTCTCACCAGCTGTCTCCTGCAATGGAGAAAAAAATCATAACACCATGGTCTTAAAGATATTTTTGTCATATTTCCTTTTGACCAATAAACCATAATCATGGTTTGGGTTTAGATTGTCTCTTATTTTATTTTTAAGGAATAATCTGTATGTCACCTAATGTAAGTATTTACATAAGTAAAATTCCTGTAAGAGAATTTACATCTGCAGGTGTGGCGATATCATATGCATTTTTTTATACGGTAAAATGTATGTAAAATTGTGCACAGCACATCATGCACTTTGGCTATATGCATGAACTATATTTCAGTTTACCAGTTGATCAGTATAACCATTTGCCATTCATTTTAAATAGTATGCAGTACTAGAACATAGCCGTGGCTGTGTCCGAAATCGCCCCCTAATATACCTTTAAATAGGGTACTATTACACTACAGCCATTTGTAGTTGTGCCCGAAACCATAGTGGACATTATCGAATGCACTCATTCAATCCTATGATGCACCGCAATAACGAGTGTACCACTGATGTACACAACCATAGACGTATAAAATATTTGATATGTCTTCAACGGCTAGAAAATACCCATAATCGTGCTGAATGAATTCCCGCGTCTCGCCAGAAAATGGCGCCCGCAGCTGAATCATCCATCCATCCATTTTCCAAACCGCTGGTCCAATGTGGCTAAAGCACAATATCACACAGGTTGGTATAAGTTCCTTTATAATTAATTATCAAATTGTTTAATTAATGTTTATACATGATAGTTTCCAAGACAGAGTTCAAGATAAAGCTTTTCAATACTAATGGAGCTGCCAGTTTGCTAATTGACCCTTTACCGGTAATCAAGCTTTGATTGACAGGCGATCTAACCAATCATAACGCCGAATCCGCCATTTTGTCCGACAAAACAGTCAGGGTAGTTAGATTAACGTTGGTGGACTTGAACTTGAAAAATGATGTGTACTGATGTCTTTCTGTGGTTGAAATGTGGTTCATTCATGTTTATTTTATGATATAAATTAACCAGTAAGAAGAGATGATCGGTTCATGAGCCACTTGATCTGAGGCACTATAGTGATCTGTCAGGACACATTAAAGAGCCACAAAATGGTATTTATTGTTTAAATTTCTTTAAATATTACAAAATTTGAGACTTTGTTTCATATCAAAAGTATACTGCTCTGCCTTGTCTGTCGACACATCAGCTTCCTCTTTGCTCTGAGTTGTATTTTTCACTGTGAGAGCACCATGGCTTGTTGGATATAGCAACAGTAACTAAAGGGGGCGAGCCTTAGCGAACGGTCAATTATTAAAGGTGCAATGTGTAAACTTTAGCGGCATCTAGCGGTGAGGTTGCGAACTGCAGCTAACAGCGCGCACCCCTCCCTTTCGGAGAAGCTACAGTGGCCGTCTGGCCGACAGAAGATGTCGTCGTCTGAGACAGAAGAGAGTAGCCTGTGTGAAGCAATGAGGTTTCTTCTTACTTCTAACAGAACAGTATCTGCGTCTAATAAACCAGACGACTACTGCTATACGTGCGTATTCAACGTAGTGACGATGCAAGCTGCCTCTAAAAACACAAATGATTTAGAAGAAGAACAACATAATGACTAAACGCGCTCTGTAGTGTTTGTCCGTTTAGGGCTGCTGTAGATGGCACATAATGGCGACTTGAGATGGACCCGCGATGTACGAGATAGAAATGGCTCATTCTAAGGTAATAAAAACATAACAGTTCATTATGTAAGATCTATGCACCACTGAAAACATAGTTATGTTTATTATATTGCATTTCTGTTAATAGGTCCTCCCAAATTTTATACATTGCACCTTTAAATAGGGAACTAACTAACCATAGTGGACATCATCAAGTGCACTCATTCAATCCCACTCAACCATAGATTTATATAAAATATTTTATATGTCCATGCACTCAAAGGCTAGAAAATACCCATAATGCGCTGTGAGGGTCGTGCTAATTATGTCTATGGTGCCAAATGAATTCCCGCGTCTCGCCAGAAGATGAATCATCCATCCATTTTCCAAACAGCTGGTCCAATGTGACTAAAGCACAATACAGGTTGGTATAAATTCCTTTTAAATTGTTTTTTAATACGTTTAATTTAAGTTTATACATGTTTGTTTCCAAGACGGAGTTCAAGATCAATCTTTTCAATACTACTGGAGCTGCCAGTTTTCTGTTTTAAACGATTACTAAACCGCAAGCACAAAAGCGTCAGCCCTTCTGACGCATTCAGTGTCTGAATTCACTCACTCGTTTTCATTCACTCCTTCAAGTGGACTATATTAGTGGAGTAATGTAGGAAATGGTGAATGGCAATTATTTTTTTTTTTAATGCTTTATTTGAACATTTAGTCTACATTATGGAACAACAAACTCAAAATATAACAACACCAATAGAATATTAAAAAAACAAAACAATAGGGGGCGATTTGGAACACATGCGTGGTCTCAGGTTCACGCAGCATCTCACATCAGTTGCGTCAGAATGCGATCTGTGACATCATCATTGACCACAATGCTCTTATTATGAAACTACAAACTTTTCCTAAGCTCATTGGACCTACATAATTTACAATCAATATCAAATTAATTTAAACATAATTTAACTTTAATCGAGAAGTTTTGCAAAATTATATTTCTATCTCAAATGTATAACATACATAGGCTACAGCTTTAAAAGTAATAAGAATTTGAATCAAGCTTGGATGATTGAATTACTCATTCTAATAGTTGCGCTAGAAGTCTATCAATGCTACCCAACTAAAATGGACTACAGTTAAATTTAAGACCATCATCCATTCAGCAAATCTCTTGATCACCAAACCTGTTCTAATCATCTCGGGATTTAACCGATCATATAAGGAAAATTGACAGGATCACATGTAGAGTTCGCTTGCTTGTTGATGGTCGACCGGCTGTTCGCGATTTGTGAAGTAAACTACTAAAGCAGGCATTAGGCCTTTAAAATAAAAGTCTCGTTGCAATGATTTACAACGACCACTGGGGACAGTCACGAGTTACTTACTGAAAACTGCAGAATAAATAGAACGAGAGCAGTTCCCCCTCTTCACCGTTTGGCGCTAAATAGCTTCTAAATCAAAAGTTGTTAATGTTTAAAAACTATATATTCTTACTTGTATCAGTTTTAAAATCGTAAACGTAAAAATACATGTGGACATTTAGCAGCCAGTTTTAATAAAGTGACTCACAAATGAAAAATAAATACAAGACCAAGCAATATTAGCGCTACAAGATTTAATTTCAAGAGTAACCCACAGTGCAAACACTACAGCAAAAGTAAATAGATTGAATTAATTATTTTATAAATAAAACAAATGTATTGGTATAGTGCTTTTTACAATATAGACAATTCCAAAACAGTAAGAGTGGTTGCTTACAATCTCAAACCAATCAAAACAAGGTTACAGGGAAAAATAAGAATTATTATAATTAAGAATTACTGCGTTCAAGTTTATTATTGTGAAACGAGAGCCCATCCAAAGTTGAGTGATGAGGTGATGAGGAACATCCTACGGACAGCTTAAGTTAGAGATGGAAGTGATGGGTTGATAGAATATTTTTTTGAGCTACAGGACCTCAAGAAAGACGTCCCATGGTGCGGGTGGAGACACAATGTTAAGTGCAAAAAAAACTCACTCTTTTTTGCTTTTCTGCTTTGATCTAAAACAGCACCGCATAATGAAGAATTTGCACATTTTAAAGAAGACATAGAGGACTACAGTCAGGATGATGAAAAGAAAAGCGAACACATCCAGACAGTGGTACTGGTACCAGGTAAGGTTGTGAGCTTCTACACGCAGGTGTTTAGCACCTTTATTGCGCATGACGAACTCAATCCAGAACACCGACTCATCCAAAGGCTTCACTGGTCTGTCATGATGAATCCTGGACAGACGCATTGCGTTCTCTTTATACCTGTGGAGATGAAAACAAATATTCAGCATGTCTATACTCTGTGTAGTGCAATAGAGAACATAGAGCCCTTAAAATATCTAGACTGAAGTCCCCAGTCCTGTTTATGCAGATGATATGAGTGACTTACGAGGGGTCATTAATGACGGCACTGAGTCCATCCACCAGCTCTTGCGGCTGCATGGCCTTGATGCTGTCCATGACAACTGCAACCCCTTTGGCCGTCATATGAGCCAAATTATCTGGCTGGTCACCAAACAAGGGGATCCCGACCATCGGAACACCATGATATATGGCCTCATATATGCCATTAGTGCCCCCATGAGTGATAAATGCTCTGGTTTTGGGGTGGCCTGAATCAGGAGATAAACATGGATAAACAAGGAAAAGTAAAAGTTGTTGGGACAGTTTACATGGAGCAAACTTGAAACTACACAACCCTACTCAAAAAGAACAATTTAGACAGCTCAAATTATAAATTGTTGTATACTCAATAATTAATTCTTTTTTCTTTTTTAAAGTAGCATACAATCATAAATTATAATACAAACCCAATAAATCATTCTGAGGGATCCACTTATAGATTCTGGTGTTTTCACCCAGAGTATCGGGCTTCTCTCCACCGTATCGCCACAAGACCTGCAACACACAAGCATGACCTCACTCTCAACTGATCAGTGATAATGACAAAGAGATTATAAAGAAACACTAAAGTTTACATTGAATTGTGAAAAATTAAACTACTTTCCCTCATTCCAATCACATAGAGAAGCAGTGCTTATGTGTTCATGATATTTAAGTGGAAAGGATGTAAAAATGGTCAGTTTTACCTTCTGTGGGACCTGTGCCAGTGCAGAGGCGATCTTGTTACTTATTTCTTTGGGCATTTTGTCTATCATAGACCCCAGAGTGAAGACCACAATCCCATCATCCCCTGAGCTCTGTACAAACTCCTCCATGTCCTACGCATAAAAACACATCATGAACTTATGGTGTGAAAATTGACTCTGAAATATGCTGTCGCACTGCCGCAGGTATGATTCACTGCAGTTTCCAGGTAAAATAATGGTGTTAAAAACAATTATTTCCCTCACAAATTTCAGGCAAACAACAACATATAACATGACCAGCGCAGTCCCAATTCAAGTACAAATGTCTCTTGAGTAATTTCATTTTAGTAAATCAAATATATAGAAATACTCCATTTACTTGAACTGAATCGATTCAGACTGGTCACGGAGTCATAATCTGACTCATTGAACTGCAAGTTATCATTATTTTCAGTAAAATAATGATAACTCCTCTTGGACTTATGATTCAAGTCATGTGTACCCTGTGTGTTTTAAGAAATTCAGATCAACTATCGTCTTAACAGCAGATGAGGTAGAAACACAGATGCACCTTGGGTAATGGCTTGGCAGGGGTGCAGTGAAGCCCTCCAATATATTTGAAGTTGGGCAGGAATGGCCGTGGAAACTCAAAATCCCAGTAGGTTCTGATTAACCAGATATCAGCTTTACCCATCATCTCACAATAGGAAGTGGGCCGTCCTGGAATGAAGAGGTTAAATACAAGATGAGCATTTGTTGAATGTTGATTATCACTGGAAATAATTTAATTTTATTCCTCAGATGAAACAAAATGTGTTTATTACAGTAAGGCACTTTAAATAGCAAACATTCATGCACTTTTAAAATTTAAAGGCTTGTATTTTGTGTCAGCACATGATTCCTTAAAATGTTAATTTTGCAGCGGAACCTGTTGTTCTAGGCCAATGAATAATCAGCATTTGAGTATGGAACTACACAGGTGAATAAATAATGGAAATGAAAGTGAATTAGCACTTTCCCTTACAAGTTTATTCAAGTGTGCTATTAGTATACTTCTTTTAAACTAAAAACAAGAAAGTTTACTTTCAGTCTGCTCTTATGTAAGCTACTTCTCAGAAATATACTTAAAATCACACTTAAGTATAGTTGACTTTTACTGACAGAAAAGTATTAGTATATTTGGCCCGATATACTCCTAATTCTGAGTACGTGAATTTTGGTGTAGTCCACTGGTAGCGTACATCTACTTAACTCTTTCCCCAGCGTTGATAGAATTTTCCATCATTTATGACATACCGCCTCCCTGCCATTGACGGAATTTTCCGGTGTTATGCCGAATTTTGACTCCCTGCTAAATTATTATCCCTGATTGGCTAATCCTAACTCCATCCCCACACCTAATCCTAAACCTACCAATACAAGGGGGGGTCATAATTTGGTGGGGTCAGAATTCAGCACAATACCTGCAATCCATGTTTTTAATTTTATATGGTAGGGGGCGCTATTACGCATCTTCAGAAAGAGTACAGAATCTCTGGATCAGGTGAAAAAGAAGCAGCAAAAAAGGATAGAAGCATTGCTTATGCTCATGTAAAACAATGCGATCATCAAACATTCAACAGCATATCAATCAGAATGTTACCTAATGAAATGTAAAGCCGGGAAGAGGCATAAGACTGTGAAGCTTTGGGGGTGTTGATTGACTCGATCTACTCCATCTATGTTTTGATCATCGTTCTGAAACTGATCCGTACGTCTTTGACATAAACACAATTTTCTCAGCTTTTTGTTCAAAATGTTGCTTTATTATGAAACTTGCCTACATTCAAGTGTTGATATATATAAAAAGAATGCATTAGGCTAGAATAAAATGTTTTGTTTGTTTGTATAAAAAAAGCAGAGGTGCATGTTCAGGTACAACAAAATATTCTTAAAAGTTTTGTGAATATGATTTTAAAAAAATGTTGACGCTGGCTGGCAACTTAAAAAAAAAACGGCTGTGGGAAAGAGTTTATGTACAGTTAACGGTATATTTCAAGTATAAAAATAGGAATATATTAGCATACTTAGGAGCCATTTACACGACATCATTTTCAAGTAAAAACAATACTTTTTACGTGTTTTGGCCGTTCATTTACAAAACAGCTGCTTTTTGGGTGCTTTTGAAAACGGGATTCAAATTGCAAATTTTTTTAAAATGATACTGTTATTGTCCCCATGTAAACAACTAAAATGCGAATTTGTAAAAAATGGCGACGTCATGCGCATGTGTATCACATGTTCAGTCAATAGGCGCGTAGTGTTTCTTTACAAAGTGACATCGCCAACTACTGGCCTGGCAGTGTAACACAGCGTTTTTAGTTTTCATGGACCCGCATGAATGGGGATTGTTTTGACAATGTTTTGTCGTGTATACACGGGAAAAAAGCAAAGGAAAAACTTTTCCGTTTTTATTATATCTTTGTCATGTAAGCGTACCCTTAAAGA
The DNA here is from genome assembly GCA_037950675.1 of Hypophthalmichthys molitrix. Lineage (NCBI taxonomy): Eukaryota > Metazoa > Chordata > Actinopteri > Cypriniformes > Xenocyprididae > Hypophthalmichthys > Hypophthalmichthys molitrix. Next base: position 5,344,529 of record CM075496.1, on the reverse strand, counting down.
GCAAAAATAATATATAAATAGTAAACTATAAGTATGATGTTAAGTTCACTTAGTAAAAATAGTAAAAATGAAACTAAACTAGTAGTTGACCTAGAGTATACTTAAAAGTGTACTTTCATAAACCAAAAAAATTGCTATCTAGTAAACTATCAGTATACCTATAAGTTCACTTTGAATATTTACTTGTTGTACACTTGTACTAGTAATACAAACGAAAAACGTAGTTGTAAACTAGTTGTGTACTGTTACACTTAAAAGTATACTTTTAAACACTAAAAGTGGGCCAATTTAGTCCCAATTAGAATTGAAATAGCACACTTCCAAGTATACTGCTCTTGCACTGATATTAGTATACTGCATAAGGTGTACCTAAAATACTTGAACTTTACTTATTATACTTCAGCCCTTACTTTTGTTATTACTTTAACTCACCAAAATATTCAGTGTAATAGTTGTCAATTTTTTTCCAAGCAATAATGGCAAAAGCATCTTGAGAAAGGTAGAACAGCATATTGAAGATTCGCTCTGTGAAGCTCATCTTGTCAGTGAGTTTACTCATGGCTCCAGGAACATATGATGGCGGAGCTGGTATCTGACCACACATCCGCTCTGCAGCGTTGGCAAGGGAGAATCTGAACGTGTAAACCAAGGGAATGCCCAGCTCTTCAGCCACAATATCGCTACACGCATAGATCGGATCTGACAGAACAACATCATACTTTCCATTCCGCAATTTGTCCATCAACTCCGGAGATTTAAGAATGCCGTCACAGTATGACAGAGACATATCCTGAAGTGTGGAAGTAAACTCGTAGACTTTCTTCTGAATCTGTAGTATGTTTAACTGATCCATCTCATACACTGAGAAATACAGAAATTCATCAAGGAAGTCTCGCATCTCCTGTTCATTCATGGACACATTAAAGGGCTGGTAGGCGAAGCGATCCGAATCTTTAGCTTTCATGAAGAGAGAGGCATCCGGCACCAGCACTGTGACATCGTGTCCTCTGTCAATCAATGTTTCCAACACGATCTTCAGATTGATCCAGTGACTGCCCTCAGTATACCAAACTAAAATATTCCCACACTCTCCAGGGCCGAATACAGTGAGCAGAGAAAGAAAACAGACTACGAGTCTCATGATTGCTAGCGATAGTGTGGGAGTGCGAGATTAGCAGCGTTCACCTCAACACGTACTGTAACTATATTAACCAGTGCAAAGTCATGGCGTATCAATAAAGTATTCAGGTAAAAAGGTAGAGGCCAATGAGTGAGGTCAAGTAAGTTCATACTTGTTTTGTGATAAGAATAACTGGGGAAAATTACCAACCACGTACAATCTTTCAGCGTATTTGTTGTATTTACACTTGTTTTATTTATCTGATTAACGTTAAATGAAAACTGTACGTTTTTCATTGTAGTTTCTGCATATTCAAATTTCGCACGACAGACGGGCCAATGAAGTTTAAGCTTTTCCCTTTTCTCCTTATATGGTGTTGCACGTTCACCTTGAATGAGTTTGCGGGATTATCAGTAATTTGAACGTGCAGAGCAGAAAGTGAGTAATCGTGTTCCTCACGCAAACCTATTTTATGGCTTTAGATTCTCTGTATTTAAAGTCCTGAAGTTTACGGACTACTTTTATGGTAGATTTTTGTCCCTTTCTGGCGCTAGACTGCAGTATTAAAAAACTAACAACAACAGTCGGGAGTGGGGAAGTGGATCACTCACTAGTCATTTAAAATCTTAAGCAGCCCTGTTAAGAAACAAAAAAGATAAATGATAAAAATTATCTGCTTCGAGTTTATGTATTGTATAGTTGATGTGTCACCCAACACCCAACTTTAAAAGTTGCTGAAATATCAAAATAACTAATATAAAACAAAATAACTAGATTTATATTATGTGTCTAGGTTCATTCTTTTAAGCCGCAGATGTCATGGAGCCCATACAGTCCCAGGTGATAAAAACTTTTATTATACATTGTTAACATTTAAACATGATTTTGTCAGGGTTTAAGCCATATTGAATTTCACACAAATGAAAATGAGTCTGTGAGGCATAGAGTTACAGTCTTTACAATGGCATGCACTATAAAAGTTCTAGATCACATGTAATTTTCAAGAGTTTTCGTAGTTTAATTTAAAAGATTTTATGTCAGCTGAACATTTGGCATGTTATTAAAGTTCCCCTATTATGGATTTTTGAAAATTACCTTTCATGTAGTGTGTAACAGCTCTAAGTGAATGCAAACATCCTGCAAAGTTTTAAATCTGAAAGTGCACCAATAGTCGACTCTGAGTCAATTAAACGAGTCGTTTATAAAAAACGAATCCCAAGCCGTTTCATTGTAACGTCACAACGAAACATTAACATATTGCCCGCCCACTTATTGCATGCGCAGACGCCAGGGAAAATTTTTTTTTTTTAACAATACCAAAGCAGTACAATCTTTTGTTGTGTTCCTGTCATTACTGACGACTGCTTCTCAAACTTCGGGCAGGATTCACAAAATGCTTGGTCTTAAAATATGGATCAGTGCCCAGTTTATTTGGACCAGCTTGCTCTTCTGAATCTCAGCCTTTAAGTATGATTAATAATCAATGTTTATATTTTCTAACGATCGTTCAAAATTCGTAGTTTTGTATGTTATGTTGTGTAACGTACACCCTAGTCTGTCTCCTGCTAACCGGATAACTCACGTTTCTGTAGTTCTGCTATTCAGATGTGGGTCCAATATTGTCTAAAAATGTGTCGATTAATGCAGCTTGTCTGAATTATTATTTGGAGTAATGATCAAGGATGGAGCACGACTTTTGTTTACAAAGTGTAATGCATTATCAGCTATTCATGTTTGTGCTCGGCTAATGTGGGAGATTACAACATATCTGTAGGCCCGGTTCGCTTACATAACTGTAAAACAGACAGTTTTTTCCTCTGTGTTTTTATTATTACAGTAGAGTGGAGCTCTATCTATATTGTAATAGGATGTTAAGATGTTAGTCCGCACTAACTAGTTGAAGTATTCTCTCTGTAAACAGTAAACAATGATATAGCCATTTTTTGCTTTGTTAATAGTTGATGAAAAAGTCACATCTGGATGTTCACATCTGGCCTAAATCTTTATCTAATGTTAGAGGTTTTCAGCTTCGCTTAGCATTCTGATCCAGTTCCCACAGTTGCACCTACGTAAAGTATAACAGTGACGCTGCTATCACGCCTTATAAATAACACAAACTAAGGTGACACTTACCATATAGAAATGTCCTACTCCAGTCGTGACTGCGAATCAGTTTCTGGCTGATCGACTACTTCAGACATTTCATCGTCGGGCTCGAATTGAAATGGTAAAATCGATGCTATCTTTTCTGTCTGTACATTGTATACAATGTCTTGCGAATTGATAGCTGTCATTCAGTTAAGGCAATGGGCACACGGTGCGCGCAGTAGACCAATCACAAAGGATGGGGCCATCTGACCAATCGGAGCAGTGTAGGCTCACGGAAAGGAGGGGTTTAGAGTGACTGATTCTTTGAACTGCTTCTAACGAATCGTTTACAAATAATTGAGAACTGAGGTGAAATTAAATGTATATTATGAGAAAACGAAAGTGTTTTTTGACCTTGCATGCATGTAAACCTGTTGTAGGAGACTCCCAAAACAATATTAGGAACCTTTAAAAAGGCATAATAGGGGAACTTTAAACAAGTGCATATTTATTCTTAGTTTCAGTAAATCTATTTTTTGAATGACTCAACAGACTTAAAACAGCCAGAGCAGACTAACAAGGTGGCATTTTCACAGATGAACCTTAAATATATTATTACAAACGTTAACCCGGGGTTTGCAAATGTACAGTCTGAAATCTTTAAACATGAATACTCAGCATTAATTTCCAACCCAGGGTAAAATTTTAACAGTATGAGAGATGAAACAATTATAATTTTAAGTGTGAAAAGCACAATGAATACTGAAGCAAAAACAGATGCCTTGTGTATACAAATAAAACATAAATAGTGCATTAGTATGATCTTGTTTTTAATCTAAAAAAAAACTACAAGTAGATACATTGTGAAAAAAATGATCTAAATTAAAATAAAATCTGTGTAGGTGGGATGGTAGTTTGAAAACATTTGAAAATGAATAAATTATACAGACCGTTCAAATCAATGAAATCACTCTTTTTTGCTCTTCCGCGTTGATCTAAAACAGCAACGCATTATGAAGAATTTGAACATTTTAAAGAATACATAGAGGACTACAGTCATGATAGTGAAAAGAAAAGCGAACACATCCAGACAGTGGTACTGGTACCAGGTAAGGTTGTGAGCTTCTACACGCAGGTGTTTAGCACCTTTATTGCGCATGACAAACTCAATCCAGAACACCGACTCATCCAAAGGATTTATTGGTCTGTCATGATGAATCCTGGACAGACGCATTGCGTTCTCTTTATACCTGCAGAGATGAAGAAAAATAAAGTAATATGTCTGTGTATACTGTGTCTGTGTAATGACACCAGTGTAAGTCAGATAATATGAGTGACTTACGAGGGGTCATTAATGACGGCACTGAGTCCATCCACCAGCTCTTGCGGCTGCATGGTCTTGATGCTGTCCATAACAACTGCAACCCCTTTGGCCGTCATATGAGCCAAATTATCTGGCTGGTCAGCAAACAAGGGGATCCCGACCATCGGAACACCATGATATATGGCTTCATATATGCCATTAGTGCCCCCATGAGTGATAAATGCTCTGGTTTTGGGGTGGCCTGAATCAGGAGATAAACATGGATAGACAAACAAAGAAAAGCAAAAGTCATTGTTACAGTAACACACTTACTGTTGAAGTATACAGACAATAAATATTAAAATACATACTCAAAATTAAACCCAAAATATATTATATGTGTCATTACTGACCTATTAACTACTACAATGTCATGACTTGGGGCTTGATACGTGCAAGAACACCAGAAGGGAACGGTTTATAGGGCAAACTCCCAATTAACAAAGTTTTTAACAAAAGTATTAGTTTCACATTTTTTGTTAGACCCACCACTGTCCCCATTTACTCCCATTGTCAGAGTGTTAATGTAATTTTTTAATATATATATTTTGATAAAAAAAAAAATAAAGTAGCATACAATCATAAATTATAATACAAACCCAATAAATCATTCTGAGGGATCCACTTATAGATTCTGGTGTTTTCACCCAGAGTATCGGGCTTCTCTCCACCGTATCGCCACAAGACCTGCAACACACAAGCATGACCTCACTCTCAACTGATCAGTGATAATGACAAAGAGATTATAAAGAAACACTAAAGTTTACATTGAATGGTGAAAAATTAAACTACTTTCCCTCATTCCAATCACATAGAGCACACACACTGCTTATGTGTTCATTATATTTGAGTGGAAAGGGTTAGTTCACCCAAAAATGAAATTCTGTCATTAATTACTCACCCTCATATCGTTCCAAACCCGTAAGACCTTTATTCATCTTCAGAACACAAATTAAGATATTTTTGATCAAATCCGAGAGATTTTTTTATCTCCCATAAAAGCAATGATAATCCAAGGTCCAGAGAAGTAATAAAAACATTGTTAAAATAGTCAACATGACTACAGTGGTTAAACTTTAATGTTATGAAGTGACAAGAATACTTTTTGTGTGCAAAAACAAAACAAAAATAACGACTTTGTTCAACATTTTTTCCTCTTCCCTGTCAGTCTCCTACGCAGTTGACGTAGTGAACGCAGTGCAGAGCTTTTGTGTTTACGTCTGAACGCTCTCAATTCTTGAATAAAGTCTTTATTTTTGTTTTGTTTTTGTGCACAAAAAATATTCTCTTCACTTCATAACATTAAGGTGGAACCACTGTAGTCACATATTTTAATGATGTTTTTACTACTTCTCCGGACCTTGAATGTGGTAATTTCATTGCTTTTTATGGGAGAAAGAAGGTCTTACGGGTTTGGAACAACATGAGGGTGAGTAATTAATGCCAAAAATTTCATTTTTGGGTGAACTAACCCTTTAAGGATGTACTGTAAGAATGGTCAGTTACCTTCTGTGGGATCTGTGCCAGTGCAGAGGCGATCCTATTGCTTGTTTCTTTGGGCATTTTGTCTATCAAAGACCCCAGAGTGAAGACCACAATCCCATCATCCCCTGAGCTCTGTACAAACTCCTCCATGTCCTATGCATAAAATGACATCATGAACTTATGGTGTGAAAATTGACTCTGAAAAACTATATGCTGCCACACTGCAGTAAATTAAAAACAGAGTGACCAGTTTAGTTTGATTACCGAATTGCTCTTATGAGCTGGTTCTTTTAATATATAGTTTAGAATTACTCGGTTTACTTGAACTGAATTCATTCAGACTGGTCACTTGGTCATCATCTGACTCATATTTTCAGTAAAATAATGATAACTCCTCTGATAAATTCAGACCTCCTGTCTTCTTAATAACAGCAAATGAGGTAGAACCTTAAAAAAGACAGAAGCACCTTGGGTAATGGCTTGGCAGGGGTGCAGTGAAGCCCTCCAACGTATTTGAAGTTGGGCAGGAATGGCCGTGGAAACTCAAAATCCCAGTAGGTTCTAATTAACCAGATATCAGCTTTACCCATCATCTCACAAAAGGAAGTGGGCCGTCCTGGAATGAAGAGTGCTTAATAGCTTTACACAAAAGTTTTTTGCACAGTGTGTATTTAAAACATGCTTCACAAATCTTGCATCTGCAGTACATACGATTCAAAGCTGTAAATGCCATATGAATAATAAGTCTGAAACCGCAAGAAAATTGAAGTATGACATAATGACAAAATTGATTGATTGATTGATGGCACAAGAAGTTCTAAACCCTTCATTTGGTGACTATCAGCATGACTAAATTGAAAGGTGTCCCTTACGTTCTTTACATGCAATATGGTGGCAGATGTCTCCACTGTGTACTGATCATTGCTCTTTCAGAGAGTTTGAAGGAGTTCAATACAAGATGAGCTCTATCAACATAATTTTTTGGCATGTTGATTACCTCTGAAAATAATTTCAAACTTGTTCCCCAGATAAAACAAATATCTTAACAGTGAGGCATTTAAAATAGCCCAGAGTCATCCACAGGCCAATGATTTATTAGCCTACGAGTTTGAAACTACATGAGGTTGCAGAATTCATTTGTTAGTGAACTCTCTCCAGAACTTTTCTTTAACTCACCAAAATATTCAGTGTAATAGTTGTCAAATGTTTTCCAAGCAATAATGGCCAAAGCATCTTGAGAAAGGTAGAACAGCATATTTAAGATTCGCTCTGTGAAGCTCATCTTGTCAGTGAGTTTACTCATGGCTCCAGGAACATATGATGGCGGAGCTGGTATCTGACCACACATCCGCTCTGCAACGTGAGCGATGGAGAATCTGAACGTGTAAACCAAGGGAATGCCCAGCTCTTCAGCCACAATTTCACTGCACGCATAGATCGGATCTGACAGAACAACATCAAACTTTCCATTCCGCAATTTGTCCATCAACTCCGGAGATTTCAAAATGCCTTCACAGTGTGCCAGAGACATTGCCTGATGTTTTGAAGCGAACTCATAAAATTTTATTAGAATCTGCAGCAAGTTTAACTGATCCATCTCATACGCTGAGAAATGCAGAAATTCATCAATGAAGTCTCGCATTTCCTGTTCATCCATGGACACATTAAAGGGCTGGTAGGAGAAGCGATCCAAATCTTTAGCTTTCATGAAGAGAGAGGCATCAGGCACCAGCACTGTGACATCATGTCCCCTGTCAACCAGTGTTTCCAACACGATCTTCAGATTGATCCAGTGACTGCCCTCAGTATACCAAACTAAAATATTCCCACACTTTCCTGAGCCGAACACAGTGAGCAGAGAAAGAAAACAGACTATGAGTCTCATGATTGCCAGCGATAGTGTGAGAATGTGAGATCAACAGTATCCTGCCTCATGTGCTGGACTGTCTAGTATAATTATTAACCTAGTATATAGATTTTAAAAAGTCATGGCACTCATAAATCAACAAAGTATGAGGGTAAAAGGTAGAGGCCAAAGAGATATGTAAAGCAGGTTCATACACGTAGTTTAAAGGGTTAGTTAGATCACCCAAAATGAAAAATCTGTCATCATTTACTCACCCTCATGTCGTTCCAAACCCGTAAGACTTTCATTCATCTTCGAAACACAAATGAAGATATTTTTAATGAAATCTGATTGATTTCGGTTCCTCCGTTGATAGTCCATGCAATTATCACTTTGACGTATCAAAAAGTTCATAAAGACTTTAAAAATTTCATAAACAGTTTTCGTAAAACTAATACATATGAATTGAGTGGTTAAGTCTAAATTTTCAGAAGAGACGCGATTGCTTTATATTGGTCTAGGGGTATAATTCTTGCTTGGGGTGCGAGAGATCCCGGGTTCAGATCCCGGACAAGCCCCCATTTGTTACGTCCTCACCTTTAGTCTAGGGGTAAATAGGGAATGAACGAACAATTAAAAACAGATTTAACTTAGTCTTTTATTCACATAAACATTCATCAACTCACATAGCAGATATGGTAAACGGAAGCTTAATCATGCTTGCTTGATGTGTAAGAACCAATGAGGTTCATTCTCATGTGTTACACAGCACATTTGAGCTTTCGCAAGAACCAATGAGGTTTGTTCTCGCGAGTCAAAGTATGGTTGAGCTTTTGTTTATGTTCGCTGATCAATGTTTATATGTGAATAAATGCCTAATTTCAATCTGTTCATCATATAAAGCGATTATGTCGGACTAAACCGCTTCGTTGGATTACTTTTACAATCTCTTTATGAGCTTTTTAAAGCGTCAAAGTGGTAGTAGCGTAGCTGTCAATGGAGGGACAGAAAGTTCTCAGATTTCAATAAAAATATCTTCATTTGTTTTCCGAAGATGAACAAAAGTCTTATAGGTTTGGAATGACATGAGGGTGTTTGCTATTAGAAAAACCTGTAAAAACACTCTTTAACACATATTATCTTAGGTAGTATGTATCACATTTACATCTTATTCAAACTTTCAGTTCTCATTACAGCTCTGTATATTCAAATTTCACATCAATATGGCACTGCATATCCACCCAGAGAGAGTTACTATGAGTAATCACTTCCTCACACATCTATTTTTTGGCTTCAGATTCTCTGTACTCTCAAGTCTTGAAGTTTATGGACTACTTTTATGGTTTTCAAATTTGACAGCTGTATACGACTAAAGTCAGTGGGGGGTGAGGTGATCGATCTCTCACAATATCTTTACATGCCAAATCAACCCTGTTAAGAGACTAAGATAAACTGTAATAATGCCTAATAGTATTGTTTTACAATATCACTTCATTAGCTGCTTTGTGTTTATGGTTGATGTATCTCATCCAAGAAATATATAAAATACTATTATAGTGCTTACCTGTGCAAAACTCACCTAACGCTACATGGGGGTGGCTGTCAGGGCCTAAGTAAAAATGGGTTATCCCAATACTTTATCCCAGTTGTAGCTTCATTAAGCAAAAAACAACCCTTCAAAATAAATAGGGTGAACACTGCTGTTTTGGGAAAATTTCTTTCCTAATGAGGTGACTATCCTGAGTGGTGATTCCAAAGACAGCAGACTGTGAAAAATATAAGCCCATTTTACTCAAGGAATAGTTTAAAATGGATACAAAACAACGAGCTTTTGCAGATGGCAGGTTACTTTTCCATTTATTTATTAGATGCTTTTATTCATATTCATATTCATTTAATGTGGGGTTGGTGGGATTGTTTTTTCTATGTAACACAAAAGAAATTATTAAAACATATTACTCACCCTCATGTAGCACCAAACCCATACAGTAATCATGTATATCAAGCACCAACAAAAACACCCACCATAAAAGAATTATGCACTATATACCAAGTCTTCTAAAGTCATATGATAACTTTGTGTAAGGAACAGACAGAAATCCAAAATAGTCTTTCTCTCCAGTGAGCAGTTAACAATGGGTTTGGATCTGTCAGAGCACCATCAAACTTTCAGTTCCGCAATTTGTCCTTCACAGTAGAAGCAAACTCTTAGAATTTCATTTTAATCTCCAACAGGTTTGGCTGATCAGTCTCATACAATGAGAAATGCTGAAGTTCATCAGAGAAGTCTTGCATGTCCTGTGCTGGCAGGAGAAGCAAATCGATTCTTTGGTTCTGGCACAAGCACTGTTACATTGTGCCCCCTGTCAATCAACATTTCCAACATGATCTTCAGATTGATCCAATGACTGCCTCTAGTAGGGAAAACTAAAATATTCTCACATTCTCTTGGGCTGAATTCAGCAAGTAGATGAAGACAGATTGTGAGTCTCAGTATTACCAGCAAATGAGATCAATTGATGCTCTTCAACCATATTCTGCCAGGTAAAATTGTTTACCATGCAAGTATACAAACTTTAACCAATAAATGAGTCATGTAAAGAGCTAAGGCTTTCATAAATCATCAAACTGCTTTAATAAAAGGTACACACTTTAAGGCAATATGGTCCAGATGTCCCAGTTTTACTTTTTCTTCATTGAAATTAAGTATCTGGATTATTTCAATTAAGTGGAAACATAAACTGATATTTCTTATTGGCACACCAAAGCAAAAAATAATCTAGCATGCCCAAGATGCATATATACTTTATATGAACTGTATTTTTGTATCAGTCAAAATCAATCACTCGTTTTTTCTTTTGCTTTTCTGCTTTGATCTGAAACAGCAACGCATTATGAAGAATTTGCACATTTTAAAGAAGACGTAGAGGACTACAGTCAGGATAGTAAAAAGAAAAGCGAACACATCCAGACAGTGGTACTGGTACCAGGTAAGGTTGTGAGCTTCTACACGCAGGTGTTTAGCACCTTTATTGCGCATGACGAACTCAATCCAGAACACCGACTCATCCAAAGGCTTCATTGGTCTGTCATGATGAATCCTGGACAGACGCATTGCATTCTCTTTATAGCTGCGGAGATGAAGACAAATACATTAATATCTCTTTATGCTTTATAAACTTCATCTATCCATTGTGTCAATGTTGAATATTAGTAATAGAACCCACACAGACTCCTCTAAATATCTACACTGAAGTCTTGTCATAGTTGCACAACGACATTCAACTCACGATGGGTCATTAATGACGGCATTGAGTCCATCCACCAGGTCTTGAATCTGCATACTGTTGAAGTCCATGACAACAGCAGCACCCTTGGCCTTCATATGAGCCAAATTATCTGGCTGGTCACCAAACAAGGGGATCCCAACCATTGGAACACCATGATATATGGCCTCATATATGCCATTAGTGCCTCCATGTGTGATAAATGCTCTGGTTTTGGGGTGGCCTGAATCAGGAGACAAACAGATTTTGTTGTTTGGCAAAAGGTAACAAACCTCGGTAGGGGGCGCTAAAGTTTCATTTAAATGCATGTGCCATTTAACTGACAACAGTATTATTCAGTTAGCTAACTGTAAATTAGTTAAACAGTTTAACTAATTGGGTCTTCAAATTGTTGCTTTATTTTTCTTCAAATAAAAATCACAAATTATAAAACAAACCCAGTAAATCATTCTGAGGGATCCATTCGTATATTCTGGTGTTTTCACCAAGAGTATCTGGCTTGTCTTCGGCGTATCGCCACAAGACCTGCGAATAAAACAAAAAACATACACAACCACACACACAAATGATATGTGTATAAAAATGTGAGACTTAGAGAATCACTAGACGGACTGATATTAAATATAGTACATGTCAAAGTTATTTTTTCCCTTCCAATGAAATTATAAAGAATAAAATATGGAAAAGAAGAATGTAAGGATGGTAAAATAACCTTCTGCGGGATCTGTGCCAGTGCAGAGGCGATCGTATTGCTCCTCTCTTTGGTTATGTTGTTTACCATGGACCCCAGAGTGAAGACCACAATCCCATCATCCCCTGAGCTCTGCACAAACTCCTCTAGATCCTACACGAATAAGGATGCTCAGTACTTTCTCTTTTTGCTACAGTGTTTTTAATATCAAGTACTACCTAGGCTAGTATTGTAATGGCAATATCAGTACTCAAAAATAAAATTAACATTTACAGAAGGATCATTTAGGAAAAAAAGTTGTTGCATGTGACCTTTTCTACCAGTGAGTGCACGTTATCATCCCCACCTAAGTAGTTTATAACCCTACAGTACCAACTATTCATGGTCTCTGGGAACAAAGGTACATACTGTTTCTCATGGCAAAGATGTGAAAGGTGAACTTGGCAAGTAGGTTAGCTTTTCGATGCATAATCCTATTCCTCTTTTGTTTAGTTCTTATTTCTGTAAGCTTAATGTTGATTGGCTGACAATCAATACAAGACAGGAAATGTCAGAGGAATTCATTCAATGTATCAATCATCTATTTCAAAGGTGTGGGTGTAAAACACTAGTGACAAGTGGCTTAATTTCAGCAAAAACAGCCAATAATTGTCACTGTTAGCAAGGTGTTTTGAATTGGTAAGTGGGCACCCAGTTTCAGCAACTGGAAATAAACAGACTGACCCCAATAATTGATTAGATATTTGGGAGTCATTTGTGTGATTAAGCTTTGTTATGATTATACCAGTCTAGTTTACCATACTATTAACAGTTTATTGTTTTTTTCTCAAAATAATTAATTAGTTTGAGTAGGACAAACTTAAATTAAACAAATTAGTTCAGTAAATTAACTGTTATGAGTATTTAGAACTTTATTTTTCCTTTGAGTTCACAGCACTGACATTTCAAGTAAACTGAACTGTTTCATTGTTTTGAGTTGCATGAACTAATTTCTTTTAATTTAGACTAATTTAAGTTTAACTGAAACTGGGCTGGGATTTTTTATTTCCCAGCATGCTTTGCTAACCCTAACCGTAACCCATGGCACTCAAATTGGTACTAAAATTAAGTGTTATATGATGTTTTTTGTGCAAGATTAATGGTAAGGGAGATTTAGTAGTGATGTTTTGTTTTGCTAATTTAGAAGAGTTTCTGTTAATGTGGGTTTTTGGAGAGTTACCATCAAGGTGACAAGTGGTGCATACTGCTTGGTTTGAGAGCAGGTAAGTTACATGTTTTAAGTTGCTGTACTCATTCAATAAGTACTATACCATGCCACCATGCAAATTAGCAAGTTGGCATTTTCTGAATTAGTTTGTTATGGCTAGCAAAATATTTACGTTGATGTAACCTGATCATTTTAAGTTAAATGTATGAATTAGTGTACTCAAATATTTCAAGTTAAGAACAAAAATTTATGAGTACAAAATAAAAATCTTACTTAAACTTTGAGTTTCTTAACTTAAAAAATTTTCAATTCTGACAACTTATTAGGGTTTTCAGTGAAGTAAATAACTTATTTGATTTGCAAGAACTCAAAATAAAAAAGTTAATTAACTAAATCTTTTATGTTAATTGCTATCAAAATGTATGAGCTAACTCAGTACTTCAAGTTAGAAGCAATTAACATGCATGACAATCAATACAAGACAGGAAATGTCAGAGGAATTCATTCAATGTATCAATCATCTATTTCAAAGGTGTGAGTGTAAAACACTAGTGACAAGTGGCTTAATTTCAGCAAAAACAGCCAATAATTGTCACAAACTCAAAACTTGATAGTTCTGCTTATTTAAAATCACAACTCAAAAACTTCAACATCATAACTCAAAAAATTTGATGTAACTGATGACCTCCATTTTTTTGAGTTACCCCAACTTATTGATGATTCAAAGCATGTGTCTCATGAATTTCATATTTTTTGCTGGTTTACTTTATAGCAAATGGGGCAGGCTATTAAAAAGATAGATGCACCTTGGGTAATGGCTTGGCAGGGGTGCAGTGAAGCCCTCCAATGAATTTGAAGTTGGGCAGGAATGGCCGTGGAAACTCAAAATCCCAGTAGGTTCTGATTAACCAGATATCAGCCCTACCCATCATCTCACAATAGGAAGTGGGCCGTCCTGGAAAATAAGTTTTTAAACAACAAAATTAGTTTTAATTCGAAGTATAATAATTTTTCCCTTCTAGCATATTCAACTCACCAAAATATTCAGTGTAATAGTTGTCAATTTTTTTCCACAGACTAATGGCCAAAGCATCTTGAGAAAGGTAGAACAACATATTGATGATGCGCTCTGTGAAGCTCATCTTGTCAGTAAGTTTACTCATGGCTCCAGGAACATATGATGGCGGAGCTGGTATCTGACCACACATCCGCTCTACAGTGTGAGCAATGGAAAATCGTAATGTGTACACTAAGGGAATGTCCAGCTTTTCAGCTAATGCCTCACTGCATGGAAAGATTGGATCGGCCAGCATGACGTCAAACTTCCCATGCTGCAATTTGTCCATCAATTCTGGAGATTTCAGAGCACCATCACAGTATGCAAGACACAAATCTTGATCTCTGGAGAAAAGCTGGTAGAATCTGATATGAATTTGCAGCAAGTTTAACTGATCCATCTCATACATTGAAAAATGTAAAAAATCCTCAAAGGAGTCTTGCATGTCCTGCGCAGACATGGACACTCTGAAGGGCTGGTAGGTGAAGCGGTCTGATTCATTGGCATGCATGAAGAGAGAGGCATTTGGCACCAGCACTGTGACATCATGTCCTCTGTCAATCAATGTTTCCAACACGATCTTCAGATTGATCCAGTGACTGCCCTCAGTAAACCAAACTAAAATATTCCCACACTTTGTAGGGCCGAACACAGTGAGTAAGAAAAGAAAACCGACTATGAATCTCATAATTGCCACCGACAGAGTGTGTGATCCCTCAGTGTCCCACAATCATATACTGTCAGTTACTGTATAATCATTAACCTAGAAGAGCAAAGTCATGGTTGAGATCAATCAATAAACTGTTCAGGTAAAAGTTATCTTAAAAATATTTTGTGGTAAAATTATTTGTGAATATGTAGTTGACATGAAATTTCAAGCAGTGAATGATATATACATGCAAGTTTAGAAAAAAATATTGCTTCCTGTGGGTAATTTTGTTCCTGCACCTTGTCGCTCTTCCCTGGCCCCACGAAACACACTTTCACATTTATGGCCCAAAATAGTGGCTGACTGTACAAAGATGGTATGCACCCTCCCTAAAACACTTGTGAAGATTTTCAAAATAAAAGCAGTCAGTCAAGGTTCTCCAGTAATCACTAGGGGCAGTAATGTTTAGTACTAATTATACTCATATAAAATATAATTCTTATTTTTATGTATTAATAATCTTATTAAAATATATTTTTATATATTTTTTACTTTTACAAATGTATTTTTATATAATTTTATATTATATATTAATAACATATACTAATAATATGAATATATTTAACATTATAAAATATAAATATATACACAAATAAAATGATCCATTTGAAAAGGACAAAAAATGCATGAAACTATCTATCTATCTATCTATACGGATATTAAAACACTAGATATCATCACTACCAACTTTGTAAATGGTTACAGAGAAAACTTGGCATCATACAGTAAATTGTACCGAAAACAACAAATTCACACAGAAATATGCACCACGTTGCTAGGCGACGCATGGCAAATGAAAACAATGTGTTCTAAATTCAGCTCAAAATATAAAACATGTTTGATACCCTCCAACTGGCTGGATTTATACACCATGATTTTCTGCAAAATCTGTCAATCCTAACTGCCCAAAATCGGACTTTCTGCAACTATGCTATAAATAGAAAAAATGGTGTAGGATTTATTTTAATTAATTAATTTAATTACTTGTACATTTTACAAATAATTGCAAAGAACTTGCAAGTAACACAGTAAATTAAACGTGAAGTTTTGAAGTAGAAAGAATGAAACAGTATTTTCTTTTAAAACGTTAGTCCACTAACCTTGGTTTTATTCAAATACAAAAAATAATTTTTGCCAGTAATCTCTTAAGACTGTATTCCAGCCTTAACGCATTACACTGGGATGGGAGGATGTATTCATCAATAACATCTACAATACCAAACATTTATAGAATTTGTGCTTCTGTTTCAGAGGTTTTACTTTCCCCTAATCCAAAATGTTCAAACTCTTCTTCCTCTGTGAGTTACAGCATGTTGCTTTTTGAAGTATAGATTTGCCTAATCTGATTACAGATCATTGGATTGTCAGCGTGCCATAAAAAAGTGCTCTAGAGGAGAGAGCCGCTGTCCAGCCAACAATGGCCGTCCCTCCAGCCAGCAATGCACCTGCCTGCACTCTAACCAGCTCTCCTGTCTCCCACAGATAACACTTTCTACCCTCTCTTCCATGCTTTCTTTTTTGGGGGGGTGGAGGCACATATAAGGATTTATGACCCCTCCAGCCCTTTTTATTTTGGAGACGGGGGCTCAGACAGAGTGGGAAAAATTTAGCATGCAGCATGTGAATTGGTTTAGACGTATAAAGAGATCAGGGCTAATCGGTTGGCACCAGAAACACTTCTGCATTCAGCCTCCTTTCGGGGAGGGCAACGGAGCGCGGGAGTGAATGCATGTGAGAGAGGGAGGGAGGGAGAAGCCCATGATCTGCTCCATTGTGATAACAGATTTAGGCAGAGTGTGGGGTTCCGATAAGGAAAAGCACACTCAATAGAAGATTAGCCGCATACTTGGAGTAGAACAGTGAAGGAGAGGACGACACTTGGAAAGAAGAGGAGACGTGGGATGTGTTAGTCATGCTGAAACAGATTCTGCTTATTATTTATTATTAAAAATTTACTCTCTTTTCATCGTTTTAAAATTTGCTTTAAATATCAGTTGCTGTGTTATAGAGCTTGAGTCTAATTTTAGCAGATTTATCAATTTAAAACATGGCACAGCACAATATATTGATGAAAGAAGTCTTAGATGGATCAAGTCAGATTTATTTTTATAGCATTTTTCACATGCATTGTTTTAAAGCAGCTTTACAGAAAATCATGTAAGTGTATTTTAATATCTTAATGTATATAATGTATACAGTATAATCATTTAGCAGATTAGAGCTATATATTTGCTATATAGTTTTTTGTATCAACCTATGCGAGTATACTGTATGTATGCAGATGCTTATATATACAACTTTGTATAATGAGCTGGGTGATAATATAGTTACATTTTTTTTGGCAAAATAAAAAAATCAAGCAGTTTAGTTTTGCTATATAAGGCCTAGTATATAGCCTATGACCCTATATGAGTGTACTGTATGTATGTGGATAAAATTGAACATACTTACAGTATATATTCAACTTTATATAAAAAGATGGGCGATCATTTTGCGCTGAAATAAAAAATCAAGCAGTTGAGATTTGCTTTATAGTGTATTATACGCTTTATGGGTGTATTGTATGTATGCAAAAAAAAAAAAAAAAAGTTTTTTGGGCATTAAATAATGGTACAAATACCAGTAAATTGACTAGCGCAAACATTAGTAAATCGTGTTGTGTGGTTAATTTAAATACTCTCCTCCAATAAATGTTGCGTCTGAAAGGGAAACTTCTACAAATGCATATGCAACAAGGTCAGCCACAAAAACAACTCTTTAGTAAATGCCGATGGTAGTTTTTTAATGCTAATTTTGCACTGGCACAAGCTCTTAGTAAATCTGGCCCTGTGTGTGGTATACATTCTAAATTACACATTGTTAGTAGATGTAGCATTCAAAGTTTTGATGCATGATGTGTGTTTGAACATTAGATCTAAAACAGAAGGGTTAGTTTAAATAAGCATTAGCAACCATTCACACACTCACCAGATGAGCTTTGCTTTTCCGTGTTTGGTTTTAGGATCACAAAGTTTCCTTTTTTGTGTTTGCAGTTGTGATTGTGTGTGATGTGTTAAATGGTGATTAGTACAGAGGGCGGTCAGCTGCTGATTTCAAATGGGTAAAGTAGTATGAACAGCTGTCCAAAAACACACTCTTCCTCCTTGATGATGATTCCAACACGGCTAAGAGTAATTTAACTGAATATTTTTTACACTTAAGGTCAAATGTGGCCAATAGACTAGAGTGATCTGAACATAAATGATGGATATGCCTATTTGCAGTTACATGCATTTATCCAAAATCATCTTATAATAGGCTGAATGTCACAAAGTAACGGTCATGTCATATTTCACCCCCAAAATTAAAAGGAAATAAAAAAAGAAATTAAAATTTGCATGGGGAAAATCAAGCCTTTTTCATTTTGACCTCCTGACTTTAACACATTTATCCCCCCAAAAATATTCATTAATATAATGCTAAAAAAAAATGGGTATTTGAAAATGATTTAATAAAAAAATAAAAATAAAAATCTGCATAAATTACATTCAAAACAACATATATTACCAATGACACTGAGATTAAGTGCTTAATTGGCATAAAAATGTCACAATGCAAAGTAAAAAAGAACGCTCCTAATCTAGACTGTATTTTCTTCATGCAAAATATAATTTCTTGTTTTTGTTTTCTTGGTTTTGGGGTGAAATTTGACTTGGACGTGTTCTTTACATGTTTTATGAGATTTGGCCAGTTACTAAACATTTGAAATAGCCTTTCGTCTGCATCATCGGTGTATATGAATCATTTTCATCTGTCTTGTCACTCAATGTCTAATAAAATATGATCCACCTCTTTGTGCACCTGATTGGTCACTGATGAGTGTGGATTTTGACTCCAAGATGACCTCTGGCCTCAGACCAAAAGTTAAGCTGTGTCTACAATCCCCTCTCATGTGGCTTGGACACTTCCAGAGGTCATCGCTATGGTCACACGGCTCCTAAACTACCCCTGCAGAGAACAATTATCTGACCACAACATAAAAGCCAATCAGAGTCTTTAGAGCAGACCAATACATGCATACTCATGGTTTGGATGAAACCACTTTCACCAACCCGATGATGTTTGATTGAAATATTTTAGTGAATTTGAAGAACATTAAAAGACTTTTTACTTATTTTAATATCAAATCGATGAATAAATTAATACAATAATCATTTTCAAGTAACACAATTATTTGATTCATGAGAAAAAAACATTCTACAATTTTAATAATGAATGCACAAAAATAATCTTTGGCAAAACATATTTTGTATTTGTGAATGCAGAGTAGTTTAAACAATAACATTTTCCATTTAATAAATTACAATTTAATGTACAACTAGTTGCATGTGCTGAATCCATTAATAGCATAAATATTAAATAAAAACATTAAATACAATCAAATAAATTAAAATTTGAAATCTGAGCTTGAGCTTCAGTCTCAAACAAAACATTCTTGAGTTTTTAGGAGATTAAATTATATTAATACTAAAAAGTATTGGGGGAGATGCTTCCAAAGTGCATTCTTGACAATGCTTATGTTGTTCAGGGTTTCCGCTTAATTTGAAGTACTGGTGAATAAAGTGTCTCTGGGTTTCCACAGATCATTAATTTCCAATCAGCATGGAAAAGATGAGTGATTTTGATGTCATTGTGAACATGAACATTCCGAGTTCCGGAAATCCACTCCAGCTTTATCTCTCCATGGCGATGGAATTTTTTAAAAATGTCACAATCACAGAATCCTCTCACAGAATGCTCATGCCTCAGTTCAGTTTAATTCTACCATGCTTCTGAACTGTCGCAGCTGGACCCGGGAGAGGGTGGGTCGGTGTCGCTGGTCCAGGTGCGGTCGGTGCGCAGATTCTGCATGTTCCCCGTGAGCAGCGTGAGGAGTGCGGCTTGCGAGTGAGTCGATGGCTCTCCGCCCTGGCTCTCCAGCAGAGTCACCAGGAAGTTGATGTAGCGCATGGCCAGCCGCAGGATCTCGTTCTTGCTGAGCTTTTTCTCAGGCGGGTGCGTGGGAATGAGTTTCCGCAGCTCTGCGAAGGCTGTATTGACATTATGTTGGCGCCAGCGCTCACGTGTGTTGGTGAACACCTTCCTGGTCATGATACTGCGGTACTTCTGCAAAAAAAAAAAAAATCATAGTCATGCAATTGTCTGGATATTACATACTGGGGAAAAATGCTACAAACAAACAATATCTTACCACTTTAAGTTGTCTTGAAGCTCTATGAACGTTGGGGCATCAAGAGCAAATGTTCTGGCATGAAAAATCCAAAAATAGTCCCAACGGCAGGTGAAAGCAGTAGTGAGCAGTGTTTAGGAAAGATAAAAAGCTGTCAGGTAATTGCAGATGTAATAAACCCGCATCCGTCCTCTCACTCTCACTGAACTCCTCAGACAGAAGACAGGGTGAAGGAGAGAGAGGATGTGAGGGAGGGGTGGGGTTTGGCTTGTGCCTCTCATTTTTATAGTCATGCTGCTGTGTGACGTCGCAGGGTGTCAGTGGGGGTAACGATTTTTACATCTGCCATTAATGCGTTTAAACTGATTAACATAATGCATCATGTTTCCATTCACAGCTATAGCATTCGGAGGCTAAATACAAGGAAATCCAGCTTTTGACCAAATGAACATGTAAAACAAACTGCAGTCTAGTGTTTAAACCAAGCAGGGCAAATTAATATAAAGCTTTTGTCTCATGCATCATATCCTGGACTTAATCTAGACTTCAGAGCAGTGTCAAAAACGCTTTATTCTATTCTTCTATCTTTGTTCTATTCTTTTATTTTTATATTATTAAATGTTTAAATTATATGCATAAATATTATTATTTATATTAATTATTTTTAAATTATATTAATTTATAATTCAGACATAATTCATATTTAATCTTTACTTCACAGCAGTTAAAAACTATTCTATTCTTATATCTTTGTTCTATTCTTTTATTTTTATATTAAATGTTTAATTATATGCATAAATATTATTACTTATAAATTATATTAATTTATAATTCATACATAATGCATATTTAATCTCGACTTCACAGCAGTTTTGAAACTATATATGAAATACTAAATAATATTTGTATTAGATTACATAAATATAATATATTTTAATAATATTTAACTTTATAATTCTTTTTTTTTTTTCATTTTCAAGGCAATAAAAAAATACTAAATTACTAATTACTTCACACTGACAGTCACAGTCATATAAACAGGTTAGACAAATTAAAAGGAAGGTATAATCCAATGATTAACACTAACATTGTATCTTACCAAAAAGTCAAGCTTCACTATGCTTGACAAATATTTTTTTGATGTGTTTTGATGTTCTCGTTTTAATCCACAGAATAATATGCATCAAAATATTTTGCATATTTTCGTCTTTCTTTAAATGTCAGCTTATAAATCTTCACATTTCAAATCTTTTCTAATGGCACTTAATGACGTGAATGAACCATTTTTATTGATGCGAGTTTAAGTTTATTCATTATTATTATCTTAAACACTTCCACATTCACCCCATCGGGCAACAACAGAAACGACGGACTATTCAAAGCAGACTTATTGCCTATGAGCTCTAACAAATACGTGGCTGTTGTACAAAATGTGTTTCTCTCTATTGTTGGGATGCTGGACGTCCACCTGCTAACAGATCTATTACAGCGACTCTTTCCAATAGTGAAGTGACATCATAATGAAAACCTTCCTCTGATTGGACAACACGGTGCCAAAAAACCCACAGCATATTCACCCTGACAGAGTAATAATATGGGTTTTGTCTGAATGATGGTAATCTTGTTTAGCATGTCCTGGGGCTTCACATAAATTACACTAGGTTATGACAGAGGCAAGCTTGTGGATCAGCACATTCTTTGGGGCCAAGGTCTCCGAAGCCCCCTCTCGCTCTCTCTCGCACTCTCAACCTCCCTTCAGATCAAAAGCTGGTGTCTCGCTGCAGCAATTGTTGCGTTAAAAGTCTCTCTGAGAATTGTGGGGGATTTGCATAATGGGATTATGGAGGGATTAGGAGTCAGGCAGAGGACAGACACCGTTAGAACGGAGTTGAATTCACGACTCCATTCATACAGACTCGACCGCTCAACACTCCCTGCACCTGCAGAGCTGCCTTTCAGATTGGCCAAAAACTTCAACAATCCGCAAACCTGCCCGAAACTAAACTCTCAACCAATACACACTCAAACTTTTCACCTACCTGAGCTCCGGTTTCCCACAGGAAAGAAACGTGTCTTTAATATTGCAGTTGTTTCTTCAGCAAAGCAATTCAAAGAAGACTTCTGCTGCACAGATGTTTCTCCTGTGAAAACACTCCAGTAATCACTCAGATTTGGTCCAAAGTCTGCAATCCAAAGTTACAGCTGTCAAAATGAATTCAAATATTTCTCACCAAATTCTTATGATACCAATGATCAGAGCTGTGCAATCCAAATGAACTATCAAATGTGTCTGTTTTTATTTCGTTTCAAGAAATTCCAAGACAAAGCTGATATTTACATGAATTAAACATAAAAGAACTAATTTCTCATGAAATAAGACAAAAAGAGCAAAATATAAGAAATAGAATTTTGCTTTGAAAGTATTATACACTACCAGTCAAAAGTTTGGACACGGTAAGATTTTTAATGTTTTTAAAAGAAGTTTGGTCTGCTCACCAAGGCTGCATTTATTTAATTAAAAATACAGTAAAAACAGTAATATTGTGAAATATTATTACAATTTAAAATAACTGTTTTCTGTTTGAATATATTTTATAAAGTAATTTATTCCTGTGAATTTTCAGCATCATTACTCCAGTCTTCAGTGTCACATGATCCTTCAGAAATCATTCTAATATGCTGATCTGCTGCTCAAGACTGGAGTAATGATGCTAAAAATTCAGCTATTTCACAATATTACTGTTTTTACTGTATTTTTAATTAAATAAATGCAGCCTTGGTGAGCGGACCAAACTTCTTTTAAAAACATTAAAAATTTTACCGTGTCCAAACTTTTGACTGGTAGCTATATATATATATACAATATATTTTATTTTAAATAAATAATATATACTAAAATAATATAAATATATACTAATAAATAATGTATACTAAAAAGTATATATATACACACACACACACTTTTTAGTATATATTATTTAGATTTAAAAAAAATGCTATATATATTAAACTGTATAGTAAATATATACAGTATATTATATTATTTGTATTTTTAGATTTTCAGGCACACACACGTGTATATATATATATGTGTGTGTGTGTATGTGTGTGTGTGTATAGCTACAATATATTTTTATTTTAAATAAATAATATATACTAAATTATATATATATATATATATATATACTAATAAATAATATATACTAAAAGCATATATACACACAAACACACACACTCTTTGTATATATTATTTAGATTTAAAATATGTACAGTATATTATATTATTTGTATTATATATATATAAATACTTCTAATATATTCTATATATTATATATTTAAACATTACACACATATACTTTTAAATATATACATTTTATTAAATTATATTTAAATTATATTAATATAATTCATATTTTTACATTTTCAGGCACACACACATGAAAACATACACACACAACACATATATTTAAAATAAAAATATATTGTAGCTATACACACACACGCATATATATTTATGAGTGTGTGTGTGTGTGTTTATATAGCTACAATATATTTTTATTTTAAATATAAATAATATATACTAAAAAGTATATACACACATTTTAGTATATATTATTTAGATTTAAAATAAAAATATATATTTATATTTTAAATATAGACAGTTTATTATATTAGTTGTATGATATATATATATTTATATATATATATATATATATACATATATATATATATTGTTCAGACTGCCTCAGCAAGGACCTATTACATGCAGGAACTGTTACTATTTGAGCATTTAGTACATTGTTGACAGTGCAATAAGAGTGACAAGAGATTTGACCCAATGCTTGCAATAAAGAGAGCGGTTAAAAAGGGTCAGATTTGAACAGCATGCTCTGTTCTCACAGCTTTTTTCCATCTGAAAGAGTGCTGTGATTACGGTCACATTACTGACGTGTTTATTTAAAGCACTGTGTTTTACTGCCTTAGACTGGACACACGTCTTCCCCCTCACGCCCTTGTGTCCGAACGCTGTCCGAAAACTGTGGTTTTATTTGCTTTTGTTTGTGTAGGCAAACAGGGCAGTTCAGATGGAGTTATTTATGGAGGCTGTTTGGTGTTTTACAGAGGCTGAGACTAACGGGGGGTGCAGAGAGAGTGAAAGGGAGTGTGATGGAGAGAGGAAAATGCCCTATGGGAGTGTCTTTTCTCGAGCTCATTCCTGCGAGGGGCTGCCGTCAGACTGCTGGCGCGCTGAGATAAGCCCCTCCGACCCCCATCACTCTCCCTCTCTTCCTCCTCCTCTCATCGTGCGCTGCTTTCTCTCTGCTCTGACTGTCAGCGATAAGAAGATTGTCCTGTAATTGAATGACTATCTTTCTATCACGCTCATTTAAGAAAATAGCGAGGGGCTGGAAACGTGTGTGGTGTGAGAGATAAATTAATGGCCACTGTCACCATAGTCGCCAATCAACATCCAGACCGGTAATTTAGAAAATGTTTTTTTAACGCCAATCAATTCAGCTTCACATACTGAATGATTTATTCAGTTCCAGACCAGTACACGAATGCGTAGCCGCAGCATGACCTCCTCTAAATAAGCGATGTCGCAGGAGTAACGTGTAGCAGGAAATGTACGCAGTCGCTTGTTTGTCAATACAGTGCCACATTTGAAATAGAACTCTTGCATTTGAATGCAGATGCTTTCTTCACACCTGCTTCTGTGTACATACTATAAAGCTAACAGATACATGTGTGCACACGTTCTCTCTCAACTGTAGGTTAAAGGTCAGTAGATAAAGGAGCCACGTAATACTGGGGTCTTGTAATTAGAAGAAAAAAACTACACTGCACTAAATACTTTCTCAACCCCTCTGCGGTGTCCTACATACATTTAAAAAGATAAATCTTGTGAAATCTAATAAAAACTTGCTATTATTAAAACAGGGTTGGGACATTTTGACCAGTACATTTTCCATGACATTTTTTAAATACGATTTCTGAAAGATATTTTTTAAAAAATGTTACAGAAATTACATTAATAGTAGTAGTTATTAATAATCAATAATATTATATTATAATATTCAAAATTACTTTGTAGTTGAACATTATATTTGAAAAATTAGAAAAGAAAATACATATTTACTACAAAAATGTTCATGAATTTTCAACATTTTTGCAATTGCCATGTCATTTCCAGGATTGGAAACCAATTTTTTTAACCCAATGACTGGGACCCCTTTGAAAAAACAAGAAATACAAAAATAATTAATCTAATTAAAAAAAAATCTGCAATTGTAAAATAAATAAATAAATAAACATTTAAAATCTAATAAAAATCTGCAATTGTAATAAAAAAAGTTAAATCCAATTAAATAAAAATGTCAATTTTTAATATATAAATGACAGAAATGTTTGATTTTTTTCTTTACTGTAAATTCAGTTAACAAAAAATACTATAAACATACCTAAAGGATGATAGGTTAATCTTTAATATGAACAATATCTACAATATATAAATATATGTTTATATATCCATACGAACATATGGACGAACTGTATTAATTTCACATTATATTCTACATAAAAATTAAAAATACATATGAACATGAGAAATATTATGAAATTTCACTCAAATGAGTGATAAACCAAAGAGAAAGAAGCAAAACTTTCTCAGAAAAATCTCAGTCTGGTCTGTCCATCATTCCTGCCTGGAACTCGCTCACATAGCAGTTTTCCTCTCTTGCAGTGCGGAGGCACTGGGAATAAACACAGACACAAACTAATGGAGCAAAACTCTCCCGTCCTGCATTTCTTTTAACATTTCACATGACATTCTGTCATCATTTCCTCACTCTCATGTTGTTCCAAACCTGTATGACTTTCTTTCTTCTGCAGAACACAAAAGAAGACATTCTGAAAAATGTCCTTTTTTTGACCATACAGTGAAAGACAACAGGATCCATATGGAGCTAAATTAATTCATTTAGAAAATATGATTTACAATCATATGCAATCAAGTTAATTCACATTCACAAAAAAGTAGTTCACAAACTCAACCATATTAACCAAATTAACAAAATACAATTTTGTTGCACAACCAAATTTACAATCACAAATGCAAAGCACAATTCATAAATATGCAAATATCTATGCATATTTTTGATGTTTTGTATTTTGTGAATATGAATTAGGTTATGTTTTTGTGAACTGCTGTTTGCAAATATATAAACATTTTTGTGAATGTGAATTAGCTTATGCATTTGTAAATCATGTTTTCTGAATAAATGAACTGAGCAATTAATTAATTCATGTATTATATTTAAAAAATATATTTTTCGTGTCCTGCAAAAGAAAGGAAGTCATACATGTTAAGATTCACAAATGCAAAGCACAACAATTTCATAAATAAGCATGCATGTATGTGTATTTCTGAATGTTTTGTATTTTGTCAATATGAATTAGTGAATTGCTGTTTTCCAATATATAAACTTTTTGGTGAATGTGAATAAGCTTATGTGAATTAGCTTATTGAGACTATTTTAGCTCCATAGATCTAATGTTGTTCAAAATATTTTTTTTGTGTTCCGGAGAAGAAAGGAAGTCATACAGGTTAGGAATGTGTATGTCGCTGCGAGTGTGTGTGTGTGTACCACAGTGCGCATCTTCTCCTCCTCGCCTCTTCCTCTCCTCTCCTGTCGTGCGAGGCGGATCGTTCTCAGGTGAGCTCCGGTGAGTCTGACCCTGCGGCCTAGAGCTGAAAGCACACGCAGTGTTCCTGAACCCCAGCACTTCAGAAGTGGGCAGAGGAGCCAGGGGAACACGGGCAGACCCTCGGGGAACAGCTCGGCCTGGCACTAGATTTGGGTGTTGAATAAATCCTTCACCCTGCGGCTGCCAGACGCTTGCCGTAGCTGAAGCTTGGCTAAACTGACTTGGCAATAAGGGGTTCAATGAGTGAGAGTGAGCTGGATCTGGAAGAGATAATTCATTTTTTCTCCATGTTTCCTCTCCTCCTCTTCTGTTATGACCTGCTAATATAATGAACAACAAGACGCTCTCAGGAAAAAGCACACACTGACTACAGCATAATCAGTTATTAATATTTTGTTGGTTTTCTCATTTTTGCATGTTCATAATTTCTTTGTATGACAGACTGGCCAAAAATTATGTCCGCACAATTTAGCATGTTTCATTGTGTTATCACAAATAAAAAATTAACTCCAAACACAGCTATGCAATAAGCTTACAAAATCTTACTAACATAAACATTTATTTTATATATTTAGACATTTGTTTTAAATATTTATTTATAATCTAATCATTATTTTATCATTTATTTTCATAAACATATAAATAATGAAGTTATAATGACCAAAGCATTCTTTTCTCACATTTGGTGCTTGGCAAGTATACATTTTGGATCCTGTCTGTGAGATTTAAGCAATTTGTCTTCTCTAAACACTAAGACTGACCAATCAACTGTGTAAACTGGCTATATGGCGTCTTATCCTTCAGGTCTAACTGAGGTTCCTGAGTCCAGGGAGGCAGATGAGGATAAGGAGGGTGAGCTGGGCTGTTTATGTCTGAGAAGGGTGTATTCTCACTCTTCAGGGTGGCCTTTTTGACTTTGGACTCAGCTGTAATATCGCTGAAAAGCTGCGGAAAAACAAAGAGAGTGTGAAAATAGCCATGTTTCCATTCACCCATTTTTAAGCAAATTTTGGGATATTGCATAAAAAGCACTGGATGGAAACGCCAAGATGTGCATAAATTCTAAAAATGTGCATAAAAAACCTATGCACTCAATTTGAGGCGGATAATTTTTTATCCAAAACTACGATGGGAACACATTTACTGAATAAATTCCTTTGATGTGCACCAAAAATTCTCATGTGACTGCCTCAACAAAGAATGTAATTGGATAACTGGACTAATCAGAGGATCAATCTCATCGCACAGCAACTTCGGTCATTCTGAAATGCCTGAGCCAAAGTCTGTCAACAAAATGATTTGGTATAATGACCACCCAGAAGTGTCTCACATGATTGTGTTCCAAACACCAGGCATCCGCCTCCGAATGCAAGATAAACATGAAAGTGTTTATTCTGTTTCATCTGCTGTGCGCTCTGAGGTCATTTATAATGCACAAAAAAGAGCCACAGTGGCTTTCCCAGTTGCAACACCTTTAATTTTTATTACAGCCATTTTGCACAAATTTCCCAGGAAGTGACGATTTTGTTCTCTTAAACACATGGGATGGAAACAGTGCTTCAGCAAATTAATTATGCAATATCCCAATTTTGCTCATAAGTTAAATTCGCAGCTTACTGTCGACAAGATTGATTAACCAACAATGTGCCCTGTGACAATTTGATCTTGGATAGTAGTGAAACTAGTAGTACCTTAATGACTTTGTGAGGGATCTGTGGGAACATTTCCTGCAGCTCAGAGAAAGAAGCTCCCAGCAGCCACTGCAGTGATGGAGCTCTCCTCAACATCAGTTGAGCAACCAGAGGATTAATGCAGGGAAAATGCAATAGGCAATGCTCTGCCTAAAACAAACACAGTAATACATCAGTGAATTGAGCAGACAGAATGATATTAAACATTCAGCTCCATCTATTGAAGAAAATCTTGTGAGGCTGACAGTTGTTGATAATTCTGCATTTGTCACACACACATTAACAGCAAAAACAGTTTTTCTGGTGTTACTACCTACTGATTGGACATGCTTAAAATCAGGGAAGTTTTCTAAAAATATCAAATTTTTTCCTTTACAGTTTGGGTGATAAATTGAAAAATCTTGGTTGTAACAGCATACAGGCATATTTATCTAAAATGATTAAAAACAAAATAAATACAAACAACAAATGATTTTGTTGAATTCATTCAGAAATAAGAATAACTTGTCTGATTTTATGAATGTTTTCATTAATATCTAAAACAGTGTTGACAAAAAGTAGGAAAACACTCATAAAATCTTAGGTGAAATCTTATGAATATCTTAGGTATGTTTTAACTTAATTGAAAGTAAAATATAATTTTTTTGTTTTATTTTGTCAAACTGTATTAGCCTACCATGGTTCCAGAGACATGGCGCTAGTTCTCATTCGAAAGTGCGGTTGAAACAATATTTCTAATTTGGTCAAAGACAACATGTAAATCAATATTTTTCTATATTATTTTGAGCATTTTATAATGCACATAAAATTACTGCATAATATGTTTAATAAAGGTGCAAAAAGTCAAACAAAAATCTGAAAAGAACTTAATATTTAATTTTGTGTTCACAGTTCTAATTTAAATGTTGGTATTCAACAGCATTTAAAAAAAAATTAAACAACAGTTATTTTTTAATTTTTTTCTTATGGTTAAAATAGAAAATTCAAATGGACACAAATGCACAGGGACATTTATATTTATCTTTTAATCTACAGTATATGAAGCACTGAGTTATAGTTGGAGGTCAGATGATTTTAGGGAGACTGAAGATCAGTGACAAAAAGTCATAATTTTGATGAAAGAATAAATATTACGATTTTCTGTGCAAGGAACATTTTAGACCTGTTGTTCACCTCTGTGGGCCGCACACTGAGCCAGTCTCTATCCAACCAGCTCAGTCCATCTCTCTCTGAATTCATCAGCGTATGTAAGGAGATCTGATAGATGTAGCTGGCCATCTCTTCTTCCTCACACACCATTAACACCTGAAACACACATACACCACATGCCATGGTTAATAATTATACACAAACTTTGAATGCAAAATACTTTTTAATAGCATAAAACAAGAAATGTTTTAATAAATGAGGAAGCTTTAATAAATGAGGAAGATAATACCTTGACATCAAACTTCTCAGACTTGTTTCCGAACAGCACAGATGCAGAATAAATATGAACCAGATTTATATAGATGTTACTGGAAATCCTATAATTGGGGAAAATAGTGTTTAGTTTTTGAATCTGGTTGCTGTTTTCTTGGAAAGAGTTTGGCTAAGCACAGGAATCAACACATAATGCTTCATAATACAGCTACAGATGGACTTTTAGATGCTAATAAGAAAAAAGCACAACCACAATTCAGTATGCAAACATTGCAATACTGAATATTATGTTATATAATGAAAAGTGACAGCCCAATACATCGACCAGGCAAATTAATTAGCTGATATTTGGTCATTTAACAGAAGCAGTCGCTCCATGTCAGTTCCAATATCTATCAACATCCTAGCAACAAAAATATTCATAGTATATTAATATATTTGTATTTTGAGCAAATATAGTGTTAAAATAAATGTTTATTTAAATTCAACTATTCTCTGTAAATCATTAAAATGTATTACATAGCATACATCAGTCACCCTCTACTCTGTTATTGGCATCGGCCATTATGGCAACTAATCAGGGTTCAGCAATAAATATGGCTTGTACAATTTCCAGTTATGCAAATTATTAAATACATTTGCAAAATGTTTAATGAAAGATATTCATCTGGCATATAAAAATACAAGGCTAACAATAACATGTATACAATATACTATATTTTTTTTATATAATTTTGGGGTCAATGAAAATCAAAATCAGAAATAGCTTTATGTTGCCACTGCAAGTAAAAAACTGAACTACCTGCCTAATCGTTATTGCTGAGCCCTGATAATAATGAATGGTAACATGATCAGACAGATGTAAATGTATTTCAAACTGACAATGCCCTGTGGTTCTCGGCGCAGTGCAGAATGAGCCAGCAGCGGCTGAACTGCAGAGATAGTGCCGAGAGTCTCATGACGACACGCTCAGATGCTTGTCCAATCTTCATGTCCAACTCGCTCAGCTCCTGAACACACACAGGATTTACATGTTCAGGCCAGGTTCACTTTGTGAATGGTGGTCTGGTGAGCAAGTGTGTATTGGGCATCACCTGGATGAGGATGGCAGTGGTCTCATCCACAGTGATGACATCAAAATGGGTTCTGCCCAGCTTCAGTGCAGATGGAGAATGTTTCCTCTCCAGCAGAACAATATTGTACCTGCAAATAACAGTCTCTGTACATCAGTATGCATTCTTTTAAATAAAGGTTCTTTATTGGCCTCTATGGTTCCATGAAGACCCTTTAACATCCATGGAACATTTCTCTATAGTGGAAAAGGTTCTATAGATTTTTAAACTGTTCTACACACCAAGAAAAAAACTGACATTGGTTCTATGAAACCCGCCTTTAGAAACCTTTATTTTCAAGAGTTTACAGTACATACAGGTTTTTGAATGCAAGAATAGAGTGCTGCACGGATGAGTCCTAAAACCCGGAAAAAAGTTCACAATTTAGGGTGTACTCACACAAGGCGCTCTGAACAGAGCCCAAGCGCATTTGACCCCCAAAGCCTGGTTTGTTTGACTAGTGTGATCGCTCTGTTCCATGCCCGGGCTCGATTCGTTTAGCCATCCCTGGCCCACTTGGAAGAGGTGGGCCAGAGCACGGTTCAGTTGGGCTCGAGCGCAGTTCAACTGTGCCAGAGTACGGAACAGCTGCTACTTTTGTGTGCGCTACGACGGCAAACATCTTTATTACTAAGTACACTTATCAATTAATGTAATTAATTTGAGTGTATTTGGGTTTATAACGGGTCTGGTGCTCACCTTATGATGATAAACAGGAATTGTAGTTTGCGATTTCAGCTGCAAATTCCTCCATTAACGTTAGCTGCCTTCGTAACAATCCTCTGATACGTTAAGTTAAAATCGCTGCGCGGCCTAAATGATAAATCTATTAGGCAGTTTCTTAGTGAAAGTGCTTTTCTTCCTGTATTCTTTCATACAAAAAGTTGCATCGTATATGACGTAAGTGTGCTCCGGCCCGGAATGTAAGTGTAATATGAGTGCAGGCCAGCGGGGGAGTAGGAAGGGGGGACCATCGCACTCTGGCTCAGTTCAAGGCAATCGTGCCTAGTGTGAGTACACCCTTAGAACTTCCATTTCTATCGTCCTAATGTCAATGGGGTTTTAATGGGTTGTTGGTTAAATGTCAAGACACCGCAGATGTACACCTGTGAAAGAATTCTTGATATCTTGAATACTGTTGTTATGGCAATGTGTCAAACTTTACAGAATAAACTAAAAAGAATAAACTTTTTGGGTGTTTTTGAGGCTCTAAGATTGCTTCAAATTGCATGTAACTTGACACACACATCGGGGTTGTCAGCCAGAAAACATGGGCAAAACCTTAGAAGAGGCTATTTAGCACCCCCTTTTAACATAAGTAGGGGGGTTAGTTTTACCTAGTCACCAAACTTGGTACATATATTGCTCTCAGCAAGCTGAACAACTTTCTAATTTACAGTCATTAGCTCCAACCAACAGGAAGTCGGCTATTTTGGTTTGAATGTGGATTTTTTGAAAAATCAGGCTCTGAATTTTTAACTACTTCTCGTAGGAGATTCTTATGATTCGCACCAAACTTTTTGAACATAATGCCAAGACACTGATGATGCTACACTGTGAACGGATATTGGATATCTCGAACGGTGTTGCCATAGCGAGGAATTAAATTAATGACAAAAAGGGAAACAGGAAGAGTCTCATATCTTGACAAATTCCTTTCATCTTTTACTCACTCTCTTGACGTCCCATATATATGACTTTCTTTCTTCAGATGAACACAAACAATTTTTTTTCAGAAAAATAATTCACCTCTGTGAGTCCATAAAATGCAAATGAAAAGTCCATACAATGCAAATAGTACACCATATGAATTACCATTGTGTTCACTTTGTGTGGTTTTTGAAGTGTCAGCTTTGGGGTCCCATACACCTGCATTATATGAACTCACAGAGATGTTCATCTTAAGAAACATTGTCATATTCACTACCAGTCAAAAGTTTGCACACCCTAACAC
This sequence comes from Hypophthalmichthys molitrix, assembly GCA_037950675.1. NCBI lineage: Eukaryota > Metazoa > Chordata > Actinopteri > Cypriniformes > Xenocyprididae > Hypophthalmichthys > Hypophthalmichthys molitrix. The sequence continues at coordinate 5,311,580 of CM075496.1, read as the reverse complement.
ACAAAAAATAAAAAACAGTATAAATGTAAGAAATGTTTCTTGAGCACCTAATCAGCATATTAGAATGATTTCTAATGAGAATGAACTACTTGAGTAACTCACATCGTCTCCAGTGTGAACTGTATCTTTAAGCGGTTCAGTAAGCCATCCGTGATGAGCAGCACAAACGGAATAGTGTCCAGATATGATTTAGCAGTTGATTCTTCTGAGATATCTGCTAATGAATGATTCAAATGTATAACAGATGAAAATGCAAGGATCATGCAACACTGCAATCATAAATAAGCTTATTATAGAAACAATCATCAATAATTTAACTGTAATTGTACTTCAATGTTTGAATACTGTGTTAAAAAATAGGAAAGATATCTATTTTTTTTGTTCAAACCAGCCATAAGCAACAGGACATTAGACCAAACACTTGCATTCTATTTCTGCAGTGTCAATCTGAAAAGGCCCACTAACACTGAAATCTCATTGGTCCAGAATCCCGCTCTATATAATTGTGCATTAAACATCAAATATGTTCTTATTGGCTGTGATTACTGACATTACAGCATCATGTGAGCATGAAGGATTGTTGGACTGACTGGATTCAGGCACTGCAGTGGAGAAGGAGATAAAATCGATGTTTCTCTCTGAACACACACTGCCGAAAGGCGAGTGACCCACACAGTGAAGCTCAAACACCACACTGAAACTCTGCCATGGGAAATCAGGACCAATGTGCTGACTGCACACAACGACACACCTCTTGTAGGACAGTCTGAGGAGAAAGGACACAGACACATTAAATCAGGCCTTATATCCACACCACATGTATTCAGTTTACACCTGTAGAGATAAGGACAAAAAGAGACCTGTCCATCACTTCTCTGCTCACTACTTTATGCTTTCCTTCATCTGGGACAATTTCAGACACAGAGTTTCCTAAACACACGCACACACACAAAATCAGACAGGACAATCACTGCACAGTAACAATCTTGTTTTTGAGAAAATAACTCACCTGATACCTGGTTGAGAGCTGAAAGCAGCTCTTTGTTTGTACCGTTCACTGTCAATACTAGGACCTGCTCACATGCAACAACAGTCATTAAACATTAACATTCTGTAAAATTTGATTTGTTTGAAAAGAACGCTTAGGTAAGCTAAGTCAATGTTATTTGTATAGTCCTTTTCACAATACACATTGTTTCAAAGCAGATGTTAATTTTTATAATATCTTAATATCTTCACACTAGTTAATCCAAGCACTAGTTTTAACTCTAAAGAACTCTGTATTAAATCTCACTCTAGTGTTGTGGTTAGCATGGGAGTTCATCCATGTGTTGATTTGCTCCTGGAGCTCCAGTAGTTTAGGGTTGGACTCCTGCCTCTTCTGACTCAGATACTGCAACACCTCAAACTTCCTCAACAGCTCATTCAAACAGCTAAGAGTACAGGAGTCCTTCGCCTGAACCAGGTACTCTATTCAAAGACAGATTTTACAGGTGTGTGAGTAAAGATAAGATGAGATCTCAGTTGCTTGTGCCACACTGATTCTGCTTCTTAGAAGAAAAAAAAATCAAAGTAATCTTATACGCATCTCCTCCAGAGCAGGGTTTCCCAAATGGGGGATCATGAGGGAATAATTCAATCATACATAAAATTACAATAAATAAATGTGGCTGCACAATTAATCAACATGAGGTTTTTTTCTAATATTTACCAGCAGCTGCGTTGAGGTCACATCCGAAGAGGATGTGTTCCTTCAGTGTTACCAGAATATGTAGCAGTGGCATCTCATTAACACTATCTGCATCTGCCACAAAAATAATACAAAAAATTTCTTCATGTGGTGAGATATGGATGCTGCGGTGCAGTTGAACATGTAGACTTCTGTGCGTTCCTAGAATATGTGAGAAAGTGTCTCTTCTGACCCTGTTCTGTCCGAAGCATTCGCTCCTGCTGCTTTAGGAGGAATCGTGTGAGTTCAGAAGACAGAGTGCCAAAGTCTCTGTTGTTCAAAGCAGAGATGCCCAACTTCTGCATTTTACTCAGAGAGGGCAGAGCCATCGCATGCAGCTCCCTATACGCATGTCTCTGAGTCTCTACAGGAATAAACACAGAAATACAGTAATTAATTTCTCAAGCTAAACAAATAAATGATTAAGGATATCCAAAAAAAACATGTAGTTTGTGCTTACAACAATTTGTTAAAAGGTTAGTTCACCCAAAAATTAAATTTCGTTCATCATGACAGGGTAGAGAAGAAATTTTTGAATCAAGTCGTTATTTTTGTTTTGTTTTTGCACACAAAAAGTATTCTTGTCGCTTCGTAACATTAAGGTTAAACCACTGTAGTCACGTTGACTATTTTAACAATGTCTTTACTACTTCTCTGAACCTTGATTGTGTTAATTTCGTTGCTTTCTATGGGAGTTAAAAAATATCTTGAATTTCATCAAAAATATCTTAATTTGTGTTTTGAAGATGATCGAAGGTCTTGCAGGATTGGAGCAGCATGCGTGTGAGTAATTAATGACAGAAATTTCATTTTTGGGTGAACTAATCTTTTAATCTAGTGTTTATGCAAATATTTCAGATCTGCTGATACCTGTGGCTTGGACGTATACAATCTTGCTGATGATCTCTTGCTTCTCTTCACAGGGAAAGCTCTTCTCAGAGGCAATGACACTCTTTCCTGTATCTGAGGCGTGATTCACTGCATTTATCCTGGTATCGGGCAAGGATTTTCCAATAGAATTCTGATTCACGGTTACTTCTGAAAGATATTAGACTTTTATCACTTTAAGTCAATTCATGGCTTAAATAATGCAATAATGGTCATCTCATTTTTTAATGTTTTTATGTCAGTATATTCAATTTAACATTCAGTATGCAACCCCTCCTAACCAGTCTAAAAAAAACATTTATTAAAACTACGCAGCAAAAATTATTAAAATCGCTAAGCAAGCAGAATAAGATACTTGTCTTCAAGTTGTGTAACTAACACTAAAAGACGTCAGGTAAGACCTCCAAACATTCTGCTGTTCTTAGACATCAATTGTTCAAAAATATTTTTTAAAAAATATGTTTGAATCCCTTTGAAACTTTAATATCAACATGAAATCAAAATAGACAATTCTTATTTTTATGGAATATGACTGGACAAAATCAAGTCCCGCTCTACATTTTCTTCTCATTCAAGAAGCCCTTTTACTTGGACATATGTAACAATAGTGAAGAAAATTCACACTTTATGTTTCATGCTAACTTTAAACGCTATTAATAAAAGTCCTGGATTCACTCTACCTGCAGATGTTGGACTGCTCTGTTGAGGTTTTTGCATTGGACTCATCGTTCTTAATGTCACAAAAGACAATAAAGTGTCTTCATAAGTAGGAACTACTGAATTGTTTCCCTTCCTGCCTCTAAAACAGTTTGATAACGGAGATGATTTAGAGATTATGTTTTCTCCTCTCTGTTCTGACTTCTCAGGAAGTTTATGTATAGTGGATATCACTTCAATATCTTTAACACTGTGCTTCAATGGAGATGACTTAGACATCTCGACCAAGCTGTGTTGCTTCTCTGAAAGACATGTGGAGGAATTTGTCTGGCTCCCAAAGCATCTTTCTGCTGGACTAGACATGTGTTGCTCTATCTCTACAGCTTTACAGTCTATTCCTCCAGTTGTTGTCACTGTAGAACTGTCTCCTTGGTGAGACCTGCGCTCCATTATAAAGAACTTCACAGTCGTCCCTCTTTCCACATGTGTAGGTACAGCTGACTGCAGAGGCTTACTCTGGGAAGGGTGAACTGCAGTGGGATGGCCTGAAGATGGCAGTGCAAAGAAACCAGAATAAAACATTAAGATTTTGCACATTTCCTGGACAAAGATTAAAGGAAATCGACAGCTTCAGTACAAGTTGAGCTCAATCAATAGCATTTGTAGCATGTTGATTACCAACTTAAATTGTATTATTTGAGCTATAAAGTTGTCCTTGTCATGTATACAGTTAATTTACGGTTTATGTTGTTGTAAAGTTGTAAAATTCAATATAACTTTACACGGAAGGGGTTACTCTGTTTATCATATTAGATACATTTAAGAGTGTTGAAAATGATGTTATAACGTTACTCTGTGTGTTCGCTCGGCGGCTGCTGTGAGACACTTGTTTGAGACACACTGCAGTAAGATAGATCGATTTTAGAATATCATATTAAATGCTGGATGGCTTGTGTTGATAAATGTTGAGAAGCAGTCATCAGTAAAATGACGGGAACACAACAAAAGATTGTACTGCTGTGGTATTGTTGAAAAAATGAATTTTGCCTGGCATCTGCGTGCACAATAAGTGTGCAGGGAATATGCTTATGTTTTGTTGTGACATCACAACGAAACGACTTGGGATTCGTTTTACAAATGACTCGTTTAATTTAATTAACTCTTACTTCTGAGAGACAATAACTTTATATACAGTGCACTTTCTTATTTAAAACTTTGCAGGATGTTTTCATTCACTTAGAGCTATGTTACACACTACATGAAATGTAATTTTCAAAAATCCATAATAGAGGCACTTTAAGCTGGAGTCCGTAAGTTTTGCCTCTTTGTCGCCATCTCTGTTTGAAACCTACAATTGCAGTTATTTGCGGAATTATCATCTTTACGTGGGTTGTGCATCGGCATGGCTCCTCCTCAGTACGTTTGCAAATGATCATGACTGAAAATATATATTTAGCTCATAACTGAAATGATGAGAGAAACTTAAAAAGCTCACCAGCATTTGAGGCACACATACTCAGCAACTCTGTAAAAACACAACATTACCACACAGAACTTAAGAGTAATATTGCATTCAAGCAAAACCTTCAAACCATAAATATATATTTTTAAAGAGTAATATTGCATTCTGACTTTTAAAATAGATCTTACATAGATCACACATGCATAGTTCACAATAAGATCTTACCATCTATTTTTTCAATAGACAGTGGTGAGAATATTTCATCCATGTGTGACTCTCTCACAGCTCTCTTGCATTTTTTTGTGGAAATCTTCTCAGTGTAGATGGAAAGATTAGGCAACGTCACTGTACTATCCGTGAAGTGAAACTGGCCCATATTATCTTTGGGTTCTGGGACTGGTTCCATCTCCACCTTCAGCAGTGTAAGAAGCTCTGGAAGTGACTGAATGTGGACCAAGGGCCTAGTTACCTGTGGTTCTGTAAACACAACACAATGGAGTTTAAAGACTATACACACTTTATGGATAGAAACCGATGAAAGTTTGTCACATTACCATCTACATGTCCACATTACCAGCAAATAAAAACTTAGACAGGGATTGGGGATATTTCTCTGCTATCCAAACGGCTTTTTCCATATTTTCACAATCACTGTCTGACATGAAATGCCTAGGAAAAAGTATAGTACATATTATTTCCTTTGTCATATGGATTATTATGAGTAGTGTTTTCATTGATCCAAAGTCAACATGAAATAAAAATTGACTTTATTACACATTCATGGTCTTACTGTGAACAATTCATCGGTGAACATCATTTCCAAAAAATGTCTTGTATATACTATTTTACTTGAAAATATTTAACATTATGGAAGCAGAATTGATTGTGAATGCCATTTCACGTTGGCTTGAAGAATGAAAACAAACCTGTTGTAGATTCCATGGAACATCCTAAGACATATTTACTGCAACAAATATTCACAGCCTTCCCTTCTTGTTATAACAAAAGCATCAAACTCACTGCTTATAAACTGGTGACAGTATTTCAGCTGACAGAAGTCTGCTGGGCATAAACAGGTCTGGCAGACACAGCATATGATTACACGGTGAAAAAGGCAGGTCTAATTCCATCTCAGCATAAGACCTCAAAGCAACTGGAAAGAAAGGTTTTTAAGTCACTGGAGATTAGCAGAGCAACCTACAGCAGGAAACACTCTTTGATTGTGATTAAATATAAACAGTCAATTAACATTACCTGGAGATTTTGGCTCCTTAAAGGTGACGTTAGCAAAGCTGCTTTCAGCCATTTCCAGGACCTCCAACTCAGTCGTGAGTTTATCAGTGAAGGTGGCTATTTTTTAAATAAAATGATTGACATTTTATGAAATACACTGCCCCCCAAAAAGGTCACAATTATAAATGTAAATGTCTGATTGTAATTGCATTAGACAACAAAATATAAAAGTGGCATTTGCACTTTACTGAGAATCTTTTGTAATGACTTTCAATCAAATGGTGTATGAACAATGCATACATTGTTTTATTTAATCCTAACAAATGTCTTTTTGTCAAATGTTCTGCTTGGAAGGTGTACTTGTGCTTCTTTTTTTAAAGTAAAAAAACACCTCCTTTAATATTTTGTTATCTAAAGCAATGACATTCAGACATTTTTAAGTGTCTTAATTTTCCAACTACTCTTTGTGGCCACTGTATATTATTTGCTATGTATTACCTTCTTTAAGAAGATCTTTTAAGGGGAAACATTCTTCTATTGGTTCTCGGGCGACATTTAGAAAATCTTGCAGTTTTGCAAAGGAAAAAATGGGCTCTTGTCTTCGGGATGAGTCCATATGAAGTTCAACAGGCAACATTAGTGACTGTGGAGAAATCATAGCTGGTATTTGAAATACTAAAACTGCTTCCTAAGCTCAAAAAGCACAACCAATAGAGATTTTTACTGAAACATGATTCAGTTTTGTAGATTACCTCTTCATTCAGTACTGCCTCTTTTTTGAACTCCTCTATAACATTTCCTCCAGTAAGTGTGGCACCCGTTTCTTCATCTAAAACTGCATCATATGAGGCACAGTGTCTAGGAGAAGGAAATATGAGTGAGCTGAAAATATCATTTCAGTGCATGCATACATATGCAAAATACATTTTTATAGGAATAATTCACATCAGAATTAAAATTTCCTGATAATTTACTCACCCCCATGTCATCCAAGATGTTTGTCTTTCTTTCTTCAGTCAAAAAGAAATTAAGGTTTTTGGGGAAAACATTCCAGGATTTTTCTCCATATAGTGGACCTCAATGACTACCAATGATTTGAAGGTCCAAATTGCAGTTTCAATCCAGCTTCAAAGGGCACTACTCAATGGAAAGGTCACACGCAATGTAGGCGGATCTATCGAGCAAGTGTTTACAAAGACTAAGTCAAACGGCCTTTACAAAAAAAAAGGTAAAACAACGATGTCGGAAAATTTTGAAGTTGGAGGAGAAAATTAGTTTTTCACCCTACCGCGGTACTTCCGCCTACGTCACGCGTGACCTTTCCAGCTTTGGACTTTCAACCCATTGAACCCTGCTGAAGTCCACTATTATATGGAGAAAATTCCTGAAATGTTTTCCTCAAAAACCATAATTTCTTTTCAACTGAAGAAAGAAAGACATACACATCTTGGATGACATGGGGGTGAGTAAATTATTAGGAAATTTTAATTCTGAAGTGAACTAATCCTTTAAAGTAATGATCCTCTTTTCCCAGACTTTTCTTTGGGGCTGTTTTTTAAAGTTCTTTATGGGAGAAAGAAATATTTTGTACCTAAAAACAAGCCCTTCTAAGAGATTTACTGATGAATTGAGAACAGGATCCGAGACAGTCATGATCTTCAGCCTCTGAAGCATCGTTTGAAATGGAGGCAGGTGGCTTTTGAACCGCTGCAGATGGTCACCGAATATCACCTCCTCTGGCAGAGTGAGATCTGAGATTTCAGAGAGAAGTTAAGGAAGGATTATCATCTAGAGATTTTCCATTGTGAGGCCATCAGAAGGACTTCTGAGGTCCAAGAACGTATAAAGATCCTTTTGAAATCCCTTTGAAAGCAAGCCGTGTGATGTGCTGGGTATTTTTAGCACACATCTACCGCTTTTTTTTAGGTAGAACATCAAAGACAAAAATCTGATATAAAAGTATACAGAAATGACAAAAATATAAACAAAATATTACTAAATACTCCAGTTCGCACCATCACAGGTAAAGCAACATGCATTTGGTGTACATGGACTGAAACTCTCTTCCCAAGGTGATTTGCTGATGGCACTGCTCTTAACTCCATCTAAAAGCCAGAGGACTTCTGCAGTACCAATACTGCACTGAGAGGCAGGATTAGAGCTGGGAACCACTTCCTCTAGTCCTCTTCCTGTCTGCAACACACTGAACCTAAACACACCACAGCTCATAATGAAGAACTTGTATATTTAAACACAACTGAGAGAAATTTACTCTTTTAAAGGGGCATTAATGAAACAGTTCAAACCTTTCCAAACAGTCACTGAAATGCATGTTGGCCTTCAAGTCATCCATTACAGATCCAGTCATTTGCAGAGTACACATGGATATTTTGTTCTCTGTCATAAATTACATAAGTCAGTGTTGATATGCTATCATTGAATATCACAAGACAGTTATATTAACAGTGCATTAGTTTAAGAACAAAGCTGTTCTTTTCCATGCAATGAAAGTACATTTCTTATTCAATAAAAATCTTCCCCCTTGTGAATCACTAAAAGAGCAAAACATCTTCAGAAAAAAGAAAATCATCTTGAATGAGTGAGTATTTTATGTCACAATTCTCATTTTAGGGCAGAGGGCACATGGACTATTTTAAAGGGGGGGTGTAATGCTATTTCATGCAATCTGACTTATTTACACTGTTGAAGAGTTGCATTCTCATGCTAAACATGGCCAAAGTTTCAAAACACGAGTATTTCTGTGCCAAATACACTACTTCCGGTTTCTGAGAGTTTTTTTCGAGTATGGCCTGTATGACGTCAAAAGAGATCGGAATTCCTTGTATAGGCACTTCTCCCTGATAAGCGTGCGCACACACACATCACCCAGAACAAGAGCAAGAGCACACCCATCAACGCGTTTCGTTCGGGATACGGACGCCGAGAGATGTCCCAATTCAGGGGCTGCACCCTTTGAAGGCTGCATACATCATCGAGGCAGTCTCATTTAAGAAAAATAAGCGTTAGATTGCAACATAAGAAAGAAATTACAGTATTTTACACCTCACAATGAATATCAGTCAATTTTATTACGGTTACTTTTCTTAAATATGACATCCTTGATGAAGTATTCAGCCATCAAATGCGACCTCTGAAGGACGCAGCCTACGAAATGAGATGCAGCTCCTGTCAACAAAGGAGTGTGTTTTTGGTTGTGAGGGAAAGATGACCTTTTTCAGCTTCCCAAAAAGAGCATTAAGGGAACAGTGGATGAAGTTTGTTTTTCCGGCGCAGCAACGTATGTTTGTTTGTTCCCGGGAATGCTTTGTAAACTAGTCCCAGTTCGGATTTGCAGATCGCGGGTGGTGAGTAAAGCTGCATCAGATGCCTGCTGTTTTGTTGGCAATCGGTGCACAAGTGCATAAAATGTAAACACCACAAACGTTTTTGTTCCCTTTGTATTTATAATGATGTCGCAGCTCGCAGATGATCTCTACGCAAAAGCTGCGCGCGCTCGTGACTCTTTAGCTCCGCCCACGGCACTGACGGCAGGCATGCCTCCAGGTGCTCGGCTTTTTTCGGAAAGACTCGGTTTAGCGTATCTATCTTATATAAATATGATAAAACTAAAGACTTTATGGAGATATGAAGGATGCATTGTTACTCTAGATGTACTCAAGATTAACATGAGATTGACAGAAACTGTGTGTGATACCCCGCCTTCAATGATGTCTTTAATACCTTTCTGGGCCTTGAAAGTGGTAATTGCGTTTCTGTCTGTGGGGGATCAGAAAGCTCTCAGATTTCATCAAAAATATCTTAATTTGTGTTCCGAAGATGAACAAAGGTCTTACGGGTTTGGAACTAAATGAGGGCGAGTAATTAATGAGAGAATTTTCATTTTTGGGTGAACTAACCCGACTGTGGGATATCAAAGGCAGCGAAGGATACCTCTACGCTGCCTTCAAAAATCGATCAGATGAAGGTACTGTATCTCCGGAGACAGGAATTAAAGCTAACACTGCCTTCCATAACTTGTAATGCATCTTCTGATGGCAGCGTTTTTAAGATTTCGGACGCAACCTAGATCAGTGCTGGAAACCTCTGGCCCTTAAGATCCACTTTTATGCTAGAGTCGCCCATCCCCGTACTAGATACACAAACTTGCCACACTTACTCCATGGTACCCGGTAAGCGATGTCTAACAGGTGTCCATTGTGAGGGTAGATGTTACTGTCTAGCTGGAATGGAACTGGAAGTTCTAACACGTTTATCATCAGTCTGCGTCTGACTGAAGCCTAAAACACATGACATCTCAATATTTAAAAGTTTGTAAGCATTTCAAAGTATTTATTTTATATTTTTATATCCGTTTGTATCCTTATTCTGATTTTTATATATTACCCCCTCAAGCACTTTTGAATTATTTTATCTTATACACTTTTCTGTTTTATTTTTTGTTAAACTGCTCATGTTTATTCAATAAAAGTACATCTCAGTGTTGTTCAGTAAATCCTCTGATATAGATTAACTAAATATGACAGTATATGAATGGAAATCAGTGTAGGAACTCACCTCAGAGATGTAATCAATACCCTTATACCTGACAGTTTTGAAACTTGCACTTTGTTGGGTTCGACCACATGAATTAGACATGGTGTGATTATTCATATTGAAACCATACGAACGAATCTTAAAACAAACAACCAAAACCTAATAAATTACAGTATATTAAATATCGTCTCCTTTCTTGTGGATTAATCTGAAATCTTTAAGCGCATCGGAGTCCACTGTCAAAGAAAAGTCCATTTTTTTCCTCAGTCGCACGGAATTAAGTAAAATGTTAAAACGGCTAGCGAAAACTCATTTTCTGATGTGCCCTGTCAAACGATATTATAATGTATCGAGAAATGTCGGTTCTTTTGAAATTGACTAAAAAATTAAGATTCATTACATGAATTTATACAAGATTATAGAGTTAAACGGTCGGCTGTGCACTTACAACTGGTAACTTAGTGACTAATAAATCTAAAGTTAAAATGTCTGAGGTGAGACTCTCTTGTCGCACGCGCCTTCACTCAGTGATTGACAGGATGAAGAAGCTACAAGACCACGCCCACTACGCGCCTACTCTCATTGAAGTTCGTTTTTTTTCCCTAAAAAAAATTAAAATAGATCAAATAATAAATAAAAGTTTCTCTCTCTCTCTAATATATATATTTTCTTTTATTTTAATATTCCAGACACGTAATTTCATTGTCATGCTGAAGCTGAAACAGTGGTAGTGGGAGAAAAAACGGTGGTAGTGCACTGCCATCTAAAGGATATATTTGTGTTTTTAAAAATCCTCATTGCATATGTGATCCATCCTTTTCAACACTGTGCTGTCTATGTGCACTCTGGACCGTATTTAATAGTTAAACAAAGACACCGAGAGACATTGATGCTTACACCTTGATGAATGCTGCTTGCATTCAACTGTAATTTTAATTTACTTTTCTTGATTTATTTGTATATTATTTTTATTTTTATTTTTTCTTGAGTATTTCAGTTGGTTTTCATTATAATAAAATATCCTACTGTAAATTCAGTATCTTCATCTACTATATCTGTAAAGTGAATACTATGGCAGGATGTTTCTGATCTCATGTAAAGATGACATAACTCATCAGTATCACAAACAGTTCGGCTTTATTTCAGAACAAAGGAATCAGTGTGTTAAGATGGTTTATAAAACTGGAGAAAAATATCTGGGACTGGACTTTTTACAGTACCTGTATAAAAAAAAAAAAAACAGAAAATAATTAGACAGTGCTTAAAGGAAATACAAGGCACAACATTTGATTCTGTCAATGCAATCTCACCAGCTGTACCAATATCCTATGACAATGACTGAGCCAACAGCACTTATGAATCCAACAGTTACAAGAGCAGATATCTTCATGATGTAGGATGTTCCTAATGTGAGAAAAGAAACCACATTGTGTTATTTTTTTTTACATAGAATTTGTATGTGGCACAAAGCAGTGTTAGAGAGATTTATGATCTTTACCTATGGTCTTAGCCCAGATTACACAAGACTGTGTTCTAGACTACCAAAGAAAACACAGAGAGAGAAATTAGAGAAAATTCAAAGAACTTTTTAATGCACTAATTTTACAGGTTTTCTTAAAGGGATAGTTCACCCAAAAATGAAAATTCTGTCATTAATTACTCACCCTCATGTCGTTCCAAACCCGTAAGACTTTTGGTCATCTTCAGAACACAAATGAAGATCTTTTTAATGAAATCTGAGTGCTTTCTGTCCCTCCATTAACAGTTCATGAAATTACCACTTTGAAGCTTCAAAAAGTTCATAAATAGATTGTAAAACAAATCCATATGAATTAAGTGGTTTAGTCCAAATTTTCTGAAGAGACTCGATCGCTTTATATGTTGAACTGATTAAATTTAGGCTTTTATTCACATATAAACATTCATCAATGCACACATCAGTTGTGGTAAACGGAAGCTCAAGCATGTTTGCTTGACATGCAAGAAACAATGAGGTTCATTCTCATGTGTTACGCAGCAATTTGTGCTTCTGCAAGAACCAATGAGGTTTGTTCTCGCGTGTCAAGCAGGTTCGGCTGAGCTTCTGTTTATGTTCGCTGATCAATGTTTATATGTGAATAAAAGCCTAAATTAAATCTGTTCATCAAATAAAGCGATTGAGTCCCTTCAGACAATTTGGACTAAACCTCTCAATTCATATGGATTAGTTTTATGATTTCTTTATGAACTTTTTGAAGCATCAAAGTGTCAGTTGTGTAGCCATCAACGGAAGGACAGAAATCTCTCAGATTTCATCAAAAATATCTTAATTTGTGTTCCAAAGATGAAAAAGTCTTACTGGTTTGGAACGACATAAGGGTGAGTAAATGATGACAGAACTTTCATTTTTGGTTGAACTATCCCTTTATGATGTTTTCCCACCTTTCCCCACTGGCATACAGTGCGGAGGATAATATAATAGTCTTTTCCGTTTTCCAGAGGTGCGTTGAAGAAATCTCCATACAGCTGCTGATCCCCTACGGTGAAGTTCAATTCTGCACCCAGACCGCTGAGCTGTATCTGGGCCGTGACGTACCCTTGGTCACAACTCTGCTGCGAGAAGAACCGCGGACTTACAGACGAGCTGCAGTCAAACAGCATCACAGTCTCGACTGGTAACACGAACACCTGGTACATACTGAAGACAGGAAACACAAAGACATTCACAGCAATTGAATATCTATAGGATATGCAGTGGGATCAAATAGCAAGTTTTTTTTAAACCTGTAAATAAGCAGTTTTAGGATATCTGACTTTGAGCATCCTTTGTACAAATGATTAAAACATCTCAAATCATGCTGGAGAACATGATCATCAGGTTTTGTTTACATCAGCTCAAGTGTCATTAAAGCACAAGAGACACATCAAAAACATTATTTTTTCACTTTCAAAAATTCTTATGCTGATAATATAATTTGTAATTACCGGTAAAACATTTGTTTTAAATTAGAAAATAATGCAAATTAGAAGCATTTTCAATCTGGTCTCAGATGTTTGAATCCACTGCATATGCCCAAATTATATTATTTGGCATTAACTCTTTTAAGAAATGTTAAACGTCCTTACCATATTGAGTCAAGTGTGTTCGTCGATCTCCATAATTTGAGAGTGGGCGATGAAGCCTCTACTTCACTGTACTTGATTTTTGGTGTGGGGGGGACTAACAGAGCACAAGAAGTTCAGTGTACAAATCAAAATACAAGTACAGCAAGAATTAGTTTTATTGTTTGGATGTAAGAAAACACCACACAACTGAAATCAAAATTTAATGCATGTTCCTGGTTTAACTGTCAACAATTCAACAGTGCACCCCAAAACATTGGAATTAAAATTAAGTCGGTTCAACTTAATTAAGCTTTTTGAGTTTGTACTAAAGTGGTTCCCAAACCTGTCCTGGAGGACCCCCAGCCCTGCACATTTTGTACGTTTCCCTATTTCTGACACACCCATTTCAGGTCTTGCAGTCTCTAATAATGAGCTCATGAGTTAAATCAGGTGTGATAGATGAGGGGGACACACAAAATGTGCAGGGCTGGGGGTCCTCCAGGACAGGTTTGGGAACCACTGTACTAAACAAATCGGCTTAGTCCTTCTATAAAAGTCCTATGGTATTTACTCATTAATGACTGAGTTGGAATTACTTAAAAAAAGGATGCATTCAAATAATCATTTCTTCTGCTGAACACAAAAGAAGATATTTTGAAGAATGTCAGTAACCAAACAGTTGATGGGCCCCACTGACTTCAATAAAATACTATGGAAATCAATGGGGTCCATCAACTGTTTGGTTACCGACATTCTTCAAAATATCTTCTTTTGTGTTCAGCAGAAGAAAGAAACTCATACAGGTCTGGAATAACTTGAGAGTCAGTAAATGATGACAGAATTTTCATTTTTGGGTGAACTATCCCTTTAACGCAGTAATTTAATGCCAGTTAATGTAATATAAGTTGCATATACTCTATGCAATAATGTGAAGTCAAGTCAACTTTATTTTTTCTAGCGCTTTATACAATAAAAAATGTAATCAAATATTAGACAGGCAATGGCAAATAACACTAGATTAAAAAAAAAAAATGAAGCATTACAACTTGATCTTGACCTGCAGTGAATATTTTCCACTGAATTTCCTGTTTTGCTCAGAAAAATGTCACATTACACAAGTAAAAATGAATTGCAAATGCCATTTCACCTTGACATCAAATGTTGTTTGTGGATTATGGATATTTGCATGAAAGCAGCTTTTGTTTTGTACCTGGTATGCTAGTGTTTGCTGTCACTGTAGATGTGGCCCGTGTGGACTCGGCTGTAATGGTTATGGTGTAGTTTGTAGCAGGAAAGAGATTTAAACAGAGAACAGGCAACGGGGCCGTGGAGCTGAACATCTTTTTTCTCCTGTCACTGAACAGCTGATCAAAGTCTCGCAATCCAACGAACGTCACCTGTGTTGAGATGTTACATACAACCTCATTTCATGATTGAGAGACAACTTTGGGAATGCAACAGGACATAGCTGAAATGAACTGATGAATACTCACTGTGTATTTCTCCCTATTTCCCTCATTCTCTGCATTCCAGCGCAGACATCTCTCATTAATCACCACCAGATCGTTAATTGTGAGTTTCAGCTCTGGAACACACAAAATCAGATGCAAATTAGACCAGATTTTACATCAACAGCCACTGTTTTGGCTATGTGACACTATTTTGTGTGTACCTTTGCAATGTAGGGTGGCTATCTGCCACTTTCCTGTGATGTCACATATTGAAATGTCACTTCCTGCATGTCTATAGTGTCCTTCAGCACAGCGGTGTATCACCGCAGTGCTGTTGACCCATGCAGCCTCTGCGTGCGGCACCTCTGGTGCAGGACCACAATGTACTATAGAAAGAAAAACACAGAAATTGTTATGAATATCATTCCAGATATTGTTCTGAAATATGTTGATCCAAATATAGGACATTTATGACAAAATATAAGGATGTGATTTTGTTCTCTGTTGTAATTTGTCCTTGTGGATTAGTCGTCATACTGTAGGTTTATTTCTGACAGTCAGTTAACTACAAAAAAAAATCCTTCAAACATTTCCACTATTATTACCCAGGAAAAAAAAAGATTCATTTAAAAGTTGGTATCACACTACAGCTAAGAAAAAAAAGTCAATATCCACAACATTCTGTATTTAAAATTTATTATAGAATAGTTCACTGTTCTTCAGCTAAAATGAAACACTAAAACAATTATAAAACACAAAATGATTCATCAAACATCAAAACAATGGAAAAGGCAAGATAAGCATCAAACCATTCTTTTTGCCAACAGAAATGTTAATTAACTGTATAAAATTATGAATATAAAACTTGTGACCCCAACCTGACATTTACGAACACAGTTCAGCAACCATCATTATATAGTTAGCTCTTACTTGAATAAAGCCCTGTGTGATTTTATTGTGTTAATTTCATTTTTTGGACTAGGTACTAAGATATAGACCTTGTAATCACTTCCCATGTGACAACAAACCCCTGTGAAAATACAGTATTTATGGTATTCGTGGTATTCAAAAGACGTTCAAACGTTTGGGGTCAGTGAGATTTTTTAAAACGTTTTTGAAATAAGTCTCTTGTGTGCACCAAGACTGCATATATTTGATTAAAAAAAAAGTAAAAACAAAAAAATGGTGAAATATTATTATAATTTAAAATAATTGTTTTCTATTTGAGTATATTTTTAAATATAATTTATTTCTGTGATGCAAAGCTGAATTTTCAGCATCATTACTCCAGTCTTCAGTGTCACATGATCCTTCAGAAATCATTCTAATGTGCTGATTTGCTGCTCAAGAAACATTTATTATTATTATTATCAATGTTGAAAACAGTTGTGCTGCATTTTTGTGGAAAATGTGACTTTTTTTTTTTACAGGATTGTGAAATAGAAATGAATAGATGAATAGAAGGTTCAAAAGAACAGCATTTATTTGAAATAGAAATATTTTGTGACATTAAATGTCTTTACTGTCATTTTTGATCACCGTCCTTGCTAAGTAAAAGAATTTAAAAAATCTTTGACCCCAAACCTTTAAGCATAGTGTGTCTTTATAGGAATTCAATTGTTTACCTGTACATGTTACAGACACTTTTTCCCATGTTCCATCTGATGTGCATTTTGACGTGTTTTTGTCACCCTCCTGTTTGAGTCCATATTTACATTTGTACTGAACCACACTGCCCAGTGTAGATGCTTTGTTCCAGTTTATATCTGTTAGTGGGAATTCTGGGGGAGGCCCACAGTTTATCTCTGTTCATTGAGACCAGTGTAGAGTGTTAGAAATAAAGACCACTTCAAAAATGCTGCATATTTCATTATTTCCAACTGATGACCTTAAAGTGTAAAGCAACTTGAACGTTTTTCCTTTTGTGTTCCACAAAAGAAAAAAAGTTTTAAATGACGTGAAGGTAAGCAAATGATGACAGAATGTTGTCAGTACCTTCACATCTCATGTTAACTTTGCTCCACTTTGCATTTGAGTTACACAGTGACACATTCCCTTCACCCACAGTGCGATATCCAGCTTCACACACATACAGGGCCACAGAGCCCAGACTGGAGCTGCTATTCCACAACACAACTGAGTGAGGCAGTGAGACGGGGACGCCACAGTCTACTTCTAAACGAACACACATACAGACACACTGTACATGTGCATACATATTATCAGCTTATTAAAGAGGACAGCACTGAAATATCACATAGGTCATTCTCATGAAATGGTCAACCTTAAAGGTGCAGTAAGCGATTTCTGAGAAACAACTTTTAATATTAGAAATTCAGAATTAAAATTTCCTGATAATTTACTCACCCCCATGTCATCCAAGATGTTTATGTCTTTCTTTCTTCAGTCGAAAAGAAATTAAGGTTTTTGAGGAAAATGTTCCAGGATTTAGTGGACTTAAACAGGGTTCAATGGGTTGAAGGTCCAAATTATAGTTTCAGTACAGCTTCAAAGGGCTCTACATGATTCCAGACGAGGAATAAGGGTCTTATCTAGTGAAACGATCTGTCATTTTCTTAAAAAATAAAAAAAATACAAATTTATCTACTTTTTAACCACAAATGCTCATCTTGCACTGCTCTGCGATGTGCCACGCATTACGTAATCATGTTGGAAAGGTCACGCATGACATAGGTACCGTGGTAGGGCGAAAAACTCATTATTTTCTCCTCCAACTTCAAAATCGTCCGACATCGTTGTTTTACCTTTTTTTGTAAAGGGTATTTCACTTAGTCTTTGCTCGTTCACTTTGCAAACACTTGCTTCCGCCTACGTCATGCATGACCTTTCCAATATGATTACGTAATGTATGGCGCATCACAGAGCTAGTAAAAGATGAGCATGTGTTTAAAAAGTATATAAATTTGTATTCTTTTTAGAAAATGACCAATCGTTTCACCAGATAAGACCTTTATTCCTTGTCTGGGATCGTGTAGAGCCCTTTGAAGCTGCACTGAAACTGACATTTGGACCTTCAACCTGTTGGTAACTGTTGAAGTCCACTAGGCCTATATGGAAAAAAAAAAAATCCTGGAATGTTTTCCTCAAAAACCTTCATTTCTTTTCGACTGAAGAAAGAAAGACATAAACATCTTGGATGACATGGGGGTGAGTAAATTTAATTTAATTCTGACGTGAACTAATTTACTTAACTACTTTTTAGAGCTGCTTTATAGCTGAAATTGTTTTCATTTCATTAGTGAAATACTCTATACAGTAATAATCTTATTTTCTTGTTTATTACTGTGAAGCTGTTTAAATATATAAATAAATGTGACTTCATTAGGCATAAATTGCACCATTTCTTGACAATGGCACCATTTACAAAATAAAGAGAGAAAACATATAAACAAGAAATACAAGTGCAGAAATATACCTTGACACAGAAAATCAGGACGACTCCAGATTCCCTCTGAATCACAAACTGACGTATCTCCTTCCCTAACATTATGAAATCCTTCAACGCACTTATAAGACACACTAGATCCAACTTTAGTGTCTCCTCTCCATATCATAACAGAGAGGGGGAGAGAAGGCGGTATGCCACAGTTCACCTCTGAGAAACAACAAAAACCTTGAAAATATCTTCAGTTTACACATTAAAGAAATAGTTAATTTATGTTTAAAACAATATTAACTTTGAGTAAGAAAATCTTGCAAACAATTACCTTCACACAACAGAGTTGGTTTTGTCCAATAACCGTTCTCAGCGCACACAGATATATTATGTCCTTGTTTAGGATAGTAACCGTGTTTGCAGTGATATGTTACAGTGCTGTTAAATGTGACTCTGCCATTCCATATCTGTACTGTGAGGGGCAGTATAGGAGGCTCCCCACACACAATCTCTGTTGAGAAGAAAATGACGTCATTACCAAATCACTGCAGTATAAAGAAGATTAACATTGCTTAAACACTCTTTAAAATAACAGTTCTTTATTGGCATTGATGGTTCCATAAAGAACCTTTAACATCCATAGAACCTTACCACTGCACAAAAGGTTCTTTATAGTGAAAAGTTCTTTTTTAGCTGACGTTCAGAACCTAAAACGGTTCTTCCATGGCATAACAGCATATGCATATGCAGAATCTCACTCAAAGCACTTCATATGTCCTCAGAAGATTTGAATAATAGCAAATAGAGTGTTAAGGACTACTTTGTGATAATTGTTTAGTGCTTTTTTGTCATTATATTTTCCATTTGACCATACTGCAACAAAAATTATGTTCTTCCTCAGTATTTTTGTCTTCTTTTCCCAGCAGAAATATCTAAATGTTCTTAAATCAAGATGCATTTTGAGAAGCAAAATGACTAAAGATATTAAGTCTTGTTTTATGACATATTTATCAAAATTAAGTGGGTTTATGCTTAAAACAAGACAAAATAACAGATCTCGCCCCCCCATTGACTGTCATAGTAGGAAAAATAAATACTATGGTAGTCAATGGGGGGCGAGATCTGCTTGGTTACAAACATTCTTCCAAAAATCTTCTTTTGTGTTCAGTCGAACTAAGAAAATTATACAGGTTTGGAACAACTTGAGGGGGAGTAAATGATGACAGATTTTATTTTTGGGTGATCTCTTTAATATCTAATTAAATTAAGTTTATTTTTCTGACCCCACTGCCAGATATTTTTTCTTGTTTTAAGCACAAACTCACTTGATTTTGATACATTTTTTAGAAAACAAGACTAAATATCTGATGTAATTTTTCTTCGCAAGTAAGTGTATCTCGATTTAAGAATGTTTAAATATTTGTACTGGAACACAAACAAATAATACTGAGGAAGAACTTTTTTTTTTTTTTTTTTTTTTGCAGTGTTCCTCTTTAATTGTCTGGACAAGAGCAGCCAGGATATTTTGGAAAAATAATTATCTTGAATTATATAGGGAAGAAACAATATCGGGTTGATATGAATAAAATAAACGAATAAATTGTGTAAATTGTAATTTTTTTGGTGAAAAAAAATTCTCTGTACCTTCACAAGAATAGTCTGGGTTACTCCACTGACCGTCGGTTTTACACACGGACACATTTCCTGTATCCAAACTGTGATATCCAGTCACACAGTTATACAGAGCCACAGACCCAATCTTACTGACACCATTCCAGAATAACACTGAGTCAGGCAGGGCCGGAGGAGAACCGCATTGTATCTCTGAACACACATAAACAAACTCTACAGATTCTTTGCTTGAAATACGCTGTCATATTTCTGTCGACATAATAAACAGAAGCATATACCTTCACACTGGAAGTCAGGACGGCTCCATATCCCATGAGCAGTACATACTGACACATTCTCACGTCCACTGTTATAAAACTGTAGGTCACACACATACAGTGCCAATGATCCCATTCGAGAGACGTTATTCCAAACCATTTTTGACTGAGGTATAACCTGAGGCTCCCCACAGTCCACTTCTATGTAGAAATTGATTATATTTTATCAGTCAGGTGACAGTAAAATATGCAATGAATTTGTACAAGAATTTGTGACACTTCTTTGTGTTTGTGTGTTGGATATCCAATTTCACTCTGAAATTCATCAAATTATGGCAGCAAAATGGGTTGCAAATGCTGTGTCATAAACCTAATGTGGTATTTCTATTTTGCTCAAACGTAAATATTACCTTCACAGACCAAACTTGGTCCATGCCACTTTCCATCCAGACCACAGACGGAGGAATTCTGTCCTCTCTTCCACTGAAATCCCTCCCTGCAGCCATACTGGAGTTCACTGCCGTAGTATGTGATGGTGGGAGAGAGCTGCTCGGCGTGCAGTACTGAAGGAGGAGGCCCGCAATCTATCACTATAGGAACCATACACACAAAAACAGATCCATTACTTTAACAGAATTTAACATTAATATTAACAACATTATATATATATATTGTAATGGTACAAAAAGATAACAGTTCAGTACGAACCTCGGTTTTGAAGTCACGGTTCGGTACGGGTTCAGTACAGCAGGGGTGAGAAAACTAAACATAATATTGCTTTTTTTTATTAAACTGTTTTTTTTTAACAAATATGTCTGTGTGTTTAAATAAATTCCATTCTAATTAACTTTCTTAAGGATAAAAAGTTATCTTAGCTAATGCCTTAAACTATATAGGGAGCCCTTACTTGCACATTTCTATAATAATATTAAAGGTTACAATTAACAAGAACCCAAATTATTAAATTCAGTTGCTATTTATTTTTAGATATAATAAGCACGTACATTGCATTAACTTCTAGGTCTAATTATAAAGCTAATTTTCTGCTCCAATTCATTTTTGAAATATAATCATTTACACAGTGGCTGTCATAGCTTGTTTTCAAGACAAATTTATTTAAATATACATTAAATAATCAAGGTTAAGTAAATATAATGAATAGGCTAATATAGTGCATATACGAAATGCTCCTCTCTAGAATTCATTTCTGTCGACACTAAATACCTGAGATAGATATAATGCTACTTGAGATTATTCTCAAGCAGATTTATTGATATCTATCTGCAGCTGAAACACTGGTTGAGAGATAACATGTAAACATATTGATTGATTGTCTCTTCTTCTTCTTTGGTAGCAAACAGCGTTGCATTACCGTGCACGCCCCCTTCTGGATTGGAGTGTGGATCGCCTGTGACTGTATGTATTCAGTGGCCCCTCACTGCAGATCACAAGATCCAGGGGACAGAGATGGGTAGGTTTAGGTGTATGTAAAGTCGGAGGAGTTGGAACCAGATCCAGGGGGTGGAGATGGGTAAGTTTAGGGATATGTAAAGTGGGAGGAGTTGGATTTGGATGCAACTTCGCCCCCTGGATCTCGTGTTCTGCAGTGAGGACCACCTCTATGTATTCGTCGTGTGACTGTATGAACTGTACCGTACCGTGACACCAGTACCATACGGTTCGTCAACTAACAGTCTACTAATACTCTAAGTGATTTGTTAATGCAAAGGACATTGGCTCCATACTTACTCTTGCAGTAAGCTGCGTCTCGATTTGGATTAAAGGGGTCTGATCCATTCTGGACTGTGTAACCAGTCTGACAGGAGCAGGTGAAATCTCCCTCTGTGTTTTGACAGACACCTCCTTCACCACAGACCCCCTGAACACTGCACTCGTCTATATCTATATACAAAAACAACATCATGGCGTGAGAGGACAAATGTGCTGCATGAAATCACCAGAACAGATTCTATTATGACAGCATTTTAGTGCCACTGTAACATGTAGTTTGACGTCTGTTTAGTTTCATTGCACTTTGGTTCTGTTTTCCCTGTTCTGGTTTGCCTTAGTTCCCTGTGCTTATTAGTTTCCATAGTTCCTAATATAAGCACCTGTTCTGTTTCCCGTTGATTACTCAGTCTGTGTATTTAAGCCTTTAGTTCATTCATTTCTTGGCTCGGTCTCGTTTACGTTTATGCGTAGTGGGTTTGCCATTTCTCCTACGTTTGCCCTGTAGTTTCCTGAGTATTTGTGATTAAAGATTGTTCTTTGTATTCTCTATCGTTGTGGGCTTATTTGCAGCCACTCAACCCTGACAGCCACAAGAAATAAAGGAAAACATTTAAGAATATGAAAATAAAAGGTGCAGCAATATGCAATTAAAGAAACTTAACTTTTTTTTGAGAAAAGTCAAAATTACGAGAATAAAGATTTATATTATATAATGTTTGAAAATATTACTACTTTAATGTCATATTGCTCTGACTTTATTCTCGTAATCATAGGTTTTTGATTTTCTACTTACAACAATACAACTTTATTCTCATAATTCTTACTTTTTTCCCTCAAAATATTATAACTTTAATCTCATATTGCTATGACTTTATTCTCATAATTGTAGAATTTTTTACTTGACACTAAAACGATTACATTGCAATCTATAATAAGGGTTTGCAAAAGAGAAAAATCTGTATAAAGCAAACTTATAAGATGCCCATAGAAAAAAAAAAAAAAAATTTTTTTTTTTGATGAATCACTTTCTTAGCCTGTTAACTGTCAATTAATACTTGGTGAACTTTTTCCATTATCTTTTTTTCCTATCGCATATTTTAAATGTGTATCAATCGAAAGCCTTAACACTCAAAATTCATCCTGTGAAAACTGTATTGAAGTTGGACATTGCTTTGCCAAATGAACTTAAAAACCTCAAATATCAACTTCAAATTTGGAACACAACTTGTTTGCTTTACAGTGAACTTAAACTTCTATAACTTTTTTACATTTTCACTTTTTGAAGCTTTCACTTCTGCAATAATCTGCTGAGTGTCTTTATGAAGAGACTATAGGTCTGTATTCCAAAGCATTCATAAATTACCACCATTTAAGTTCAGATCTATGCTCAAAAAGGGAGGTGACAGTAACAGGTTAATGTGGTTTGTTTTCTGATACAGCATTTTAAGCTGCATTAGATGTATGAAATGTGTTATGCAAATAATTATTCAAAATGATTACTATAAAAAGTCTGTTGATCAGGATGGTGATCCCAACATATAATGTGGCAGTATAGTTCCAAATGACTGTTTCTTTGTGCTCTGCAGTTAATTTCTCAGTTTTTAAATGTTTTTTTAGTTTGTTAGGTTTTGTTGTTGTTGTTCTTCTTCTTCTTTGCAGGAGAAGTGTGTTTCCTTGAAAGTATGTTAACACATTTCACGTGAAGCAACTCCCATTTGACATTTTTGTGCAATAAATTTTAACAGAACTTGTTAGCAAATTATGCCATTCAGGATATATCACTTGCCACACCATGTTCACACCCATCCTGTAACATCTCAGCACATGTTTCAGAAGCACAATCAGCAAAACAACAATCCTATGGGGAAGACATGCTGGGGCCGAATTTATGATATAGCTCCACAAATGCATTCACTTACTGAACTGAAAACTCACCATGGCAGTACGTTCCATCATTGGGTATGAAAGTGTTCATGTGATTGGACGGGCTGTAGCCTGCAAGACA